>CM068719.1:29175237-30375237 GCA_035079005.1 Fraxinus americana | reverse complement strand
ATTTTTTTGCAAATATTTCTAAGTGTATTTTTGGGTGCAGTAAAGTAGAATATTTGGGGCATATTATTTCAAAAAGAGGAGTACTAGCTAACCCACAGAAAATAGAAGCCATGCAAAGCTGGGCAGTCCCTAAGAACCTTAAGGCATTGAGGGGATTCCTAGGACTTACAGGGTATTACCAAAAATTCACACAAGGCTATGGAAGAATCGCTACCCCTTTTACAGCCTTACTAAGGAAAGATGCATTTTATTGGACAGAAAAATCCCAATTAGCTTTTGAAGAACTGAAAAGAGCGATGGTAAGTCCCCCCATGTTAAGACTCCCAGATTTTACTAAGGATTTATTATTGGGGTGATGCATCAGGAGAAGGCCTAGGGACAGTGCTAATGCAGGAAGGGCATCCCATTGCGTATTTGAGCCAAGCATTGAAGGGAATGAGTTTGACCCTATCCACTTATGAAAAAAAAAACTACTAGCCTTGGTGTTAGCTATTAGGAAGTGGAGACATTATTTATTGGGACAGTCTTTCAAGGTACGCACTGATCAACGTGCCCTAGAATTTCTGTTAGAACAAAGGGTCGGGACCCCAGCACAACAGAAATGGATAACCAAGTTATTGGGGTATGACTTTACTGTGGAATATAAAAGTGGAAAGAACAATGCAGTAGCGGATGCTTTATCAAGACTACCCCACTCAGAAGACCCAAACACTAAACTCAACCCACTCAACCAGACCACCCCAGACAGCCAATCCAATCTAGGGTTAGCAATTTTCCCCGCCCCGCCCCGCCCCACCCCACCCCACCCCACCCCACCCCACCCCGAATGGGGCAAAAAAACCCGCCCTGAACTAATTGGCTGGGCGGGGTTCGCTGCCCATCTTGGGTAGCGAGGCGAGGCTGGCCCCCGTCCCGTGAAGAATAAAAAAAAGTTCATGACATTAAATCCTGTTTCAAAATTTGTCATTGAGCAAACTGAAAATTTGTCATAATTTATATGAATTTTGTGTAGTTACATGTCCATTGTATTATAAAAGACAACGAAATTACTATGAATTTATATGAATAAAATAGCAAAAGATGTTAACAAAATACATAAGAGATGAGCAAAATCCTAGAAGGAGAAGGACTCATCTCCATCGCAACATGCATCATCAGGACTGCAAATGCACACCAGAAGAGAAACCACATAACAGGTTATAAAGCAATACTTAAGAAATCACAATACAAAGAATATTGAAAAAATGTAGACATATAAAACAATGAATTGTGAAAAAGTCAGTTTGACATTAATGAACATGGAATCTTCAAGCTCACCCAAATATAACAGCATTCCAAAGCATAATATTGTTGTCTTGAGGGGCACAACTAATATCCGCAGGCAAATCCTGCTGCAACCTCTTGAAATCCCTTATAAGTCTCTTCCTAGACGGAGTCGACATCTTACTTATCCACATATCAGAACAATTAACCGCAGCAGCAAAAACAATCATAATTATTTAATTTTAAAAATGGCAATGGAGAAAAACAACATAAAATCATTCTAACAACCTTTCATCCTAAATAAGTTCAATTTGCAATCATGCCGCTCAGATACACAACAGAATAATTGATAATGACAGAAAAACCAAATCTAGACTGAATTTTCCCAAATTGAGGAAATTAAAAGTTCTTTACAAACCAAAATTGTAGTTACCCATTTCCAGAATATGGACAGTTACAACAATCTAAATAAAACATTACCTAATAACCGTACAATTCAGCTGAATTTAGCAATTTATGACCTTTTTATAAATACCCAGAAGGGACAGAATATTTATCATCAACTAGATAAATCTAAAAAGAAAAGCAACAGAAATTAAAGGGTTCGTCTGTAGCAATCAAGATTCAAGGAAACTCTTTCCCCAATCGAGATCTATTGTAAATCATTCTAATTGAGCAAAACATGCATGTTATTTTGCAGGTTTACAAGGATATTTACGATACCTATGGGGGCCTGAAAGAGAGGCAAAGCATCAGCTCAAAATTTTTAAAATTTTGAATTTGTATTTTAAAACAAGCAGATAAAGATTCAGGTCGATATAAAAAGAGGACAAAAAGGATCAAGGTTGCTTCAGGCCATATCCCCACAAATTTCGCGAATATTATCATTTGAACGCGACATTGAAAGAGGTCTTCCTACAGGTAGGAAAAAGGGAAACCTTTCGCCGACCTCCGCCTCAAAAAAAGGAACCTGATAGAAAACACCAAGGGAAGTACTGCCGTTACCACAGAACGACATGACATTATAGTGTGGCGCCTTCAGAACATGAGGTCTATCCCCCACCATACCTAGAATGGTTTAGATTTTCAGAAGGAGATGCACAAGGGATTCTGCAAGATCAAAGTGATGCGCTAGTCATAGCCATGACTGTTGCGAGAGTACAAATACGTCGAACCTTAGTAGATAACCGGAGCTCGGTAAATGTTCTATATTCTAGAACTTTGGAACAAATGGCATTACCTGAACGTTACCTTCGGCTATATTCCAGAAGATTGCAAGGATTCTCTGGAGATCCTAATGAAGCCCGAGGATAGATTGTACTCAGTGTAGAGATAGGCAAACCTCCTTGCCAAATGAGGATTTTGGCTGACTTCATTGTTGTGGATCTACATTCAGACTATAATGACATACTGGGAAGGCCCATATTGCTTGAACTACAAGCTGCCACTTCAATATACCACTGTTGCCTTAAGTTCCAAACACCAAGTTGCCCAGGCGTGATACGTGGAAACCAGGAAAAGGCACCTATAACGTCGATTTACCTAATCCCCAGGTCTGGATGATGAAAAGACAACACTCCTAGCAAGCAGGGGTCTCAAAGTTCAAAAGACCCATTACAGCCAACCTGACTGAGATCGGCATTACAGAAAAGCACCGCAGGAAGCGAATGACAACCTGCTCCTGTTCGAGGAAAAAGAAGTAGATACCAATCATTACCCTAGAGTTTTGGTGATCTCTGTGCTTCTATCCAAAGTCAATATTCCCAAAGTCTTGGTAGATACGGAGAGCTCTCTCAACATACTTTATGCAACACATTGGAACAAATTGGAATTACACTCGTTTCTTGCGACCATACCCACACATGATCATGGGGCTTGATGGTATACTTTATGGGACAAAAAGAGTAATTAAACTCCCCATCAAATTCGAGGAGTCCCTAGCCGAACTGGGTTAAGTGCAGAATTTGTTGTTCTACACTCGAGGTCCCCCTACGATGCTATCATGGGGCAACCACTACTATTTGATCTCAAGGCAATGGTATCAATGTAACATTATTCTATCAAATTTCCCACTCCTCACGGTGCAAGACAGTCAAAGGAAACAAAGACATTGCTAAAAAATGTCAAATGGTAGTCAATTCAAAAGGGGAAAGGGTTTATTACCCTCTGGATATCTGCATTAGCATGTACAAAAGAGCCCTCAAAAAGATCGTTGGACCCACGGTTGAAAGTACAAGGGGGAGAACCTATGGAAGAACTGGACATCATTGAGGTCGGTACTAACGATCTCCCAAAAGAGCTTAAGATCGGTCATGAACTACGACCTCCACTTAGAGGTCAAATCATTAGTTTCCTTCAAGAAAACCTTGACGTCTTCTCTTCGGAACACTCCGATATGAAGGGAATTGACCCAAAAATCATATACCATAAATTGGGAGTTGACCCTTTGATTCGATCGAAACAACAACAGAGCCAACCCTTGAATCCAGAACGATATGAGGCCCTAAATAAGGAAGTACAAAAACTGCTTCAAAATGGGTTTATTCAAGAAGCAAGGTATCCGAAATGGATCGCTAACCCCGTCTTAGTTAAGAAAAACAATAGAGAGTTGAGGATGTGTATTGACTTCACCGACCTGAACAAAGCATGTCCTAAAGACAGTTTTCCGCTACCAAGGATAGATCAGATGGTGGATGCCACTGTTGGGCATGACTTACTCAGTTTCATGAATGCATATTTAGGCTACAATTAGATACCAATGTACGAACCTAATCAAGAACACACAGCCTTTATCACCGATCGAGGACTTTACTACTATTAGGTGATGCCATTTGGTCTCAAGAACACTGGGCAACATACAAACGCTTGGTTAACACTATGTTTGCCAAAAAAATTGGTAAGACCATGGAAGTATATGTGGATGACATGTTGGTAAAGAGCATGGATGCCAAAAACCATCTACAATAACTCGCTGAAATGTTCGAAATTTTGAGGGCATAAGGGATGAAGCTGAATCCCCATAAATGTGCCTTTGGCGTAAGCTCGGGAAAATTTTTAGGATATATGGTAAACCAAAGAGGGATTGAAGCCAACCCAGAAAAGATAAAGGCCATTGTTGAAATGCGTCCCCTAGCTATGCTTAAGGAAGTTCAGAGCTTAATTGGGCAAGTAGCTGCCCTTGGCCGCTTCATGTCAAAATCAACAAACAAATGCAGACCCTTCTTTGACGTATTAAGAAAGGGAAAGAAATTCGAATGGATGTCTGAGTGCCAGCTTGCATTCGACCAGCTCAAGTCCCACCTAGCACAACCACCAATACTATCAAAGATAAAAACAAAAGAAGTATTGTTGTTCTACTTGGCAGTGTCTAAACATGTTGTTAGTGTAGTACTAACTAGGGAGGAGATAGGGGTACAACACCCTGTCTATTACATTAGCAAAGCTTTACATGAAGCCGAACTCCGTTATCCCCCGTTGGAAAAGTTGGCTTATGAGGTTATTACTGCAGCTCGAAAGTTAAGGCCCTATTTCTTGGAACATCCAATCAAGGTCTTAACCAATTATCCATTAAGGCAAGTGCTGCAAAAACCTGATACCTTAGGATGGATGGTGAAGTGGTCAGTTGAGCTCGATCAATTTGACATAAGATATAAGCCATGCACCTCCATAAAGGCCCAGGCCCGACAGACTTTATTGCCGAATTCGGCTTGGACCCCAAGTTAAGGTCAAGCTAGCCTTGTGTCGACATGAATGGTCAGAGTCGTACACATATATAGTGGAGTCAGCATAAATAATCTCCACGGCAATCCAGTGATGATTCACGATCACTAGAATGTATATATGTGTACAACTTTCACATGGCTTTCTCCCACTACTCGGCCACATCCCTAAAATCCACTCGGCCATATATTCGGGCAACACGTACTCATGACCCATATGTTGAATGGACTGATGCTCAATGGTAACGGCACGTACGAACTCAGTGCTCAATATGAGTCGGTTAGGAATGTCGAATGATATTGGATATCTTCGAGTTCGATCACGCAATACGTTCATGGCCAGGTCGATATGCTACACTAGGAAACACCAATAAAAAATAGAGGGAGTTATTTCATTTTATAAACAAAAAAATTATGTATACATAATATATAACAATATGATTATTTCACTTACGTCGTCAAAGAGCCAAGTCCCCGAAGTGGTGATGCTGTGAAACCATTTATAGGCCTTTGAAATAGTCCTCCCCTACGTTCCGGCTATCTATGAAAAAAAAGACAAAAAAATGTTAAAAGAAATACAAATTAATTAGGGTAGCGTACTTAACTAAAATTGTAAAAAACTTACCCGAGCCTAATTCTTCTCCACTCCATTTCGAACACTTTCCATTTGGCTGCGTCAACCTCTAGGAAGAGATTGGGGCACGTTCTGTCGACGAACGTCCTCCTCTTTACCTCAGTCGCGAAGGGAGATACAATGTACTGTGACGGCAATCTCGTCCTCTTGCCGACCACCTGCTCCTACTTCAACACGTCAACAGCACGCATCTTACCCTTTGTTATGATCGGCGTCCTCTCCTTCTCGTCGAGGCCCTCCTCCGTCATCTGGAGCACCCCTCCACCAACCCTACCCGTCGACTAGCCCCTCCGCCACCCCTCCGCCTTGACCACCACGTCGACCACCCCCTCCGTCGATCCCTTCGCCTCGACCACCCCGTTGGCCAGCCCCTCCTCCTTGGCCATCGTCTCCGCCTCGAGCACCTCCACCTCCATCATCGAGGCCTCCTCCGCCTCCCAAAATACAGTATCTGGCCACAATAGGGAATCGCCCCATCTATTACCCTCTCCGTCGCCCCGTTTATCACCCTCTCCATCATCCCATCTATCACCCCCTCGTAGTTATACTATATCGCCTCAGAGTGTTACGATCTGTACCTCAAGGTCTGCTACATGGCTATAGAGTACTGCAACATCGCAGCGTCCCTACCTCTCGTCGTAGTGCCCCCACCTCCTCTCTCATCTCCCCTCGTAGCGTGCCTACCTCCTCTCTTATCTATACCATAAATCCAGCTAGAAGATCATACAGATCACTATGTGCAAGGGATCCACGTGGGAGATGCCTAGATGGAGGAAGAGATCTCATTGGCAACAAAGGCGATCCCATCGGCGGCGGAGGCGATCGTCGATCCACTGGACTGCGCTCCTATACAAATAACATTAAAAATTATTATCAACATATTATATTCAATCAACATATTATATTCAATGAACCTACCATATCCCAATTAACGATGGACTCGAGCAACTGATCGTCCAGCGCGACCGGAATAGACAGCCACGCATGTAACTCTGACTCTCCTCTTCTATCGACAGTGTCAACTCAATGAGGATTTCAAGCTAACATATTGACATTTTACCGAGTTAATGACCACGTATCGAGATTTTAAAAGGACATACAATATAAATTAAAAAATATATAATATGTACTTCAGGTCGTCGATGAGAGCTGATAATTTTTTGCAAGTGGCATATCTTGTGCTCGCCATTGGGATTAAGAGGTATATATAGTTGGCTGAATGTGTAGAAGTAACTGGATGCCTTTCAAATGCTTCCTTTATAACCTTACACGCGGAACATTGTATATTTTCCTTTATATGACTTTCCATCTTTGTTTTGTCAAGAATTTGAACTAATCCACATCATTTTAAAATCAAAAGCCCTAAAACTATGGATAGCAACTGTCTCTTGTCCTAATAGAAATTTTTTTGTCGTGTCATGTTCTGTCCTCGCCCCAATTTTAATTACAGCAGACTAAGGTATTTCTTATGTCCAGTTTCCACTTTTACTCAATGTATTAAAATGAAGATATAAAATAATACGGCAATAAAAATAAAATCACCCCGACATCTCATAGTCCAAAATCATCACGATTAACCCTTTCATTGAATTGGAGTTTTCAATTTAAAAAGGCTTGGCCGGTGTTAAAACTAACATCTTTGAATTCCTTTTATCCACAACTTTTCGATATGACAAATTAAACTTTTAAGTCATGAAAGGCTTTGTTTTGGTTGTAAATTTTGTTGTGTCCAAAAATGAAGGGGGAGGGGTAAATTCCTCTAAGGGTTCCTAGCCTTCCATAAGTGTGGCATTCACGTCTAACTTTTAAATTGTGGCAATCATGTTCTTGACCTTTTAAACACTATTCGTGTGACATCTCACACTACACAAATGTCTACATAGTCGTCGAATGGTCAAGCGACATGCACATTTATAAGCAAAATTTAATATAATTTGAACTGTTAGCATTTAATTTTATTTATTTATTTAGACTATTTTACCTTTTCAGTTAGACATCACGTGCATGTCACATGGATATTCAATGTCTCAAAATGCGTTTTCCGTTAAGCAAGATACTACATGCTCAATGTTAGAAGGTTGCCAGATTGTGGACATGAAATGTACAAATAAGAAGCTGAGGATATGACTAAGAGGCTTACGAAAAATTCACTACCTCTTCAAAAAATTTATCCAAGGAAAAATAGAGTCCACAACTAACGTGACAGCGACACGTTACATCCTATTTTTCGCAAAGTTTATAGTGTGTGTGTGTGAGATAGAGAATTGAAGAAATTGGAGAAAGAAGGAACTTTTATTCATACTGATTTCATAAGTATCACAAGTATATATAGAGAGATACCTCCACACATAATTCTAGCATATAATTATCACGTAATTAGCCTAGGATTATGGATGTACAGTCATCAGTTCCTAATTCTAAGTTTATACAGGAATTATCTCCACTAATTTAGGATGCCATATATACACAGAATATTCTTCTATGCTCCAATACTCCCCCTCAAGCTGGATCCAAAAGATTTATGGATCCAAGCTTGCTCAAAAGCCTGTGGAACTGAGTAGACGGCAAAACTTTGGTGAACACATCAGCCAGTTGGTCATTAGAATGCACATATAGAGTGTCAACTAATTTAGATTGAACCTGTTGACGAATGTAGTGACAGTCCACTTCCATGTGTTTGGTTCTTTCATGGAACACGGGATTAGAAGCAATGTGCATTGCAGCCTGATTATCACAAAAAAGTTTCATAGGAGTGGTGCTTGGACAACCTAGATCAATAAGAAGACTATGAAGCCATACGAGCTCACATGCCGCGGAAGCCATAGCGCGATACTCAGCTTCAGCGCTAGATCGGGCGACCACATGTTGTTTTTTACTTTTCCAAGACACCAGATTACCGCCAACAAACATACAATAACCTGTAGTAGAACGACAATCAAGTGCATTACCAGCCCAATCAGAATCAGTATATCCCATAATATTAGTGTGACCATTACGGGTCATGACTATTCCACGACCAATTGTGCCCTTCAGATATCGCAGGATGCATTTTACCATACCTAGATGTTGAAAGGTTGGAGCGTGCATATGTTGACTAACAAGACTAACTGCAAACGTAATATTCGGTCGTGTAATAGTCAAGTAGATGAGCTTTCCCACAAGCTTCTGATAATAACTAGGTGAGTCAAGGGCTTTTCCTGTAGAAGCAAGCCTCAATTTGCTATCAAGTGGAGTAGCAGCGGGTCTGGTGTGTAACATCTTAGCAACTTAAAGCAAATCTACAATGTATTTACGCTGGTTAAGGAATAGCCCTTTGCTAGAAGCTGACATTTCAATCCTAAGAAAGTACTTCAAGGAACCAAGATCTTTGATTGGAAATTGGTGCTGAAGTTTCGTTTTCAACTGAGCAATAGAATCAGTATTATTCCCGGTAATAATGAGATCATCCACGTATATTAATACCACAAGTTTGTCAACTGAACCAAGCCGAACATAGAGAGATGAATCAGCTGAGCTTCTGCTAAAACCGAGAGCTTCAAGAGTAGTGCTCAACTTGGCATGCCATGCACGAGGACTTTGTTTCAAACCATAAATTGATTTATGGAGTCGACAGACCAAATTGGGGTTTTCACTTTGAGGATGCCCAGGAGGAAGCTTCATAAACACTTCTTCCTCAAGATCACCATGCAAAAATAAATTTTTTACGTCCATCTGAAATAAAGACCACCCGTTATTGATAGCCACAGATAAAAGAACTCGCACCGTGGTCATCTTGGCAACGGGAGCAAAAGTCTCCTTGTAATCAACACCAAACTTCTGAGTGAAGCCTTGAGCAACAAGGCGTGCTTTATGCCTATCAAGAGAACCATCAGAGTTGAATTTCGTTTTAAACACCCAACGACTACCAACTGCATGTTTGCCCGGGGGAAGAGGCACTATAGTCCAAGTTTTGTTCTCGGCAAGAGCAGTTAATTCTTCATGTATAGCTTTCTGCCAAACAGCCTGGGATTTGGCTTCTTGAAAATTACTTGGCTCAGGAACGTTTGATATAGTTGTAAGGAAGGCTGTATGCAAAGGTGATAGTCGTTGATATGACAAAAAATTAGTGACAGGGTACCTGACTGTATGAGCAACATAATCTGCCAATTTTGTTGGAGGGTGACGCGTCCGTGGAGGATTACGTCTAGAAGATATTGGTTCACCTTGTGCATGGGAAAATTCTTGCTCGGGTGATTCGATAATAGCTTCATTGGAAGGAGCACCAGTGATATCCAATTGATCACCACAGTGTTCAGTAGTATCCCGAGCTGAGATAGCTTGGCTAGGAGGTAAATCTTGAGTGAATTAATGACCAGAATCAATGCTAGGCAAGGGAAATAACTCAGACAGCTTCTCCCCCTGACTAGAGGCGACAAAATATGGAATTTGTTCAACAAAGCGGACATCTCTAGTCACATATAATTTCTTGGAGAGAGAGTCATAACATTTGTACCCCTTTTGTGTTTGAGAATAACCAAGGAATATGCACTTAACAGCTCGAGGATCAAGCTTGTCACGGTGAGTAGTTGAGACATGCACAAAACAAGTGCATCCAAAAATTTTGAGGTGAGACAAATCAGGTGCTTTGTCCTGCAATACTTCAAGAGGACATTTAAAATCCCGAGTAAACGATTCACAAGATAAGTTGCAGTAAGGGCACCATAAGACCAAAAATGTTTTGGGATCTGAAGCGTTATGGCTCGGGTTTTCTCAAGCAAATCACGATTTTTACGTTCGGCAATCCCATTTTGTTGAGGTGTATTAACACAACTAGACTGATGCAATATGCCATTAGAAATCAGATAGTTTGTCATGTCATGAGACATATATTCTGTGCCATTATCAGATCGAAGAATTTTAATATGAGCTGAAAATTGGGTACTAACCAACATATGAAAATTTTAAAAAAACTCAAATGCTTCACTTTTTGATTTCAATAAGTACACCCAAGTAACTCTAGAGAAATCATCAATAAAGGTTACAAATATTTAAATCCATCCAGAGAAGATGAAAAAGGTCCCCAAACATCTGAATGTACAATTTCAAATGGTTGAGTAGTACGAGACAAAGATGAATTAAAAGGAAGCCTAGAAGACTTAGAAAAATGGCAGATATCACAATCAAGAGTTCCTTTTAGTAGAACCCGATTTATTTTGCTAATAATAGAATTTGAAGGATGTGCGAGATGACGATGCCATAAAAGATGCTCAGTAATTGGAGAAGAAACAGCCTGAAATCCCTTGGTAACCCGAGAATTAGGGGAAAAATAGTAGAGTCCATGCAAATGAAATCCTTCACCAATCATCGCCTTGGTGACGAGGTCCTGAAAGATAACTTTGTAAGGAGTAAATATAACTTCACAATTGAGCGAGGATGTTAGTTTGCGAACAGAAAGCAACTGAAATGGAAAGGAAGGATCATACAGAACATCAGACTCTATAGTATCTGAAACAAGCTTAATTTTGCCCTTACCCTTTACAGGAACACCTTTCCCATTTGCTACAGTAATGAAAGTCGCAAAAATGGGTTAATTTATTTGACATATGATCCGTGGCACCAGAATCAATAACCCATACATCATGCAAACTATCAATCTCTAATGCAGTCAAAAAAGCAATCTGAATACCTTGGCTAGTGTCAGAATTTGCATCAGCTAAAAAACCAGCAAAATGACTAAGAAGTGCAGCTGGTTGATCTTTTTCTTGATTAACAGCTCCTCCTTGGACTGCCCTCTGACCATGCCTGTCTTGTAAATAATTTTCGAAATCATTAAGTAAAGCAGTAAGATTAGAAGAAAAGGATTCAGTGGAGTGCGTAGCCAAATCAGCCTTATGATCAGGGATTCGTTTTTGGTATCCTCCGCCCTTTTGATCTTTGGAAAATTTGGGCTTCATTTCTGGGTGATGAATCCAGCAACGATCAATTGAGTGTCCAATATTATGGCAATGCTGACATTTAAGATCGGGGTGTTTTCCCTTGTAAGATTTTTCTTCAGATGGTGAGCGAACAATATAGGCACGAACATCAGGAGGACTGGGATTAACAGTACGTGGCATGACTTTTCGGCGTACTTCCTCACGCTGAATGGTCGGGCAAACATTCTTGAAGGATGGTAAGTCGGTATTCATTAGAATATGGCTCCTTAGATCCTCAAAATCAGGACTAAGACTAGCCAATAGCTGAAAAATACGATCCTCCTCTGTTCGCTTTCGCAAAATAGCCGCATCAACAGTAGGAGGTCTATAAATCTCCAACCCACTCCACTAACTCTTCACGTTTCCCAGTAAACTTACGAATGGCTTCCCATCTTGATGAAGGCTTGCAATTTCCTTATGAATTTGGAAAATCCTGGCAGAATTATTTTGGTTGCCATACATGTCACGGACAGCATTCCATAGATCCAAAGAAGACTCTGAATAGCTGAAAATCTCAGCAAGATCACGCTCCATCAAGTTAAGAATCCACGACATAACCTGTTGGTCTTTTGACAGCCACGCCTCATACTCCGGTGAACTGGGTTCAGGAGATTTGGCATTGCCATTAATGAATCCCAACCTTGATCTACCACCAAGAGCAATGGTAATTGCCCTCGACCACAGAAGGTAATTGAATTCGTTCAACAAAACTGAACTCAATTTTTGAGAGATGTTGACATCACCATCAGCAATATTGGATGAAGAAGAGACCACCTCCTTCAAACCTCCAGCAGCAATAATATTATCTGCCATAATAAAGAAGATACGAGCAGGGTGCAAGGATCACCGCTCTGATACCATGAAGAAATTGGAAAAAGAAGGAACTTTTATTCATACGGATTTCATAAGTATCACAAGTATATATAGAGAGATACCTCCACACATAATTCTAGCATATAATTATCACATAATTAGCCTAGGATTATGGATGTACAGTCATCAGTTCCTAATTCTAAGTTTATACAGGAATTATCTCCACTAATTTAGGATGGCATCTCCACTAATTTAGGATGCCATATATACACAGAATATTTTTCTATGCTCCAATAAGAATACATCCTTTTTTTTTCGCAAAGTTTATAGTGTGTGTGTGAGAGAGTACATCCTATTTTTCGCAAAGTTTATAGTGTGTGTGAGAGAGAGAGAGTACATCCTATTTATTTTTCGCAAAGTTTAATGTGTGTGTGTGTGTGAGTACATCCTATTTTTCTCAAAAGTTTATAGTGTGTGTGAGAGAGTACATCTTATTTTTCTCAAAGTTATAGTGTGTGTGTGAGAGTACATCCTATTTATTTTTCGCAAAGTTCCGTGTGTGTGTGTGAGAGAGAGAGAGTTTAAACTTGTAATTATTCTTTCATGTGTGTGACTAAGTCTTCTTTTTTGTCTTTAAAACCTTGTGGCCTCGCTTCTGCGCTCATTTATCTGAACTCTCAAAACACACACAAGCAAGAAGTCTTCATCTTCTTGCCTTCTTGATTTTGCTCTTTCATTGCACACACTGACGCACACATTAGGGTGCTAGGATGCAATATATAATGGGGAAACTGTGTGTTATAGTTCAGGGACTGAAGCCAACGATAATGATGGTGGGTGTACAGATAGGATTAACCGGAGTTAATGTTTTTTACAAACTAGCCGCGAACCGTGGCTTGAGCTTGAAGGTTTTGGTGGCTTACCGCTTCATGTTTGCTGCGCTCACTGTTCTTCCTCTCGCTCTGATCCTCGAAAGGTATTGACATATAAATTCATCAGTTACCCTGCGGCTGCATGGTAATCGTAATCGATAAATTACTGACTTTTTCAGTTCTCAAAAGTTTTGAGAAACTTCTTCACTTTGATCAGTAACAGTGAATAACTTTTTCATTTACTGTTGCTTCGATATATATCTGATATTTCTGCCAATCTCTGCAGGCAAAAAAGGCCAAAGTTGACATGGAAGATTGTCTTCCAAGCATTTCTCATTGCTTTATTTGGGTGGGTTAATTGCCAGATTAATATTTGATGTTAATCCCTTTGGTCATCAAGTATGAACGGATTTAATTTAATTTAATTTTGCTTCTCATTATATCAATCTTACTTATTTAATGAAGCATTTTGGCCTGCTTTATAAGCACTTTTGCACTCCTGTACTGTTTTATTAAAATTTCCATTTTCAAGACTGTTAATGCCACTTAATTGACACTTGAACTGTTGACCTTTTCAAGAGATTTAATACATAACTTACTGATGTATCATATAAAACCCAAAACTCTTAAACGTTCAAGAGATTTAATACAAAAGGGATGGTGATTTCTTTGTATGATGCAAAATGGAAAACACAACTCAGAAATATACGAAATCTACACTTCATACTATTTTTTTATATTTTGGTAACTCGACGAAGGGCTCGTTCTTTACTCCTGTGGTTGTGCCCCTAAAAGGAGAACCACCTATGAACTATATGAAATTTATCATGGAGTCATATAGTGTTAAAAGTACTTGCATGTAAAGGAGACTTTTGAAACTTGCGTTATATTATTGTTGAATTATATTTATTTTATTATATTGTGATGATAATTGATAATTGATCTACACATAAGTCACCCGTTTTTCGTGGCACTTACTTATTCACTAAATTTCGTTAATTATTAATTTTTTTATAAATTATTTCTTATTTATTTTTGTTTTAGAAGCTTCTCAAATGTGTTTGCCATGCTATTAAAAAATCTGTTAATTATTTTATATATTGTGTTATCATTATAATCTACATGTTTATCATTAATCTTCAATTAAACTGCAGGGGATCAGTGGCCCAAAATCTATATGCAGAGTGCTTAGCGTTAACCTCAGCCACATTCGCTGCAGCTATGGCCAATCTCGTTCCTGCCATAACATTCATCCTCGCGATACTCTTCAGGTGCGTTGGTAAATAACGATATTATTTTTATTTTGGGTTGATAATATTTTAGATTTTTTTATTTTCCTTTTTATGAAAATTAGAACTGAAAAATTGTGTATATGCTTGTAATTAGGCTGGAGAAATTGGGGTTGAACACAAAGGCAGGCAAAGCGAAAGTAGTGGGAACGTTCATGGGCATAGGAGGGGCAATGCTTCTGACTTTTTACAAGGGTCGCGGAATTAATATATGGTCCATCCATTTAGACCTTCTAAAAAATAACGAACATCAAGTTGGACACGTGACAGCATCTCACAAAACGCTCATCAATCAAATATTGGGTCCTTTGCTAGCACTTGCTAGTTGTGTTTCTTTTGCATTTTCTTTGATTGTTCAGGTGAATCTTACAAAATAATATATTTATATTTATAAATTAATAAGAATAATAGTAATTTAATTTTGTCATGAAACTCAGGACATTTTTTGTAATGACGACAGGCCAAAATGAGTAAGGTATATCCTTGTCATTTTTCTAGTACTGCTCTCGTATCAGTAATGGGGACTATTCAAGCTTTTATATATGCCATTTCAATGGAGAGAGACTGGAACCAATGGAAGCTCGGCTGGAACCTCAGACTTCTCAGTGCGACTTACATGGTACGTATGATACAAATAACTTGGTGCACAATATATCGACTATCGTACACTCCACCAACTTGCATCTAAACATGACAAATTATGCACTATTATTTAACATGTGCATCGGTGCTCGTGACACTATTAAAAACCTATTAGTTCCAATTTGAGTATTAAAGTCAAGTTCAATTATCGAAACTGATACCTCTTTTATAATTCAATCTTCTTCAAAACGCTTTCAATTCAGTAGTATACTTCTAGGAGTTCAATCTTTAAAGACAAATCACAGTTAAACGCTCGTCAACTATAACTAGAACAATTTTTTTTTTTAAATGGTTGTGAATTAATCTTTGCATTGACTTATTAAATGCCTCTGTGTGTAGGGAATTGTGGCTTCGGGACTAATGTCGGTATGCTTCATGTGCTGCGTTCAGATGAGAGGGCCACTCTTCGTGTCCAGTTTTAATCCTTTGTTTCTTGTACTCGTTGCGCTTGCTGGATCTTTACTCGTTAACGAGAAATTACACTTGGGAAGGTACATATTTTTGCTGTCACCTTGTTTGATTTTTATTATTTTCAAAATATATTTCTCTCTCTTCTTTTCAACCACACATTCTTTAATAAAATAATATTACACACAATCCAAAAAAATTTCCTTTATTTTTAACCACACATTTTCCATCAATCTACTATTTAAAAATGCATTATATACAAAAAGAGGCTTGAACAAGCCCTTAATTTAATCATAGCCAAATAACAAAATCTTGTGCTTAAGTTTGGATGCTGATTTTTTGTGTATTCTTTTCAGTGTGATAGGAGCTGCAATAATAGTGTTAGGGTTACGTACAGTGCTATGGGGGAAAGGCAAAGAAATGAAAAGGAGTAGTCAACTTATGCCAAAAAAGAGCTTTAAAGAGGCAGAACAAACAGACAATATTGCATCGGAAAGTATCATGAGTATTAACATTGATCATAGTAGCAACATAATGGCCATTGCTCCAAGTTTTCTTCCACAAACAGAACTAGAAACAGTTGATGACGAAGAAGTTGATATAATAGAGTCTAGTGTTCCCAATCCAAAATTATGAAATGCTAGTTTTCAATCCGTACATTGCACGTGTAATATTAGCGTCTAAGATAAGATGAAAAATTGTATTACAAGAGAATTAGTGAACTTTGGAGAAGAGATTTATGTAATGAGAAGAAATGAAAACTGCCATTAAAAACTCGGTTGCACTGGAAATTAATCAAATGACAGTTGTTTGATAGACAACATTTATTACACTCGTGTCTGTTCTCGAACCAATATTTTGTATTTGAATCCGTCATAAAACTTAGTGAAAAATCCTTTCAAGCATACATATATTCAGACACATGGGTTTTCTATTCAATTAAGTCAGTCACCCTTTATTCCACATTTGAAATTCCAATAACACAAATAACATTAAATCCTTCTGAGAAATGAATTCGATGGCACACCTTAAACTAAACCACCCAATCTTCACTTCATTTACAAGAAATCATCTTCTATTGCTGAGGAATTTCAACCCTTCGGATGGAAGAGAATACAATAATAAGCAGCTGAATCTAAAAAGAAATTAACTTTGAACTAATTTTATCCTTAAAAGCTCCCTAAACAAATAGTTGACAAATAATGAAAGTACAACTAAAAGAAACAATAGTATGCTTTTATCATTTCCTCCTTTTTTTTAAATACTAATTATGTTACACAAAAAAACTAACAATAATGCGGATTGAAGAATCAGAAAGAACGGATCTATAAGAAAAAGTATCCCCTTTTTGTTTCAAGACGACAAAAATGTTCTTTCTTTTTGCTTACTAACGGAAAAAACTCAAAATCAAGAACATCAATCGAAGTGGGAGATTAATCAAGAACGGTAAAACCCAACAAGCATTCTTGACTAAAAACCCACAACCATCAATTAATTCCAAAAGATGAACAAAAAAAGCTCAATCGTGGAATAAGATGAAAACTGAAGCAACTTATTCATTATTATGAATCAATGGAAGAATCCAACACAAGCACAGCTCTCAATAACAATTTTTTATTTAAAAGCAATAGATAAACATCGTAAATGTGGCAACCATGTTCAACCTCGATGACTTAACTCGAATAAAAAATTAGTGTGATTGAAGAACCTTTAAAAGGACACCGACTCAGAGATCAAATTCAAAAACCGAACCAATAAAGCAGAAAAATCACAAAGACATCAATTAAAGTATGAAAATGTTCAACTAAAACCCCCCAAAATTGAATAAAAGAAAATCGATGTTTAGTGTAACCACGATTTACCCTTTGTTCATGTTGCTGTTGTTCGAATCATAATCTATATAGTTTCACTTCCACTTCATCTTCTTCGAACACAAAATGCATAACCATATGATTTATATATTGCATAAATTTGCAAGTTCTCCATCAATTTTAACTTCAAAGCATCACTGCAAATTTAAATTTTCTTCATTGATGAACTACTCAGCTTCCGTTGATAGCATAAAAATTATATGCAAATAGTGTGCCTTCGTGGTCAATACCGTTATAGCTTACATTTTAATAAATTCAAGTACCATTAAACAACTTTACAGAAATGAGAAAAATAAACCATAAACTCCATATTTATTATGATCTTCAGTTAAAATAATAATAATGAAAAACAGATGAGTACAAGCAGGAAAAGCTTTTATTATTTCGACAATCTCAATACAACCTAATTACCTCCTTTAATAGTAAACAAAAGATAAGAAAAAGGAAAGGGAATAGTCTAAATATGCTAATGAATCTCCTATAATCAATTCTAATTACAAGTTACCTAAATATACAAAATTACTTAAGGAATGTAATATTCTCGTGATTTCAACACTCCCCCTTAAGTTGAATTGTAGATATTGATCATGTCCAACTTGTGAATGAAATCATCGAATTTCTGTTGAGGTAGTCCTTTGGTAAAGATGTCCTCTGTTTGTCCTGTGTATGAACATATGTCATGCAAATAGTCCCTTCTTCTATCTTTTCTTTGATGAAATGTCTGTCTTCCTCTATATATTTAGTTTGATCATGTTGAACTAAGTTAAGAGAAATATGGATGGCAGCTTTGTTATCACAATATAGTTTGATTGAAAATTTTATTGTCGCGTGTAGCTCTTCTAAAAGTTTCTTCAACCATAGTCCCTCACAAAATCCTTGTACTACTGCTCTAAACTCAGCTTCAGCACTATTTCTGGCTACAACATTTTGTTTCTTGCTCCTCCATGTTACCAGATTTCCCCATACAAATGTGTAATATCCGGTAGTTGACCTTCTGTCTTCCGTGGAACCTGCCCAATCTGCATCTGTGAAGACTTCTACCTATTTTCTTTCACCTTTCTTGAAGAATAGTCCTTTTTCCCGAGGATCCCTTCAGATATCTGAGTATCTTGTAAACAGCTTCAATGTGAGTTTCCTTTGGAGAATGCACATGTTGGCTTACCATACTAACTGCAAATGCGATGTCAGGTCTGGTATGTGACAAGTAGATAAGTTTACCTACTAGTCGTTGGTAACTGTCTGTGTCTACCGTATTGCCAACATTCTCGATTTTCTTTCCTATTTCAATTGGTGTATCACTTGGTTTACATCCAAGCATTCCCATTTCGGCAAGGAGGTCAAGGACATATTTTCTTTTCGATACACTGATCCCTTTTTTTGACCTTGCTACTTCCATTCCCAAGAAGTATCGCATTTGTCCCAAATCTTTTACTTCGAATTCAATGGCTAGGCTTTTCTTCAGTTTCTCCATTTCTACTATGTTATCTCCTGTCAAGATTATGTCATCAACATATACAATCAAGATTGTTTTAGTCCCATCATCAAACTACTTAAGGAACAAAGTATGATCTGACTGCCCTTGTTGGTACCCTTGCTTCTTCGGTACACTTGCAAATCTGTCAAACCATGCTCTGGGTGACTGCTTGAATCCACATAAAGACTTTTTTAGCTTACATACTCGATCCTTTTCGTTGACCAAGCAAAAACCAGGTGGTAATGTCGTATAAATTTCTTCTTCCAATTCTCCATTTAGAAATGCTTTCTTGATATCTAGTTGTTGGAGAGTCGAATCCAGATTCGCTGCTAGTGACAAAAGTACTCGGACTGTATTCAATTTTGCCACAGGTGCAAAAGTCTCTGTGTAGTCAATGCCATAAGTTTGTGTGTATCCCTTAGCTACCAACCGAGCTTTATATCGTTCAACTGTCCCATCAGTTTTATATTTTAAAGTGAAGACTCATTTGCATTCCTCTGGTTTTTTTCCTCTGGGTAGTTCCATTACTTCCCAAGTATAATTCTTTTCCAACGCTCGCATCTCCTCCATTACTGCCTCTCTCCATTTTGGGTTTTCCAAAGCTTCTTGAATGTTCTTTGGAGTTTTGGTACCATCAAGATGAGATATAAAACTGCGAAATCCTGTAGATAGAGCATTGTACAATACGAATTTTGAGATAGGGTAAAGAGTACACGACCAAGTTTGTTTTCTGAATGCGATGGGTATGTCAATGTTTGATGATTCTGATACAACTGTAGTGTCATGGGATCCTGGACCTGCCATTGGTTCCGACTCTCTTAATGCTTCGAAAGTGAGGTTCTCAATTGGCCTTGCTTTTGGTCTCCTTAAGTAAACAAATATTTCCTTGTCACTTTGTTTTTCCGCATTACTCTTTGGATTCAAGTTTCCTCCTGTAGATGGCATAGAAGAACTATAGGGTATAGCAGAAGTTGTGATGGGTATAGACTTAAGAGAAAGTTCTAAGTTCAGGTACCGATCTTCACTTAGATTCTCCCCCTGAAGAGAGGTTTTGTGGAAATATGGAGTTGTTTCGAAGAATGTGACATCGAGACTGACAATGATTTTTTTATGGAAGGATCATAACATTTGTATCCTTTCTAAGTAGGAGAGTAGCCAAGAAAGACACATTTAACCGCTCGAAGATCTAGTTTATGTCGGTGAATGTTGTGAATATGGGAAAAGGCGGTACAAACAAACACTCTGAGGTCTTGGTCAATTGACTTATAGATAATAAGTTACAAGACAAATTAGAAACATGAAAGACGGATTTTAAAGCTATGGAGTTAGAGAGTTGAATACTCCCTTTTCCCGCGATCGATGAGAGCGATACATCAACAATTTTGACCTTAAGATTACCCGCACATGTGGAATATAAGGAAAATAGATTGTAGGAGCCCGTCATGTGATCAGATGCTCCTAAATCGATGATCCAAGGAATTTTAAATGTTTAGGTAATGTTTAAGGCCATTAAAAAATTACATCTATGAGCTAGCGAGTTTGAAGAATCGTGTTTGGAAGATTGATTGGATGTTTGAAGACTTGAAATTTTTTTGTAAAGTTGCTCTATCTGTTCAGAATTGAAAACGCTGCTGGGTGTAGGAATTGTAGTTTGATGATCAACAGAAACTTGGTAGCCTCGATTTATATTATTCTGCCTTTGTTTCCAATCAGTTGATTTTCCATGAAAATCCCAGCAAGTATCTTCTTTGTGTCTGGGCTTACGACAATGTTCACACCAGGGTCGACCTTTTTGTTGTTGTTTGGTACCCGGCCCCTTTTGAAAGTAGACCCATGTTCCCTGGCCCAATATTATGATTCAGCCAATGGAAATTACTTTCAACAGGCCCACTATTTTGAAGGTAACCCATATTACTCGGCCCACTACTTGGAAAATGACCCATAGATCCCGGCCATTCCCACTAATTTTAGGCCAGATCTATTACCCAACAAGGCAAACGCTTCTTCTGCGTGATTTCCACTATTCAGCATCACTCTCCTCTGACTCTATTCCCAGCGAATTTCTACGAAAACCTCCCATGTCGAAGGTAATGGTCACCGGCCGAGAACTCTCCCCCTGATGTCGTCCAAGTTTCGGTGGAGTCCAGCCAAAAATTCGAACACCCTTTCATTCTCTAATTTTTTCCAGTAATGAACGCAGTCCCCAGGGTAGTCCAGTCTTCTTCTGTACTCGAATTGAGTTCCTGCCACAATGCCACCATCTCCATGTAGTATTCAATAACCTCCATGTCTCCTTGCTTATGCTGCCACAATTTACTTTTAATTTTGAAGGTTTGAGAGGGATTTTCGGAGTCACTGTAGGTTTCACAAACAATATCCCACACGTCTTTTGCAGTGGGTAAGAATAAATAAGTTTTTCTGATGGAAGGGATCATAGAGTTCACGAGCCACGCAGTCACCATGGAGTTCTTTGATTTCTACATTTGCAAGCGGACAACATCAGTTGAGGCAGGCTTCTTCGTGTCACTAGTCAGGTACCCCAATTTCCCTTTACCATCGGTCACTAGTTTGACGGATTGGGTCCTAATTACGTCCAAAGAATAACACGGTAGTTGTAGCACAGCTTTGGGATGTCATATCCACAGGGAAATGGAAGAATATTTAAAGGATCAAAAAGACTGAATTGTTCTATCAAATATATAATAAAATTCAATATTGAAATGTGAAATTAAAATCAATAATTCAAAGCAGTGAAGCTTCGAAATTCTCTCAATTGGATTGGATCAATCATATAAATTATTCATTTTTATAACACAATTAGAGGATTTCATCCCGACACTCTAATCAGAATATATATCGTGAAAACCAATTTAATTTACAAATATAATTCTAGAATTTAGACTTAAGACATATTCGCACAATTTTATTGGAACAAGATCAAAGATCGACCATATACATCAAGCATAAGGCAATAATCAATCCGTCAACAAAGTGAAATTGAGATTAAAATTCAACAATTAGTTCAATCTAACGATAGAAGAAGCATGACTAGATTTATGAAGGATATAATAATTATTAAACCAATCTCAATAACAAATAATTGAAATTGAAACTCAATAAATAGTATGATTGAATAATGGAAAAAGTATGACTGAATCCATGAAAAATTTTGTAAATATTAAACTGATTTCAATATAAATTCAAGAAAATGAAAATCTAAATTCTAACATTGTTTGACAATGAAAAGATCAAATTAAATGAATAAAAGAAATGAAATCACCAATTCCAACCGAATTCCTTCGTAACTTCACCAAGGGTTTTAGTTCTCCATGAGTTTCTTGAGTTAAAGAGGAGAAGAATGGTGTATGGAGCCTTCTCCATATGTATTCTGCTTTTAATTATTTGTAGGAGTCAGAAATTGGATGAAAATCACATCCAACTTGGTTTCCAAAAGAGTTCTAATCGAATAATAAAAGTTGTCTTCGCGCGCGGATTTTTTGTCTATGCACAGTAGTCAGTAATTTGGTTATAACTTTCTCTTCAAACATCCAATTTAGAAGATTCAAAATGATTTGGAAAGATAACTCAAAGAGCTACAACTTTTTTTGATATCTTTTCTAATTCGAACTTTTACTGTGTCAAACATGGGTCTCAATCTTCGGTTAAAATCTGAAATATATCTTGTGCGAATTGGAAATTAATTTTGATAATATTTTGATCATATTCCATTCCTTTTAGACTTTCAATTGCTTCCAATCAACCCTTAGTATTCTCGATCCTTAATTGTGAGCCCCGACACAATTTTTGAGTATTTGCACTTTAGTCCCTGAACTTTCACTTTATTCCATTTCGGTCATTTTTCACTTGTTTCTTCTTATTTCCGCTACATTCATCACTCGTCCTACAAAATATAAATTACATAAGATTAAGTTATATTTCAATATATTAATCAACAATTGTTCATATTTTGATAGTAAAATAAGCATGTAAAAATGCACTTATCAGGTCCATTCTCTGAAGTTCTTTCCATCCAATTTCTCCAGCATGAGTTGGAGGAACGAATTGTCAGTTCCTCCTGAGCTAACTGTGGGTATTTCTTCTGTTTCACCATCTTGTGGTTCGGAGGTCATTGACCCATTACTGATGTCGACTGTTTCCATTATCAAGGTGGGTTCTGGCTCCCGCTCTGATACCATGAAAAACAGATAAGTACAAGTAGGAAAAGCTTTTATTATTTCGACAGTCTCAATATAACCTAATTACCTCGGTTAATAGTAAACAAAAGATAAGAAAAAGGAAAGGCAATAATCTAAATATGCTAATGAATCTCCCATAATCAATCCTAATTACAAGTTGCCTAAATATACAAAATTACTTAAGGAATGTAATATTCTCATGATTTCAACAAATAATAATACTAATGATAAGCCATAAGACCATCAAAACAACATGTTACAACAATTGATTAATTTCCTTGACAGAAGGAGATGCAACCTTCAAATTTATGATAGAACATCCATGGCAGTATAAACCATCCAAATGTATTTAAATGGCAAGACAGAAAATACAAGGAATAAGGGAAATAAATTTAAAGTTAATTGAAATTCCAAGGTATTCAACGGAATATCTTGTTGATGAAGTTCTTTTTAATTGTTTCCTGGATTTTCTGACTCTCAAACCTACTGTAAAGTCAAATCTACAAGCAAGAACATAATAGGATAAACAACATTACCCTAAAGTATTATTAGAAATGTGATATCTCTAGTATAGAAGAGCACCAAAGCTACTTCGAAGGAGTAAGGAGATAACACAAACCTCGTTTTCCTCAATAGCATCCTCATGCATTCTCCATGAAACTCCATCAGCAAGAGAAGCCTCCACTTTGGCTTGAAAAAGTGATGCTTCCATATCTTTTGTTGTCCTCTAAAATGCATATAGGATGTACAATGGGTTTTAAAGTCAATAATTGTAGGTATAGATGGGCACAACATGCTCAATAATTAAATGAATAATATAATCTGTAAATTAGTGAAGTAATATTCGATGTTGTGAAATATAAGTTAATAGAGTAATATTTGAATTTATATTTGAATATCTCTATTAAAGATATTTATAAACTATGATGAAAAAATAATTGACATATAAAATACTATTTAAGTTAAAAATAAGTGTAATGAATAAATCGTAATAGTATTTAATAAATCAGTGTGAAAATTTATTTATTTTTTTTGTTAAAAATATTTTAAAGTGACAAGTACTAAATTGGTTATGCCAATACGAATTAGAATTGTTGATATGGTTTATTAGTTTCAAATTAAAAATAAATGAAGGCAAGTTGAAAACTCGGCGAATATGTTTAGTTTTATATAGTTATGAAAAAAAAAATGTAATGCTAATTTTAATAATAGGAGCATAATTTATTTTGGTACAAATAGCATGTTGTAGAAACTATCTATTATTAAATATTTAATATATTAGAAATTATATATGGAGCAGTTGGCAGTGGAAGAAGAATTTAGGAAAAAAATGTAATGTTAATTTTAATAATAGGAGCATAATTTATTTTGGTAAAAATAGCATGTTGTAGAAACGGTCTACTATTAAATATTTAATATATTAGAAATTATATATAGAACACTTGGAAGTGAAAGAATAATTTAGAAATATCTATTATGAATTATTAAATATTTGTATAAATTTACAAAATTATAAATTTACAAAATGAGAAGTATATATATACAGATGAAGTTGTGTTTTCAATGAGAATGATTTTGGTAAGAAGGTGTGTTAATTTTATGTGTTTATTTATATCTGCACTATAATATTAATATTTAGAAAAAAAATTGGTCCAAGTAGTGCGAAGGAATTGCTCCGCAAAAGACGGAGTAATTGCTCCGCACAACGGCAGTGGGCGGAGCTAGTACTTCGTACTGTGTGGAGTAGTATTTATTGATTTAAAACAAGATCTAGTACATTATGGGAATAGTAAAGTCAACAATTATAGGCATATAAAATTAGGGAAATATTAAAGTCAACAATAGTAGGAATCCAAATTACCTTTAACCCACCTATGAATAGTGGAAGACAGATAGGGGCAATTGGTGTAAATAGTAGAGGATGAATATGGGGCAATTTGGACTAACGAAAATGCTTCAAAAGCTACCTTAAATAGTTGTGTTCATAACATAAACGAACACTACCTCAGCTTCTTTTATTGTTGGAATGTTTTTTTAATAAATCTAGTTATACTAATATATTTCAGTGATTTTTTTGCCAATTATGTTCTTAATTTGTTCAAATTAATTGTTGATATAGCTATTCAAATACGAGTGGTTGGACGAGAAATGCGTAGTTCGATAGTCTAACGTGATTAAACTTCGTTCCTAAAGATTAGACTTTCATTATCCCTCGTTCCTAAAGTACCAAAGACTTCTTCGAAGGTGACATCTTAGATGAGATGAAATTATGAAATAGGAAAAGGAGTCGCAGTTTTTCAGAATGCTCTAGGTCAAGAGTTGTCATTCATTTTCTTAAAGTAAATAATGACAAATAAATATTACAATTCCATAGAACTTGATAGTTTAATTATGAACAATATTTTGAAAATCGAATCTGGTCGTTCGATTCGGCCAATAAAATAGAGAAGCGGGCCTAAATTTGGTTCGATTGCATGGCATTAACCAGATAATAAAAAATCGATAGAAGAATTGCTAAATCGGATGATCAATAATATGCACCATACGATGTTCTCACTAGTGCTCTACGAAGTGTGAAGAATTATATATTGGCCTCATTTGCTATTGGAAAAAATACATAATTACTAGACTATAAAAATCATATTTCATAACTAACAATCTTATAAAATAGTTTCAAAATTAGGTTCTAAAAACAATATATAATATATAATGTAGTGATAATAAAATCTAAATTAGAATAAAATTTAGTTTAAAATAGATCCTACAAAATAGGAATATTCCATATTTAAAAGATATTTATCACTCCCCCTCCTACAATCAAACACTGTATTTTGTCTCTCTACACACCCGATTTCCAAAATCTCTTCAAAATCACTGCAATTTCTCCCTAAATCTTTGATTTCGAGCCACAATGAACAAACGAAGTCAAAATACAATCAACAAAATGTTGTAATTATTCAATAATCATGCTTAGAATAAGAATCATATATTATAATCGATAGTTCAAAATTCATACATGCGGAAGATATTATTATGTATAAATATTACCAGCTAAATCTTCCTCTCCTTGCTCCTCAAAATAATCAGTCATCAATGGGGCAAGGCAATACGATATGGAGAGGAGAGGAAACCTAGCCATTATATAGGAAATCATAAGGTCGACTTATTACCGACTCTAACCCTAATTACCACAACTACCACATTATAATAATATAGCCCGTAAAGTGTACAACGGCTCAAGTGGTCGCTAATATATTGGGCATAATCACAGTATTATTGCAAATCATACATCTAACCCGTAAAAATTGCAATCAAATGGAAGCCCACATAATAGAATAATTCCAACATTCTCCCACTTGGGCAAACATTTAATTGCCATAGAAAAATTTATAACATCCGGGTCAGACTACATAGGCGACCACACAAGCACAGCTGCAATAATAACACCTTACATAACATGACTCGGTTCAACAAGAATGTTAACATCGAACATAGAAGTCATTACACCAATCACACGATGTAAGACCTCTCCACAGTTACAAATGCCAACATCCTTATCGACATGGATCTCCATCATCCAACCAATGTGGTAGTATGCAGTATGAACTTAGCACTAAATGTGATCAAAACTATGCTAATTCATATCGGTCCTCAAAATGCTTCTAATCAAAATGAAGCCACATGTCTTAAAAGAGACTCATCTTATATCTTTAATTGCCATATTTCGAGATCAAAATGATATCATAATAAAAGACATAAGTCAAATGCATATACAAAATATTTTATGGATAGGAAAATATATATATTATTATTAGAAGAGGCTGTACCCGAAGAACATATGGGTTGCTTACGTACACCGTGAAGGGATCAAGCCAAAATGTAGTCCTCTTATATAAATAACTCCCACTAACCAAAAATATCAAAGGTTTCGACAATGCCCATATATTTTTGCCCATATTAATAATATGTGTCTTAAAAACTTTAGGTGCGAGTCTCTAAGTCAAAAGATCTTCAATCATCGCCTCTGTTATCATAATAGTGATTGGCCTCTAGATGGAGTCAATAATTTTCAGCCCAGAAATAAAATTTCTTAATCAAACGGCTTGAACTGTAACTCCATAACATGTCACAAATCCAGCTTGCATATTAGAGGATGCCATTGTAGTCTGCTTAACACTTTTCCCCGAGACAGCACCACCAACCAGCATGAAAATATAACTTGAGGTTGATTCCAAATTACCTTGACATCCAGCAAAATCTGAGTTTGAGTAGTTGTTCGCCAAAATATGTTTCGAATTTAAATCACCACAAGTGTACGGATCGTTCACAAGTAATATAGTGAAAATTCAAGAATTTCGAGTATCGTTCCCACGAGGATTGATTTAAAGTGATTTTTATTATGTCGACCTTAACCGAATCTATTAAACTCAAGATAATTGTTTTTTGTGATTTTATGATGAAATTATGACTAATATGCAAATTAAACTAAATTTGCGATTTAAATGCAAGAATAATGGTTGAATGCAAAAGTTGAAGAAAAAAATGTATGAAAAGCGTATTAGGATCCCTAATCCCCAAGCAAAGTTCACCCTTAACCCCTATTTCACAATTTGACAACACGACGAATTGGCTGAAGAATCAATGTTTCTAACCTATTCAACAATCTCTTTCGAGTAGAATTGGATATATCCTAACATACCATTTGACTATATTTATATGACAAATGCAATATACAAGAATGCATGAAGTTTTGTAAACACTTAAAGATTCACGTAATGCATATCGATATATTTTTATCCTCTATGAACAAAATGATAATTTATACCTTGTTGAGTTTATTTCTCTTCTTTTGAATGCATAAAATAAATCATCTAAACTCACATAATTATCGTGCACTATAGTCATGGAGGCAAAACGTGTATATAAATCATTCAACATCCATCAAATGTATTTAAATGTCAAATTGCAAAATAGAAATTAAAAGATCACAATGTGAGGTTCATCGTTCACCTAGTACATAAGTCTAGTATAACATGGAGAAAATAAAACAACAATAAAAATAATAAAATGAAAACATCACCAAAGAACTAAAATTTGAAGCTTGAATTTTGGATCTTGAAGTGAAACCCTAGTTCTAGCTTCTCTTCTTGCTCTTCAATCGTCTTTGTTCTCTCAGAATGCATCCCAACCTAGTTCTTGACGAGTTTAGGGTTAAATAGGATCTCAAGATATCCTTCCATAAGTGGTTAGATCAAATAAAGAAACTAAAGATTTTCTCGCACAGAACATACCTTGCGATCGCAAGGAGTATCCCCATGCGATCGCAAGGAAAAGCTAATTTGCACCATTTTCATCCATGTTGAAGGCTAGGCAATCGCATGGTTTTTATACCATGCAATCGCAAGGAAGAAGATAACTTCTTTGTTGTTCACTTTAGTCCACAACCTTCTTTTCACGCACTTTTAAGCAATATTTCCCCTTCCTTCCATTTCTAGTCATCCATGTTATCGACAATTAGCTCCTTAGTAGAATTCCATGTTCGATTCATCATTCGGGTCAACTTTTGAGTAATTGCAATCTAGTCCCTGAACTTAGTAGCCTACCACCTCAAGGTGATTTGAATGCTGAAAATGAGCATTGTTTTCTTTAAGTATCTCACAACTTTTTTTAGCCGCTTTCCAATGCTCTTGCCTAAGATTCAAATGAAACCTACCGAGCCAAATCACTACTTGCAAGTAAAATGTCATCAACATACATGACAAGATAAATAAAATTTCTTCCACTGATTTTAAGAAAAATACACTGATCAATTGAATTTTTAACAAAACCAAAAGAACTCGCAATCTAGTCAAAATTCAAACACCACTGCAATGATACCTGCTTCAAGTCATATAAGGATTTATTCAACTCATACACCAGGTTTCTTTTCCCTTCTCAACAAAAAAATTCCTTCAACGTGAAATGTTCACGAAAATATGTTTCGAATTTAAATCTTGCAAATGTACGGATCGTTTACAAGTAATAAAATGGAAATTCAAGAATTTCGAATATCGTTCCCACGATGATTGATTTAACTTGATTTCTATTATCGTGACCTTAACCGAATCTATTAAACTCAAGATAATTGTTTTTATGACTTTATGATGAAATTATGACTAATATGCTGATTAAACTAAAATTGCGATCTAAATGCAAGAATAATGGTTGAATGCAAAAGTTGATAAAGTTAATGTATGAAAAGCATACTAGGATCCAGAATCCCCAAACAAAGTTCACCCTTAACCCCTATTTCACAATTTAACAACACGAGGAATTGGTTGAAGAATCAATATTTCTAACATATCCAACAATCTCTTTCAAGTAGAATTGAATCTATTCTAGCATACCATTTGACTATATTTCTATGACAAATGCAATATACAAGAATGCATGAAGTTTTGTAAACACTTAGAGATTCACGTAATGCATATCGGTATATTTCTATCATTTATGAACAAAACGACGATTTATACCTTATTGAGTTATTTCCCTTCTTTCAAATGTATAAAATAAGCCACCACACTCATACAATTATTGCGCATATAATTGTAGAGAAAAAAGTAATGTATATAAATCATTCAATAATTCAAAACGCATTTTAATGTCAACAAAGTAAAACTAGGAATTAAAATATTACATCACAAGATTTATCGTTCACCTAGCACATATAAATCTAGCCAGCATGGAGGAAAGAAGAAAATCAGAAAAATAGATAAAGAACGATATCACCCCTAATAATCTTGAATTGAATCTTCGCGTCGTGATGTTATTCTTCTTGTTTGTGCCTCTTTTACTCTCTGAAAACCTTCAAAAATCTCCTCTCAGGTCTACCTAGGGTTTGAGGAGAGCTTAAGAGTTTATATAGTTGTCAAAAGATTGGTTTCCATAAGAGTTGGAACGAAATAAGGAAACCAAAATTTTCGGGCCCAGACCATACCATACGACTGCATGGTAGAAATTATTTTCCTTTTGATTCAGTTTGGTCCCCAAGTTTGTTTCATCCACCTTTTGGTATTGCTTCCTTCTCCTTCTTCTTCTTTTAATATCCCATAATGTCACAATGTGTTACTTAACTCAATTCCATACTTGATTTACCATTCGGGTCATCTTTTGAATAATTACATTTTGGTCCTCGAAGTTTCATATTCTTCCATTTTGATCCTTTTTCGTTCATTTTCTCATACTCTTCATTTCATCCATCATTGTAATCCTACAAACACAATTATATCGAATTAAGTCATATTTCAACATATACATGAACAATTTTTCATATTTTGTGACCTAAATAAGTGTGCAAAACACACTTATCATGAAACTCCCACTATTAACAAAATTATTTTCCAGAAATTCGGCAATGATTGACTCAATAATTTTGGTACCACGGTTTGGACAATGGAACTTATATCCTTTTGATCTGTCCGAGTACCCAATAAAGTAACAATGAGTGGATTTAATCAACTTTCCTCTTATACAATCCACACAAGTGTCAAAATCAGAAAAGTCGAAGAGATAAGTATCTCAACTTTAACCAATCTCTTCATCCTATCATTTGAAATGTGACACAACCACTTATGCTACAACATGAAAAATGATTCACGAATAAGAGATATTTTCTTTGACATGTTCACAACACATGAGACTTCACCAAAAGAAGTCAAAGACAATTTATATAAATCATCACAAAAGAGGCCATATCCAATCAAACGAGAATCATAAATCAATTCAACCATTTCATTACCAAAAAATAAAAAGAAAAAACCAGAAGCCTCAAATTAAATTATGTCTCGTTGTCGATTTAAAAGTAGTATTCTCTAAAACAAAAGAGAAACCAAAATTCAAAAATAAATTCACTACTCATATAAACTCGATCTTCACTTGAACTTCATTCCCAATGCACAGGCTTACTCCATTCTCACTTGGCCTCCGTTTGCTCGTGAACCCCTGCGGAACACTTCTTATTATCAAACAAAGTCTTAAACTTAAAACAATATTTCTGTAAGTGACCCTTCTTTTTGCATAACTTGCATTGATCATTTTTATTTATCGCTCCTTTGGGACCACCAAAAATCTGACCTCCAAAATTTTTGTTCTGCTGATTGCGGTGTGACTTGTCGCCCTTGTGGAATTTAGACTTATGGTTATGAAAAACTCATTGTTCTATGGTGGCTGAAAAGCTAATTGTACAGTTTCGACATTTTCACGTTTCAACCTATTCTCCTCTTGAGCACATACAACAATAAAGTCATTCAAATCTCATTTATCTCTTTGAGCATAATAAGCAACCTTCATCTTATTAAACTGACTCGAAAGGCTATTCAGAGCAGATAGACCACAAAAGGCTCGACAATGGGAACTTTAAGGGCCTTTAATTTAAAAGATATATTAATCATTTTCATAACGTGCTCCCTAACTCCACTTATAGCATCATATTTCATATTCATTGGCTTGTCCATCAGATCTCCAGTTTCAGCTTTATCACACTAAACAAATCTCAATCATATGGCATCTAGAAAGCCTTTAGCGTTATCATTATCATTATTCGGAATAGCACCCATAATGGAATCGGATATGGAGCGCTTAATAATTTTCAAACAAAGTTTATTAGTCATTTCCTACTTTTCATATTCAGCTACACATTCAAGATCGCTTTTATCAGTGGGTTTCGAAAGCTGCTTCTCCATTACAAAATTCAACCCCAAAAGACCAAGTGCTATTTCTACGTCTCGTTTCCATTTCACATAATTATTCTCAGTCAAGGTTTCAATAACAGACAATTGACTCGAAATAGCTGAGGCATTTAAAACTGTGGAAACATAAAATAATATATTTAATATCATCCAAATATAGTGCATGTCGACAATGGATGATATCATATTTATCTAATTAACAAGGGCTAAATAATTAGATAATCCGTAATTAAAGTCAAAATCTAATAAACATTATTACGGTAAGAGCCTAGATACATCATTATAAAGTCACCTTTGGGCTAACGATATAACATGCTGTAAAGTACTTTTAAAACAAATAATCAAGTCAGTTAACAAAACAGATTGGTTTTCAAAACACCAACACATTTGGGCTGAAGGAGATTTCTAGACCAATTAAAATCATTAACTGTTTTATGCCAATTTCCAAAAATATCACATATAATAACACATTTGGGGAAGATACGATATGTAATAATTCAAAATTATGGTGTCATTTTTTTTTTTTTAAGATTCTAATCTTAGCATGTCCGGTCTGATACCAATTGTTGTAATTATTCAATAATCATGCTAAGAATAAGAATCACATATTATAATTGATAGTTCGAAATTCATACATGCGGAAGACATTATTATGTATAAATATTACCAACTAGATCTTCATCTCCTTGCTCCTCAAAATAATCAGCCGTTAATGGGGTAAGCCAATACGATATGGAGAGGAGAGGGGACCTAGCCATTATATAGGAAATCATAAAGTCGGCTCATTAACGATTCTAACCCTAATTAAGGTTCACATAATTCCGGCTCACATACTTAAAATTACCACATTATAATAATATAGCACATAAGGTGTACAATGACCCAAGTGATCACTAACATATTTAGCCTAATCACGTTATTATTGCAAATCATACATCTAATCCGTAAAAATTGTCATTAAATGAAGCCCACATAATAGAATAATTTCAACACAAAATTCTGAAATTTATTCTTTTGGATAAGTTGAAGCTTGTTGGTAGATCAATTGAATTTACCCAAAGCAAATACTGACATTCCTTGACAATTCGAAACCCTAACAAGCACATTAGTATTTATTATGATCGAATCAAAGTTATGGCTTTTTATGGAAGGTAAAGATTTGCAAGCACTGGTTCTTTGAGCAATTCAAATCACAAAACTCGGTTTTACTCGAAAACGATGAGATTTCGAACTTTAACAGAGAGACGAATTCTGGAATTTATGAAATTGAGGTGAAGCTTTATCTGCAGATTAGGCTGAGGTTTAAGTTTGTGAAATCAAAACGAATGAATGTTTGGCATGATACAATTTCCTTTTACAATGGTAAACAAAGAAGATGGGGACATGTTGGGGATTCCATGCCCAAAAGGCCAATCATTCTAACTGCAATTGTTGATTTGGATAGCTTTTAGGAGTTTCTGGGGGAAGGCCTTTAAATATTTTTGGCGGTACTAGCTATTCATAATAATGTATAAGGGCCTGTTTGATTGAGGAACTTTTCCATGGAAAATGGAAAAAAAAATTCCATTTCCACCCAAATGGCATGTTTGATTGGCCATGGATTCTTGGCAATTCAATTTCCACCCAATGTCCCACACGTGCCCAATTCTTGGTCTTTGAGGAATTCATTTTTCTATGCTTTTGGTAGGAATTGGTTTTCTAGGCATCTTTTTGTTTATATATATATAATTTATTTATTTTTTTGGCAATGAAAATTCTATCCCCAATTGTAAAAAAAAAAAAAAAAAAATTCCTTTAATGGGCAATTTTCATGGAAAACAAAGTCAAACGAACACCAAAAGATCTAAAATTTCAACATTTTCCAGGTAGAAAATTATACCAATCAAACATAATTAATTGAAAATTCTCAGTGAAATGAATTCTAGGCAATCTAATTCCCTGAAATGCATTTTCTTTCCACTCAAATTTCATCCTTACAATCAAACGTACACAGCTGCACTGGAAAATATTGTTTTAGTATATGATATGAAAGAGAGTTTTAGCTTGAATTTCTAGGTTGTTGGTAAAAATCACTCTTGTGTCAATCATCCCATGCTAACCCATCAGATCTATTATAACATTAAATGTTTGTGACGAGGCATGTGTAAGTTATTAATGCTTATAATCAGGTCTGTCTTCAGTGTGACTGTCTATGACCTGATATGTCTTAACTTTGACTGTATGTGACCACTGCCATATAAATTGTAAGTGTATCTTACTATGTCTGTATTAACAATGTTTTGTGATCTAATATGTAAACAATGACTTTTTATGACTAATTTTCTGTTAATTGTGACTATTTGATATATTCTACGTGTTAATTGTGACTCTCTGTTACCAAACTTTTAGATTATACTGTCGTTAGTGGTGCTTGTGTTTTATAAACACATATTTATGTCTTTTGTAGTTAAAGATTGAGTTTTTTTTTATTGAGTTTGGGTTTAGAGATTGGTGATCTCAGATTTGGGTTCGTTATTGTGGCTTTTCTATTTAGAACATTCAACATTTGGATGAATAATTTTTTGTTTAACTAAAGTAAAACTGATCATTTTGTATAAATAATAAAACATCATATCGTTGAAGTACTGACAGGGTTGTATTTAAGAAAAAATGATTGAATCTTTATTGTAAAATAGGACAAAAGAAGGAGATGATGTGTTGGAGTTATGTTGTGGAAATGGGGATTTGGCTTTTCTCATGTCTGAGAAAGATGGACCTAATGGCTAGGTTTGCTTTCTTTGTCTTCCCTATCTGTAATAGTTAGTATTGTTCTTTTATTGAAGCCTACAAAGAAAATGCTGTTAAAAAAACCTTATATATTAGGCAGTTAGTATGTGATATTAACACAAAGCGATGTATTTTAAGTTGGAGGAAATGCAATTGACCAACCCGATCAACCCAACCCGACCGAACTTGATTGGGTTGGGTTGGGTTTAAATACGTGATTGGGTTGGGTTTGGGTTGGGGGAAAAATCGACCCAACCCAACTCACGCCCACCCCTACTTCCTATAAAGTTCAGAAGACTGCCGACTGTATCTACTTCTAGAATTTGTTTCTTGATATGTTATGTCACGTGTTCATGTAGAGGCCAATTCTAGTGAACTTTGATGGGTTTGCCCTCCTCTACCCTGAACTCACCAGGCTTTCTCTGCTCCAACACAAGATTTCTTTCAGGCTTCAACTAAAAGGGATTTGTCTTAGTGCCATAGGTTCTTCTTGTCATTCTATTCTTGTCTTTGAATCTTTTGATTAAAGTTAGTCCAACAAGTCACAAACTCCAACTATTGATCACCTTTTGACAGATCTCATGTGGTTTGGCTAATTGCTAAAGTACTAGGTCATCCATGATGTGAATATAGAATTTCTTGATTGTAATATAATAATCCATATATTGTTTATCTGATTGTTGTGACTTGTGAATAGGGTGTGATTCCATTTCATGTGGTTTAACCTTTTATGGATTAAAAAGGGTAAATTTCGTAGCTTAAGAAAGAGTGATGATGCCGTGGTTAATGTGAACTTTTGATTTCAGGCTTATGAGATACGACGGTGGAATAGGGTTTGATTCCATAATTTTCATCGATTTTCTACTTCTTAAGTAAGCAATGGCTTGCCCTAACTTATTATTGAATATATTTGAAGCCTTGTCAACTTATATAATTGTGGCCTGGTAGGCTTATATAATTGTGGCATGGTCAGCTTATATGGGTGTTCAAATACTATATGATCAATTGCACATGCGCACATAGTCACTGTATTGAATACATTAATTGTGAGATGATTGAGATATTTTGTAATTGTCTTTTAGGCTAATCATTGTGTATTAGATATATTGTTCTATTGTTCAGTGTTAAGTTAGCAATACGTTGCATAATACACTGTTGGATTTTGCATTTACGTTGATTTTATTTATTTATTATTTTTTTTTTTTTTTAGAGGAGGGAAGAGGGGGCAATTTTGGAAGTTCGCCTCGGGCCCTGAAAATCACAGGACCAGCACTGGTTATATTTATACCATGTAGCACAACTGAGATCAATGACCCACACAACTTGCATTTAATCAATTCCTTTCACAACTAAAGTTGCTATTTCAAATTGCGACTTGGGCCATTTTATTAGTTTCGGGTCGTGAGCCACTCGTGAAATTATCAAGCAGCAGATTTCATCCCAGCTGCACCAATTAGGCCCATTTATCATCGTAGCCTAGCGAGAATCATTTGGCATCATAACCCAACAGTAAAAATGATTGAATAATATTAAATCCAGTATCTTGTACCAAACATGCGAAAACTGTTGATCTTCTTTACTCTTGTATGCTCCTACAAAACAACCTCAATACAGGCTTACATAGATTCAACTGCGACAATTATCCAGACTGGTGTTGAGAAAGAATCGGGGAGGGGGGGTATCAGAATATTGTATAAATGGAATGTGGACCAGAAAATAATTTCTTTCCTGACCTCACATAAACTGCGAGAACAAATATCATTTTCTTCTGCTCTCCAAATAATCCAACAGGCCATGGGGAGCAATTAGAACAACTTGTGGATTTGCAAAACTGATTGGATCCATCACAGTTCCCAACAGTGGATTTGGTCCTGGAGGCGGAGAGTTTAACCGGGTCACTGATTTTGGCCACACAGAAAATATCCTGGAAGCAATCGTCTCCAGCCATTTATACACAAATCTTGTTAAGATTAACCACGGATAGCTACCAAATATCTAACAGTCCTTGCAAAGGATTTCCAATATAAGCTTATATAGAATTTCATATCGCTTGTTTGAGAGAGATTTTAATCCAATTAAAATTGAAAATATAGTCGTTATTGGGTCTCACTCATCTAATAAAAGTCAACAATAACGACCAGTTTTTCAATTTTAATCTCTACCAAACAAGCTCTAAATTAGGGGTGTAAGCGGTCCAGTTTTACCAATTTTTGACAAATTTTCAAACCAAACCATTTTGACCAGTTTGAAAAAAACTCAAACCTAAACCTAACGGTTTGGTCCGATTTTAAACCGCCGGTTTCGCGTATATTTTTTTGCATGTCCAGTGTCTACTTTTATGCCATTAATTCAATATATATTTATATCTTACTAGCAATAAATCTAAAATAAACTAAATATATCTACTATAAATTTAAATACCAACAAAATCAAATTAAAATCACAATAAACTAAAATCACAGTCATATAATTCCAGAGACAATTTGGATGGTTTTCATGTTCAAGAATCAAGAACACACAGCTATGTAACTAAAATCATAGAACTTTGAAAATAGAAATAATCCACACGTCACAAAAAATAACGAATGTGGGGATTTTTAAAAATCGAGATGACAAACTATGTTTAGTAATAACTTAGACGATTTTCCTGTTCAAAAATCAAGAACACACAGTTATGTAACTAAAATCAAGAAAAAAAAAACACATAACTACCCCACAAGTCACAAAAAATCACGCAGTCTTGCAAAAAAAATTGAAGGCTATTAGTTGTGACTGATCGAAGACTATCGGCGATCGTCACTGGCAATTGAAAATTATGACCATAGACTACCGACTATTTGAGGAAAACTCAGGAGCGAGAGAGAGCAAAGAGAGAGAGAAATGGAAGTTTAGATATTAGGGTTGTGTTTGTGAGAGTTTGAGTTCATTTTTTTTTTTAAATTAGGATAGCGGGTCGGGTTGGGATTTGGGCGGGTCGGGTTGGGATTTGTAATAACTAATAGGAAATTAGAAGTTGACAAAAATACCAACAAAATGACAAAATTATTGAATTTACAAAATTGGAATTTTGGAAAAATTTTCAAAAAAATTCAATTTTTTATTTTATATATTTTTTCGTCGGTCCGGTTTGATTTTAAACCGTAATTAAAATTCTCAAATCTAAACCAAACCGTTTTTGACCGGTTTGGTTTGGTTCAAAACCATTTTATTGACGGGTCCACGTGGCATCAAACCGCCAGTTTCGAAATTGCGATTTCGATTAGGTTTTTCGATTTGACTATTTTTGCTTACAGTCCTACTCTAAATGGAGAAAGTGATAATTTCAGCCTTTACGGGCAGACTTACTCAAATTTTCTGGCAGTGGTTATGTGGGCGCTGAAGATCTTCAAACAAATGAACAGCTTGTTTCCTCTCAATTACTAAAACGCGTAATTCCCTTCAGAATACCATTTAGAATAAAGATTGTGTAAATGAAAACTTACCACAAACCGGAAAAGAAATCATCAGAATTGCATTAGCTTCTTTGACCAATATATTGGTCAAGATACAACCAATTTTAACATTCGTATGAAGTAATAACCAGGTGAATGACGTATGATATATTCAGATACGAGAGGGTATACTTATGGTGCTGGAAACTTTATAAACCATAGTCATAAAATTATCGTTGACCAACAAAGGCAGGCAATACCAAATGACTAAAGGAGATTGATCATGTTGCATGATAGGACTAGATATCAAGAATCCGTTCTGTAGATCCAGTACTGACAAACTTTAGCCTGTAATTCGTAGGAAAATATGATAACCAGTGAACTAATATCAGAGCAACACCGAATTTGTTAATCTGAATTATTGGTTTCAGAAACAGAATTGCAACAAAACAGAACAAAAATATAAAATACTAAATTGAACTTTTAACCCGAGGTATATATAGATTTTGGATCTTGTAACTTGCCCACTTACTTCATGACAATTACAACATGAGTTTTAGGAGTTTCAATTATTTCAGAAAATGAAAAATCGGTTGAAAAGTAAAATAAAATGTAGCAAAATGTAGGCTTTTCTAAGGGGCCAATTTTTGGTCAATCTGGTCCGACATTCGTGTACGCAGATCGTGCACGCACACAAGTTCAAGGTCCGATACCTATTTCGGTCCTGCTCAAAATTCGCGCCAAAGTCACCCACTAACTCAATTTTTTTTATCTTCCAAAATAGCCAAATGGCTCCGGCTCAAAATTCGTGACAAAGTCACCCACTAACTCAATTTTTTCCAACATAATTAATATACGGCCACGGTTGTTAACTAGGGCTCGTTTTGAAGCTACCTTAAACCAATTTTATCTAAAAGTTCTTTCTAGTCAGACAAAATACTTTCAAAAAATTATTTAAATATGTTCAAACGTAATTTTTAGAGTTAATATCCTAAATAGTCATTAAACTTTTGCAAAAGTTTCCAGGAGGTCACTGGACTTCAAAACTTTTCTAATCAGTCACTGAATTTTACAAAAAGTTTCTAGGAGGTCACTAAACTTCAAAACTACCCTAAATAGTCACTGAACTTTGCTAAAACTTCCTAGGAGGTCACCGAACTTTGCAAATTGTGACCCCATACATCAATGATTTAATGACCCCCTATGAATTTTTTGCAAAGTTGAGTGACTAATAAGGGTAGTTTTGAAAAAGTTCATTGGCTATTTAGGATAGTTTCGAAATTCAGTGACCTCCTAAGAACTTTTTGCGAAATTCAGTGATTAATTAGGGAAGTTTTGAAATTCAGTGATCTCCTAAGAACTTTTAGCAAAGTTTAATGACTATTTAGGGTATTAACCCTAACTTTTAATCTCAAATGCAGCTTTTTTCAAAAATCGTGTTAAAACGGACAATAATTAAAATCGTATATCTTTTAGTCTCTTATCGTCCCAATATGGCAACTTAATCTTGCCTCACAAACGATGTATTTAACAAAGATGATGGCCCACTCCGTCCCAATACCTACCATAAAAGGGCCAAGTCGTGCCAAACTGGAAGTGATCATGCTCAAATTGATGACTTTCACCACATCAAGATGATTGTCTACCGGTGAATTTTATTCCTTTCTAATATTAACAACCTCTACTCTTATCCTATCTCGTCGGATAGCTAAATTTACCTCAATTATTTCAAAGTCATCTTGAACGTGAATCGCATTCCATGAGTATGTATATATCAATGTATATCGCCTCGAAAACCATTAACGTGTGCATTATATATAGAAACAATAACAGTGTTCTAAAAGGGGCGCTAGATGCGATGCGCTGCAGAAACGCTAGCCAAGTGACTTTATGTCTTATTTAGCGGTCAACGGCAATCATTGACGGCTAGTGCATGCCTAGTGCACATATTATTATCTTTTTTAAAAAAAATTTACAATTCTTTTAAATTAAAATTTAAAGCCTGATTTACATTCGAAACTTATCCTTTTATTAAAAATCTTTGGAAAAAAAAGTATAAATTTCCTATAAATATGTTTTAGATGTTTGGTATTTATTATTTTTAATTATTAAATTATTTTTTGATTGATAAAAAATTAAAATAAAAAATGCCTTTTTACGCTTTCCACGTCTATGCCGCCTAAGCACGCCAAGTCCATAACTTAGTCTTCACGCATCGCCGCGCATTACGCATTTTAGAACACTGAATAATATGCACACATTTATAACGTATCTACTTACGAATCATGCTATACGTACAAACTAAGTTGACAAATTTGGTTTACAAGATATGTGTTGACAACATCAAAGTGAATCATTTCAAAAACAGTTTTTGAGATCAATTGCCTAAATTTTTTCAACACTTATTTGTAAACAAAGTTTGTACAACAAAATTAATTGTCTACTTAATTAAGAATTGTCTTATTCCACAGGCTAATGCAGACTGTATGAAGACAAGGTAACCTCACATGAGGTGCATAGTAACTCGGCCGCTGCCAAGAATTTCAGTCCTGTAGAATGCAGACTACAGAAACACATTAAATTTTGTATTAACTCAATCATTTGTCCTCTGCAATGAGTTGTAAAATCATTAATTGTATAAGAACTATTAACATCTCACTTTTAAATTTAAGCTCACACGGTGTTAATCAAAACGCCCTTTAAAAAGCCAAAATCTGTTTTTGAATTTTTTGATAATTTTCTACAAATATTTTGTCGGATTAGAAAAACTTTCAGAGAAAAACGAGAAATTAAGTCTAGGACTGTCCGTGGGTCGATTCGGTTCGGTTCTGAAGAGACCCGAACCGACCCAAAACTTTCGGGTATTTAATAAATGGACCCGTCGGGTCCAAATATAATTATGGAACCGTTCGGGTTCGGTTCCGTTCGGTTCAGGTCGGTTCGGTTCCGTTCGGTTCCGTACCATAATTAAATTTTTTAATATTTACAGCAACACTATATAAATACAACTAATGACATTTCATTCGTAACTTTTACAAATTAACGTAGCCCAATTCAAAAACATATAAATAACTAGCCGTCCAATAAGATTAATTCAATGCATACAAATATCAAAAAGTAGATATTAATATTACAGCAACACTACATAAAGTATATTCATTTACTTCAAATTAAAATGGGCTAATGGGTTTTAAAAATGATTTGGACTTTAAAATTAAAATTATGAAATAATCTGATTTATTTAATTAATTTGCTAATTTGTTTAGAAAAAAATAAAATAATTTAATTAATTCAATATAAAAAATAAAAAAATTATTTAGTTTCGGTTCTTATTCGATTTTTCGGTTCTTGGTCTAGACCCGAGACCCAACCCAAATCCGTCAGTTCTCGATTCGGGTACCCATTCGAGTATTTAATTTATGAAGAACCGCTCAGTTCGGTTCGGGTTCGGTCCGGTTCGGTTCGGGACTTTTGGACACCCCTAATTAAATCCCTATCAAACAGATTCTAAATTCAGTTTCTATATATTGATTGAAGATAAATGTATATGACATGCACTAGCCCCTAGCAATACTTCAAGAAAATACACAATTATTGACTTCCTCTTTTTTTTTTTTCCTTTTTTTTTTTCAACTTGTCTAATGATTGTCCAAAATGTTGGCCTAAACGAACATGCCATGAGACTATTACACAATTTATCAATTAAAAGCTGAACATACACGCCTGATTTCTCCTTCCGAACCTGTCAACACACCAATCTCGCCCATTTTCACCATTGCTTTTGCAAAATCTGCCTCAAATGATGGTCCTAAAACGGGGCTAAAGAACCCGAAATAGGAGTCCACAACTCTTTTTGTTGCAACATCTTCATAAAGCCTAGCATCAGTTTCTAGCACAGCAAAGCCACTTCTAATGTTCTGCAGAATTTGTTTGTCAAACGTTTGGCCGCTACCCCGGTCCATAGCTAATCGAGTATTAGGATTGCCGTTTTGAGGACAAGTAGCTTTTAACTCCGGTAGGAACCCGGGATTTATCGAGGGGTCGGAGCCACCACCCGCAGTGAATTCATAAAGCCGATTTGTCATGAAGAAGCATGCCGTTGTCCCAATTGTATGTGCAGCTGAGAGTCATAGAAGTTAACACATAAATGCAACAGAAATGGGCCACACGAATTAATGCAATAAATTGGAAAACGCTATAATTAAGGCTCTTCCATCTTCACTATAATTAGATGAACAACACCGATATATACATGCATACGTAACTTTTATATATATACAAGTAGACAAGTAATTTTGACGACATTAGTTTAAAGTCTTACTGTCATTTATGAACTTGTACCTCTGTTGAAAATTAAATTTAAATAAGTTCTTGGACAGAGCTTTTCAGTAATTAGTTCTATATTTATGAAGTGTCACGCATTGCTGAAAACTTGCTCATATCCGTTATAATGTCTACCAACTGAGAGAAACACAAAATCTGCATGTTTCTTTCTGTGTTGTGTACGTGCCAGAGTGAGGGAGATACACGTAGATATATATATACATATAGAGAGAGAAAGGTAGAGAGAGAGAGAGAGAGTGTGTGTACAGCTGAGAAGAACAAGGTCCATCCCCGAGAGCCCTTTCTCAGAAAACTTAGCTTTGAGTGTGTCAATGGAGTCGGTAATATCTGGCATATTATCTGCCAAAGATTTGTTTGACACAAGTCCATCTCTTCTACCGGTCGGAACCTCGTAGAGAGGTCCGTTTGTCTGGATCGTTAATGTGTAAATATTAGAGAAGGAAAAACACACGCGCGCGCATGTAAAAAGAGTGTTAATTACCAAAAAAACTGCATCTCTAGCAGCCAAGGCTACTATGTCTGCACAAGAAACAATTCCTGGACACGTCGCTTCCAATTGAGCCTTTGCCCTCTCTATAATTTCAAACCCTTGCACTCCTTGATGCCCAAATGCACTCTTCTCGTCAGTTTCGAGGCCAGTGGTTATCAGAATTGATCCATCACAGCCCTGAAGAAAACAGAGTATATTAAAAGAAGGATACACATGAATATCAAGGAATACTCATTGCATGCAGAATTTTTAAGCCAGGGAGAGAGAGAGTGAGAGACGTTAACAAAGCAATCGTGGAAGTGAAGTCTTAGCAAGACGGGCGGAGCATTTTGTTCGGAGGCGGCGGCTTCACTGACGACGCGGCGGACAATCGATTCGGCGTTGGGGCAGGTGTTGGCATAGAAGCCAACTTGGAGGCCTTGTGAAGCCCCAATGAAACAACTCAAAATCAGTATCAGAAGCAGAGGTACCATTTTATGAGTCATCAGTAATACTGGTTAATATTATTATAATTAGCTTTGCGTAGAATTAAAGAAGAGGTGTAGTAATTAATACAAGAAGATGTGAGGAATGGTATATATAATTTACTGTCTCTGCGTATCTTGCTCTTATAATTTGTGAGGAAGATGTAAGAACTTATATGTAATTGTGCTTGGGGGATTTTGTGTGGAGGAAATTACAAAAAACCAGTGGTTTTAACTTTCAAATTCAAAATTCAGGTCCAATATTTATCTAATCAAAAATCAGGTAAAAATTAAATATTTAAATAATATTATAATACTAATTTTTCAAACCCTAATTCATTTTCAATCCATTTTTTTTCTCTCTCTCTCTCTCTCTCTCTCCATTCCTCACCGCCGCCCTCTTCCTCGCCGCCGCCGCCGCCGCGCCTCCGCCGCCCTCTCCCCTCCCCTCCCCCCCTCCCCTCCTCGGCAATGACGATTTATTGCCATCACGAGCGAAATCGGCTGCCAGCACAGCCGATTTATTCTTGCATTTTATTTTATTTTATTATTTTTTTTTTTTTTTTGGCTATTGAGTGATGTTATTGTTGGTGGATCTATGATTGTTATTGTTGGTGGATCTATGGTGGTGGTGGCGATTTTGTGGCGGGGGCGGCCACGTTGGTGGTTATTGTTGGTGGTGTGATGTGCGTTGGTTGTTATTGTTGGTGGATCTATGGTGGTGGTGGCGATTTTGTGGCGGGGGCGGCCACGTTGGTGGTTATTGTTGGTGGTGTGTGACCAAATATTTAGTTATCTGTGACCAAATATTTAATCTGTGACAAGCGGTGTTGGTATGGTGTGGTGTGATGTGTGACCTCTATTTGGTGTATGTGACCAATTACTTGGTTATGTAACCAAGTATTTGAGGGTATGTGACCAAATATTTGGTAATCTGTGACTGATTACTTAACTGTGACCTAAAAATTTAGTAATATGTGACTCAAAAATAATCTGCGACCAAACAGTTTTTGAAATATGTGACCATGTGACCTATAAATTTTGATATGTGACCAACTAAATTTGAAATATGTGACCAAAGAAATAATTGTGACCTACAAAATTTTTGAACTGTGACCGTAAAATAATATGTGACCTATAAGAATTATTATCCGTGACTGAAAAATAATATGTGACTAACTAAATTGTAAATCTGTGACCAAAATGTGACCGGTGACTATAATAATACGTGACTCTTTAAAAATCTGTGACCTCGCCGGAATGGTCGCCGGAATCGGAGCAGTCGCCGGAATCGGAGCCGGAGAAAAGTGGTGGTCGGAATTGTCGTCGGAATAGTCACCGGAGTAGGGGGTGGTGCATGTGGGGTGGGTTTATTATATTATATTATATTAGAATTTTAAAAAAAAAAAAAAACCTGATTTTTGAAGTTTCAAACTATAAACCTTATTTTTGAATTGGTGTAAAGAATACACCTTATTTATGAATTTTTCCCTTTTGTGTGTTTACATACGTGGCGGGGTGGGCCTAAGAACCCTAGGTCAAGAGAAAAGTTTCGATTCGACGTTCTTATTTTTCACATGGCCCATTGATTTAAATCACGAGACTTCAGATCTCGAGTCAGTCAAATCGTGTTATCTTGACATTCGAGATAGAAACAAAGTGTGCCACATCGAATCGTTACTTTTGGGTGGCTGGAGGTCTCTTTGAATGAACAATCCTACTTTTATCGAAACTTCTAACAGTATTTAGGGGGTCGAGGTTTTACTTAGAAGGCGAAACATGGACGTGCTTAATAACAATTAAATATTCTTCCTTTTGCAATTTTTAGCATCAAGGCTATATGCAGTAAATAGTATTGAAATGATAAGATTTTTATATTTTTTCTTTAATTAAATTTAGTGACATCAAGTTCATGTACACATGCATCAAGATGACAAGAATAATGTGAATTCAATAAAGTGGTATTAAACGTCATCTAAACCTTTTTTCCTCAAACTGCCATAATTAATTGATGTTAAATATATTTTCCTAACTTGCCTGTATGTCCAAAAAAGGAGTCAAATTATTGTCACGAGGTACCCACACCCACACGGTCACACTTTAAGTGAAAAAGTTAAATCGAAGAAATCACAATTCGTCTTCCTTCTACCAACTATCAATTACAATTAGAGTATCATTATCTATATATTCACAACTAATAATCCATTATGAAGGTTAGTTAAAAAAACATTGCATTAGCAATCTTATAGGAAAAGGCAGTCCATGCAAGCAGTGTCTTCAAAAGTGCCCATGGCACACACCTTAAGGTCTGCCTATATGTGACGTGCGCATTGGGGGACCTCACAGCCTTGTTCTTTTAAAGCATATTTTGTTTTTTGCTTTAGTCTCTTGATCAGAACATTTATGGGTTGTTTGGGCTGTTTTGAACACATACCAACCTCAAAACTAGGGGAGAATTTAAAAAAAAGGAACTGGAGAATTAAATTCCATTAGACAAAGTCATCTCGGCATCACATTTACTATACAACTATTACTACCGTCTTCCAAAGGCAACTCATGTTTTAAATCATCTCGCTGATGATACTGAGGTTCCAAGGCCACTCTGTTGTAAGGACCAGAATTGCATTCTCCAAAATACAAGTGCCTTGCCACTTTCCTGGCATGCCTACAACTTGAACCTAGGCGCTTGTAAATTATGGGCTCTTGCCTAAATCTTTCTATTGCATCACTGGGATCAAAGGCCACTCTCAATCTTGCTGGTTAAACTTAGATTTAGAAACCATGACACTGTCATCATCTACTTGCCACAACTTCCTCTTTTTATCCCTTCTGTAAATATTACCATTACTATTCAACGGACACCAAGGCTTAGCACCATTTGAATGTAAATTGTAAGTCAAATCATCTTGCAGATTAGAAATAGATTCAGAAACCATGGCATTGTCATCATATACATGCCATAACTTCCTCTTTTTGTCCCGCTTGTAGATATCACCATTGAATCTCAGTTGACTCCCAGACTTAGAGCCATTCAAATGTAACTCGTCCCTTGAATCATCTTGCTGACTACACTTGGATTCAGAAACCACAAAGTCGTTGACATCGACATCTACTTGCCATAACTTCCTCTTGCTGTCCCTCTTGTAAGTTATTAGTCCCTGTTTTAATTTATTCGCTTGAAGGCAAGAATCATTCTCGCTAGTCCCTATAAGTATTTCGTTCTCCATAACATTAATAAATGTGTCCGGATTCCAACCTTCACCATTATTCCTTCCTAAACCCGATCTTTTAGCCGACGAATTAACTGAATCCCTACTCTTCAAAATCTCGAAACAACTTGACTTCCCTATGCACTTATTCCTCAAAATTCTTGGTGAACTATTCATTGTAAGATGCAATTGCATTGCTAATTCCACATCATCGACTACCTCAATTGCATCGCTACTATCACTATTACATTTCTTACCGTTCTTATCTGCTATATCCAACGCATTTTCTGCCAACTTCACTGCATTCTTCGCCTCCACAGACTGCCTCACAGCCTTCTCCTTTCCAATGTCTACCATCTTCACCTTCTTCTCCACCTCATATTTCTTCCCCTTCTGCCAATCCCCCTCAGTTGCACAAGATTTCACCACGACCTTACAATCACTCCTCCTATGAATCCTGACAGAACTCTTTAGCAAATCCGGAACCCAACAATCCACACAGACCCTAAACCCTAACCCCAAATAACACCACGGCGTGCAATCCCCATAATTCTTAACACAATCTCGGTGAATTTGGCGACCACAATCACAACATTTAACAATATTACCTGAATTCGCCGTTTCTTTGAAGCAGTAAGAGCATGTTTGGCCTGATTGAACTTTCTTGCTGCATTTTCTACAGAGCAGAACAACGCGCCAGACACTGTCCAATGGTTGCAGCCGATCTTCCGGGTTGCTGTGATTGATTCGGATCCCGCAGCAATGACAATCGGATAAATTTGGAAGGTCCCTGGTCCTCTTATCGGACTGTAGAGTGGTTGTTGACGAAGATGAAACAGAATTCGGCAGCGTGGCGGGTGGGCCGAGTTTGGTTTTAGGATTGGAATTGTGATCGGCGACAAGAAGCTTTTTGGGTGCCATCGGATTGGCAGAGGATCTCTTATCCTGTTGAAGGGGTTTAATTTCTATACAGAAAGTATTGTGTTCTGTAACGAGGGTTTTAGAAAACAAGAACAAATTGAACCGGAAGAAAACAAGGCACGATACTTGCGAGGATTACGTGGTGACCACGCGCGAATCAAAATGAAGGATCCAGACAATGACTTGAATAACCAACCCAAGTAGAGACTCACGAAATCTTCTCTGTTTATTCCGATTACAGCTGAATACGAACCGTAAACACACTCGTCTAAGCAGAGAAAAAAAAAATTGGATTTAAAATATTTTTGGAAATATGTAAAAGATGTTCAAATTAGACAAAAGGGTTGAATTGAATTAGCCAAAACTTACCCATGCTCTTCTTTTCTTTTCTTTTTTTCATTTCAAAGTATTATGTATACGAAAATTCTCTATTGAAGCAAAAGAAAAAATCATTTTCTCTAAATATATCCGCATACAAAGGGGGCAATACCAATATAGAACATCATAATTTGGTACTAAAGTTCGCTAATGTCTTCCAAAATGTACCGGAACAATATAAAAATGTTTATCCATTTAAGTATGCACCACAACATACCAAAACATCAGCATCAGCATTAGACCATTAGTGGCATTACGGATGTAATGCCTGATTTATTTATTCGACAATTGAACCATTAGTGGCATTCAAGTTCCACATATGATTTGCACACAGAGCTATGATGCTAAAAGAGTATAAACGAGCAACTAAGGAAACCCTCAGACTAGCATGCAAATGAAGTTAACAAAGAAAATTTTCCAAAACACTTGGTAGTAAATTGTTAAACAAAAGCAACATCATTAATTTGCAAAAAGTCAATCCCACAATTTTCCTTTTATTGATCGCAATGCAGTGCTCACAGTTCAACATTCCATGTAGCTAACTAGCGTCATACAAGCATCAACGGTTTTCACAAAAATAGAATAATACTGAACCAATTTTGAACAAAAGAGCATTATCTGGTGCCAGCATAACAATGAGGTATTGCCCAGTTATTTAAGATAAGTAAATAGCTTTGTTGCAACCTGTGTATTAAAAACCAATGTCAGCAGCAAAACAGACAAAATATTAATATAAACTTGAAATATACCCGAAACAGTGGGGGCAGCGGAATAAATGTTAACAGGAAAGATGGCCTTACACATTTGTCAACGCATTGCCAATAATCGAAGTACTGTCCAGTACAGTGCTTGTGCCCACTTTCATCACCTTGGATCCTTTTAGAACATGCCTATCAGAAACTTTAGATTAGCACTTGCAATTGGCAATAGCTTTCAGTATAGGGTAGCATGATGAAAGAAAAGAGTATACATGAACCGCACAAGCCATTAAAGAATGCCACACAAACAGAAAAGGATGTTCATGAGTTATGGATATAACAAGCTACTATATAAAGCTCATATTCGTCTCATGTCAATGCTAATTTAAGTTCCTTAGACACCAAATGAAAAATTCTTCCAGATGTCTGATTTTCACACTCAATTGCTCAACAACCTTGAATTGGTTAATTAGTTGATCTTTTGTGACTGATGAGCAACACATCAATTGCCTAGCAGAAAGTAAAGACTTGTTTACAAGTCAATTGTCTAGTCGCAAATAATCCGTGGTGATAGAGTTAGACCCATTCCCTAGCAGCGAGTCATGACTTGTTGTCAAGTCAACTGCCTTGTAGCAAGTAATATTACCATCTCTTTCCTTCAAAATACACATACAAACACAGGTATTCATCAAATGGTGGAAAGTCTGGGGATTCTTCGGTCCAAAATTACGATCCCCCAACTTAAAAGAAATTAGCTGAAGCAATTCAACATTAAGCTGATCTTCTTGAGCTCCATTCTGTCCCATCAAAATAATAATTTATTTTCCATCTGTTTGGTGTGCATAGAAGAGGTAACCAGTGGTTGCCCATACAGTAGCAAATCTGAACAAGGAGAGGATGCAAACAAATTGCAAGATGTTTTGAAGTGGGAGGACGTGGAGATGTAGGAACAATGGGCAATAAGGAGGAGTTAGAAAGGCCAAGAGAGAAGGGGAAAGGGGAATGTCGAAAGAGTTGTATGGATTCTAATTACAGAAATCCCATAATATCCATAAATGTCAATGAGAAAAGGACATTAGTTCATAAATATGGCAAACTGTAAGAATATGCTGCACCACACACAAAGAAATTAAATTCTAAAAACAATTCTCCAGGAGGAATAAGCATATCAACTATCATCAACTGCTTTCCATTAGAAACTTTTCTTAATTAAATTACCCATTTACAAGAAGTTATCCCATAATTGAAACTCGCTCCTTTATACCTGAGTTATTTTTTATGTTTGTTGACCTGACATGCAAGTAATTCCATAATAACGTTAACCCTAAGATACATCAGAACAACTATATTCAACTTTTATCAAGTTCTTGCGAGTAAACATCCTAATAAACAATTGAAACATAATGCACAGAACATATATCATTATGTATAATTGGGCCTGTTTGGCATGGCTTTTGAAAAGCCAAAAGGAGTTTCTGATATCCAAGAGCTGTTTTTGGACCCATTTGACTAATTTTATGAAAGTAATTCTAATAATTAAAAGAGTTTTTAGAGGAAGTTAGTCCATTATGTTTTCATTAAAAGCACTTCTGGAATAGGAAGTGCTTTTAAAAGTTAGTTTCAAACAAAAATTAAGGTAATTTCTTCCAAAAACTCTTCTACATGAAGCAAAAGACATGTCAAACGTGCCCTTTCACTTTATTATGATCAGGTATCACTTTCTAATGGTTATCAAGCTTCTGTTTAGATTCTATAAAACTTATTTTTTTCAAACTCATTTTCAACCGTACATTCTCCGAATAAAATAATTTTGTACATAAAGCCATAAATTTTTCATACTTTTTAACCATATATTCTCCACGGCCTTGTTGGGGGGAGTCACTCTTGTGTTCTCTCTCTTGGATAGGTCAATCTCGCTTTCTCGTCAGTAAGTACATTTGTTGTGGTATTGCTGTCAAGTTATTTGGTCTCTACCCGAACCCATGAAAAAAATGGTATCACTCTTATGGACACATTGAGAATAATTCTGATCTAGTTCATGGCCTATTAGAAGTAAAAAATCACTTTTCACAAAATATATTCTCAAAAATTCTAGATCAAACATGCTCTTTGTAGATATTTTTCACTTTGGCGTAAAAATATGTGGATGACAAATGTGCAAAAGATATGCACACACATTGTGATCCTTATCTCACAGATGTGGATCACTTATCTCACACCTGCATTTGTAGTAATAATCCTCAAATGCTAAAGGTGCTCAACATTTTATTGGAATATCAAGAACATAAGAAGCATCAAAATGGAATGGAATGGGAAAGCAGATCTGTATATGTTTGTCTAGTGCACGATTGTTTAATTGGTAAATAAACTGCATAGCTCTACTTTACAAGGAGTACAACAAATCTTCCAATCAGATTGTAATAACAGCTTAAACAAGAAGAAGAGCAAACAAAAAACTGAAAAATGTAAAATGCATAGAAAATTTCATTTAGGCTTTAGCAATACTAAGTATCAGGTGAAAAGAACACAAAAGGCAGGAAACTTGAAAAATGGAGAAGCAGGCATTACATTAGAAAAAGAAAAAGGAAGGTTTATTTCCATTCAGTCAAAATCACCTGATATTCTTTAAGTGGTCGCGTACATGGTGCCTTGCATCTCGCTTCAAGTTCCTGCTTTGGATCTACAGGCTCTTCGTCCGACCTAGATTAACAAAACAAGTTTGCACAACAGATGAGGATACTTATTAAATTGATGCCAAACCAAAAAGTAAGACAGATGGCTCTGTTGATAGCCAACTTCTTAATTATTATTTTTCAAATTTAACTTATTAATTATTATTTATCTCAAATGCTTAATAGTTTTAGGAAATAACAAGCAAATTATGCTTCACAAGCTTATTTGAAATGCGAGAAATCGATTTATTCAGAAGTTAGATCAAGCTTCTACATTTCTTTTCGCTTCAACATTTATGTCCATAGTTCATATAACCAGTCTACGAGATACTTTTTTAAACCGGTACTGGACTTAATTATCCTAAGAGACATAGATTAGCCGGAAGACCCAATGGAAGTCTTGATTCAGTTCACGGGGGGGTCTGATGGAGATTTCCCTTACTAGAAAAAGCCCTTGAGGTTTCATTTTTTAAAGCCCGCGTGGAACAGTAAAGTATAATCCCGGAACCTATTAAGACATTATTCCATAACGCAAAGGGGACAACATAACTCAATCATATTATTTTCTGATATATTCATAAATTAAAAAGAAAAATCTCAACTTCTGATATCAACTTAACCCTTGGAAGTCCCAATGGAAGTCTTGATTCAGTTCACGGGGGGGTCTGATGGAGATTTCCCTTACTAGAAAAAGCCCTTGAGGTTTCATTTTTTAAAGCCCGCGTGGAACAGTAAAGTATAATCCCGGAACCTATTAAGACATTATTCCATAACGCAAAGGGGACAACATAACTCAATCATATTATTTTCTGATATATTCATAAATTAAAAAGAAAAATCTCAACTTCTGATATCAACTTAACCCTTGCATCTTGCACTTGAAATTATTTTCCAATTCAGTGAAAGCTACATTAGCTTGCTGTACCCTATAAACTAATAACACATACCGCTGAGAAAGTATGTGAGTTCTTAATAATTCAATAATTATTTCAGAAACGAAAAATGGAATTCGTCTGGTGGATAAAATGAATCACCAATATCAAATCCCAATTTCGGGAAAAAAAAAAAAAACATTTATAAGTGAATGCTAATACTCACATAATAAAACAGATGGTAAAGGCAGCAAAGTCGCCTGCATAAAACAATTTTTCAACAAATCAACTCAATATCGAGAATTGCTTATGCTCAATATAAAGTGAAATCCTCGATCTCAAAATAGAGTGAATTGTTGAACGAACGAGTAGATCTGAAATCATAAACCTGAGATATCACAATGGCTCACCTCTGTTTGGAGAGTAGAGCGGCGGAATGAAAGGAGGTGCAAAACGGCAAATAGAATGACGATAAATTGAACAGTGAGGTCTTAGGGGGTTTGTAGATCTGGCCAAGTCAACCGGGTGGTACGCCCTTTTTGATAGAAATTATTGATTTAAATAAATTAATTAAATGTAAGAATTTATTTTTCATTTAATATGACATATAGTCCCTGATTTGGTTAAAAATTAAATTTCTGGTAATTTTTAATTATGAAATGTGTGATTAAAAAATTCATAATAATTGTAAGTCTCACAAAAGTGTGGTTAAAATGAATTTGAGAAAAAAAAAGATTTAAAAATGATTTGATTTGGCATGTTTGAAAAGTTTTATAAACAATTTGAATTATAAATAAATATAAATGAACGTCGAATAAGTGCGAAGTTTTCATATTTCCTTCGAAATGTGTAGATAAAAAGTTATATAACTGTTTATAAACATGAGTCATACATACATTTAGACCAATGTTAATCATCATTTATTCTTAAGGATTAAAACGGACGAAGATTCTCCACCTAATCAGGTACACGGAATAAGAATTTTGCCCCCCATGGCAGGGATGAGTACAGAACATGGTTCCCACCTCGTTACGCGCCCGTTTTAAGTTCATTTCAAAAAATAAGTTTTTTTATGACACAGAAAGAAATTAATCATCATCATTTCTAAAGAAAATATGTGTTGTTCTTAAATTGGAAAAATGTAGTAACATTCGCCAATTAAAGACATTAAAAAAATAAAAATAATAAACGAATAATAAACAGTGTAGGGACCTGTCCCTGGCTCCTTGTCCCATCTGATCCCATCTCAATTGTGTATGGGGGCAAGGCGGGGAGATAAAAATACTCGACAAAGCAAGGAGCGAGAACAACTATTTTGACACGTCACATTGACATTCCTATTTATACTAGACAGCATTATTTTGTTGTTTTTAAAAAAGCTAAGTTTTATAAGTAAAATCTATTCCAAGAAGGGAATATGCAATTGCCATTTTAATTATAGAAAATCAATTAACATATAAAAAAAAAATCACAGAATATCTTTACATATCTTATAAGGTGTTTCTTATTTCACTAATAAATATGTAATACACGTTTTACAAGTGATTTCATAACAATGTAATACACGCCTCTTCTTAATATACATAAAAAAAAAAATACAATAGATGTTTGCGATTACTTGCAATCGCCCATTTGGCATGTTTGTAATTATATAATCGCGTTGTTTGGTCTAGATGTCATCATAAAAAATCATTCACATTAGTTAGAGTGTGTTTGGTAGAGATTAAAATCGGATTAAAATTGAAAAACTAATCGTTATTGTTGACTTTTATTAGACGAGTGAGACCCAATAACGACTATATTTTCAATTTTAATTGGATTAAAATTTCTACCAAACAAGCTCTTAAGCATTTATATTGCCATGCTTATGCGACTCTTCCAACAACAGAGGTGGATCATTCTCTTCGTCTTACATCAGCTAAACTTCCTCGATCGTGCCATTATCAAAAAAATCTTCATCGTCCTACAAATATGTGCATTTTAAGTCACAAATCTCAATTGTTTGGTCTCAATTCATAGACAGATCTTGTGTAGCCACATGCTTTCTACTCTTTCAATTTAACCATTTAGTAATTAAATCAATTAAACAAATTAATCATAATGATTTATAAAATTTAAAGAGTTGGAAGGACAAGAAAAATATATTAAAATAGACCAATCAAATGTCATTCGTACAAACATCTTGTAACACCAACAATCGTTCGTTAACATTAAAAAACCAAGAATTAAGTGTCCCTAAGAAATCAGCTAATAGAAAACCATGTTCGAAGTGGTCACTTCTTTTCCTCGACAATTTCGGATTTTTTCTCATTTTCAGTAGTTTCTTCTTTCTTTTCTGGCTCCGACGTCACGGTGTCTGAAGCCGGAATCACCTCGACTTTGGCTTCTTCCTTTTCTACCACGGCGGATTGGCTGGTTTCCTTTTTAGACTCTTCTTTTGGTGCTTCGCTCTGCAAAATAGAAAATAATTTTAAATATTAAATTCCATCGAAAACTTTTCTTGAAAAATGAATAAGAAAAACCACCTTCTGATCATTTTTTTCTTCTTTCTTCTGATCAACACCTTCGGGTTTCTTTTCGGTGGGTTCTTCAACCTTGGCCTCTACCTTCTCAGATTTCTCCTCCACAACCTCGGCGGCGGTTGTTTCTTCCTTGGGTTGTTCCGGGAGGGGTGCAGCGGTGTCTTCATCCTTCTTTCCCTTAGGTACACTAGCACAAGCACCCATATTTCTTGAATCTCTCAAGAAAGAACAACCTTCTCTCTCTCTTACGGAATTCTTTTTTTTTATTATTATTATTTCTGAGAGAGATGGTTGAAACTTTTATCGATTATGAGAATTTTTCGAGATTATATATAGTACTTAAAATTTGTAGACAAAGCTCCAATATTCTATCAAAGGCAGAGAAATTTAAGGAAAATAACTGGTAAACAGCAATTTTCTTCTCAAAATGCAAAACTTCTATATTTAAACCATTTTCTTATCAGCTGATTGGAATTTGAATAAGAAACGTAAAAAACGAATCATATTATTATGGAAAAAATAACACATTGTCTGTGATGAGGGGTTCTTCTATATTTAGTTAAACCAGAGAAGATTGACCAGTGATTGCACACGCTCAAGGAAAAGCACGACTAAACCTAATTTTTAAAATGAAAAATAATTAAAACCCTCTGATTAAATGGACATTTCATGTATAATTATGCATATTACATAGAAAATTAATTGTGACAACTGGGATATAATAAATTTTTTTTTTCTATTTCTTTCTACCAAACATATTTACTATACCAAAAAAGGCCTTTTGCAGCGTACCAAAAAAGGTCTTTTGCAGCGGCCAAAAAACGCTGCAAAAGGCATTTTGCAACGTTTTAGCAAGTGTTGCAAAGTTCGATGTTGCTGTTGAGGGAAGAGATACGGCAACGTTTAAAAAACATTGCAAAAAAGGTCTTTTGCAACGTCTTTTAAACGTTGCCATTTTATATATATAGCAATTTATGTAAATTGAATAACAAAATTGAAAATGAATCTTTGCGAACAAATTTTGAAATTGCATAAAAATTGATAATTTCATTACAAATATCTGAATCAATATACTTGAACATTAGAATGTGATACAATAGGAGAAAGCTAGCTAACTCAACATCTTAAACTCGGACTCGATCTATTAGTAGAAACTAGTAATATGCTACCAACATACAACTTTCCTTCAAATCCAGAAAGTTACCCAAAAACTACACATTTCACATACTGGTGATAATCCTGATGCTGAAGCAACTGATCTTCAAGGGCTCGGAACTGTCCAGCAAGTCAAGCAACTAGTATGAATATACCAAGAAAAGTGATGCAGATGAATCAAGGTTATTGAAGGCCACAAACTTCTTGATGATGTCCTCTAAGTTTCAACAATGTGTGCCATCACTCTTAACATCATTGTTAATGATCTGACCATCCATGCCTCCAGTAGTCAAAATATGATTGTTCCAGTCCATAGCACCAACTCGTGACCCATGGCCACCTCTCAAAGTTCTCGGCTGCAGTGGAAGTACATAAACAAAATAAGAATTATAAACAGAAATACGCAAAGTAGCTAGTATAATTTGTAAAGCACTCTAACATCCCTCCAGAGTTACCAATGTGGGATAATTTTTATTGAAAGCATTTGCCATGATAAAGTGTTAAAACATGTCAAGAGATGATGTGCAGGTGTTAAATTGAATAATGAAATAATTAGCAAACTAATTAATTGAGTAGTCAGGGGTCAAACAAAGATGAGCAAGGTCCAAATCGTCAAATAAACCAAAGGATCCAATTCATTCCTAGATCAATTGCCAGTGATTCAGCAACAGAGAAAGTAGCAAAAACAACCTGGACCATTTTGTACTTGTTGGAGTTTGTAGCTTTGGCTTTTCATTTTTATATAGTTGGTAAAGAATATCTTTGCAATCGAGAAAGAGGGAAGGGCGAGCAAGATATAAAAGGTACAGGTTCTCAATGCCAGTTCTCCTAGTGCATCTTCGTGCAATCAACATAACATCAAGAATGTCTTTCCCAATGGCAGCTTGAAAGTTCTGAAAACCTGGTGACCAGTTAAGGTGTAACTTCAAATGCATTTAGATATGATATCTATTCTTGTTTAGCATAGCAGCACGAGCTACAACTAAACCAGCTAAATTTGGAGCACAACAGGTTTGGAACTCCATATACTATTGGAACAGAGTAAAGGATACTCCCTTGAACAACATGAAGTAAGTATGGGTCAAGCTGCATAATAAGACACCATATTTTGTAAGTTTCATATTTAGGAACTAATTGATTGATGTCAACATAACTATTGCCAAACTATGAAAGAATCTTCAACTAAATCATTCAAAAAAAAACCACCGCATAGCCATTATTTTTCTGCAAATCCTAAACATGAGAACCCTACTTTCCAAACTATAAAGAAATCCAAACATTCTCCTCTTTTCAACATTCAGCTACACCAATAACACCACCTAAAAATCACAGTACAGAATTCCACTATTTTTTCCTGCACGTGTATTGTAAGGCAATAAACCAAAGGAAGCAGTAAATTGAGATTACAGAACAATATTGCACAAAACAAGAAACGGATTCTTATTGCAATTTTTTGGGCTCAGAATTCTCACGAAGACATTGTACCCTTCTGTACAAAGCAACAGCCACAAAACACACCAAATCCCTAACCTAAACCACACCAGTTACTTCAATGGCTCTGGACAAACAAGCAACCAAAAACCGGACAACATCTCTCTCGCACAAAGCAACCACACGGGGCCAATAATCACACAGATTATTGATTTAAAACCAGAAGCTAAAATCTCATTCAAAGATTCACAAAGAAATAGGGAAGAGAGAAAACACGAAGAATTCTCTAAAAGAAAATCGCCAGTAGCCTCACTGAGAAAACGAGACAGAGAGAATGAAAATCACGCCTAAGGAATGAAGGCTTCAATTAGTATATAGTGGTCCAGATTATGGGCCCAACAACCTGCCCTCTAGTCAGCCCACTTGTAATTAGCCGAAGCAGCTCAAATGGGTCTAGGTTTGGGCCGGGGTTTATGGGCCAGTTGCTTTGCATTATCGGGCAATGGTTACTTATCTGTTCCAACAATATTTGGGATTTCATCATTGCCCATTGTGTTAGGAATCTAAATGTCACAAATGGCATCAAATCCTAACAAATCTCCCCCTTGATGCCAATGCCATAAACCACCAAATACATTAGTGTTCATCGCACCAACACCAAGAAGGTTACCACCTGCAAGAAAGACAAGATTCACCCAGAATCAATTCTTAGAATTTGTAAGCAAGATTTAAATTTGGAAAGAGGAAGTACCTTTGTTCCCATATCCGCGGGATCAAACTGTGTAGGAATTTTCTCAAGCAAAATAGATTCTTTATGAACTATATCTCTAATGAAATGCATCCTAATATCTATATGTTTTGTCCTATCATGAAAAACAGGATTTTTACATAGATGAATAGCACTCTGACTATCACAATAAACCACAACAGGATCATGCAATTCTTTTAGTTCACATAACAAGCCTTTAAGCCACAAAGACTCCTTTATAGCTTCAGTAGCAGCTACATACTCAGCTTCAGTAGTAGACAAGGCAACAATAGACTGCAATTGGGACTTCCAACTAATGCAAGCACCACACAAAGTAAACACATATGAAGTTGTTGATTTCCTATTGTCCTTATTACTAGCATAATCAGAATCCACATACACTTTCAACACAACTCCCTCTTTACAAAATTTAAAATACAATCCTAAGTCTGCAGAACCTTTTAAGTATCTTAAAAGCTATTTTAAAGCGGTCCAATGTTCCGGACCCGGGTTTGCCATAAATCTACTCAAAATGCTAATAGCATGTGCAACATTTGGTCTAGTACATACCATAGTATACATAACTGATCCAACCGCATTAGCATAAGGTACCTTTTGCATGTATTTAATGTCAGACTCATCATGTGGACATTGTTCTTTACTCAATTTAAAATGACAGGCAAGCGGCAAAGTAACAGGCTTAGAATCATGCATAGCAAATTTAGATAACACATTTTTCACATAGTCAGATTGAGTTAAAAGAAGAGATTGTTGTAATCTATTCCTTTTCATATCCATCCCTAAAATTCTCCTAGCATGCCCTAAATCTTTCATTTCAAATTCATTACTCAAAGCCTTTTTGATATCATTTATATCACTCATTTTATGTCCAACCAATAGCATATCATCAACATACAAAAGCAAGTAAACAATCACATCATTCTTATCATTGCTTTTAAAATAAAGACAATGATCAAAGACACTTCGCACAAAGCCAATAGAAGACACATAATTGTCAAATCTAATATACCATTGCCTAGGTGATTGTTTCAAACCATACAAAGATCTATTAAGCAAACAAACATGATTTGGCATTTTCGAATCAATAAAACCTTGAGGTTGCACCATATAAATCATTTCATCCAAATCACCATGCAAGAAAGCAGTTTTAACATCCATTTGTTCAAGCTATAAATCATATTGAGTAACTAAAGCAAGCATGACTCTTATAGTAGTATATTTCACAACAGGAGAGAAAATCTCATTATAATCAATACCAGGCTTTTGTGTAAATCCCTTTGCAACAAGTCTAGCCTTAAACCTAAGAGGCTCTTTAAAAGAACTACCCTCCTTAATACTGTAAACCCACTTACAGCCTACCAAAGACTTATCCTTAGGTTTAGGAACTAACTTCCAAGTATCATTCTTCACAAGAGACTTCATCTCTTCTTCCATAGCACCTAGCCACTCTTTAGATTGTTGACAACTCAACGCCTCTTCATAAGATTTAGGCTCCTTGAAAACTAAATCTTGATATGATAAAACAGCAAAGGAATGATAATCACCCATCCTAGTGGGTTCCCTGATCTCTCTCCTAACTCTATCACGATCAAGTTGATAATCACCTAGAGGATCAACTACATCACCTACTAAGTCATGTTCACCACCTACAATCTCAACTTGTTCCTCCTCAACAAGTTCAGGGGAGTTACCTACTCTTACTTGCATACTAGTCTCTTCATCCTCATCACTCTTAGGATCATCACTAGAGACTCTCTTACTCAAACACGGCATATCACCTTCATTAAAGGTCACATTTCTACTGGTTATCATCTTAAAACCCTTCTCATCTCTAGCCCAAAGTCTGTATCCTTTCACTCCCTCAGGATACCCCATGAAAACACATTTCTGAGACCTAGGCTCCAACTTACCTATACTTTGGTGAGAATAAGCAGAACATCCAAAGGTTCTCAAAGTAGTATAATCAGATAATCTCCCTGACCATACCTCTTCAGGTGTCTTACCATCTAAGACACTAGAAGGAGTTCTATTCACAATATACACAGCTGTCGTCACAGCCTCACCCCAAAGTACTTTAGGAACCCCCGAACTAATCATCATACATCTAACCTTATCCAAAATAGTCCTATTCATTCTTTCAGCAACTCCATTTTGCTGAGGAGTATAAGGAACAGTTTTGTGCCTGAGGATCCCATCATCTCTACAGAGTTGATCAAATTCAGTATTACAAAACTCCAGACCATTGTCTGTTCTTAGAATTTTGATCTTTTTATCCATTTGATTTTCAATTAAAGTTTTCCAATTTTTAAACTTTTCAAAAGTTTCTGATTTTTGTTTCAAAAGGTAAATCCAAACTTTTCTTGAAAAATCATCAATCAGTGATAAAAAATATTTGTTGCCACTTTGAGTGGTAGTAGATGATGGACCCCACAGGTCAGAATGAATATACTCAAGGATAGATGCAGTTCGATGTTGACCACTATTAAAATGAAGTCTATGTTGTTTTCCTAAAGTACAGTGCTCACAAAATGGAACCTTAGAAATCACATCCTTTCCAAAAGCTCCTCTCTTATTCAAAATGTGTAACCCCTTTTCACTCACATGAGCTAGCCTATTATGCCACTTCAGGGTAGCGTCAATCTCGAGACTAGAGGACTCAGCAATGTGACTCTGAACTACACTGGCTCTAGTGACATATATACCATTTCTCTTGATCCCTTTGAAAATAACTAAGGAACCCTTAATTATTTGCAAAGTACCATTACCAATCCGGCCTTACAGGCCTATGTCATCTAGATTACCCATAGAAATTAAGTTTCTATTCAAATCAGGGATATACCTTACTCTTTCCAAGGTAAAGGTATATCCATTATCAAACTTCAAAGTCACACTACCAATTCCTTTAATGCTACAGGCTACATTGTTACCCATAACCACCTCTCCACCATCAAGATCCTTAAAGTTCTCTAACCAAGGTCTTCTAGAGGTCATATGAAAAGTGCACCCTGAATCCATAATCCACTCACTATCCTGACCACTGTCATCCACATAGTCGACAGTATTCACATCAGAAGTGGGTTCTGTCACCACATATACATCAACAGTCCTTTCATCTAGAGGTTCAACTACATTCCCCTCATCCACTCTCTTCTCTCTCTGTTCATTCTTCTTCTTATAACAATCATTTATAAAATGTCCTGTCTTACCACACCCATAGTACTTTCTAAGTCCACTCCTAGACTTAGACCTAGGTCCCCATTTCACCTTCTTCTTAGAATTGTTATGATTGTTCCCTTGATAACTCTGACCGCTGACTTGCCTAGTCATATGTCTGCCTCTCACAGACAAACTCTCAAAATCCTTCCCGGTTCTATCAACCTTAAGCTCTAATTCTTTACTCCTCAAAAAATTGATCACTATGTCGGGAGTCAAGGTATCTCTACCATACTTAATAGCAGACTTAACATCCTTATACACATCAGGTATAGCATACAACAGGATAACAACTTTATATTCATCTGACACCTTCTCCCCAGTGTTAGCGATATCTTGAACTAATTTATTAAAAGTATCAAGATTATCATCTAAGTCTTTAGACATATCAATCTTAAAGCTAAAGAACCTCTCTAAAAGGAAAAGTTTGTTAGGCAGACTCTTAGACATGTATTGCTCTTCTAACTTATCCCACAAAGCCTTAGCACTATCGAGTTTACCAACTTTCCTCAACACTTGATCAGACAAATGAAGAATTATAGATGTATAAGCAAGTTCATCAGATTCAAGTTTTTGACCATCAGTCATAGTAGCAGGAAATTCACCAGTTATAGCCTTAGAGACTTTCTGTTGAACTAAGACCCCTCTCATTTTTTGCTGCCAAATGGGAAAATCCCATTTTCCATTAAAAACTCCAAGTTCAAAAGTTGTCATTGTCATTTGAAGTTTTTAATCAACACAAAGAATTTTGAGGTCACAGTCCCACAGAAAAACAGTAAACAGATATTTCAATCGACAATTTAATAGTCACACAAATCACAGTGTAAGCAAATTAGGAATAGAAACATCATACTGAAAACAGACTACTAACTAAGTGAATCACAACATAACAGCGATGATAAGCAGTTTAATAAACCCAAAGAATCGCAAAGAATTAACGGTGAGATTAAAACAGGCTTATAATCACAAGAATTCACAAAGAATAATGCTACAGCACATAAAACTGATTTCAAATCAAGGTACAAAACTAAGACAAGTGTTAGAAGTCACCAGGATTCCGTGAGGTTCAAACCCCAGGTCAAGGCTCACTTCTAATACCAAGAACAAATTATAATAGGGGAAACAGGGGTGAGCTATCAGTAAACAAGATCTAATCACAATTTAAAATAGAAAGCATGGATTAGAATTATATCACCAGACACGGCTCACAGAGAAACCGTCACAGACAGTTCGAGGGATTAGCCCTCAGTCAGCTCGAGGCCAAGCTCCAAACTCCAACAAGGTTCACCAAGAACCAAGGTCCTCGCAAGAAACACAGACAGAGAAAGAAATTAGTAGACAAAAACAAAAAAAAAAAAAAAGAGGGGAAAAATTAGGGTTAGGGTTTCTGCAATTGAAAAAACGATTTTGGGGATTCAACTGGAAATCAATTACCCAGTGACAAGGCCACCAATCGAAGACTCAAGAATGCCTTACAAACGCTCTGATACCACTTGTAAGGCAATAAACCAACGGAAGCAGTAAATTGAGATTACAGAACAATATTGCCCAAAACAAGAAACGGATTCTTATTGCAATTTTTTGGGCTCAGAATTCTCACGAAGACATTGTACCCTTCTGTACAAAGCAACAGCCACAAAACACACCAAATCCCTAACCTAAACCACACCAGTTACTTCAATGGCTCTGGACAAACAAGCAACCAAAAACCGGACAACATCTCTCTCGCACAAAGCAACCACACGGGGCCAATAATCACACAGATTATTGATTTAAAACCAGAAGCTAAAATCTCATTCAAAGATTCACAAAGAAATAGGGAAGAGAGAAAACACGAAGAATTCTCTAAAAGAAAATCGCCAGTAGCCTCACTGAGAAAACGAGACAGAGGGAATGAAAATCATGCCTAAGGAATGAAGGCTTCAATTGGTATATAGTGGTCCAGATTATGGGCCCAACAACCTGCCCTCTAGTCAGCCCACTTGTAATTAGCCGGAGCAGCTCAAATGGGTCTAGGTTTGGGCCGGGGTTTATGGGCCAGTTGCTTTGCATTATCGGGCAATGGTTACTTATCTGTTCCAACAATATTTGGGCTAAAGCCCATTTCATCATTGCCCATTGTGTTAGGAAACTAAATGTCACAAATGGCATCAAATCCTAACATGTATTGACTCTATAAATCCCAAATATGAAAAATCAAAGTTCTTTATTAATAACTCCACAACTTAGGTATTAATAACTCCACAACTTAGGATAAATAACAAATTGTCATCAAATTCCCAAAAATTAAACAATCAAATCTCAAAAATTGGAGCGAGAAAGAGAGAATAAAAAATGTACCTAATAAAACCACTTAAATTCAGTTCTTTTGCTGCTGCAAAAATTGGAGGATTCTTTTCTTACATCCCACTCCCTCGCCCAAAGAGAACCAAAAACAAGAAGATGAAGACCTGATTCACCTGATGACCTTGAAGAGCGATTCGCAGTCGCGGACGGAAGGCTCTGTTAGAAAGAGTGTAGGGAAAGTCAAAAAGGAAGGAAGGGAAATGATGGGAACTATGAAAGAAGATTCGTTTAGAGAGTTCAATCGAAGGAAGAAGGTTAGGGTTGAGGAGAATGAGAAATGAAAAGCAAGGATCTTGTGTTGTAAGACGCGGGTTAACCCTCTTTTCACGGGTTAGGCCTCTTTACTTTTCGCGGGTTAGGCCTCTTAAACGTTGCGAAAATGATCTTTTGCAACGTTTAATAAACGTTGCGAAAGGCACTGTTCCCAACGTTTATTAAACGTTGCAAAATTAAACGTTGCGAAATATCAACTTTTTTGCAACGTTTAATAAACGTTGCGAAAGGCACTTTTTGCAACGTTTCTTTATAAAATGTTGCTAAAACTCAATTATCCTAATCAATTGCAACATTCACTTATAAAAATGTTACGGTTGACCCCTTTAGCAACATTTAACTATCGAATGTTGCCTTTTATGTGTTGTAAAAGCTCATTTTTGACGTAGTGATTTTCAAGTAATTTGTATTGATTTTATTTCTTGTTTGTCTATGATGACTCTTCTAAATTATTATTATTTTTTTCTCTCTAAAAAATCATCAAACTTATAATGAATTCCTGAAGTGGACTACTTCCATTAAGTGGCCACTTTTGAAAAAAAAAATGCATAAAATTTGAAATAGTATATATACACTATGTTGCAGGTGCTTAGCATCAATTTGAGTGATTATGGACCCTGTATTTTATTGTCTATTGGGATGAATAATGATATGCATCACGAGTGATACTTAACACCAATGAAGTGTTGGGATTTATTATGAAATTTTTATTTGACACACTGACAAGAAATCAATAGAGTCTACCGTCACTTGAATTAGTGTTAAATAAATTTATTCTAAAAAGTTAAAAGTAAAAGGTATGTGAGGTCAATAACTCGTTCTATATTGCAATTAAATAGGAAGAAGACAAACCGTTTTGACAAAGGATTAAGCTCAGTGTACATAAATTTTTTTTACAGAACTCTTATCACCACTCACATGAGGTGGGTCCTGATGCGGGACCGACGTGATTAAAAAATGATTCAAATTTTTCCCGCCCTCCCCTTGTGTGTGTCTGTACAGCTTCTGTGAAGCCCCGAGCTGTAAGTGCAGCTCGGTCCTTTGACAAAATATGGTGAAGTACATGTTCTAAAAATCAAATTAAAAGCATGTTCGACAACTATTATTGTAGAAAAGAGAGTTTTGAATAGTGATTTTTTAAGATAATATGTGGTTAAAAAATAGGGAAAAAAATTGATATACTTGTAGAATATTTTATTGTATGAACGTGTGATTGAAAATGGTGTCGTATCAAATCATAAAATAAATTAATGATTGTCAAACAGACACTAAAGACCATGACTCAATCTTACACGTGCACAAACACAAGAAAGGTAAAATCTTGCAGTCCACGTTTCCCACGAATATTTACATTTATTCCCCTTTAATTTCTCATGTTTCCTAAGAATTTGGATTTTTTTCAAGATTTGGGATTAACTGACATTGGGCTAGCTCTCTTTCTCTATATTGTTGCATGTATGTCACGTAAGATGACAGTCGATAATTTTCACTATGAATAGTATTATTCGTATTGATATGCACATGTGGTTGCATTGTGAACTTTGTGCTCTTCATCCATTTCAATCTTGGTTCTTCTCATATTCCCAAGCAAGAACTCGGGAATTTTGAATTTATGTTTGTTTCTCTCAAGTATTTTTTATTTTTTTTATCTTATTCTTGGTAGATTTATTTGCTTTTGTGAGTTGGAGTTTGATTTAAATATCGTCTATAGTTTCTTCCTGGTAGATTTAAAATTTACATTTGGGGGTTGGGAGTTAGAATGAAAAATCCTCAATCTCTCAAGGGTTTTAAAGTTTCTTCTCGGTAAATTTATTTGCATTTTTGGGTTGGGAGTTTGATTGAAAATTTATTTCTCAAGGGGTTTTAGGTTGGGCTTGGAAAATTATGGATGAATGGGGGAAAATATGCAACTTGATTCCCGGGTTGAAGGCAACATTACTAATGGTGGTGGTGCAATATTCCTTCTGGCCCATTTATATAGGTCGATTTTTATTTTTTCACATGAATTAAGAAATCTTATTCAATATTATTGAAAAATAATTTTTCTAAAATTTTTACCATTATTTAAATATCAATAACTAGTAGTAAATTAGTTGTAATTAGGCAAATTAAATAAGGACATATTAGTAAACGAATAAAACAAAACATTCTCGACAAAGAAACAAAGATATATAATTGGGATAAGAAAATAAGGAAAGTGAACCTATATAAATGGGACGAATGAAGTATATAAATTGCCATCCAACGAAGGAATGAACTTGCCTATTTTGGTGGGTTACATATTTGTGTTTGGTGCTGGTTTTATGGTTCCGGTTGCATTGATAGTTGAAAGGTTCTCACGCATCTTTGTTTTGATTTTCAGAATATTAAATTTGTCTTAGCATCTTTTCTTCTTTTATTTAGGTACTTTGTATTCAATGTAAATATATTTTGTTTTCATTTGTAACAAATTGATTTCCATCCAACACATCTACGGTTCATGAATCCTACAAAAAAAATTTGAAAATCTAAAGGTAAAATGCATATATAGGAATTTCTTCTAAATATGAATTTTGAATTTTCTTCATATTTCCATTCTTCACATAATGACGATTACTCTTGTTAGTTGGAACTTCAGGCGGTTCTAAACTATAAATATCGAAAAAATTATCACCAAAAGGCAAGACGAAGTGGAATACGTGAACCACTAATGCTTCCCCGAAATGTTTCGATATGGCGCATTGATTGGAACCGTATTGATTGTTGTTGGACTTTGTATCGTGGGGAAAAGGCAAGGAAAGCAAGAAGGTGCACAGTTGGTGCCTGAAAATAACTCCGACTACCAATCGGGTCAAATCGATCCGATTGATATCCGATCTTCATCATGAGATAACCTTAGTCGTGGGCCTCATGGCAGCAGCGGCAGAAAGGAGGCTGCAGATAAAAAAGAAGAGAAGGGATTCTCAAGGTAGTTCTCGATTTTTAGGAGGTCTTTACCATAGTTGTCGGACATACCCGGACAATACAGCGGGTCAATGGATTAATGATTCAACCAGTAACCTGATAATTCAACCGGTGGGTCATTGCATAAAAACCTACTAAAAAACTGAAGTATACATTTTTTTTAGGGGCGAAATTAAGATTTTTAATTTATTTTTCACTAATTATTTAGATTTATAAAATAAAGTAAAAGGTAAGACTAAAGTTTTTTAAAATAATATTTTTATAAAAATTATAAATGATTCATTAGATAGATATAAGTTATTGCACACAAAAAACACTAACGTACTTTATATTCAAATGGTGAGGAACCAATTTTTTTCTTGGAGGTTTAAGGTTCAATTCTCTTGGACCCAAAAAATTTGTAAGAATATTTCAATATCCAATCAAACCGGTCAATCGAGCAAGATAAATATATTGCTGGAGTTTCAACTTATTGCACATTGGTCTCTTAACATTCCTGAATGTGTAAATTGGTCTTTGAATACTCCAGAATCTGAAAATGCATCCAGAAGGTTTCAACTTGATTCACATTTGTCTCCGAACATTTTGGAATGTACAAATCGGTCACAAAGGCATCAGAATTACGCATATTGATCCCTGAACTTTCTGATATCTACAATTCAGTCCCTAAAATTTTTCGAATTTATACTAGGTCGTTGACCTTGCGTGAGTAAGTAGATCCATTATAGGTCCAATCCCCCCACCAAATCCTGGCCCAGTGTCGCACAACCGGTAGCCTTGAAGTGAGCCCAACATCACAGTCTATTGAAGTTCAAGCCAACCCTTAACTCCGTTAATGATGACGGTAGATTGGTTAAAAATTGCCATTAGGGCTCCATCAACCAAACATTAAATATGCTTACATAGAAGTTATAAAATGATAGGAAACATTAATGAGACAAGTAAGAAATGTTACAAATCCTATCATTGTGTTGACATACAAAAATGAGACCAAATTAAATTGTCCAAAGAATGAAGTACAGTTAGGAAATTCGAATGATGGACCCAAACCCAAGACGGAATTATGTAATGGAGATCCATTATCGCCCAAACCTATGAGACGCCCAAGATCCAGCGAGTCTGTCATCGCTTAAGCCTGTGTGACGCTCAAAATCGTGGCGAATATAGTGTTTTGGTTACTGTTCGAAACAACGATTATTAAAGCAGTTAATGTGTAATCTTATCACATTCCACGATCCAAAAATCTCGATTGCAAGAAATTAAGAGATTGGCAACGGTTGAAAACTGTAATTTCATGACAAGTCATTCACGATGGAGAAAGTGGGTAGTTACAGGATGATGGGCAATTTTCAGTATTTTTCAAACGGTTTTACAAGAGAAATTGTCAAAAGAGTATAAAAGAGAAAGAAAAGTCTGCAGGAGAAAAAAGATCAAACAATTCTCAAATAGAGAACTATGTAATTTCATTTTTTAGTTAACTTTCAATTATTTCCTTCTAAAATTCGTGTGCTTGCGCCCATTGGAGGCATTTTATTTCGTCCACATTGTAATTTTTATCGATAAAACACCCATCGCTGGGACTTTGTCTCGAGAGATTATTGTTCCTTATACAATCGTCTGATCCATCTTTTAATTGTTAACGGGCTTGATTTCCACGCAAAACACATCGTAATGTTTCACTTTATGCATTTTTGAGAGATTTTATTTTTTAAAGAAAATTTTCTATCACAATAGATAGTATTTTTAAATTTAAAGAGAAATTTTTTATATACTCCAACAAACTTTTTATTTTTTGCTTTTTTTTTTTTTAGATATCAATAGCTAATTATTGAATATAATATAAATAATTTAATTAGCTGAACGTTGAAACTTGTAATTTTATTAAATGAAAATATGATGAAATATAAATAATGAGTGAATTTGTCTCTCTACTATTTATTTCAAAAAATTAAATAAAGTGTCCACTTGACACGAATTGCCCGTGCACCCTTGGGTAGTAGGCCCATGGGCAGCCTCCCCCTCCCATGGACCGATAAGTCTGACACTTATCGAACACAATACTTTGAGTAGGATGTTGCAATAATACTTACATATAATAACAACATTAACACATTTTTTAGTAATATACGTTATAAGCCCAGTGTTAACAATCCTGTCATGCCACATATGGAGGGGAGTTCATTAGGTCTGTGACAAAGAAACATAATTTAATCTTCAAGGTGAAAAATGTTTATGAACTTTTCCGTGCTCAACAAATATAACAAATAAAACTCGAACAATTAAGAAGTTGCATCAACCTTCAATTTTTCTACGTTACAATTAGGTTCCCAAACTATTGTCAACAAAATAATACTTTGTGGTATATCTTTGTACCTATGGGTTGCATCATGTGTACGTTTCTTTCTAAATCATATATGCCTAAGTTTGTTTAATTTAGAGTACTCAAACGTACCCCATGGAGTTAAATATATAAAAATACCAATTAATTGCCCCCCAAATAATTATAATTTTAATTGAAAAATAGGTGGGTCCTATTTAGAAGACATTTTTCCATGTATATACTAGACCTCAAGCTGTATCCCATAATTTTAAGGAGCCAAATTGACTAAATATTATGGTCCGTTTGATTGCAATTTTGAAATTTAGGTGGAAAGAAAATGAATTATAGGGAATTGAATTACCTAAACTTTGTTTTATTGAGAATTATAATTAATTGTATTTGATTGTATAATTTTTCACCTGAAAAATATTGAAAGTTTGGTATCCGTTTGACTTCGTTTTTCATGAAAATTGTATATTAAAGTGATAATTTTTTTTACCATTAAGTCTATAATTTGTTCCAATTTCAAAAAAAAAAAAAAATTACCATACTGAATATCATTCGTTTGTCTTTGTTTTGCATGAAAATTGTCAATAAAAGTGATAATTTTTTTTTATCATTGTGTTTAAAAAATTTTCCAATTGCCAAAAAAAGGGGGGGGGGGGAAGTAACAAGTTTTCCACAAAACAAAGGAATGTGGCACGTGTGAGACAAAAGCAAGAAAATGAATTCTATGGAAAAAAAAAAAAAAAAGGCATCAAACAAGCTAAAAGTGGGAAATTGAATTTGGATTCCATTTTCTATGGAAAAGATTGGCCAATCAAACAGGCCCTTAATGTAATTTTACCTAATAATGCTTTTCTGGGAAAATATTGGCTTTTTCAAACGTGGGACTACTAACGTTCCACGATTACCCAATGCACAAATGCAATAACTAAATATTTGTATGGCTTTACCCTTTTAGGTTAGTGAAGTTACATTCGAATTTGATTACTAATAGTCAACATACAAATCAAAGTTTTACATTTCTATGTTAGTGCACAAGGAGAAAAATGAGTTAAATTTTGGAGTGCTCGTAGTTTTCCACTTCTCTTTTCAGTTTTGAGGATAAAAGTTCTCATGACAATGCTACGGAGACGACAAAAGCATAATTTGATTAGCATCATGCGTCAATATTTTTGTGAAAATTATGTCAAGACAACATAAAAGCAACTAAAATAAGTTGATGCGAGTTCTTAATGACCTTGTTAATTATGATTATAATTAGGACATTTTTTGTATATTAGGCCCCGTTTGATAGCACACATTTTCCAACTTTTGCAGTGTTTGATAAGCAAAATTTTTCGGGGAAAATACTTTCCACATTTTTGAGGAAAATAAATTCTTGATGTTTTGGTGGGTAAATATTTTTCAAGTTTTTTTTTTGGCAATTGAAAAAAATTAAGTCAATTTAAGTTACTTTTTATTTACATATTTCTAAAAATTCATAATTACTGACCATTTTATTTAATTTTTATTTAAATATTTATAATTTAAATCGTTTATAAATGCTTTCTGCGCAAGTAAAAGTAAGTAAATTTATTGCTGACAAGCTTTGCAAGAATGAAGTAATGAATATAGGGGTGCCCCGGGGCACATCCAAGAATCCAAGATGGCAAAGAGAGTGCAAGACTAGGCTTGCAACCCCAGTGTGGGGAGTTCGAATTACGAACAGAGCAGCCAAGTGTTGTAATACCCAAACCATGTGATGGAGCAGCTTGGTGATGTAAATCCGGCATAGGAGGGCTCCCTTGGAGCCATGAGTATAAAGCTTGCATGGATACTGATTTGATTGGGCATAATTCGCGATTTACCTTCGCTCAAAGTTGAGCCACCGATTCTGGGTGGTCCAAAATATAGTCTGATGTAAGTTGGGAAACTTGGGTATAAAAAAAAAAAAAGTAATGAATATAGGGAAGCTATAAGCTGAAATTCGAACTTTTGTCATCTTATTTAACAACTGCATTTATTTTTATATTCTTTCCATGCTAATTAATGCTCTTTCGGTACCTTGGTGGAGTGCAACGTAGGCGGTGACGTACAGTTAATACCACAATTAAAGTCTTTGTTTGGGACAGCTGGAAATTGTTAAATTCTGCTTAATTATTTATTTTGATTAATAATTCAGATAAACTGGATTAATAAATTCAATTAATCGAAAGTTGGTAAACATGGCAATATCTCGTTTGTGATGTGTTATAACTTACATCCAGACAACAAATTAGAATCAAAAATAAAAAAATTGCTATAAATTGTGAAAAAAATTAGAGTTTATTTAAGTATTAGACGAGATAGACAGTAACTTAAGATATCGATTCATTGGAATTGGAAGTCCTCAGTACTTGCTCAACTGAAGAACCATCGTTGATTTCCATTAATATCATCGACAATTTTGCAATTGATAATTGTTGACAATCGTGTGTCATTAATTACCATCAAATATTGATTTCAATCAGATCATCAATTACGCCGATAGAATTTCTGTCAATTATCATTCGCTCTATAATTTTTTGTCGTTCTTGAAAAAAACTCCTAACAAATAACGATTGTCTTAACGGCTCCAAATTATTTGACCCGCCTCTAGAAAAAAATCACAATATTTTCAATTAAGAAAGATAAAATCATCGTAATATGGATTATGAATTTAGGCCATGTTTGGTTTAGTTAAAAAGTTACTAAAAATTTAAGTCAAAGTCAACAGTTAATTTTAATAATACAGGATCCTAACTTTTCAACAACATATTTTGTTATTTGCAAAACTAAACAAGGACTTATATTTTACTATAATTTTATTGTTAATGAAGAAAAATGTTTACTGTAAAATTAAAATAATGATAAGTGCAGCCTAAACACTTCTTTGTGGAGTCAAAAAAGGTCATTCGCCGAACACCGTTTCAAATCCTCCATGCTCAGACAACAACATTATTATTCTCCTTCTTTCTCTGACGTCGGAAAATAGCAAAACCTCGTTTTATTGAATACAATAAATAACCCCCACCACCCCACCCCCAACTTCATGCACTTTCTACACATTCAGCCAACTATATATACCTCTCAACCCTCAGTAATCTGAACTCTCAAAACACACACAAGCAAGAAGTCTTCATCTTCTTGCCTTCTTGATTTTGCTCTTTCATTGCACACACTGACGCACACATTAGGGTGCTAGGATGCACTATATAATGGGGAAACTTTGTGTTATAGTTCAGGGACTGAAGCCAACGATAATGATGGTGGGTGTACAGATAGGATTAACCGGAGTTAATGTTTTTTACAAACTAGCCGCGAACCGTGGCTTGAGCTTGAAGGTTTTGGTGGCTTACCGCTTCATGTTTGCTGCGCTTACTGTTCTTCCTCTCGCTCTGATCCTCGAAAGGTATTGACATATAAATTCATCAGTTTCAGGATATTCAAAAGTTACCCTGCGGCTGCATGGTAATTGTAATCGATAAATTACTGACTTTTTTCAGTTCTCAAAGTTTTGAGAAACTTCTTCACTTTGATCAGTAACAGTGAAAAACATGTTCATTTACTGTTGCTACGATAAATATCTGATATTTCTGCCAATCTCTGCAGGCAAAAAAGGCCAAAGTTGACCTGGAAGATTGTCTTCCAAGCATTTCTCATTGCTTTATTTGGGTGGGTTAATTGCCAGATTAATATTTGATGTTAATCCCTTTAGTCATCAAGTATGAACAGGTTTAATTTAATTTTGAGCTGTCATGGTAAATTGTATTACAATTATCTACTCAGAATTCCATTTTCTAGAGAAAGCCAAACCAAATTTTGCTTCTCATTATATGATGCAAAATGGAAAACACAACTCGGAAATATACGACATCTACACTTCTTACTATTTTTTTATATTTTGATAACTCGATGAAAGGCCCGTTCTTTACTCCCTGTGGTCGTGCCCCTAAAAGGAGAACCACCTATGAACTACATGAATTTTATCTTTAAGTCATATAGTGTTGAAAGTACTTCCATGTAGAGGAGACTCTCGAAGTTTGCGTTATATTATTGTTGAATTATATTTATGTTATTATATTATGATGATAATTGATCTACACAAAAATCACCCGTTTTTCGTGGCACTTACTTATTCACCAAATTTTGTTAATTATCAATTATTTCTTATTTTTCTTTTTGTTTTTACCATTAATCTTCAATTAAACTGCAGGGGATCAATGGCCCAAAATCTATATGCAGAGAGCTTAGCGTTAACCTCAGCCACATTCGCTGCAGCTATTGCCAATCTCGTTCCCGCCATAACATTCATCCTCGCGATACTCTTCAGGTGCGTTGGTACGATATTATTTTTATTTTTTGGTTGATAATATTTTAGAATTTTTTTTTTGCCTTTTTTTGAAAATTAGAACTGAAAAATTGTGTATATGCTTGCAATTAGGCTGGAGAAATTGGGGTTGAACACAAAGGCAGGCAAAGCGAAAGTAGTGGGAACGTTCATGGGCATAGGAGGGGCAATGCTTCTGACTTTTTACAAGGGGTGCGAAATTAATATATGGTCCATCCATTTAGACCTTCTGGAAAATAACAAACATCGAGTTGGACACATGACAGCATCTCACAAAACGCCCATCAATCAAATATTGGGTCCTTTGTTAGCACTTGCTAGTTGTGTGACTGTTGCATTTTCTTTGATTGTTCAGGTGAATCTTACAAAATAATATTTTTATATTTATAAATTAATAAGATTAATAGTAATTTAGTTTTGTCATGAAACTTGGGACATTTCTTGTGATGACGACAGGCCAAAATGAGTAAGGTATATCCTTGTCACTATTCTAGTACTGTTCTCGTATCAGTAATGGGGACTATGCAAGCTTTTATATATGCTCTTTCAATGGAAAGAGATTGGAACCAATGGAAGTTGGGCTGGAATCTCAGACTTTTCAGTGCAGCTTACATGGTACGTATGATACAAATAACTTGGTACGCAATATATCGACCAGTTTTGCTACAGGTACACTTTGATTGATATTGTGTGAGATGATCAACATTTTGGCCCTTGATTTCCGTAATACTTAAAATAATCAATGACATGGGTCTAGGTGTTTAGTCTGTGAGATGATCAACATTCTAGGTGTTTAGTCTTTGATTGTGGTTAAAAACTCATTCTTATTAAGTGCCTATACGTGTAGGGAATTGTGGCTTCAGGACTAATGTGGGTATGCCTCATGTGCTGCGTTCAGATGAGAGGCCCACTCTTTGTGTCCATTTTTAATCCTCTGTTGCTCGTACTCGTTGCGCTTGCTGGATCTTTACTCCTTAACGAGAAATTACACTTGGGAAGGTGCATATTTTTGTTGTCTTAATTTAATCAGAGCCAAATAACAAAATCTTATGCTTTAAGTTTGGATGGTGATTTTTTGTGGATTCTTCAGCGTGATAGGAGCTGCGATAATAGTGTTAGGGTTATATGCAGTGCTATGGGGGAAAAGCAAAGAAATGGAAAAGAGTAATCAACTTATGCCAAAAAAGTGCTTTAAAGAGGCAGATCAAACGGACAACATTGCATCAGAAAGCATCAGGAGTATAAACATTGATCATAGTAGCAACATAATGGCCATTGCTCCAAGTTTTCTTCCACAACCAGAAATAGAAACAGTCGATGACGAAGAAGTTGATATAGAGTCTAGTGTTCCCAATCCAAAAATATGAAATATAAATGTTTTAATTTAACCTACCTAGCTACCTTAAATAGTTGTGTTCATAACATAAACCACAGCTTCTTTTATTGTTGTAATGTTTTTTCAATAAACCTAGTTATACTAACATATTTCACTGATTTTTTTGCTAATTATGTTCTTAATTTGTTCAAATTAATTGTTGTTATAGCTATTCAGATCCGAGTGGTTAGACGAGAAATGCATAGTTCGATAATCTAACGCGACTAAACTTCGGAGCAACATTAGCTTTTAAATTATTACGTCTAATAAAAGGTTAGACTTTCATTATCCCTCGTTCATAAAGTACTAAAGACTTCTTTGAAGTTGACATCTTAGATGAGATGAAATTATGAAATAGGAAAAAGAGTCGCGGATTTTAGATTGCTCTAGGTCAAGAGTTGTCATTCATTTTCTTAAAGTAAATAATGACAAATAAATATTACAATTCCACAGAACTTGATAGTTTAATTATGAACAATATTCTGAAAATTGAATTTGGCCGTTCGATTCTGCCAATAAAATGGAGAAGCGGACCCAAGTTCGGTTCAATTGCATGATGTTAACTGGATAATAGAAAACTGGTTGAAGAACTGCTAAACCGGATACTCGATAACATTTACCACACAATGTTCTCACTAGTGCTCTCAGAAGTGTGAAGAATTATATATTGGCCTCATTTGCTACTTTATGTCAATTTCCAATGAAGAATCTGGAGATGGACCACAAACGTACGTACTTGGAGTCTAAAATATGTTAAAGTGCAAATTACACGGAAACATATATTTTAAGTTACAATTTCAAAAATCAAATTTAAAGTTTGTTTATACAAAAATCAGATAATAATCCAATAATAATAATAATATAAAATTAAGTTAATTTATAAACAACCCTACCTCATTTCCCCAAACCCTAAATTTTCATTCTCTCTACCTCTCATCTCTCTCGTCGTTTTCATCAGCACCAGCATGGTACCAACGTTCACAGCTGCGAATGTTGCTCGCTGTTGTAGAGCCGATCTACTAGAGTTTTGCTTTGTTTGACGGTTTGATTGCAGTGCCGCCTCGATCCGTTCTAATGGAGTAGGTGGTCTGTGATGTGAGGGGCGATGACGCTATCAAGGGCGATGCATCATTACGAAATGGTGATCTCTGTGTGTGATAGAAAAAATGATGAAATCTATGGTGATGCCGTGGCGATATTGTGCGATGGTGATTTGTAGCGGCGATATTTTTAAATAGTGGTGCTGCGCAGAGAGCCTGTCGTGCAAATTGCACCTGTAGCGATCTAAATGGTGGTTGCAGCAATGTAGATTGGACTGTAGCGGCGCAAATCATGGTGATGATGAGGATTTTTTTTGGTTGTTGGATGGGTGATGGTTGTTTCCATGTTTTAGTAGTTTTAGGGTGGTTGGTGGTGGTGGTGGTGTCCTGTGATTAAATGGTATTTGGGTAGTGATAGTGATGTTGACGGTTTGGTGTGGTGGTGGTGACGTTGGGTGCTGTGTTTGAAACGATGATTTTGTTGCCAGGATGTTGTGATGATAGTTTTGGCAGCCGTGGTTTTGGTGGCAATGCGGTTGGTGGTAGTGGTGAAGTGATGGTCACAAATGTTGGTGGTTGTCACGTATAATTTGGTTGATTGTGACCAATAAACAGTATGTGACTAATGAAATAAATAATGTGTGACCTAAAAAATTGTTAATTTCTAACTAATAATTTGATAAATTATGACCAAGTAATTTGATATTTTGTGACCACGAAATAAGTTGTGATCATAAAATTTTTGATTTGTGACAAAAAAATAATATGTGACCAATGAATTTATTTAATATTTGAGTCGAGAAATAAATCGTGACCTGTAAAATTTGTTGTTTGTGACTGATCGTCTATAATTGTGACTAATACATAATTGTGGTCATAAATTATATAATATTGTGACTATAATATATTTAATTAATAAAATATTTTTTAATTAATTATTTAATAAAAAAATTCAAATTAATATATGATTTTTGAAAAAGTAAACCTTATTTGTTGGATTTGGAATATGTCATACTTTTTACTAATGAAATTTTCCCTATGTTAAAAATCCACGAACAAGCAGGCTCCAAGTGACTCGACGTAGCCCAATTAAACCTTCGATTGCTGAATGAGCCCCTAAGCAAAAGCCCAAATCAACTAAATCAATAAAATACCACATTGTTACACTTGAGTTCAGCTAGCCAATTGGCTCCAACTTTATTTTTTGTGAAAAAGTATATAGCCCCTGTTTGACAACAATTCAATAAAATTCTTTTTTTTAATACTCATTTTTAATATTAGATTCTCTCAAATTTTTCACATAAATTTTTTCCACTTTTCAGCCACATATTCTCCAAAAATTTACTATTCAAAACTCATTCTAAACAAAAAAATTGCTGCTGTTATGGGTCAATAGGTGGAAGCGACATGTGGCACCGTATTTTAGAGGTGGGACCAGCCTAGTCAAATCAAAACATATTTTCCTAGCTTCAGATGTAGGCTCCGAGGCCGTCACTATCATTCCGAGGCCACTGCTGTTAACGATGAGCCACGGTTCAGCAAACACACATCGTCCGAGGCTCCTTAGCAGCCATTGAAGACCCACATGCGAAGATTCACTTATGATGGAGATCTTTGGCGAATGATTGACGTGACTTTTATGTAAAGTTTATTTGTGTCATGTCTTGTCAATGTAAGAGCATTTAATGTTTTGTAAAGTTAGGAGAGTCAACTTGAGTGCTAGGATTTGATGTCCTAGTCAAGGAGATGAGGCCACGTGTAGGCTGATCCAAAGGTCACCAATTGAGTTGTAATACTATAAATACCCACACCATATAACACAATAAGGAGGATGCAATTTTAAAGGAAAAACTAAATATTGAAAGCAATCTTTCTCTCGTTTCAACAGTGATCCCTATAACATATTCTCTACTACAAATCCTATTTTATCGATTGGTTTCTTATACAATCGTGTTACATCTTTCTTGCCGGTGGCCTGAACGGAAACGTCTCGTGCCTTTGAGCCACTCCCACGCCCATTACTTGGAGCCATCATGACCGTCTATCGACATTAGCATGTTGGATCAAGCTTGCGTGTGCACGAGTGGGCCCGGCGTCTGTTGCAACATTTTTTGGGGTCAACAGATTGGCGCCGTCTGTGGGAAACCACACCATAACCACGAACAACCCGTGGAAAGAGCCTTCTGAAAATATTTTGGGGCATCCCCCTTTAAAGAGGATTTATTCTTGTAAAAAGAATAAGAGGAAGCCCCCAAAGTTGGAAAATATGCGCAGTTCCAGGTTTCAAGAGACATGAGCTCAGAAGAAGAGGCTCCTCCCAGGCGAAATAGAGAAGCTGACAATGAGGCCCCTGCGGTCCGACGCCGACCCCACCATCATCACAGGCGAGGTGGTAGGAGGTTGGCGGCCCAGCTTACTAGGGAAATGGCAACCATGGCAGCCAATATAAGAAGCATTACCAACCAAAACTTGGCAATGCAAGAGTTGCTGAGACAAATGCAAGGCCATGGAGGTCCTCCACCTCCCTCCTTCGTTCCACAAGAACCATATCAACCTGATGAGGTTCAAAGTCAAAGAGCTTATTCCTCCAGGCAGTATAGGGGAGGAAGCCCAATAGAAAGGGAAGTGGGAGTTGAAATTTCCTCCAATTATGCCTCAGGCCGACCCTCCGAGGCCCCGTTTGACATGGAGGATAACTTCCCCCTGAATATGAGCCAACACCGAGGCCCCGGAGATCTGCCAGTGTGTTTGATAGGCTTAGCCCAGCAGGTCAGAGGCGTAGACCAAGGAATGCAGCCCACGCTCCTACAAGTAGGCCACAGCCCCCACCTCCTGAGATTAGGCAGCCGGAGGAAAGGCAAGAACGTGCCCCCCGTGCTATGCTGCCTCGTCATGAGCGTCTCAGGAGGGAGGTGGAGGCTCGCAACCAGGCAGGACAACAGCCTAGGTATGAGGCTGAGGCTAACTATGATTCGGATGATCCCCAGAGATCCTGTGACTTGGACGACGATGATGACAATTTGTCATTCTCAAGGGAATTGAGGAATGCCCAGGTCCCAAACCATTACACAATGCCCAAAATACCCAAGTATGATGGGAGAGGCGACCCAGCAAAGCACCTGAATAGCTACAAAACGCACATGAGCCTGAGAGGCGCCACCCCAACCATTAAGTACAGAGCCTTTCACTTAACTTTAAGCGGAGCTGCTGAAATTTGGTATAGCAGGTTACCGCCTGGGAGCATTCGGAGCTGGCCAGAGTTCAAAACCACCTTTTTGAAAAGATTCGCTGTAAGCAAGGAGGGCGAGGCCCCAACCAGCGCCTCCAAGACATGAGGCAACAGCCTGAAGAAACTTTGAAAAGTTTTCTCTCCCACTTTACGGACGAAATGACTTGTTGTGTTCAAGTCACTGATCGCGAGACTCTATCCGCCTTAAGAGGAGGTCTCAACATAAACACCCTGTTTTGGAGAGACGTACAGAATCAAGATCCCCCAACTTACAATGCTTTGTTGGAGATGATGCGACGCGAAATCATCAATGAGGAACTGATAGAACATCGGAATAGAGCAAGTAGAGGCCTTCAACCCCAACAAAGGCAACGTGGTAGAGGTCCAACCTCCCACTTGATGGATCAGCTGTGGGGTCAACCCAATGTTGAAGTTGCCCAAGGTTCAGGTCAAGTACTTGCTGTAGCCACCTTGAATGCTGTGTCAACTTTGGCTTATGAGGACGTACCAGCCACAGGTACCCCCGCGAACCCACAAACACAACAGGCCCCCCGTAGAGGACGAGGCCGGGGAAGGAGTTCGAATCAAGGCAGAACTAACTCCCAAGGGTATTGCACTTATCACCATTCTTACAGCCACGCAACCGCTGACTGTAGAGACATAGCCCTGCATCCTGGGAATTCGGATTCCAGAGGCAACAATCAGAACACCTCAAGACCGAGGAGCAGGCCCCCGCAGAGGCAAGGCTCACGGCCTAGGTGAGACGAGGCCCCTTCCCATCGCAGGGAAGCGTCTCCTCGTGGGAGAGAACGGGAAAGGAATAGAAACTCAAATGAGCACCAACGAAGGGACCATCGAAGTAGGCCAGACGATGCTCCAGTTCACGAGATTGACACCATTTTTGGAGGTCCTTATGTTGGCGGTGATACCAGAAACTCCCAAAGGAACTATGTACGAGAGGCTAGGGGTCCTCCATTGACTAGTTACATTGTGGGCAGCAGTTCACGAAGGAGTCGATCGCCTCCTATTGTGTTTACGCATGAAGATTCTGAAGGTATTCACTACCCCCATTGTGATGTTTTAGTGGTAAGAGCTGTGGTAGCTAGAAATGGATTGAGGCGAATGTTGGTAGATAATGGTAGTTCTGTGAACATTCTATTTGGGTCCACCTTCGACAAAATGATCCTAAACCATGAGTTGACCCCCACCAACACGCCTTTATATGGCTTCACCGGGGATAGCATTATCCCAAGGGGGAAAATCACCCTAGCTGTGGAAATGGGAGAGTCTCCCTTGTCAACCATGTGTTTCATGGAATTCCTGGTGGTGGACAGTAGGTCAGCCTATCATGGGGTGTTGGGGAGACCTGCATTAAAGGATCTGGGAGCTGTCACCTCCATCCATCACTTATGCATGAAATTTCGGACTGATAGGGGGGTAGCAACGGTCAAAGGAGACCAAAGAGGGGCTAGGGAATGCTACCTCAACTCTGTGAGGAAAGCTGAGCCTAGGGATATGCACATGGTGGCAGGCACCAGTAATCTTGAGTTGCCAGCACTTGATGAACTTGATCCACGAGTAACCGAGGCTAATTCCCCGGCGGCCCCCATGGAAGAGCTAGAAAGTTTCCCTATTGATCCAAGGGAGCCAACCAAGCTGCTGCAGGTTGGTAAAAGTTTAGCCCCAAGATTTAAGGGGGAACTTAAAGAATTCTTGTGTAAGAACCACGATGTCTTTGCTTGGAGGCATGAGGATATGGTGGGCATTGACCCCGGGGTCAGTTGCCACCACCTAAGAATTGATCCCAAATTTGCCCCGCATAGACAGAAGAGGCGAGCTCTTAACCCAGAGAGGTATGAGGCCTTGAAAGAGGAAGTGCAGAAGCTCATTAATAACGGTTTTATCAGAGAAGCCCTCTACCCAAAATGGATATCCAATCCAGTACTGGTGAAGAAGCACAATGGGAAGTGGAGGGTATGCATTGATTTTTCTGATCTCAACAAGGCATGTCCAAAGGACAGTTTCCCACTCTCCAGAATTGATCAGTTGGTGGATTCTACCTCCGGATACGAGTCCCTAAGTTTCATGGACGCTTATTCTGGTTATAACCAAATTCCTATGTACTCAGGCGATGAGGAACACACCTCATTCATCACGGATCGAGGCCTATACTGTTACAGGATGATGCCTTTTGGACTAAAGAACGCTGGAGCAACCTATCAGAGGCTAGTGAACAAAATGTTTGCCAATTTGCTTGGAAAAACCATGGAGGTCTATGTGGATGACATGCTTGTTAAAAGCCTGAAAGCAGACGATCATATAACCCACCTCCATGAAGCCTTTGAGGTCCTGCGAAAGTACCGCATGAAGCTGAATCCCCTCAAATGTGCATTTGGGGTAGCCTCAGGAAAGTTCTTACATGGTTAACCAACATGGCATTGAAGCAAATCCTGAAAAGATCCAAGCGTTGATTGATATGAAATCTCCCCATAAACCAAAGGAAGTGCAAAGTTTGACAGGTCGTGTGGCCGCTTTGAGCCGTTTCATATCGAAATCCACTGATAAATGCCTCCCGTTCTTCAAAATATTAAAAGGAGGATAGAAATTTCAGTGGACTGAGGAGTGTGAAGAGGCTCTCCAGGAGCTTAAAAGGCACCTAGGACAGGCCCCCCTCCTATCGAAGCCAAAGCTTGGCGAGGTGTTACAACTTTACTTGGCAGTTTCCCTCGATGCTATAAGCGCCGTATTGATAAGAGAAGAAAACTCAACCCAACTGCCAGTTTATTATATCAGCAAAACCTTAATACCACCTGAGACGCGATATCCAGACATGGAGAAATTAGCCTTGGCGTTGATCATTGCATCACGCAAATTGAGGCCCTATTTTCAGGCTCACACCATTCATGTGCTGACTAACTTCCCTCTCAGACAAGTTTTGCAGAAACCGGACGCCTCGGGTAGGCTATTAAAATGGGCAGTGGAGTTGAGCAAGTTTGAAATCCTCTTCAAAGCCAGAACTGCCATCAAAGGGCAAGCTTTAGCAGATTTTGTAGCAGAATTCACCAACGCCCCTGAAATTGGACAGAAGGCAGAGCCTTCCGAACCTCCAACATGGAATTTGTTTGTAGACGGTTCAGCGGGGGAGACTGGCTCAGGCGCTGGTGTGGTTCTTGTAAGTCCGGAAGGTCATAAACTGAATAGTGCAGTACGGTTTGGCTTCAAAGCCACCAACAATGTTGCTGAATATGAGGCCCTCCTTGCTGGCCTCAGGCTGGCCAAGGAAATGCAAGTAAAGAGGCTTCACATCAGCAGCGATTCTCAACTTATAGTGGGACAAGTGAATGGCAACTTTGTGGCAAGGGATAAAGCAATGGCCTCATATCTCAAACTGGTAATGAGTATGCTCCCTTCATTTGAGAAATTTGAGTTTAGTCAGATACCAAGCCTTGAAAATGCGCACGCCGATGCTTTATCCAAGCTTGCCAGCAGCAAAGATTCTAAACTACTGGCAGTGGTCCCAATTAAGCACCTTCTCAGGCCATCCACCTCTGCAGAAGTGATAATGTGGGTAGAAGGTACCCCAACTTGGATGCAACCTCTCATATCTTACCTCAAAGATCAATCCTTACCTGACAATAAGGAAGAAGCGTACAAAATACGAAGGAGATCTGCCCATTTCATGTTAGTTGACAATGTCCTTTACAAGCGTGGATTCTCCGCACCTCTCCTTCGGTGTATGGGAGAAGATGAGGCTAATTATGTGCTTATGGAAATTCATGAGGGTGTTTGTGGCAATCACTCCAGAGGATTGGCCTTGGCAAATAAAGTACTGAGGCAGGGATATTATTGGCCTACGCTAAAAAAAGATGCCCTTCAATTTGTTCGCAAATGTGACAAGTGTCAACGTTTCTCCAACATACAGAGTCGACCCTCTCAAACTACAGTATCTAGCCCATGGCCCTTCAGCAAATGGGGTGTGGACCTCATTGGTCCATTATCTAAGGGCAGAGGAGGCGCCAATTTCGCTATAGTGGCTATTGACTACTTCACAAAGTGGGTAGAAGCTGAACCTTTGGCGAAGATTACTGAAGCCAATACCTCCAAATTCCTGTGGAAGAACGTCATTTGCCGCTTCGGCATCCCTCACTCAATTGTCTCTGATAATGGAAAACAATTTGACAACCGGAAGGTCCGAGATCTTTGTGAGGAACTTGGGATTAAAAAGCACTTCTCCACCCCTCATCATCCTGAGGCCAATGGCTAGGTAGAAGCCGTAAATAAGACTATCAAGCATACTCTGAAAAAGAAGCTTGATACAGTAAAGGGAGCTTGGGTAGATGAATTACCCCAGGTACTATGGGCGATACGGACAATGAGCAGAACTCCTACAAAGGAAACCCCTTTCTCCATAACTTATGGTGCTGAGGCAATGAGCCCAGTGGAGGTAGGATTACCCTCTCCCAGGAGATTGAGTTTCAATGAGATATCCAATGATGAACTTCGGAGATGCGAGCTTGATTTCCTTGAGGAAAGGAGGAATGATTCCCAGCTGGGGCTTGCTATCTACCAGAGGAAGATGAGCCGGTACTATAACTCGAAGCTGAAAAAGAGGTCCTTCCGTATGAACGACTTGGTTCTTCGCAGAGTTTTCTTATCCTCGAAGGAACCAGGGGTGGGCACCTTGGGACCCAATTGGGAAGGATCCTACCAAGTTGAAAAGGAAATTCGACCTGGCACTTACTGGATAAAAGACATGGATGGCAGAATTCAACCTCACCCGTGGAATATTGAGCATCTAAGGATGTATTATCAATGAATGTAATCAATAGCTGGATGTTACTTCCCAGCTTTTATAAATAAACGAGTTTTCTTCAGTCTTCGTCAATTATCAAATAAGCGTGGGCGCTTCGGAGGAGAGGATGGAACCTTAAAAGAAGGCCACCTCGTCCGAACTCCTTAGCGTACATCACAAGCCTCTCTTTGATGAAGCTGAACGTCAAAGGGAGAAACCTCTGCTTGGATGAACCATCCACCAAGCTGGGAAGCGTGGGCGCTTCGGAGGAGAGGATGGAACCTTAAAAGAAGGCCACCTCGTCCGAACTCCTTAGCGTACATCACAAGCCTCCCTTTGATGAAGCTGAACGTCAAAGGGAGAAGTCTCTGCTTGGATGAACCATCCACCAAGCTGGGAAGCGTGGACGCTTTGGAGGAGAGGATAAAACCTTAAAAGAAGGCCACCTCGTCCAAACTCCTAAGCGCACATCACAAGCTTCCCTTTGATGAAGCTGAACGTCGAAGGGAGAAGTCCCTGCTTGAATGAATCATCCACCAAGCAGGGAAGCACGAACAATTCCATAAAATGCTTGGGAATGCGGAATTGAAAATCGATTTGAGGTAATTTCAGAATAATGTTCTGGGAAAACAGTTATTAAGAGTTCTCTAAAGAATGCAATCTTAATGGGTCAAAGAGGTTTCAGTCTGGTTTTGTTTTGCCATTTGAGTTGTTTAGTTCTAACTTTTGAAGTTAGTTATTCAAGTGTGACAAGGTCTCAGCAGTTGCATTAAATCTATTAGCTTGAACCATTCTATGGTCTCATAGTCATTTGGTAAAGTTCAAACAGTTCATTGCGACGAGTGTAAATTGTAATACAAAGAGCAAAGAAAAAGTTTGTATTTCATTAATGAATTGAGGAGTTACAAAAGTATTGAATTGCAAAAAAGCTATTAAAGAGCAGGGGGTGGGGGAGCTGGAGCATCTTCTGCTGGTTGAGGCGCTTCAATAGGCTGAGGCTTGTCAGTAGGTACATCATCAGGCTCAAGCTCTACCACTTCGCCTTCTTCAGCAGGCGTTTGGGGCACTTCTTCCTCCAAGAATTCAGCCCTCAGTTCGGAAACGTCCAGCTCCGGATGCACCTCCCCCAACCTCTCAAAAACCTCTTGGTAGGCCACTCTGCTCCAATAGAGGCCGAAGCAGCGATACTCCTCAGTGTGATGGAAGTTTGCTATGTAATTCCTCACTGCGATTTCACCCGCCTCGACCACGTCAGCTTCGTATTTTTTCACTTCGGCCTCAAACCACCTCAGTTCCTTCTCCATAAACTGACCGGCATCCTTAGCCCCAGCTAGTTCAAGGTTTGCCTTCTCCAACGCCTCGGCAGTGACCTTTTAGTGGTTATCAGATATCTCCACCTTCTTGGTGAGGGCAGCTACCTCACATTGGCACTCGTGAACCTCCTTCTTTAAAGTCTCAATTTCTGCCAGGAGAGCATCACGCTTGGAATCATCAACATCTCTCTGAATCCTCAGTTCGATGTTAGCCTCTTTCTTCTCTGCAAGTTCAGCCTTTACTGCCTCTAGCTCGTCACGCGAGGCTCGATTCCTTGATTAGATATCTACCAAAACAGTTTGGCACTCCAGTGCCACGCCGAAAGCTCTGGCAGTTTGGCTCACCAAGGTGGTGGTGAGGTCCACCGCATCACAGGTGGCCACATAATTCTGTCACCTCTCCGTCCAGAACTTGTTGAAGCCCTCGGTGGCAGCCCTCACCTCGGGAGGTAGCATCTCTATTACGGAAGGGGCAATCTTATCCTCCCTGCCCCCCAGGAAGTTCCCAGACTTCCCTGGGGTCCTTTCCACGACTTTCTTTTTGGTGGCCTCTGCTGCTTTTGCCCCATCATCCAGTACAATTTTCCTTGACTGGGCCACCAATGCAGCATCAATTGAAGACTGGAGGAGCTTCGGCTGCTTCGAAGCATCCTTCTCTGGGAGGGACGCAATGGTCCCAAAACTTGATGACCCCCCACCTGGGCCCAACTTTCTGTTCCTCTGAGGCTCTTCAACCACGCCTTTACCCTTCGCAACTGGTGGCTTGCCTTCCTTAGAGGCCTCCTTCGGTACCTCCTCCTCAACCTCTTTATCATTTTTGTTCTTGCTGAGGCGGTCCAACTTGGACTTCACTTGCTTTGCCCCAGAAGATCCAGGTTTCAGTGCCTTCGCCCCAACAGTCGACGTGGCCCTCATTATGCTGGCCATATCCAGCAAAGCATACTCCTTCTTGGTGAACTTGTCTGCAATTATTGAAAAATAAAGTCAATTTCAGTTTCAATTTCAGTGCCAATTAATGAAAGTTAAACAGCTTCTTACCCTTGGGGGCCATAAGTGCAAAATCTATGAAATATCTGCTTCTCTCGATCAGATGGGAAAAGCTTCGAAGCCTCGGATATAGCTGGTAGATGTCTTCAATAACGGTCCACTCTGCCTCGGAAAGCTCGTACCTCGTGCTACAATCTGCAAGTGAACAAAGGCAAGTATCAATATTAGAAGAAGCCATGAGATGAAGCTATAAGAATTCAAGATGACACTCACAGGCTTCGTAGTACTGGGTCGGCGCGGTAACAGCTGGGACAACGTCTCCCTCAACCATCTGCCACCTACCCGCCACCCAGAACCAGGACTCCTTCCACCCCTTTATGGAGGAGGGGAGCCCGACTACGAAGGGGGCGTGGGAACCCCAGGGAGTGATGTAATACCACCCCTTTGAGTCATCTTTTCCCACGACCCTGGCATGGAAGAGGGTTTCGAAAATGTGAAGGGGCAAGTCCTCGCCCAGGGACACTTCCTTCCACAGGAAGTAAGTCCCCACGACTTGGCTCCACCCATTGGGAAGGATTTGGGTGGGGGACAACATGAAGGTCCTCAGCACCACCCTAAAGAAGGGGTGCAGAGGCAGACGCACACCTGCCTTGAGCAGGTGTTCACTGAAGGCCACACAGTTGGGCCTCGGAAAACAGGCTCTTTCGTGAGCGTCAGGAACTAACAGCTTCACGTAGTGGGGAATGTTATATGTGTGCCTAAGTTCGTCTAATTTGGCAGAAGTGATATTGGACTGGATCCTGGCTGCCCCCCATCCCGCCTCGTAATCTATGGGCTCTTCATTCATGCTATACCACTCGCCCGAGGTCCCAGACACTGACTCCTCCCCACTTCTAACTACTGTAATAGCTAGAGACGCCTCGGAAGACATTACAGTTTGGTGAAGAAGATGAACGGTACAAAAAGGGTTTGAAAGAGGGAAGAAAACTACGCAACGAGAAAGTACCTAAAATGGAAGAGAAACTCAGGGGATGCGCCGGAAGTTCGTTGGAAAATACTTGGCAACAAGACAGTTTCAGAAATTTCAGAGTGTTTTGTGAAAGTAAAGTTTGAAAATGACAAAGTTTTGGCTTTTATACTGGTGAAGGATTTAGCCCTAGCCGTTGGATCAGATCTCAATTAATCTGAGGCGTTCAGAAGGTACACAAATCCTGGCCATTGAAATCAAATGTTTTCCCTGCTTCAACGCTCCAAATTTGTGCGTGCACGAACCAACATTGGATCACGCGTGGATTTGTCCTCGAAACCACGCGTCCTAATAATTAGCCATCATTGTGCATTAAATTGCAACAGCTGTACGGCTATTGAAATTCGTCTCGATGCAGCTAATTTACCTTGGAAACATAAGAAACCGTCATATCACAGGCACTCATATCTATATCTGTCACCTCGACCAGTTCGAATATGAACTCGCCTCGTCAAATGGAATTCAGCATTGACAGTTCGAATATGAACTCGCCTCGTCAAATGGAATTCAGCATTGGCAGTTCGAATATGAACTCGCCTTTCTTCCAAGTAAATCAGCCTCTGCCAGTTCGAATATGAACTCGCCTCGTCAAAAGGAACTTCAGTTTAACAGGCAACTTTCTTAGACTTACGCTCCGCACCTTCTTTAACTCCACGCACAGTATGAATATCTCTGTCTGGACTTAGGGGACTGATGTGAAGTACAGTAAATTAAAACTTTTTCTAACTTATTGAAAGTCCACGCCTGGTATAAATAACCACACATGGACTTGAGGGACTATTGTTATGGGTCAATAGGTGGAAGCGACACGTGGCACCGTATTTTAGAGGTGGGACCAGCCTAGTCAAATCAAAACATATTTTCCTAGCTTCAGATGTGGGCTCCGAGGCCCTCACTATCATTCCGAGGCCACTGCTGTTAACGATGAGCCACGGTTCGGCAAACACACATCGTCCGAGGCTCCTTAGCAGCCATTGAAGACCCACATGCGAAGATTCACTTATGATAGAGATCTTTGACGAATGATTGACGTGACTTTTATGTAAAGTTTATTTGTGTCCTGTCTTGTCAATGTAAGAGCATTTAATGTTTTGTAAAGCTAGGAGATTCAACTTGAGTGCTAGGATTTGATGTCCTAGTCAAGGAGATGAGGCCACGTGTAGGCTGATCCAAAGGTCACCAATTGAGTTGTAACACTATAAATACCCCCACCATGTAACACAATAAGGAGGATGCAATTTTAAAGGAAAAACTAAATATTGAAAGAAATCTTTCTCTCGTTTCAACAGTGATCCCTATAACATATTCTCTACTACAAATCCTATTTTATCGATTGGTTTCTTATACAATCGTGTTACATCTTTCTTCCCGGTGGCCTGAACGGAAACGTCTCGTGCCTTTGAGCCACTCCCACGCCCATTACTTGGAGCCATCATGACCGTCTATCGGCATTAGCGTGTTGGATCAAGCTTGCGTGTGCACGAGTGGGCCCGGCATCTGTTGGCAACATTTTTTGAGGTCAACAGCTGCCAAACATGGGCATAATTTTACAACAATATGCTTCAAGAAATTCAAAACATTTCAAAAGACATATCTTCTCGTTTATCAGTATCCTTTAAAGATAAATTTTACCCTTTTCAGAAAATGCTTATTACCAATAGCAACACGTAGAAGGAAAATTAAAATCGCCGTCCATAAATTTAGCCATTTTTGTCATCTATTTTATCAAACATTGTTTGCTACAGTAAATAATCTCCACCACATATTCACTTAATAAAATATTCTACACATAAACCAATACAATTACTTTACTTTTCAACCACACATTCTCCATAAAATACTATTGAAAACTCTATTTCTTCTCTCAAAATGGGAGACAAACAAGCACTTAAGATCACCTATATGGAATCTTCTATATTCTTAGACATATAGAAAATTGAAAACAACTATATGTTTAACAAATACAAAAATAAAAAAAAATAATGCCGAAAGGTTTATGTTTTGAAATAAATCAATGCATTGTCAAGTCCATATAAAGCCTACGTGATAGGGGCGGAGCCCAGTAAGGACCAGGGTGGACACAGGCCCACCCTGAACTTCTGAGCTCAAGTTTTTTTTTTTTTAGTTATAGGCTAAGTCCCACTGTCCCAGCCCAAGAGAAAAAGCCAAAAAATTTGAGCCCAATTCCAAAAATTTAAACCTCGTTCACAAATCACAACTCCATCCTCTGGTCAACTGCTCCCCTGCTCCGCCTGCAATGTTCGCAGCCTGAAGCCTCGTTAGCACATCAACTCCGGCATCTTCGCAGCCTCCACTCAACAATTGCCGTTCAGAAATTCCACCCCATCTTCGCAGCTTTCGCCTCGTACTCGCAATCGCACGCAGAAGGTAGAAGATTTTACTACTTTTCTTTTCTTTTCTTTTTTCTCCTTTGAAGTCATTGCAACTTTTTTACTCGCAATCGCACGCACGCACGCAGTCACTGAAACTTTTTTCTCCCTTGAAATCACTCACAATCGCACGCGCGCAGAAGTCACTGCAACTTTTTTACTGTTGTTATTTCTTTCTTCTCTTTGTGTCTCAAATACTAGCTTTTGGATGCTGTGATAGGGTTGGCTTCATCAATATATCCTCACTTTATGCGATTTGGCATTTTCTCTAGCCTCCGCCAGTCCGCCTCTGCAGTGACTTCTCTCCGCCCGGATCAGGTATTTTCTTAATTTCTTTAACAATTGGATTATTGCTTTATTGGTGATAGTAGCTTGAGATGATAATGGATTTGTTCTTTGATAAAATTGCACGTGGTCCTACTTTTCAACTCTAACTTTGGGTATTGGTCTGTACAAATATGAAAGATCTGACATAACTTGATAACTATGAATTAAATATTTTCCATAGATAGAGCTGCTCCTTTTTCTATGTTTAGTTGAGATGTTTTTGTTCCTTTTTTTTTTTTAATACTACATTTTGGGTATTATTGTGTGCTGTGTGCAGTAGAATTTCACTATTGTCTGTTATGGAATTGAAATTGAGTATTGTTGAAATTTGGTTATTGCTGAATGTTGACTGCTGAGTAGATATGGTTGAAATTTGGGTATTGTTGAGTTGAAATTGGTGAAGTTTGGGTGTTATTGAATTGAAATTGCTGAAATTTGGGTATTGTTGAATTAAAATTTTTATCATCATTACATCCATGACAAAAACTTGACGTTCAACATCGATAAGTTGTGCCCCCGACAAAAAATCTTGGCTCCGCCCCTGCTATGTGACAAAGTTTTTGATAACAATATTAATAAATTTTGATAAAGTTGATGAAATATGTGAATAAAAATTTGATAAAAATTGTGAATTTTATGAAAGTTACGTTTAAAGTTGAAATTTGATGAGTTAAAATATTGATAAAACTTTATCAAAGTTTTGTCAAACGAGGTGATAGTATATGATCATTAGATGCTAGACTTTTCACTGCATGCCATGAAAGAATCAAAAAATAGTGCGGTAAAGGAAAGATTGCATGTGCCCAAAATGATTTTGACAAGCTTTTCCACTAAAAACTTTGCTCTTTTCGAGCATCCAATAATTTACCATGGTGAAAGGGGTATTATCGTCAAATGCTCGGAGCATGCTGTAGGCCATTATTGTCTCACCTGCGCTCTCATTTAGCCGCTTTCTTACTCTCATTAAAATAAAATTCTTTATTTCTCGAACTCATTTTCAATCACATTCACGTAATAAAATATTTTACACGTAAGTTCAATTTTTTTTTCTACATTTTAACCATGTATTTTTCAAAAAATCACTATTCAAAACATCATTTTTTTTTTCACTATTTCTCTTTATAGTAATCATCAAACAGAGGCTTACTCCTTTTTTTTTTTTGATGTGCCAAAGGATAAATCGGGACCGTATATCACAAAGCCAATCACATCTGTATTTTCCACGTAAATCAAAATCTCTTTCCTCTTTTTCATTTTAAAAGAACGACTTTTTTGATCGAATAAGTCAATTCTTTTGTTCTTTTTGTTAAAAAAAGAAAAAGAAAAAAAGTGAATAAAGTAAATAACGTTTGTCAATGTGAAAAAAAGGAAGATCGCGTTGATTCACGCTGTATCTCATTGGAAAAAGTCCCAAAACATTATTAATAGTTTGTCAATTCATAGCTACATGTATAGTGCACAAATGGAGAAAATATATTCATACAATCGATCTCAAACTTATTGTGATTGTGACTCAATTAAGATTTTGATGTTTACATGTTTGTAAGTCAAATTCGTGCATGTATCACACACTTCTCGGCCCAAAATGGTTAAAAAAAAAAATTTATACAATCCAATTCGATCTCAAATTTATAAATATTTCATGCATTTATCGTAATTGCATGTATCATGCACTTCCGACCGGATAATGGAGAAGACAATATCCATAAAATCGATTTCAAGCTCACTTTCATTCGGTGTACATTGCTAGGGTAGATTATTAACCCACTTTGTCTATCATTTACCAAAAACAAATTTTTTTTTCTTCTAAAATTCATTTTCAATGCACGTTCTCACAATAAAATATTTTACACGTAAAACTAAAATTTTTTTCCTACTTTTTAACTACACATTTTTCAAAAAATACAATACCAAAACTCATTTTTCTCAAAAATAAAAATAAAATCTTTTTAATGGACGTCAAACAGGGACTAAAATAGCTCTTTAAATGTAAATACGCGGCCAAAAGCAAAAGCAAGCCATGGAATTTTGATTTTTTTTTGCTTTATCTTGAGAAGATGCTGCTCTATGAACAATTACAGTGATTTTTATTATTTAAAATCAATTAATTGACGTATGGTGAGAAATCGTCAATCATTTCCTCGTGATTACGTCTAAGATTTGTCAATTTGATATTTAACATTTTTTAGATTAATATACAAAATGAACATATTTTACGACTACGATTTGCAACTCTATAAAAAATCTTGATTTTCATTGCGCTTAAGTGAAAAAAAAAAAAAAAAATCAGTCTTGACGATAAACCCTAAAAACAATTTTCATTTTCTTATGGTGCTTGAATAAAATTTTAAATTTCATTAACTTGTCTACCTGTCTGATTAGTTACTAAGGTCAATACCTACTAACAAATCTATGGACATGCTTCATTTGACCCCCAAATAAATTAATTGCAGGGTTATTATTCTATCCATCATTATCTTTACCCAATAGGCTAATATAGAACGAGGCAATTGTAGGCAAAAAAAAAAAACATTGTATTTTTTAATACCATAATAACTAGTAAAAATATCAATTGGTTCATTTCTTTTTAAATAATTATCACATCTTACCATCTTAAAAAAATTCTTTTTTTTTTCAACTGATTCGTCATTCCCGCACCTAAAGAGAACGAAATAAGAGATGTCTAAAAGTATGTTTGGCATACTTTAATGCCATATTTTCTCGACATTTCTGAACAGCCGTTAGAAAATATTAACTATTAAACATGAAATGCGTTGTAAATCACGAGAATAGCATTTCAGGATATGCATTGAATTCGTGATCCATGAATTTACATATCGATTCTTCTTCTATAAGCTGATCCAAAATTTTATACAAAAGAATATATAACTTGTTTGGGAGGAATTAAAATTGAAAATATAGTCGTTATTGAGTCTCACAGTCTCACTCATCTAATAAAAGTCAATAATAACAGCTATTTTTTCGATTTGACATAATTGAATCGATGAAAAGATGAAAGGAGATTTTATCGTAAACCCTGTTGTGAATTTATTATTCAAAATTGATTCGGTTCTTAATGAATTAAATCAATAATTATTTCGAGTAAGTTTATTTCAATATTATTTTCCTGAAAAGAACTCAATAATAACCCAAGCTGCATTTTACTCATTCATAAAAAACTAATAATAATAATAATAATAGTGTGTTTGAGTCACATTATTTTGGAAGAATACATTTTGGAACAGTAAATTGATGGAGAATGTGTGATTGAAAAAGAATGAAAATTATTGATGTGATTGAAAATATTATTTTATTGAAAAATATGTGATTAAAAATGAGTAGAAAAATGAAAATTTATAGTGGAAGTCAAAGGTCTGTATTTTGTCCAATTATTTTTATTAACAAAAGGATGGAAAATCAAAATTGAAATGGTCAGAATTGGCTATTAGGTAGTTGGTTCCAGGCAATGTCTTGGGTCAATATATATATGTAATAAACCTTATTATTCCACGAAACACCGATAAAGTATTCAGAGACTTTTGTTTCCTTTTTATTTTTTATATTATTCTAATACCTCTTCTCCTTACCCTCTCGCTCTCTCTCTCTGGCTCATTGAACTAGATTTAATCCAATCTTAAGAGCCCGGATGAGATTTTCCTCCACTCTCTTCGAGTATTTGAAAAAGAAGCTGGTTTGTCTGTGTATTTTGTTACGTGTATCTGAGGTTTGATCCATATTTTCTTCTCTCGATCTGCTCGTGAAGTTCTTTGAAATTTTTGGTCAGAACACGCATATATACTGCAGTGGACTTGGGTTTCGAGATTTTGTGCTTCTGAGGTACGAATCTTTGATCTCATTTTTTGGCATCTTCATTTATTATGTTTTTGAGGCTTCCATTTCTTGAAATTTTGTGTTGTTTTTTTGGCGAAAAAACGAGTTGAAAATCTCGTGGATTAAGTTGGGGTTTGCTCTATGGCGTCTAATTTTCGGAATTTTCCTTCTATTTTTTTAATTTGTTTTTGGTGATTAATGGAGGGTGACTTATAAAATTTTGCGGCTTTACATATTTCGGAAATTAAACTTGAGATTTTTTAAAGCAATTTATGTGATTTTTGGTTTTTTTTTTTCCCCTTTTAGCAGGTCATCTGCTTTTAGGTACCCGTGAGGATATGTTGTTTTACATGATTATTATTTTTCTAATTTTCTTTCACTGTAGAGTTTAGTGTTTATGCACCTCAAAATTTTAGGTCAGGAACTGCATTCAAAGCTCGGAATAGTGTCCTCGGGTTTCTTTGATTTAAAGTTATATTCTCGTAAACGGTCTTGCAATTCATCCCTTAGCTCCCTTCGCAGTTGACATTTATTCATTTGGGGACAGTATGAAGTATTTTTCACCTGAACAAAATTAGTTTATACAATGTTTTGCCACAAAGACTAAGGTTGCACACAGCTCAAATGCTGAAGTCTTGCAGATGTTAGATCTTTGTTTGAAATTTCTTTTTTCTGATTCTGTCTCTGGATATATAAGAGGCTTGACAAGGTTTATCTGCGGAAAGTAGACCTTGATTAGCTGGTTTTTTCTTTATTTTTTCTTTTGCTAGTGAAATAATGGAAACTAAGTTTGCTGAGAACCTAGAGAAGTTGTATCTAATGCATAGTTTCGTGATCGACTTGCTTTAAACTATACATGGAATCGTCCTTTTCCATTCCTCTCTTCTCTTTTCTTTGTACATATCTTTTCTCTTCTTCATTTCCTCGTTTCTTCTTAGATATTCATTTATTTATTCTGAAATTCACTTTTGCTCATTTGTAGGGAAGCCATAAAATATTGGAAAAAGATTTATACGATATAAAGGAGCTGGAAAGCTTCTGCCATTTATTTTCTACTTAGCAGTTTGGGGATTAATGTCGTTCCGCAGTATAGCTCGTGATATAAGAGACAGTTTTGGGAGTTTATCCCGGCGGAGTTTTGATGTAAGGCTGATTGGTCATCACAGGGGAAAATCACATGGTTCATTCCCTGACTTGAATGACCAACCTTTGGTAATTCAGAATAGTCGATGGGCCAATCTTCCACCAGAGTTACTTTTTGATGTGGTTAGAAGGTTGGAAGAGAGTGAGAGCACATGGCCTGCTCGAAAAAATGTGGTTGCATGCGCTGCTGTTTGCCGATCATGGAGGATTATGTGCAAGGATATTGTCAAAAGTCTAGAGTTATGCGGGAAACTTACTTTTCCCGTTTCCTTAAAGCAGGTTATTTCCTGATTCCTACCGTCTATCATACTTTTGGCCTGTTCATGATTGTTCTATTAACAACTAGTGTTGTTTGTGTACACATTATTCTCACTAGATTACGTGTGCATTGACATCACAGATACCACATTCAGTAATTCTACATGAACAAATAGTAAATCTAGCTTTTTTCTCTTTACAGCCAGGACCTCGTGATGGAACTGTTCAGTGCTTCATTAAGCGGGACAAATCTAATTTAACATATCGTCTTTACCTGTGTCTTAGTCCTGGTAAGTTGTTCAGTATTTGATTTAGCAATGATTACGATTATGTGCTCTATTTGTTATCATGGAAATTTCTCTTCTTGCAATTTTGCATTTGTACTTTCTTTTCTTCTTAATGAAGTTAACTAAAGTGTGGTTAAGTAGTTTGAAGGAAAAGGAATTGCTGAAATAAATGTTCAGGCATTGATATTTCAAGCCCCCGTTTGTTTCCCATTATTTGTCAACAAGAATTAATTTTTTTACCCTTTTTTCCAACACGTGGGTCCCATTGTGAGATAAAAAGTCAAAAAAAAACAAAAAAAAAAGGCTGCTTAGATTTGCAACGGTAGGAAAATTTATTTAAATGAGCTAAAAAATTGGAAACAAACAGGCTGTAAATATTATTTTTCATTCTGAAGTAGTAGTTCTTCGTTCAGTATGCATAATAGGTCATATTTTGTCATCAATTTTCTGTCAAGCAACTACTTATTTGATTCCGTACAGTTGTGAAGAATGCTGCATAGAAATATAAAGATGCATAGTTTTCTTATTAGTTTTTCCTGTCGTGAAATGAAACTGTTGAATCTTTGCACTTGAAAACCGTTTGATTACAGTCTTCTAATGCAAGTTGCAATTTAATTGTATCAGCTTTGCTAGTTGAAAATGGAAAGTTCCTTCTCTCTGCAAAAAGAACTCGTCGAACTACTTGTACAGAGTATGTTATCTCCATGGATGCAGATAACATTTCTAGATCAAGCAGCACGTATATCGGGAAACTAAGGTAGAATTGAATGAAAATTTTGTTATATCTTTATGCATATCACATTTTTGTGTGTTTCCTTTTCCAGATTACATAATAATTTCTTGAGAAACTAATATAATTTTCAATGGGAGGTTTAGTACATAAATTACCTTTGTTTATAGAAAAATCTTAACCAAAGGCTTTATTTTACTCGGGAAACTATGAGTTATTCCACGCTTGGAATTCCAATCTATTAACTTGGGAAAATATCCATTTTTTTCTCAGTTTATTTTAAAATTGAACATGATCCTGTGGGTATTTGAAATGCGTAAGATGAAATAGCTTTATTTAGTAGTTTGAAAAAAATTAAAAACAGATCTTTTGTTAAGGGAGATCTCTAAACAGATCTTTTGAGGGGAATGAAAGGAATTTATCTAGATTTTTCGTACAACTAGTGCTTGGTTTCTGCAGAAAAGGATTTTCAATATTGTTGCATGCATGTCTTCCCGTTTTGTTATATTCTTGCCTCTTGAGACAGTATATATTCCCTGATTTGCTTCTTTTGATACAGAGTTATTAATTTTGTTGCTTTTACCCCCAAAATTGATGTAGAGTTTCTCAATATTAACTTGAAAAGTTTACTGCCTTTTGCAGATCAAATTTTCTTGGTACGAAGTTTATAATATATGATACACAGCCTCCACATACTTGTTCACACATACCTCCACCTGGAAAAACAAGTCGTAGATTCTATTCCAAGAAAGTTTCTCCAAAAGTACCAACTGGCAGCTACAACATAGCCCAAATTACATATGAGCTGAATGTTCTTGGGACACGGGGTCCCCGGAGGATGCACTGCATGATGCACTCAATACCTTTCTCGTCCCTTGAACCCGGTGGGGTAGTACCTGGACAACCCGAGCTTCTTCAGAGGCCCCTCGAGGACTCATTTCGGAGCATCTCCTTCTCAAAATCTCTTGATCAATCTACTGAGTTTAGCAGCTCACGATTCTCTGATATTGCTCGGTTGGCCAATGAGGACAATGATAGTAAATCAGGACCACTGATTCTCAAGAACAAGTCTCCCAGATGGCACGAACAATTACAGTGCTGGTGCCTCAATTTCCGAGGGCGGGTAACAGTTGCATCGGTCAAGAATTTTCAGTTGATTGCAGCCAATCAACCAACCACTAATGTGCAAACGACATCTCAACCATCACAGTCGTCGGACCACGATAAAATCATCCTCCAGTTTGGCAAGGTCGGTAAAGATATGTTCACCATGGACTACCGGTATCCATTATCTGCTTTTCAGGCATTCGCAATCTGCTTGAGCAGCTTTGACACTAAATTGGCTTGTGAATAGGATTGAAATCTCGAGACAATGCTGTTAACAGAATCTATCATTGTAATTTGTCCTCCTTTATTTCATTAGAAATGGAGATTGTTAATTTCTTTAGGTGGTTGTTGTCTTGTTGAACTCATTTATAAATTCAACCATGTTTAGATGACAGGGCTCTCTCCTTGCTAAAACAAGACCTATTGGATCACATTTACTTGAATATCATTCTCTTTTTATGGTATTTTCTTGACATGAATTTGCAGGTTTTTCATTGCCACTCGACTAATCATTTTTGAAAGTCAGAAATTTTTATTGAGAGCATGTTTGATAAATATTTATAAATAATCCTAGAGGTTATTCTAGCTAATTAATGGATCATTTTTTTTAGTTTAAAAATGTACTTTTTTGTTTATTGAACAATGATAAGAAATAGAAATGATAACACAAACTGTAAGTGCATTTGACCAATTATTTAATTGCGACACAAAAATTCCATAATCCGAGAATGAAAATTAAGTTGTCACCAACTAATTTGAAAGTTCGTTAATTAAGTTGTGACCTATAAAAATGTGATTTGTGACTAGGGGTGTCATGAGCCGAGACGAGCAAAAGCTTGGCCAAAAAATTTAGACTCGATCCGAGCTTTCAGCTCGGGCTGAGCAGAGTCGAGTCGCTCGATTTTTTTTTAAATTCGTGATAAATCTAATTTTTTTCAAAGAATTTAAATTTGTGCAATTCATACGTATTATAAATAATAATTAAATATTAACATATAAAAAAAATACAGATAAATTAAAAGAAAAAATTTAAAAATTTTTAAAAAAAAAGTGGTAGGCAAGTTTTTTTTAGGCTCACGACTTGGCCCGACTCGAGCTATCGCCCCAAAATGGGGCTTGGTCCCACCGAACCAGGAGCCGACTTGGCTCGGGCTTTTTTTGGGCCAAGCCGACGAGCTATTTTGCCATCCCTATTTGTGACCAATAAATAAATTTTGTGACCTATAATATTTTAATTTGTGATCGAAAAATAATTTATAACCAATTAATTCGACAATATGTGGCCAATAATAAGTTGCGATCCGTAAGTTTGTAATTGTGATAATTAATTATATAACTGTGATATTAATATATTTAATTAATAAAATATATTTAATTATTGAGTTATTATCTGAGATTTGAAAATTTAAACTTATTGTCTGAGTTTTAAATTGACCTATACTTCATACTTGATATATGAATTTTTCCGTTTTAATGATCCGAATATCACCCGATACAGCTCACAACAAACTCGGCCCAACTGATAATTGGGCCCAGTCAGGCTTTCCATAGGAATCCTTCTCCCAGTGAGATGGATTTTGCTTACTTAAAAGTATTAATCCTAAGGCGGTGATTTCACTATAAAAACCTTCCAATTCATTCTCCTCACAACATCCTTTACCAGTCCTCTCCCAGACCCCACTTCAGCTACAATATACACAAAATCCCACACCGACTCCATTGTATAGATTAGAAGAAGACAGATGAATTGGGGACTGAACGATGAAGAACTGGACGCAGTTTTGCGGTTAGTTCAATTCAGAAGAGATTATAATGCTGATACCAAAAGCGCTCGTAATTGTGTTTGTATGCGAAATTTCCCACAGAAACAAGAAGAAGAAAAGGTCAAAGAACGTGCGGGTGAATCGTCCGACCCAGAAGACCCTTTGCCCCGAAAGAAAAGAAGGTTTAGGTCTATTATTGATATTTACAGAAATACAAAGCCTTTGATGGGTCACAGGCAAGCCAAGAATCGAAGATGCCCATAAGTTTTTGATGATCTGATTGAATATGTAAGGCTAAATGATGGAAATATAGCTTCATTAGCTCGACTTAATGGATTTAGCTCTCCGGTATTTATAACTTATTATTTTCTGGACTTGTTCTCTCATTATCAGCGATGGATTAATTTTGGTTTTGAAGCGTAAATTACTGGGCATCGCCCCCAGAAAATCGAGAAGGGTACTTAATTACTGTAAATGAAAGGGTAAATAATGTTACGTTAATCTCGAATTCAAATGTCAAAAGAAATTTTTATTATTTTAGAGAAAACACCATTTTCCTATCCTCGTTTTCACACAGCACAAAAACAAACTGGTTGCTTGGAGCTTCAGCAATAAGCTTGAATTAATCCATGCATACGCGTTTGCTCTTTTCTGCACTGCACCAATCTTTCGATTTGCTTTGCTTCGTTGGTAAGTTACTGACTTCTTGATATCATTAAAAAAATTTGTTAGTTCTTTTCTAATTTGTATTTGACATGATTTTCGTTTGTTAATTAACACTGATTCAAGAGTCTGTTCGTATTAAGAATGCAACTTTCTTTCCTTGGTTTAAAATATATAGCAATTTACATTAGATAGTTTTTTGTTTTTTTTTTTGTATGACAAGTATGTATTTTTCTTAGACCCCGTTTGAACCCCATTATTTGGTATTATAATTTTTGAAATAGTATTTTTTGGAGAATAAATAGTTGAAAAGGAAGAAAATTTTTCGATTTACGTGTAATATTTATTTATTGAAAAACTTGTGATTAAAAAGAAGATAGAGATAAAAATGTGTAAGAGAATTGTTACTGTTGGTGCGGTGGTGTTGTCGATAGATGTGGTGGTGCGTTGTGCGACGGTGGTGTGGTGGTTTGAGGGGCTGTACTTTATGTCACAAATCATTTTACGGTCACAATTCAAAAATTTTATAGTAGAATTTGTTCATTGGTCTCAAATCTATCAAATTAATAAGTCACCTATTATTCATTGCTCACAAATCACAAATTTTATATGTTAAAAATTATTTTACTGTTACAATTCAAAAAATTTATAAATCACAATTTGTTCAACGACCACAAATTAAAAATTGAAACGTCACAAGTTATTTATAGAACACAAATTACAAATATCATAAGTCATAACTTAGTAGACAGTCACAAATTATCAAATTATCGATCACAAATTAATAGTTTTTAGGTCAAACATTATGTTTTTGTCACAATTTATCTAATTTATCTTTTTTATTGGTCACATATTGTTTATTGGTTACAGATCAACCAATTTAATGGTCACAATCAACCAAATAATTTGTGACCACAACCAACACTTGTGACCACCACTGCACAACTCCCTCCCAGCAGCACCGTCGCTGCCAGAACCAGCACCTCGCGATAGCAACACCACCTCAAACAAATCAACACATCACTGAAAACATCATCACGTAGTCGCATCGATCCACCACCACCCCGACAGACCCGTCGCCACCATCTCAACACCACCATTACCAAGATCCACCACCACCACCGCCACCAAAAAAACCACAACCACCATCACATTCAACATAACCTCCCCCATCGTTGGATCCAACAAAGTCACCGTTACCCAAACGCCACCATCACAAACACCACCACCACCACAGCCCCCATCCACCAGCTGAAAACGCAACCAAAATTTCACATCAAATCACAGAGCTGCAGGTCCAGGCCACAGCACCACTACAGCCACCAACAAAAATGACCACCACCGCCACCACTAGATTTAACGAAACCATTCCATTTCTGTCGCCACAATCACGGCACAAAGAGAAGCACGTGAAAGCGAGAGGAGAATGTAAACACAAAGGTGAAAGAAAGAGAAGGCGAACCACCTGGAATTACTCTGTCGTCGTCGTCGCCAACACCAACCAGCCACCACAACCACGCATCACAGCCCCCTCCACGCCGTCAACACTAAAGGGAGAGAGAGAGAGAGAGAGATTTAATGGGGTGGCATGGGGTGTATATAAATTAATTTTTAGTATTATAGTATTATTATTAATATTGAAAGATGAATAATTATCTGATTTTTGAAAAGAAATTATTTAAATCTGACATCTGAAATTGAATCTTTAAAATTCCGATTTTGTGTAATTTCCACTATTTTTAATGCACTTTTTGATAATATAGGTCATATTCTCAATTGTTCACAATTTTGTCTTGCCACCTATAAAAAAAATTGGCTAATCACGTGACGAACTCATATAATCGTAATATTTGACATGGGAATACCTCCCGGGGTAGACCAGCACAAAGTTGGCATGCTTAAAAACAGGTTTTATAATGCCATCCATGCAATACATGTATTGTTGACACCATATTCCCAAGTTTCTTTTTCACTTCCTTTAGTTCAATTTTAAATTTAAGTAGTTTTATTAAAAATCTTAGATGAAATGTATAGTTCAAAAGTGATGAATCCAATAAAATACGTGATTAAAATTAATTTTTAACTTTGAATTATTATATACTAAATAGGGGCTAATTTTCTCCATCTTTAAAAGTGCTTATAGTCTTATTCTTTGGTAGTGCGGTTCAAAATGATTGATCTTATATACCCTTCCATGCAAGAAGTCGTGTAGACGTCGAATACCATTCTGTGTCGTGTCGTGTCGTGTGATTTTGAAGGGAATTCAAATGACCGTTTTACCCTAAGAAAAATCTAATGCCAAGAAATTCATTCCAGATATTTTTGTCATGCCAAATAAAATAAAAAAAAAAAAGAAACCTATAGAAAAAAAAGTCCTTTTCATGTCCCATTCCATTTGTTAACAAAAAAAATCCTTGTACTCCAATTATTTTTAACTATTCCACAAGTTTCTCTTTCCATAGAGAGAGCTGAAAATTCAATGAAGAAGAAATCTCCATCTGCAAGAAAGAGCAGGAAAACCCAAATGCTCTCCAACACGGAATTGGATGCGGCCTTGCAGCTGATTCAACTCAGCGGCGATTCCGACTACAGCAAAGAAAACCACGGCGGCGACGCCACCAAATCGGTGGAGCAACACCGAGAGGAAAGCGTAGGGGATTCTAATGAAATTTCATCCATCTTTATCAGAGCACCGAAGGCGTACCCCAAAAGAAAGAGGAGATATAGATCCATTGTTGATCTATACAACGTTACGAAGAAGCCCGTGATCATCATGAAGAAATTCAGGAATTGAAAGTTTCCTCTTTTCAAGACCAATAGAAGATTTCCTCTCTCTCTTTTCTCTGGCTTTTCTTTTAGGATGAGAGAAGTGCTGTAAGAAAATTTACAGAAGATGAACAAACTGGAAAAATAAATAATTGCGTGTGAAGTTAGCCAAACAAGCTCTGTGTTTTTTGTTTGTTTCTCTTTTTGCATATAAATTTTTATTGATATTTAGATAACATAAAGCTAGCTTCGTCAAGATCAATGGTCTCTCTCTTTGTTTTGATACTTAAAGAATGGCAATTGTCAAACAGAAGCTGTAATTTACTCAAACTGATTCGTTTTTAATTTATTTACTTGAAGAGCTAATATCCAAAAAACGAGTTAATTCTCTCATCCATTTGCAGAATCTACAACTTTTTTTTGAAAAAAAAAAATTAGCATGTTGAAGTTGAGAATGATTAATCTTGCATGCAGTGCAAGGTGGGGTTAGAGCGAGTATATTTAGAGGTTGTTTGACCAAAAAATCTTGATAAGAAATTCGATAGATTTTTATAAAAATTGGTAAAATGTATGATTTAAAAATTAATAAAAGTTGCGATCTCATAATAAAATATGTAACTAAAATTAATTATTGAGTTTAATCTTTAGTTTTTAACAGCTTTAAAGTTTTCCAAAGAAGCACTTTAACTCCATTTGTCATCTTTATAATTTACTCTGTAATATATTTTTAACCATTCCACCTCCATCGGGTACCATCTTTCAAATTATATTAAGCCATTTTTGGTGAAAATTAAAATTCAGATTCTAATTTAAGTCAAAGTCAACAAATAATTTTAACTACATATTATCAACTTTTATTAAAAGCCATGAAATATATTATTTTAATCCCCACCAAACAGGGGCTAAGGGCCCGTGTGTGCCTGCTTTTTGAAGCAAAAAAATTGATTTCATAGCAGTTATGTGTAAAATCAGGTTATCTTTTTTGACCATTCATCTCAGAGGTAGGGTCTACCTTGACAAAACAGCGGTCAATGTTTCAATTTTAAATTAATGAAAAATCAGCACCAGACACGTCCTAAATATTGAATCGCTGCCTACCTCTTATTACAAATTTAGCCATGTTTGAGTTTCATTCAAAAGTTGCATATAATCTCTAGTTAAATTTCAATTTTAACCACATATTTACAATTACTACTTATTTCTTATCTGCAAAGTTCCTACGATCCTTTTTCATTATAAGAAAATTATGAAGGACTCTCAATGAATGTAGTATATTTTTATATACCTTTTTTTTCTTACAAAATATAATTTCCTTCAACTTGTGTAGCAGCCATTTCAAGTTTGGAGTGTGTTTGAGTCACATTACTTTGAAAGAATATATTTTGAAATAGTAAATTGATAAAAATGTATAATTGAAAAATAATAAAAAGTTAAGGATGCGATAAAAAATATTATTTTATTGAATAATGTGTGGTTGAAAAAAATGAGAAGTTATTAATGTGATGAAAAATATTATTTTATTGAATAGTATTTGATTAAAAATGAATAGGAGAATGAGAATAAAAATTTTAATGTGACTTTAACGAGGCCTTGGAATAAGACACATTGCAAGAATTCTAGACTATTCTAGTATATCAAATCAAATATGCATCGTGACAGTTCGTGACAGTCCTTGGGAATTTGCTTTGACAGTCGTAGTACAGTGATGCTGAGCTATAATAGCTTTTTTCCAACAAGACCAAAAAGCTGACGTTAGATCACGTATTACATTGTTTCAAGAACAAGGTGCCCCAGTCGATATTCCTAGTTGTTTTCTGTTCATTTGGACCTTCGAACACTTTTTTGTTTTTTTCCCGGTCACGATTGCAACGTATTAATATCTTAGTCACAGCACAAACTAGAAATTGCAACACCCTAGGCCGGCCATCGAAAAAATACATTTGAAGTGAAAATGAAATCTACTAATCACATCGAGTCTCCATCTCAAGCAATTCAATGCCTTGTATCCAAGTAAGAGCATGTCGGCTTGATCAATGATAACATTGAAGACTGATAAACAAATCAAGATTTTGGAACAAAAACTTGACATCCTTTAACACCATCAGAGAGCTGACCGAACCTAATGTTATAAGCATCTAAGTATTAAGGATTAATGTTCAAGGTGGAAAACATATTCTGTCAAGCGCTGTAATTTACTCGAATCTAGTTTCTGCTCTGTTGCGACAACCTGCTTCTTCACTGTTAGCATTTGCGAGGCGTGATCCAACGTCCAACCTCGTTCTAGTGCATCTGCAAGCAACCGACAAGAGGTTAACACGAATTGGCAGTAGAATTAAGTTTCATTCCACCAAATTCATGTAATAGCCAGCTGACTGCCATGCCATCTTTCAACAGTTAAAAAGTTGCTAAGAGTTGAGGAGGACAACTGAAGACCCACTAGAAGAATTAAAAATTACATTTCCACGGAGATGGGAAAAATGATGATTATATACATGGTGGAGAGTGTCAATGGTGACACTAGAATTCTATCTCATCATCAATCGTTATAAATTTACTTCATCTAATTCTTCCACCCCACCGAGCCCCACCAATCCAAAAACTAAATGATAAGGTATTCACGATTTAATATTTACAAAGTTTTCATTCACTATAGGAAGATATTCACCTTGCAACATTAAAACAAGTATCATGCTTTAAATGTAAGTTAGTGTTATAAGCCATATGAGAAAGGGTGAGAGGTTACAGTTTGCAGCATCATTGGCATTCAGTCCAAGGAAAAGAGCTGTATCATGTGTGCTGATTGTAGAATATGCAGAAACCAGCAGCTCAAATATCATTTTTGTGTAAAGTTCTGCAGGAAACTCATATTACAAAAAAAATAATCAAAACCATATGCCTGGGAATGTCAAACAACACAAAAAATCAATGGGGACATTTCTCCTTGGCCAAAAATATAAAGGAATTAACCATGAAAAAGTGAAAGTAAATGGTCCTCAAAACAAATTAGGATTTTTACTTTTTAGTACTCAATTTCTATGACCAGGCGTAAAAAGAATTTCCATTTTAACCAACCCCCACCCAAAAAGTAAGGAGGAAGGACTAATATACTGTGGTTTTGAAGTTATCGAGTTAAATCCCATGCATTTACAAATTATTGTGATATCATGTTTGACCATCTTCTCATTACGAGGAAATATATTTTTCATTTTTCCCATTTTCTAATTCCAAAAATTATTCCACAAACTCAGCAAATGCAAATAGGATTAGCTCTTTGTAAAATCCAGCACTTATATTGATGACCTGTGGAGGGAACACAAGCTATGATAGCATTGAATGATGAAAAAGGCAAAGGTTTAGCTCGAGTGGTAAGAGCGAAACCTTACAGGCTAATGACCTGGGGTTTATGGGTTTAAGTCTTGAGGGTGAAATCCTATGATCTCCTTTAGAAACAAAAAATAAAATACATTGAAGGATGAAAACCAGCATCTTCTACTCTCTAATGTTGTTTATATATCTGCCATTAAAATAGAAAGCATTGCTATGTTATAAATTAAACCATTATAAATTCTTCCCAAACGGAGGCTTAGATGCATATTTCCACTCTTTTCAGTTCTCATTGTCTAGTTTAGTTCACTGTTTCTGGTGTACGCTATATTGTGAGTCGTCTCCTCGCAACATAATTGTATAACAGAGTAATATGGAACGAAAAAGGCTGGTGATGCTTAAAATAATGAAAAATCACCAAGTCATGCAACCCTTAATTTCATGCAAAACTATATTCTATTCTTCCATCTGTGTGCAAATATCTATATCAAATGTTGCACGTGTCCTTGTTCTTGGGTGCATGTCAGTCACATAGAAGAAAAAAGGACAAATCTGAAAGCTGGCATCAAAATTGATCTACCATCTTAAAACAATGGAAAAGAGAGGGGAAAAAAGACACCTACACATTATATATCCAAAGTTAATTAATTCAAAGTTTTAAACGAGCATGATAATCTGTATATGAAAGATGAAGGTAGTCAGAGGTCAATTCGCCACCGATGTTACATTATTATTTTGAACCAAAATAATTGCTAATGCGCATGCAAGCTGTTGATGTAGAAATTGAAATTAAAATCACCTGTCTCAACTAAGGGTCTGGTCCTGTAGCTGCTATACTTTATCAAACAAGTTCATTGTGGAAACACAAGAAGCCAACTAGAAATCCAACAACAGTCAAACTGTGAAGAATGGCTCTTGACTGCTGATTTCAGTTCAGATTTTAGCTTTCCTCAAACATCGTATGTTAGGCGATTGTGAATAATTAATCCAATTACTATTTTGATTGTATTTGCAAACGGATTGTTTTGTTGCTCCAATGCCAAAGCTTCCTTTCTCAGCCTTGAACGGTAAAATTTTTAAGTTCCGACAAGTTCGGAATGCATTCTCTCAAGTGACTGAATACACATGTTCATCAAAATATGCAATTGCTTTACGAAAATATGTACCCTCATACCTGAAATCCCAAAAGCTTAATCTATTTACTGGATTTGAATTTTTTTATTAATAATCACTCACTGCAATATGTTGTAGAGAAATATTATCAATGAAACCACAATACCAGTTCAATTTGACTTCAAGATTTTTCCAGATAATAAATCAGGTTTATACTATGTTTACTTGCCTGAAAAAGAGGTTACAATGCCCTGAGCCTCTGGACTCCAGTTAAACTCGCGAATTGCTTCATGAACACCAGCATAATCCCTTGTCCACAGCTTCTGCCCAATTTTCCAAGCCGCTAACACCTCGGGCTGGCTCTCCTTCACTGCCAATGGTATCCTCTTCCATAAAAACCTCGCACTATTGCTGCAGCATCATACCCAGAACATAAAACCATCATTATCAAAATTCACATCAAACTCTGACCACACTAAAAACCTAGAGTACTCGTTCTAATAAGAAAAATATAATACGTAAATAAAAACTAAACAAACAAATTCCTGTATGCATAAGGCATAAAAATTACATGTCATTGATGTAGATATGACCGAGAAGGTGGATAGCGTAAGGCCATTCATCTTGAAAAACAACACCCTGAGAGGAGGCCTATTGAAATCAAAATAATGTGCAGTTAGAAAGAGTTAGGGTTCGGAGAAAAGGGGAGTGGAAGTACGGGGATATTTTATTGCCTGGAGAATGAGAGAGTCGCATATGTCCGCGATCTGGCTGTACGATTTGGACGCCAATGTGTCGTTGAGCGCCGAGAAGTCCATTGATGGTCGTGGAGCTGTCTTCTTCTCCACTGTGGAGGATCTTTTTGTGTTGAGATGGTCGGACTTTTGTCCGTTTGATCAAATTTTGTCTAATTGATTCACAAATGGATTTCCATCGTTTTTATTACAACCCTTCTTTGCTAGAAATTAAAATTTAAGCGAGTGTGTTTGAGACACATTCTTTTGAAAAAATGTATTATTGAATAGTAAATTGATGGAGAATGTGTGGTTAAAATTGAATGAAAAGTTATTGATGTGATAGAAAATATTATTTTATTGAAAAATGTGTGGTTGAAAATAAGTAAAAGAATGAGAATGAAAAAAATAATATGTACCAAACAGGACATTAATTTTAACCACATATTTCATCAATATTTATCATAAATTTAATTTTAATCCTCACAAAAATCAGAGTGAATTAAGCTATAGATTCCAATCCTTTTGTTTTGTAGTTATTTCGTCCTCATCTAATTTTCAATCCGTCGTCCATTTTTAACCTTTTATTAATTCACGCAAATTAATTTTTATTGACGAATTCCATCAAATTCTCGAGTTACTTCACGTGAACTTTATGCAAGTGCACTTCAAACAAACTTTATACAAGTGTACTTCACGCGAACTTCATGTTTAAAGGCAATTTCGTCAAACCACAATACCTTGAAAATGTCATAGAATTTTTTTCACCATCACAACTCCAAAGATTGTTCATATTCTTGAAAACCCATCTTGTAAAGCTACTATGGTGGTGTTCTTAAAATTTCTAATGGAAAACTACGACACTTGCTCGTGAGAGCAAGAAGACACCATTAATGAAATCGTCGGTGTTCATATTCAGACGTGCTTCGTATAAGTTCGGGGAAACAAAATATTGTTGTACTAGTCTTTCACCCGTGCGATGCACGGAAGGCGAGATGTAAAAATTTATATTAAGTACAAACAATTCTAATGATATGTATGCACGGTGAGATGTAAAACTTTAATTAAGTACAAAGAATTCTAATGATATGTATGCACTGTAAAAATTTATATTAACTACAAACAATTCTAATGATAAACATACAATCAATTAGATAGAAAACACTTCGTAATTTAAATTTAAAACACTTCATAATTTAAATATAAATAAAAATATATACACCATATAACTAATTATATGCAAATAAATGAACGAAAATACATGTGGGGTGGTGCAAAAGTAAACTGTGGGATTGGGCTTGTTATAAAAAAAAATTGGACGGAGACACTGGACAAATTTATATTTATATCAAGTGACAAACAATTCATATGCTAATTGATTTTCAAGCCAAAACACTTCATAATTTGAAATAAAAATATATACACTACGTAACTAATTATATGCAAATGAAAAAAATACATTTGGGGGTGGTGAAAAGTAAACTGTGGGTTTGGGGTGGTTTAAAAAAAAAAAAAAATCCATGTCTCCGTCCAGAACGGAGACACCGCATGTCTCCATGCTGGATGGAGACGCGGATAGAGACACCACCTTTTTTTTTTTTTTTTTAAAGAGTGATATATAATAACTAATTCCAAAAAAACATTAAATAATATTGATAATCAAAATACCAAAGTTACAACTATAATAAATTTTCAACAAAATTATAATTACAATACAATTTTTAATTTGTCCTATTGAAAAACAACTGAAGTTTAATTTCCCATTTTATATATTACCATACACACACACACCCATCCAAGTAATAAGTAATATATCAATTTATATATTCTAAAAGTATTCAAATAATAAAAATGTTAGCAATTTAAAGATGAGTTCTTAATTGTTTTGTTCTCAATTATCATCTTCACTATCAGAAGCTGCTACTACAATGCAACTAAAATGTGAAGAAAGCGATGAAAAGATATCTCACCATGTTCTTCTGCAGACAAATTCGAAAAAAATTAACAAATATCAAGAAAATACATGTATAATCTTACTCAAAGTAACCAAAAAAAAAGTAAATCTCAACATTAAAAAGCTAGAACCTCGTGAATTTGGCCATTTGAACTTTAAAAATACCTGCAAATGGAGACTTCAACCTCATTGCTAGTAATTTTATTTCTTCATTTTACTGAGAGTTCTGCACATTTATGCATTACAGAGATGCACATTTATGCATTACATATTTGAACTATTTTATTGAAGCAAGCTGATAAATACGAGAGGCTAGTGATAATCATAAATAATCTTACAAAGTCGGTATATCAAGTAAATTATTTATTTTAATTTAACATATTTAAATTTTAATTATATATATGGTGTAATCTTACTCATCGCAATTTAAGTTTATGTTAAAAAAAAAATTACTGCACAATTCCTTGCAGCACGGAGACACTGTGGTGTCTCCATGCTAGATGGAGACACGGACATGGAGACACCGTTCGTGTCTCCATCTAGCATGGAGATATCGCGTGTCTCCATGTAGCATTTTTTTTTCTTATTGTTATTATTAATTTTTTTTTTTTTTGAAGAGTGATAACAAATTAAGAAAAAAAAATTTGGCTACCAATAACAATTCTTTAAACTAACGCGCGCACACACATACGTATCATCTAATTCCCACATCAACTCAGACCCAAATGATCAAAATAAAATAGGCAACCAACCACCCATCCTTTGACCCAAAACTGAGAAGGCGCAATAGAGAGTATAGAAATATATTTACTACTCAGAAAGAACATTATTCGAGGTTATTTAGCCCTTGTTTGTCTACCATTATCCCAAAAAATTGTTTGCTACAGTAAGATTCACCAACACACATTCACCCAATAAAATATTCATACACACAAACCAATAAAATTACTTTAAATTTTAACCACACATTCACCAAAAAATACTATTCATTACTTCATTTTTCTCCCAATAATGGGAGACAAACACACCCTTAGTCCATTCATTGTCGAGACCAAAACGCGTAGAGAAATTAGCAGATTTTCGAGAAATTTGAAGACTATTAGACACCAGCATAACTTCAACCACATCAAGTAAAGCTTACTATGTGGTATTAACAAAAATCTGTTTAATTCATATTAAAATCACTAAATATTCACAATCTGAAAAATCAAGATCGAAAATTAAAGTCAAAGAACCAATTTTGCCTGACAAAGTTTTAGAGGTCTTGCAACTCAAGCCTTCCTGCTTGTCAAGTTGATTTGCCTGACAAAATTGTGCTCTTCATCAGTGTTTGATGTGTATTTAAACTATTTACCCAATAACCATGCATTTGTTACCAGGAGTAGGGGTTAATTATAGAAATAAAATAAAAAGGAGGTGGCTATGCGTATAACATACATTTGGGAAATTAGGAAAAAAAATAAAAATAGTACATAGCGTCAACTGACCAATGGACATTAGTGTAAGTAGGAGACAACAAAATATAATAAACTTTTAGGCAAACCATACTGATTCATTCAGAATAAGAGAACTTGATGGTATAATGAATGAAATATTCTTACTATTTGCTAGTATAATGAATGGACAGTTCTAAGAAAATCAATTACATATAGTTTTTAGATGTGAAAAAGAACTTGCTTTGCCTCTTTAAAGCTCTTACCAAAAAAAATTCGTGGACACATGACATACATTCACACATAAAATTGGAAGCCATCCATCCAAATGTCAGATTTCAGTTTTGAATATCTACTCCAAAAGACTTCATTTGGAATTGCCTAAAACATAATTAATAGATCTGAAACACGCCGAACAAAATAAGTTCACTTTATTGCTCTTGAAAAACAGCTCTAACCTCCGTTTATTCTTCCCAGAGACAACCTGTGCACCATATAGAAGTATCTAGAGCAAACAAATGAACACATAAAGTCAAATATTCGTCCAAAAATAGGTACTACAATCAAAATAATAGCAGTTTATAGACTGAGCATGCAAGCATGTAAGTAATCATTTTAACTTCAAAGTAAAAAACATACATACGTGAAAAGAATAGTGCAAGTAATGTAGTTTTAATGAATCGGAACAAATACAATAATCACAACACAACATTAAATAGAAACTCAATCAACTTATTCCAGTCGTGTAATACCAACCAAATCATAAGGCCCAAATAGAGAGAAGGAAAATAAAACGAAATCAACAAACATTAGCTGTTGAACCAGTGAGCTCAATTGATATAATCTGAGGCAATCCATCACCGTCCTGAATCGTGTTCGACGACATCCTAATTTCACTCAATTTCTCTCTCAAAATCCTCCCAATTAGATATACATTTCCTTTCCTCCACTCGAGCTATACACAAAAACACACAAAATGGAAATTAAATATATAACGGAGACACGTAGCTAAGAAATCAAAACAGAGGCCCAAATATGATGACAGTCAAATGATATCCTACCAGTTCCTTATGTATTTAAATTTGCTCCATAAATGCCCTTTTGATCTTTTGATCTTGGTTAACCAAAGATTGAAAATGTTTCAGTTTTCGCTTTTCATTAATCAGTGAAGCTCTTTCCCAAAGCTAACAAATAAGGGCTAATGGCATACAAGAGATCCAAGTTACTCGAACTCGGCCCATGTATGCCCCATTTCTATCATGTTCCAGATGGGCGTGCCAAAAGTCGAGCCAAGCATGAACAATGGCTTCTTCAGCTTAGATTTATGACCCTAAGCTGGAGTTTGGAACTTCCATTCAAGATAACAAATATCATCATATATTTGTCTAGTTGTGATAAAAAAGTTAAAAAAAAGGACGATTATAAACAATAAAGATTAAACAAAAGACGAATGACAATAGATTACTATCATATAAAGTAAATCCGGTTAGACATGGGATTGTTATTATTCTTGTTAAACATTGAGCCAGGGGGATCACCTTGAACAATTAGATTAATCTCAAACTGTTTTAAAAAACTCCAAACATTCTCTTCTGCCCAATTTCTTCACCATATTTCCTTTACAATCATTATTGCAGGCCTGCTCCAACCATTGATTCTGGAACCTCCATAATTTAGGTACCAACATTTATTAATTTTCTCACATTGTCACACGAACAACAGATACTTAAAAAATAAATAAATTACTCACAGTATTCTCCGGTGGACAGGCTTTAGCCCGTCTCTAACGTCCGGCAAAGCTCGGCCCAGGAGCACAGACATGGCATAAGCCATGTAAGCTTCAGTGGCCTCCTTGTGCAGCTCAGAAATTACAACCCTGCCATCACCTCCTCCCCCACTTCCACCTCTATCTCTCACAGTCATCACCTCCCATTTCCATCGTCTCCATCTATTTCCTTTTCCCTCCGCCTCGAAGCTTTTATCGAGAACCTACTCTGACGATGTGGGCCCACGACGGAGAGAACCCTGAGCTCAGATACCCGTTTATGGAGCATCCGGGTCGGAGCACCGACTCCGAGAGACATGGAGAAGCTGAGAGGATGGTGAGAGCCACAGCAGCGGAGCAAGTGAAATCCGGTGCTCAGAGCCATGGATCCGGGTTTTGGTTGAGAAGTGATTATTGGGGTCCGAAACGAATGCAATATGGGCTCATGCCATGAAATTGAAAGAAGAAAAGGGAAGTGCAGAGTTAGGGAAAGTGAAGGGGGATAAGCTAATTTGCAAAACCCTAAACGGGTCGGCCTCCGCGTGCGGAGGAGTTGGGCCTCCGCGTGCGGAGGCACCACGCTCAGCCTCCCGTGCGGAGGAACCAGCCTCCGAGGCGGAAGATCATCCTCCTCGTGCGGAGGTTGGGCCTCCGAGTGCGGAGGCATACCTCAGCCGAGTTGAGCTTCACATCCATGTGAAGCGGCTTCAAGCCATCAATTTCAAGCTGCATCTCTGACTTCCTTAATTCAGTCGGGATTTCACAATTTTGAGCATTTGACCCAGGGAAGATACAAATTGAATCACAGAACTAAATCAATTTGTAGAAATCTCTGACGTTTGTTTAGCACGGAGCTGGCTCCCAGCGCGGCTTTTGGCGATTTTTTCGAGAGACTGGGCATTTTTCCAGCTTATAAAGTAAGGAGTAAGCGGGCGGGATTGAATTTAAAATTCTGGGCGGTATTCAATTCAAAAAAGACGCAGAATTTTTTTTTTTTTTTTTTTGTATCTTAGGGGGGATGGAGGCCAGAATTATGGGCGGGAACACTGTTGCGGAACTATCCTTCTTTAATATAGTAAATAGATTTTGTGGGGAGTGTGAAATCTCTCCAATATACAGTAAGTTTTTACTTCAAATCTATGTTTTTTTTTTTTGCAAATAGTTGGATCACATTTACGTTATTCTGGTTTATTGAGTCCTAATTTGTTTTCTATTGTTGTGCACATATAAGAACTCTCACTCTTCACAATGAAATGCTTCCGTAAGGGTATGTCTCTTTGTTTTCTTTGTTGATTTTTTATTTTTTTACTCAAAAATATGGACAAAAGGCACTGCTCAAATCGATTCAATCAAATCAAATCAATTTTGGTCAGTTTAGCTTTTATGGAAGAGCTGGGTCACTTCAGTTCGAAATTTAATGAAGAGGAAATTACAACCACATATGGAAATAGATTTTCAATTTCACAAATCCAATAACAAGTTCAACATTTCAAAAATCAAGTTTTATTTAATAATTTAAAAATATTTTTTATTTTTATTTTTATTTTTATATCTATATATAATAAAAGGAAATTGACCCCAACCAAACCTAATCATTTCAACAACTTCTTCCCCTCCACCCTCTCTTCTCCCACAGCCCGCTGCCCCCTCCACTCTCATCCTCCTCCCGTCTCTCTGCTCTACGCCGCCGTCGCCGCCGCCACAGTCACGATCGTCGACTTCTTCCTCTCCTCCTTCTCTCTCGTCCCCACGGCTGCTGCCGGCCCAGATCTGTCGCCTCTCTCTGTGTAGCAGTTCTCGGCAGCATCGACGTTGCTGTTCGCGACGCCTTGCTAGTCTTTGCGGTTAGCGTGATGATCTTACGATAGCGACGTCGCGAGCCGCGTAGCTCGAGGCGCATCATTGGCCGCTGCAGTTCGCGAACGATAGTGGTTATTGTGGTTTTTTATTGTTTTTGTCACAGATCCGTTGTATTTTTGTGGTTTTTGTGCACAGATCCTACGGCAGTGGTGTTGATATCCATCCGATGGCGACGGTGGTGTTTTTGTGTCGTTGGATGCAACGGTGGTGGTAGTGGTGTTTTGTGTGGGGTGTTGGTTGTTGCGACGATGGTGTTGGTACTGTTGCCGTGAGGTGGTGGCGATTTTGTGACGAGGGCGGCGACGGTAGTGGTTATTGTTGGTGGTATGTGACCAAGTATTTGGTTATTTGTCACCAAAAAATTTTTAATTGTGACCTAAAAATTATTAATTGTGACTAATAATTGATAAATTATGACCTAAATAAGTATTGTGACTTATAAACAATTTGTGACCAATGAATTCGATAAATTGTGATGAGTACAAGCCGTGTGACCTAAAAATTACTAATTTGTGACCTAAAAATTATTAATTTGTGAGCAATAAATTGATATTTGTGACCATAAAATAAGTAACGTAACTTTTAAATTTTGTGATCGTGATCGAAAAACAAATTGTGACTTTCAAATTTTTAAATTGTGACCGATGAACAAATTGTGACCTATGAAAATTTTGAATTATGACCTAAAAAGTGGCGGAACGGTCATCGGAATACTCGTCGGAATTGGAAAGGTCGCGAGAGAAGAGTGGTGATCGAAAAGTCGGTTGGGGTGGTGTAGGTGGGGTGGGGTAATTATATTAAATTAGAATTAAATATTTAATAATAAATTGATTTAATAATTCATTAATTATTAATTAAAATTTTAAAAAATCTAATTTGTGAATTTTCAAACTTGTTTTTGTATTTTTGAAAAAGTATAAAGTAAATACCTTCGAAATGTATTGTTCCCTTTAATCAAACCAACTCGGTTGATTTCGACTTAGAGTTCAACTCAAAATCGAGATCCAACCCGAACTATGTCCATCACTAATTGCAATTGTCCAATCGTTTAGAAAACTTATATGGGCTTCCAATAAAAACTGTATATGGATTTTAACTTGGGCTCAGAGTGGCCGTGGCCCTTTTATTTGTCTTCGGCCTATCTTAGTACTGCTATAAATTTTCATCAAGTCAAGAGTCAGTAGGGTTTATCGGTTCACATTCCAAGACGCCGTTGCTCCGCGCAGGTCTCTCTATTTCTTTCTTACACGCTCTTTGGAAAACCACTGCATTTTCGATTCATTTACTGGATCCATCAAATCTAATCAGCTGCATCTGTCTATATGCTGCTAGCATGTAAATAGCAGAATTGATTCTAGCAATTATGAGTTTCTTATTGATCTGTACATTTATCGAAGATGTGATAATTAATGAATGTTTTCTTACATTGTTTCAGAGTGAAGGAAGGGAAAGATGTCTCACAGGAAGTTTGAGCATCCAAGGCATGGTTCACTCGGGTTTCTCCCAAGGAAGCGAGCTGCCCGCCATAGGGGAAAGGGTAAGCATCTTTTTAAATTGAGAATGAACCAAATATTATTGATTTTTTTGGATAAAATGATTAAATTGATGCATGACATGCATATATTGATAAAGTTTTGGTCTGTGAGGAAAATGATTTTCCTGTGTCCTTAATTTATTTTGGGTGTCGTGATGTGTGAGAACAATATTTTCCTGTAAAGTATGTATACATAGATATAAAACGAAAAGTCGCTAATCTGGCTACCTAAAGTTTGACCTCGACATCGTTAATATAAAAGTAAAAAACTATTATATTAATTGTTCGGGAAAATTATTTTCACATTAGTTATGAACAGTCGATTCTGAGAAAGGAAAATGATAATCTGGACTTTAACCATACTGATAAACGCTCACTGAAGAGGTAGTTAACAATGTTGTGTCAAGTTCATGCTTGTTTTACTCATTAAACGATTCTATATTCTTAACAATCGAGGTGCATTGTTTTTCAATTGCAGTTGTATAACGATTTCTATTATATATATATGTGTGTGTGTGTGTGTGTGTGTGTGTGTGTGTGTGTTTGCAAGTCATTATGTGGTAGAATGGTAGCAAACTTATATATCTGTCATTTCTTTGGTCATAACAATGCTCTTTTTCTCGAATAATGCAGTGAAGGCGTTCCCTAAGGATGATCCCACCAAGCCCTGTAGGCTAACTGCCTTTTTGGGTTACAAGGCTGGCATGACTCACATTGTCAGAGAAGTCGAGAAACCTGGATCAAGTAAAAAAAAAATTGTGATAATTTCTTGTTGATTGCCTGTGATTTATTTTCATAAAGTTATCTGTATAAATTAATTGTCCAGATATATAATGATTTATCATTGGAAATAAATGGCTAAAAAAGATGCAGTAAAGTTCTCTATGAGCATGCTATGTTTTTTATAGACAAATATTATGCCCATTTTTGTATCACATAAAATCTAATTGAAATCTCATTTGGAACTGTTAACTGCAGAACTTCACAAGAAAGAGACTTGCGAAGCTGTAACCATAATTGAAACACCTCCAATGGTTATTGTTGGAGTGGTAGGCTATGTGAAGACACCTCGTGGTCTTCGCTGCCTTAACACTGTTTGGGCTCAGCACCTGAGCGAGGAGATAAAGAGGAGGTTTTACAAGAACTGGTGCAAGTCTAAGAAGAAGGCCTTCACCAAGTATTCAAAGAAACTGGAGACCGACGAGGGGAAAAAAGATCTCCAATCACAGCTAGAGAAGATGAAGAAATATGCATCTGTTATTCGTGTTTTGGCTCACACTCAGGTATTGACGTGTTAAAGTTTTTTTATCTTTTGAGTTCTAGTAGATAAGCAACATGCCAATTGGTCAAATACTCATGCGAGACAGGACGGTGCAAGTCTAGTCACCTTTGAATGTGGTATGGTGGCAATAGAATACTTCACATGAAATACTTAATCATTCCGCTGGATGGCTAAATTACCAGTAAAATAGTGAATGGTGCAATAGGATACTATGGCACTTTGCATAGTCTATAGAATTTGTTGTGGATAAAACCACATTGGCATAAAGGAACACTATTTTTTTCTGGTAACATACAAGGTCTAACAATTACACTTTGATGCATTGTCCTTCACATGAAATACATAATCATTCTGCTGGATGGCTAAATTGCCATAACATATGGAAAAGTGGGATAATGCATCAGAATTTGGTGGCTCTGCGCTTGATTTGGATCTTTTTATTTTGTTGTAATTTCCGGTTCAATATTATCTCCTGAAAGTTGCTTGCTTGGCAATTCAGAAAACTGGATTGAGCCGTAAAATTCACCCCTACCCACTGCTTCCAATAAAAAATGAGGGTGTCTCCAGGATAGATCAGAGAACCCTCAGCCATTTCCATCCTCAGGCCCCAGCTGTCTTAGTTGAAGCTTTAACTTCCTCGTTTGAAAATGGCTATTGCTCCCAACTCCTTGAAGCCTGTGGCCATCTTCTTCACAACCACAAAGGCTAATCAAATTTCAACTGTTCACAATGCAGATAAGGAAGATGAAGGGGCTGAAACAGAAGAAAGCACATTTGATGGAGATTCAAGTTAATGGTGGGACTATTGCACAGAAGGTCGACTTTGCATATGGTTTTTTTGAGAAGCAGGTCCCTGTGGATGCTGTTTTCCAGAAAGATGAGATGATTGATATTATTGGTGTGACAAAGGGTAAAGGTTATGAAGGTGTTGTAACCCGTTGGGGTGTCACCCGTCTTCCTCGCAAAACCCACAGGGGTCTCCGTAAGGTTGCTTGTATTGGTGCATGGCACCCTGCTCGAGTTTCCTTCACTGTTGCTAGGGCTGGTCAGAACGGATACCATCACCGTACTGAGATGAACAAAAAGATCTACAGGCTTGGCAAGATAGGGGAAGAGACGCACACTGCCAGTACCGAGTTTGACAGGTTCAAATATTTTCTTTGCACTCTAATCTCACAATTAAACTGTCATTGTTTTCGGTAGTCTCAACTCAACTCAACCAACTCAGACTCTTAACTAATCCTCATTTGTGTTCTGTACAATATGGTCCCCACTGTATATCTCTTCTCACATGGAGTTCTCTGACTGCAGGACTGAGAAAGATGTTACACCTATGGGTGGATTTCCTCACTATGGAGTGGTCAAGGATGATTTTCTGATGATCAAGGGTTGCTGTGTTGGTCCTAAGAAAAGGGTTGTTACTCTACGTCAGTCTCTCCTCAACCAGACTTCTCGCCTTGCCTTAGAAGATATTAAGCTCAAGTTCATTGACACTTCATCTAAGTTTGGACATGGACGCTTCCAGACAACAGAGGAGAAGCAGAAGTTTTATGGTCGTCTTAAGGCCTAGTTATTCTACTCGAGAAGAATTTATGAGAAACTTTGAATTTCTTCAGTTTTGCATTTGAGTTGATTATGAAATATCTGAAATTCTTTTCTGAACCTCTGCACTTGTGGTGCGAAACTTCTGGATTGTAGTTCTGAGAGCAAACTGAGAGCTTTGCTGGCTGAATTTTATCACTAGTTTTAAATTTTGATGTTTTGTGGGAATTTTATTTCTGTACTCAGAAAATGTCTTTTTTGACGTTTCGGTGAAGTGAGCTAGCTCGCCCTCAGGGCTGAACTACAGAGCCTCGTGATAGGTGAGTCAAGCTATTTGGCCCTCTTGAAAAATCTACTCAGAACTATTGCACATGCGAGTAGAATTAAACGTATAAACCTGGTCCAAAGTAAAAATAACTTTCAAATCAGATAAAGAAACTATGGCAATGATATCAAGGCCAATGGTAATACTCAAAGGGAGTGGGAGTGGGAGTGGGAGTGGGTGTGGGTATACAACATTCAGAGTCTCAGACTCCAAAACTTGCAAAAATCTCCTTATAAATATAAAGGCTAATAATAGTGTCTCAACTTTTCTACAATTTTACACTTAGGATATGCTTTCCTAAGAATTCAGCCCATCCCCATGTGCTTGGCGGTGGGAACTCTAAATTAATAAGATCTCCGTCTCCCTCTCTACTTACAGAGACACGGGGAGAGTTGGAAATCGTATCAGATTATTGGACGGGTCATACGCTGAGGCCATCAAATCCGCACTGCTTGCTCGTTACAGCTTGCTTTCTAGGACTGATCACTATTGCACAATCCACCGATACCTGTCACACATTCACCATTCGTGTGAGTCGACACTTATAATCAACCATTGCAACCACATTTTACAAAAAATGCAAACCCTTAATTCTTACCATACAAATCCAGGATTCAAGGATCAAAGATCGTAGATGGCAATCAACTTCAGATGTATATTCCTAAACCTCTAATGTCAATGCATAGCTTGTTAAAGCCCATTACTGACCTCCGAACACATAAAATAGACAGGTATCGCACGTCTAGAAAAAATGGAATAAATGTCAAGAGATTCTAAAGGTACTACGTACAAAATTGGGTTAGCGCACAGACTCGATTCTAACTGCACTGCTTACAATATTGCCCTTAGTGACCATCATATTCTCGAAGATTCCTAAAGGGCACAAAATAAAGAAATAATTTTTGTGCCTGTCAGTCATTTGATCCCTGCTCAATGGCATTCGATTGCAACGTGAAACCAAAGCAAAGAAACATTCTATAAAAAATTTTAAAGCTAGCCCGACATTTTCCCTTTCTATTCCTCACCCTGTCAAAGAGAAATTTTACCATTCGACTATGTCCGCATTTTCTCTTCTTGATACATATTACATCGACACGTAAACGATTTATACACCTTGATCGTATGTGTGAAGTGTCGGGCCAAAAACAAAAGTCTAAGCTATTGCAAATATATTAATTAAAGATTATAAGGGGAGGCAAAACTTGACATATACAACAAAACTACTTGAGGGCTGAGCGAAAATGACATTTTACTTCATTACTTGAGCCTACAAACAACAACTTAACTAGTTTGGCTTAATTAAGAAAACATTAAAATCTCAGTCAGCAATTAACTTGAATCATACATTCATTGACATTTATCAAAATCCACTAAAAATCTACTTTTTATCGAAGCCAAAGAGGGACGTAATCTAATCAAAAAACAAAGTGGGCATAATAGAGTTTTATTTAAGATTAATTATTTGTCTTTAATTTAGTAAGTAAAAAAGAAAAGAAAGAAAAACACCACATATTACTCGGAGTTAATTGTTTCAATAATCACCCAACTTATACCATGGTCACAGTTTACTCACTGACTTCAAAGTGCTCACTGTACTTTGTCCGTATGCATTTCATCCATCACCCTTAAAAATTCGTTATCTTATTCGCTGGCGTGGCTAACAAAAATCTGATGTGGCAAGTTACGATCATTACAAAAATTACAATTCAACCAAACCATTATTTTATTACTTATTCAGCTTACATTTGGTCACAGTTAACTCGTCGAACTTCAAAATACTTCTCAATGGTCACTCATCTTTGAGATGTTACACTCCATTCATCATCCGCTATATTTTGTTCACTTCATTGCTAATTTAATGTATGAAAAATTTCCACGGGTAAGTTACAATCATAAAAAAAAAATTTACAATTTAGCCAAACTATCAACTCACAAAAATTACCATATGCGAAACGCAACTTCCACACCCCCATAAATTTCTTTAAAATCCAATAAAGGTCCCCAATTTTAGCCCTAAAAAACCTTAGTGATAAGTGTATTTTGTACACTTATTAAAGCATTTAAATTAGAGCATTTACTGGATATTTTAATGAATTATGGCTTAATTCTATGTATATTGTGTTTGATAGGTAAAGATCGATGAAATTGACAAAATTGGAGACAATGAACGAGAAAATGGTGAAATTGCAAGAAATCTAAAGTTCGGAAATCAAAATTCAAATATACAATAGTTGATTCGAAATATAAAACGATGATTGAAGATCACATATGATCGATTGGATGCAATTAGAAAACAAATGGGTGAAATATGAACAAAATATTTTCACAAACCAATTTCCAGCAGAACAAGTTATACTTCAAATTTTCAGATTGAAATCTATGTTTTGCACTGGCAACATTTGAATTAGAAAAATGATATTTCTAAGAGAATCATTAGGGGTGCTTTATTGGGTTTTAAAGAAGTTTATGGGGCCATGGAAGTCATGTTTCACATACGATGATTTTGGTGAGTAGATAGTTTTGTTGAGTTGTAATTTTTTTAATATTTGTAACTTACCACTTGAAATTTTTGTGCAAACATTAGTAATGAAGGGAACGAAATATTGCGGATGATGAATGGAGCCCAACATTACATAGATGAGTGACCATTGAAAAACATTTTGAAGTCCGATGAGTAAACTGATACCTGAATGTAAGTTGAATGATAAATGAAACAATGGTTAGGTTGAGTTGTAATTTTTTTAACGGTCGTAAATTGCCACGTCAGATTTCCGCCAGGCACGTAAGCGAATAAGGTAACAAATTTTTGAGGCTGGTGACGAACAAAGTTGAGTGAGCTCTTTTTTAGTTACTAATCTGTGATCATGATATAAATTGAGTGATTATTGAAACAATTAACTTTGTTACCCGAGTCACGTAATGCCCCACATTTCTAGCAAAGTCACAATGTGCACGTTACGAAATGACGTATAAAACTTAGAGAAAATGACTTTAATCAAGAAAATAGAGAGCAAAAATTGTATAATTATTGAGCCAAGCTGAGTTCAGCTAACCTGCACACCAGGTGAAGTGAACCCAAGAATCCGGATCTTTGCACCGATATCACCTTCGACCCGCAACTCGACCCTGTCATTCAACGAGGCATCCCTTATCAAATTAGCAGCATCAGTCTGAAGCAAGCTAACCCGGTCGACGGCAATAGTAGTCTCGACCTGCCGGACGCTATGGGCGGGTTGATAAAATCCGGGAACGATGCCCCGACCCAGAGGGATACCGCGGTACATGACCGTGAACTTGGACTCACTGTACTTGATGCCTACCTTGTTGTCATTGACGGCGGTGAAAAGCATGTGGATAGTGAGAGAGACAGCGGCGGAGGACGGGGTGGTGGGGCTAATTCCCACGTACTGAACCTCCACTTGCTGGAGATCGAACTCCGGTTTCTTCGGTTTCACAGCCAGTACAATTACGAGGATAATAACAAGGATTAATAGAGCAATACACACGAAGAGGAGAAAAAGGCAGCAGAAACATCCGCGAAAGGAGGCGGAGGCCCTCGTGGGGACTCTGGTGGACATTTCTGTAGAGTTTACAGCTGGGTTTTCTTCGTCGTGGAAAATTAAAGGCGTAGCCCTACCAGGGTAGTGACCACCTCCCTTTTTTCTTCTTCTTCTCTTCTCTCTCCTGGTTGCTTTAGAATTTTGTTGTGTTGCTAGAGAGTGAGTGGCAGAAAAGGATCAACATGTGACGGCAATATACTGTAATGGGTGACTGTGTGATGAATTATTTTCGCGTAGGACGACGAAATCTTTATGTTTTAATTGGTGGTTAAGCAAATCCTAATTACTTATATTGTCCGACTTTCCTTATTTTTTGTATAGTCATTTTTTTTTTATTGAAAATATTTTATTCTTTTCGTTTACTAATATATTCTTATTTAATTTGCTTAATTATAATCAATTTTTCTCGTTTAATCTTAAAATTGTACAAATATAAGGAGGACTTTGCTACATGTATATCAAGAATTACACGAAATGTTGCATAATGTATAAGTCGTATTATGTAAGTGGTTATAGGAAATAAAACATTTTTCTTATCAATCGATTACATAATGTCACCCATGATGTAACATTTCATGTACACGTAAAATAATTCATACAAACATACATACATACTTCTTGAAAAGTAAATCCTTCGATTTCTTTACTACTTCCAACAATAATTTACTACTAATTATTGATAATTAAATAATTGTAAACAAAAATTGATTTTTAATAATGATGATACCAATCCTTGAAGAGTCTCCCGAGCAGCATATCCCGAGGAGTCAGTGCTGCTTCCAGGCCAAATTAAGCTCGACCTCCTCGGGCTCATACTCCTCGAGGTCGATCTCTGCCTACCAAGCAGAGTCCTTGTGAGAATGTGTTTCATCGCTCTGAGAGAATTCTACTACTACAGTTCCATGTCCATACAGACACGTGGGTAATTCGAAGTCAACCACACTACAACTCCCAATTGCACCAAGAGTCCTAGACATCTCAACATTGCGATCCTACCGGAGTCTACCACTTACCTCAATAAATACCTCATTCACATTCATTATCGTGTACACAAAATTTTACACACAAGTTACAAGATATATTACTTTCATAAATTCTCTCTAACTTAAGCATCGGAGGGGCGACGAGGACACACTCGACGCCTTTGTTTGTGTACCAAGACCACGTTCGTGCCCATCCTCGGCCGTCAAGCTCGGAAGTCGACAGGTGCGATTTTTGGTAGCATCATTGGCGCCGTCTGTGGGAAACGCTACCAAAAGCCATGGTCAACACACGTTCAGGTCTTCGTCCAACGACTTCTCCCGCACCAAGCCAGCCGCCGGTGGAGGAGCCCCAGGAACATCAGGATGTAACATCTACAAAGACTAGCTTGCACGGCCAGGTGGTAGATGCGGCCGCCTTCGAAGAACTTCGGCAGAAGTGACGATTTCACCCACTTGCTAACCCAAAGGAATGCTAATCCAACACAAGAACGACCGCAAGCACCGTAGAGGAACACTTAGGGTTCATGGAGGATGCCGAGCTCTGGGGTTCTCGAGAAGCTTATGGCGACGTTGGTGGTGTCGTGAGCCGGGTTTTGGCACCAAGAGCCTCGGACCCGAGATCGGTCGCCATGGATTCGGGGGAGATAGCGAAGATCATACAGATGGAATTACAAACCTGGACTTCAAAAGGGCACCGAGCGTATGACGAGTTTCAACTCTAACACCCTTCACGCCGAGGTGCTCATCATATCCGCTCCCGGACGTATTCAAGCTTCCCGAATGAAGGAATACGATGGAACAACCGATCCTACCAACCATCTCAACGTGTATACGGACGTCATGAACCTCCGTGGCACTGAGACCCGTAATGTGCAAAGCTTTTTCTCAAACACCGACAAACGCCGCTAGGATTGGTTTTCAACACCTGAGACCAATTCTATTGCCACATTCTCCGACCAAGCCGACAAGTTCTCGTTTCGCAGTAGCAAGCGCATCGTGAAGACGGCGGCATCCCCTAATGCGGCTCGGGGCGGGGACCCAATGAATCCCTGCGAGACTTCATGACCAAGTTCAACAAGGAAAGGCTTCAGATACCCGACCTTCATATCACGGCAGCAATCTCCGCCCTCACATATGCTATAAGGGGCGATGCCTTCAAGTTGTCTCTCTCAAAAAACCCGCCGAAGTCCGTGACCGAGCTACTTACCCGAGCAGAAAAGTACATTAATATGGAGGAGACAATGACCCGAGGAGAAGTTTTCACCCGACCTTGGATAAACCCGAGCATAAAAGGCAGCATGAATTCAATCCTCGACAAGAAACTAAAAGGAGCATGCATAGGCATGAGACGCAGCCGACGTCGTTAGCCCGATTGAACACTTCAAGGTCTAATATTTTGATGGAGATTAAAGATATGAAGGGGTTTAAATGGCCATCGAGAATGCAATCTCCACCTGATGCTCGGGACAGGAGCAAGTATTGCGACTACCACCGGGACCACGGGCACATAACTGAAAACTGCAAAGCCCTCCAGCGTGAGATCGAGGCTTTGATAAAAAGAGGGTACTTAAATTCATATGTCGGTCATGATAAGCGCCCGAGGAACGACAATGATAACGGGAAGGGTCCCGACAGAGGAAGGAATGACAAGCCTACTGCAGGAACTATCAACGTTATTGTTGGAGGTGTAGCATCTGGAGGAGACTCAAACAGTGGGCGTAAGCAGTACGCCAGGCAGTATAGTCCGAGCTTGAGGACAACGACTGAGGATATGGAAGAAATCACCTTCGGGTTACAAGACATGGAGGGCCTGTCACACCCACATGACGACGCACTGGTCATAACGGCGATCATAGCAAATTTTGAGGTGAAGAGGATACTGGTTGACAATGGTAGCGCGGCGAACGTACTCTCCTATGATGCCTACTCTAAGATGGGGATTTCGGCCGAACAGCTCAAAGTCGTTAAAACTCCGCTTCAAGGGTTTGGGGGAGGAACGGTCATCCCAAAGGGAATCGTTAATCTTCCACTTACGTTGGGAGCAGATCAGAAGCAGGTAACAGAACTTACGTCTTTCCAGGTCGTTCGTACTTCGATGGCCTACAATGCCATCCTAGGGAGGCCATTGCTCAACAAGATTAGGGTGATCGTCTCAACTTTCCACCTTGCTATGAAGTTCCCTACTAACAGTGGTGTTGGAGTAGTGCGGGGTGACCAGTCAGCAGCTAGACAGTGCTATGTAACAAGTGTGCGGGGAATAAATTCCTCAGTCATGCAAATCTCGTCATCCGGACCCGAGCTTGACAACGGTGGCCGACTTGCTCCGGTGGAAGAAGTGGTAGAGGTCGAGCTCGAGCCCGGAAAGAAGGTGACGATTGGTCGGGATCTTGACACCAATTTGTTGGGATCACTGGTAAGTTGTCTGTCCCGCAACATAGACGTATTTGCCTGGAGCGTTGAGGATATGCCCAGGATAGACCCGAGTATTGCGGTCCATAAACTCAATGTCAATCCTGGAGCAAAGCCGATCAAACAAAGGAAGAGGCAGTTCGCACCAGAACGACGAGAGGTCATCCGGGAGGAGATCGATAAACTAATCAAGGCTCGGTTTATTCGGGAAGTTCAAGATCCCGACCGGTCTGCCAACGTTGTGCTCGTCAGAAAACCAATGGAAAATGGAGAGTGTGTATTGACTTTACGGATGCGAATAAAGCATGCCCGAAGGACGCTACCCCTTACCTCGGATTGATAACCTCGTGGGACGCACGTCGGGATATAACCGCATGTGCTTCCTCGATGCATTTTCGGATATCATCGATCATGATGGGCCGAGGAAGACCAGGAGAACACATCTTTCATGGCCGACTCGCCATATACTCACACAGTGTCATGCCCTTCGGATTGAAGAATGCAGGAGCAACTTACCAGTGCTCATCAACAAAATCTTTGCAAAGATGATTGGTAAAAATATTGAGGCCTATGTGGATGACATGGTAGTCAAGAGCAAGCAAGCGGAGCCGCACATAGCAATTTAGAGGAAGTATTCTCCACCCTACGCAAATACAGAATGAAATTGAACCCGGCCAAATGTGCCTTCGGAGTGGCTCTGCAAATTTTTGGGCTTCATGATCACACACAGAGGAATTGAAGCCAGCCTGCATAAGATAAATTCAATTACATCAATGCAATCCCTAGGAGCAAGAAAGAGGTTCGTAAATTGATCGGCCGCATCGCCGCACCGAAAGGTGTTCATGTCTCGTACCGCCGACGTATGCTTTCCATTCTTTAAAGCGCTCGTGGGAAATCATAATTTCGAATGGGACCAGACATGTGAAGACGCCCTCCGGGAGCCGAAGAAAACGTTGGCAACCCCACCGTTCTCACAAGACCCGAGCACAGGGATACCCTACTTCTATACTTGGCGCCTCTCAAAATGCGGTAAGTGGCGTGTTGGTAAAAGAGGCTCGGCTGACTCAACAACCAATCTACTATGTGAGCAAGGTATTGCTTGATGCGGAAACAAGGTATACCTTGGCCGAAACGACTAGCTCTTGCCCTTGTAGTAACAAGAAGAAAGTTAAGGCAATATTTTCTGGCCACCCGATTGTTGTGTTGACGAATCAACCACTCAAACATATACTTCGAAGCCCGACGTGTCCTAAGGTTATTGAAGTGGGCAATTGAGCTCGGCGACCCGACATTGAATTCAAGTCTCGACCATCAATTAAAGCACGTGTGCCTTAGCCGACTTCATCGCAGAACTCACCCCAAGGCCCTGGGGCCGCAGATAGCCCGACCCGGTGACATCACTAAGCATGGGAAATATTTGTGGACGGAGCATCAAATAGCTCGGGCTCGGGTGCAGGAGTCATAATCATCAGCCCGAACAGATGCACAGAAATACAATGTGCGCTCCGTTTCGAGTTTGACGCTACGAACAATGAGGCAGAATACGAAGCAATCATAATTGCACAAGAGCTCGCCATCGCTCTCGAGCTTGAGCACATAAAAATCTTCGGCGATTCACAACTAGTGGTCGGACGTATTGAAGGTACCTTCGAGAGAAAGGATGAGAAGATGAGACCAGATCGCTCGAAAGTTCATGATCTTCAAAGACGATTCAAAAGTTGCGAAATTGTAAAGATCTCCAGAGTTGAAAATTGTAAGGCCGACGCCTTGTCCAGGCTCATATTCCTGGGGGTGGATGGCCTGGACCGAACGCCACGTCAAATTTGTAAATGTTAACCGAGCATAAGTCAGCTCACCTCTGGCCATGGACATCGAGCATGAGCCGTGTTGGATGGACCCAATAATTGATTTCATAAATAGTGGGAGTTTGCCGATGATCGTCGTACGGGCAAGGAGTGTTCGAGCCCGAGCACCAAGGTATTGCATAAGGAGCGGAGTTTTATTCCGTCGAAGTTTCACACTTCCATATCTTCGCGTTGCCTCGTGCCTTCGTAAGCTTCCCAAGCTCTAGCCGAAGTCCACGAGGGAATATGTGGGAATCATCAAGGTGCTAGGGCCTTAGCCTTTAAACTTATAAGATACGGGTACTTTGGCCAACCATGAAGATGGATGCCGCGAACTATGTAAAGAAATGTGACAAGTGTCGAGAGATTCGGCAACGTCATCCACGCTCCAGCCGAGGACCTCACCACAATTCATTGCTCAGTTTCTTTCGAGCAATGGGGAGTGGACATCTTAGGGTCCATTCCCCCTCGCTCGAGGACAATTGAAGTTCGTTGTCTTGTGGAATACTTCACCAAATGGGCCGAAGCCGAGCCTCTAGCCACAATCTCGGAACCAAAGTTGAGGTCATTTGTTTGGAAGTCAATCATTTGTAGGTTCTGGATACCCAAGGTCCTCATAACCGACAATGGGAGACAATTCGAGCAACCGGCGGTTCAAAAGCTTTTGCACCAACTTGGGAATAGACCACCGCCTCACCCTCGGTTGCACATCCTCAGAGCAATGGCCTAGCCGAGGTTACAAATCGGATCATCCCGCAAGCACTCGTGACAAGACTCGAGAAGCTCGAGGAGCATGGTCGAAGAACTACCCTCAATATCGTGGACATACGAGAACATCCCATAAGACAGCCACTGGAGAAACTCCGTTTATGCTGGCGTCAGTAGAGGCGACACTTCCAATCGAGACCGTATCGCTGCCTCAGAGACTTGAGCCTAGATCCGAGAACGCTCAACATAGCACCTTGACCTCCTTGAAAAAGTAAGAGAAAAGGCCTCCATCGAGCGACATCTTACCGAGCACGACAAAGAAACACTTCAACCGCAGAGTAAGATCCAGATAATTCAGGGTCGGGGATCTCGTCTTGAGGAGGGCCGAAGCCGCCGGGTCACGTCCTGTGGAAGTTAGGGGCCGTTTGGGAAGGACCTTTCGAAGTCATTAGACAGTTCGAAAAGGAGCATACAAGCTTGAAAGACACCTCAGAAGACCGCTCCCAAGGCCATGGAATGCCGACAACCTAAAGATCTATTACAAGTAGTTTATCTCGCTCGGTAATGCCCCATGTTCGGTTTACTTTTTCGATTGTTTAGGCTCATACTTACCTTTCGATTGTTCGGGCTTGCATGCCCAATACTCAGTTTACTTTCACCTTGGTCGGCTTTCATGCCCTTTGATCAGTTTATTTTCATATTAGCCGGGCTTGTATGCCCAGCATCATTTTCCTTCTTAGTTTGACCAGTCCTTTGCACCAAAGTTTGCTTAAATAAATAAGGTCAGAATTTTACCAAAGCAATGTACTCTTGACCTCAAAGCCTTGCTTCCGAGCGAGCATCACAAAGCCTTGCTTTCGAGCAAGCACCTCAAAGCCTTGCTTCCGAGCAAGCATCTCAAAGCCTTGCTTCCGAGCAAGCATCTCAAAGCCTTGCCATCAAGCAAGCACAACAAAGCCTTGCTTCCGAGCAAGCACCTCAAAGCCTTGCTCCCGAGCAAGCATCTCAAAGCCTTGTCGTCGAGCAAGCACAACAAAGCCTTGCTCCCGAGCAAGCATCTCAAAGCCTTGTTTCCGAACAAGCACCTCAAAGCCTTGCTTCCGAGCAAGCATCTCAAAGCCTTGCTCCCGAGCAAGCATTCCAGAGCCTTGCTTCCGAGCAAGCATCACAAAGCCTTGTTTCCGAGCAAGCATCTCAAAGCCTTGCTTCCGAGCAAGCATCACAAAGCCTTATTTCCGAGCAAGCACCTCAAAGCCTTGCTCCCGAGCAAGCATCTCAAAGCCTTGCCATCAAGCAAGCACAACAAAGCCTTGCCGTCAAGCAAGCACAACAAAGCCTAGAGCTCCTCGAGCTACACATCTCAAAGCTTTGATATTAAGTTGCTCGAGCTTCAATAAGCCTAGAGCTCCTCGAGCTACACATCTCAAAGCTTTGATATTAAGTTGCTCGAGCTTCAATAAGCCTAGAGCTCCTCGAGCTACACATCTCAAAGCTTTGATATTAAGTTGCTCAAGCTTCAATAAGCCTAGAGCTCCTCGAGCTACTAACTGAAATTGTTTGATGTTAAGTTGCTCGAGCTTAAGTAGCCTCGAGCTACCAACCGGTCGTTTGATATTAAGTTGCTCGAGCTTCAATAGCCTAGAGCTCCTCGATCTACTATCTGAAATTTTTTTATTTTAATTTGCTCTAGCTTAAAAAGCCTAGAGCTCCTCGAGCTACTAACTGAAATTGTTTAATATTAAGTCGCTTGAGCTTAAAAGCCTAATGTTCCTCGAGCTACTAACTGAAATTGTTTGATATTAGGTCGCTTCGATCTCTAAAGCCTCGAATTGCTACTTTGCTAACATTTGAAATAAGGTCCTCGAGCTTTTATCGATCATAAAATGCATTCGACGAACACCAAGAATCTATGGCGTCAAAATAACCGTGCAATATTAGATAAGATCGAGCATATTACAAAACAAATATTCAGCCAAGCCGGCAATGTACTTTGAATATTCATAAAACCAAAAACTAGTAGGGACGGGGAAAGTGGGTCATTTCTACTCCCGATCATTGCCCGAGGGCATGTCAACAGCCTTCCTCTCATCCTCGGCAGCTCTCCATCCTCGATCACAGCCTCCTCGGTAGGCCGATGCTCAAGCGCATCGGTGACCTCGGGCACGCCCTGAAGTTGTTCGGGTTGGACATCAGGAAGATGAGCCCTCAAGTAAGCTCGAGCTTGTTTAAAAGCATAATTATACGAGCCCAGGGCGTAGCCTCCTTTTATCACAGAAACTCATCGGACTTCTTGAAGTCCTCGAGCCTTCAACTCGAGCGGAGGCAACCTCGGCTTTAAACTCTTTCGTCTTTTGCTCGAGCTCGAGCTTTGCCTCTTCGGTTTCATCCTTTGCCACCCCAATCTCATCCATGGATTGACGCAAGTTGGCCTCGAGCTCAGCTATCCTCGCCAAATTCTTGCCACGCTCGACTTCGAGCTCTGCAACACGTCGGGTTCGGAGCTCAACGGCCTCTTTCAGCCCGACCATCTCGTTAGAGTTAGCCTCGCCCTTCAATGACATTCCTCGAGCAACGCTGAGTACACACAAGGCGATCATACTTCAGTGACATCTAACATGGCCTTACTAGAAAAAGCATTAAAACCCGGGCTCACCTTAAGGGCCAAGGACTGCACCGCCCTTACACCAACCTCGAGGTCCACACCTCGATATCTTTCGACAACATCGGTAAGGAGAGTGCAGACCTCCTCTCCTCCGAGCCTCGAGCTTGAGGTTGCGCGGGCTCGTCCTCCCGGATCGACGATGACGACAGGGACCTAGCCACAGCCACCGTGTCGCCGCGGCTCGGTCACACTACCCCGAGGAGGCCGATCGGAAGTTTCCCAGTGCCCTTTTTGAATCACCGGGGCTTCACCTCGGGGCCTCTTCTTCCCTTCCTTTGGCCTTGGCCTCGAACTTGGGAGCCTTCGATTTTTGGCTCGCCGCGCCGAAGAGCCCGAGGATCGAATGTCATATCGTCTCGCAAAAATAAAAACAAACAAGGCATTAGGACGAGGATAGGTTGGAACAATGATCGATTAAAGGTCGAGCGGTTGACCCTACCCTCCAAACCTTTTACATTTGCGAGATCGAGAATGTCATCCCCGAGCATATCATCGAGATCAAAACACGGGGGCTCGAGGTCTTCCAAACTCGCCTATCTCTTTCTAAAATTTCAAAATAGGCCTCTGTCCCTCATTAAATCGAGGAGTGTCCGGGATAGTCCACCGAGGACCAAAAGGATGGTCGGGATCTTGAGGTTGAATAAAAAAATATCGTTGCTTCCACCCTCTTGAGGGAGCTCGGCATTTTGGGAATCTTAAACCTACCCCGAGTGGACACGTAAACGAAAGCTTATAGCCCAGCGACTTAAGCTCGAACACCATCCCGAGGAGGTCGAGTCTAGGTTTGATAGCCAGGAACCTACAAGCTACGAAAAATACATAATCATCCTCCATGCGTTCGAGCAATGTCCCGGACACATGAAGTGCTCGACCAAGAATTCTACAAAAAATGGATGAAGAGGCCATCTCGAACTCCCGGCTTTTCAACGAATCCCTAAAAACCACAACTCCCCATCCCGAGCACCGGTAATAGTATCCTCGGGCCCGGGAGTTCTAATGTCACAGTCGGCATAAGCCCAAACTCTCTAGCTATGGCCACTATCTCGTGCTCCTTATACCGGCTCCTAAGATCGGGATAATTCAGAACGGGCCTACTATCTAAAGGGACAAATTAGGGGAATCATAGAATGCCCAACATCCTCGGGCGTTGAGCCCGACCCCGACGATCCACTATTACTAGACATTCAGGAAATAAAGACTTAAATTAACTACTACAAAGCACGAGGTCTTACCTTAGGTCTAAACCCGAAGTGGTCCGAGGAGAGTTAGAGAGTTCAAAAGTTCCAAATAAAGCGAAGAGGTGGGGTATTTATAGAACTCTGAGGAAGATCAAAGGTCTACCCATCTTAGCCATCCATCGTGCCACGTGCAGCCCATCCATCAGGGCAGGCCCAAATATCGAGACCACGCGTCATCAATACGCGAACCCTAGGCTGCACAGCTTTGTTCCAAGGGCTGAGCAGTCATCCGACAGGGCTGCACAGCCCTGTTCCAAAGGCTGAGCAGTCATCCAACATGGCTGCACAGCCCTATTCTAAAGGCTGAGCAGTCACTCATCACGATTGCACAGCCCTATTCCAAAGGCTGGGCAGTCATCCAACATGGCTGCACAGCCCTATTCTAAGGGCTGAGCAGTCACTCATCATGATTGCACAGCCCTATTCCAAAGTGCCGAGCAAATATCCAACATGGTCGCACCCTACTCTAAAGTCGATCATCCAACATGGCTGCACATCCCTACTCTAAAGGCTGAGCAGTCACCCACCATGACTGCACAGTCCTATTCCAAAGGCTGAGCAGTCATCCACCATGCTGCACACCCCTTTCCCAAAGGCGATGATACCCAAAGCCCAAATTCTGAACACCCCTCTGTCGTTTGCATTCAACCCGTAATCTCGAACGCGGATCCGTGGTGTGAACGCACGGGGCCACTGATGATACCAATCCTTGAAGAGTCTCCCGAGCAAAGATATCCCGAGGAGTCGTTGGCCGCTTCGGGGCCAAATTAAGCTCGACCTCCTCGGGCTCATACTCCTCGAGGTCGATCTCTGCCTACCAAGCAGAGTCCTTGTGAGAATGTGTTTCATCGTTCTGAGAGAATTCTACTACTACAGTTCCATGTCCATACAGACACGTGGGTAATTCGAAGTCAACCACACTACAACTCCCAATTGCACCAAGAGTCCTAGACATCTCAACATTGCAGTCCTACTGGGAGTCTACCACTTACCTCAATAAATACCTCATTCACATTCATTATCAGGTACACAAAATTTTACACACAAGTTACAGCATATATTACTTTCATAAATTCTCTCTCTAACTTAAGCATCGGAGGGGCGACGAGGACACACCTCGACGCCTTTGTTTCAGGTACCAGAAGACCACGTTCGTGCCCATCCTCAGTCGTCAAGCTCGGAAGTCGACATGTGCGATTTTTGGTAGCATCAAATAACATTAATAAAATTTCTTAACTTGGGTGAAAAACAAAACCAACTTATATAAATGAGACGGTGTATAAAATAATATAATCTAACATGATTTAATAAATATTAGAATGATGCTACGTTCACAGAAGTCATGCAGAATACACACAATTAGGTGGGGTCCAATTTTTTTGGCAATATTAAATTCACACGGGGCCCACTTAAATTATGTGAAAAATCATTCTGTACATATGGATTAATTCTAAATATTATCCTAATTATAAATAAATGAAGAAAAAAAAGGAAGAAAATAGAACAAAAAAAGTCTAATCAATTTTTTCCGACCCAACACCGGCAACAACCTCCACCAGCAACAACCTCCACCCACTTGAAAAATTGGGAAAAAGTTCAAAACATGCAAAATAAAGTAGTGAGAAATGATTACACGAGACGACATTAAATTAATTTTAAAACTTGTGCAAGGAATATACAATAGATCATATCTTCTTTTACATACTCGGATATAACTTTTTAAAGGAAAAATTGTAGTGGAGGTCCCAAACTTTTCTATTTGCTGCAAACTATTCCTTGACCTTTTATTTTTACAGCCGCAGTCTCAAACCTTTCACTTTGATTGCAGCCGGAATCCATTGGACAAAATCTGTCCATTAATATGTTAGTCAAACTTGAAATTAGAAGTTTGACTAAAATTATCAAAATAAGTGTGAGGTAAAATTAGGGTTGTCCGTGGGTCGGTTCGGTTGAGTTCTGAAGAGAACCGAACCGACCCAAAACTTTCGGGTATTTAATAAATGGACCCGTCGGATTCAAATATAATTATGGAACCATTCGGGTTCGGTTCCATACAATAATTAAATTTTTTAACATTTACAACAACACTACATAAATACAATTAATGACATTTCACTAATAACTTTTATAAATTAATGTAACTCAATTCAAAAACATATACATAACTAGCTATCCAATAAAATTAATTTAATGCATATAAAAACCAAAAAGTAGATGTTAATATTAAAATATCGGTGATCCATATCAAAAACTGCAAATGGATCCCAAACTCCAGTGTTTCTTATCTTTAAAATGGGTTTTAAAATGATTTGGACTTTAAAATGATTTGGGTATTGGGCTTTAAAATTAAAATTATGAAATGATCTGATTTATTTAATTAATTTGCTAATTTGTTTAGAAAAAAATAATTTAATTTAATTAATTCAATATAAAAAATAAAAAAAATTATTTAGTTTCGGGTTTTATTCGATTTTTCGGTTCTTGGTCTAGAACCGAGATCCTACCCAAACACATCGGTTCTCGATTCGGGTACCCGTTTGGGTATTTAACTTATGAAGAACGGCTCGATTCGGTTCGGGACTTTTGGACACCCCTAGGTAAAGTAGTATATTTACATTTCCTATATAAAACTTCAAAATAATTAAATAAAAGAAAAAGGCATAAAAATAGCCCAATTAAAAAAATAAAGAATTTTAAATGAAATTAAACAATTGACCAACACAAAACACCCATTGAAATCGAGTATGAAAATACCCAGATAGCTCAAAAAGCACTGAACTTTCTCTGAAAATGAAAGCATATGTGCAGAAAATAACTTGACCAGTTAATATTCTCATTTTTCTGGGTTTAATAGTTTAAAAGTAGGACTACAAATTACCTCTTAATTTTGTTGTTTCCTTTATCTACATTTTCTTGTTCTTGTTTGTAGATGTTGGTGATGGGTAATTATGTGGTAGCTTCGACGGTAGTGTTGATGGAGGTGGTGCGGTCAATACGATTTATTTTTTTTCCCATAAAAAAAAGGGACCATTGTTGAAAACATTTGAAAGGTTTGAGACTCATGGTGATTGTTAGAATTAAAGGTTTGGAATCTCATCATGACAACTTTCAAAGGTTCAATATCCCATATGCAATTTGCCAAGATTTTATTATCTGCACCACATTGACAGCAAGTATTCGACATTTGCTTATTTCGATACTTATGTTCTTAATTTTTTTCATCACGTTTTTATTTTTAATCTTCAATTAATTAGTAAATATCGTGTATATGATTACGATTTTTGTCCAAATATTATGCTAACATACATCGAAATGAAGATTATGATTTTTGTCAAAATGTTGTGTTTATTTTCTCGTATATTTACAAACACGAGGTAAATAAGTCTTTTTTTGCCCTCGTCATAATTTTTTTGAAATGAAACTGCACTACGGATAAGATGTGCAATTAGTATAAGGTTGATGATGATAATAATTTGCCGAAGAAAATTGACTATATGAATGCCAACAAAAGAAGTTAGAGACATTTATTACATTAAAAATGCAAATATTTTTTTTAAAAAAAGATCGTGTGAGTACATGGCCGAATTTTTCCAACAATTGTGTTTATTTTTTTATTTTTTGATCGAACATGGTAAACAACTTTGCTAAGGATATTGGCAGGGAAGCACATGGTGAGTGGGAAGGAGAGATGCTGAATATTTGGACTTGAAAAGATTTACGTTGGAAGAGAAGTACATGGCCTAATTTTCCCAAAAACTGAGCCCAATAAAAAGTAGGGAATATTACATATTCAAGAGAGTAAGTTTAGCTTATTTCAAAAATAAGAAAACAAGTTTGAAATTTTTAAAATCAAATTTTTATTAAAAAATTTTAAATTTTTATTTATGAAATAATAAATTAATTTATTAATTTATTATTAAATATTTAATTCTAATATAATATAATTAATTCATCCCACCTTCACCACACCTACCGCTCCGACGACCGTTCTGATTACCGCCCTACTCTGACGAACTTTTCGACGACCGTTCCGGCAACTACTCCGATTCCGACGATCGTTCCGGCGCCGATTTTTTCGGCGACTGCTCTACTATACTTTTTTTTGTACAGTTGACATATTTTTTTTACGGTCACAACCCAGGTCACAAGTCACAAATTATAAGTCACAGCCCATGTCACAAGTCGCAGCTCAAGTCACAAGTCAAGAGTCACAATCCATATCACAAGTCGCAACTCAAGTCACAAGTCAAGAGTCACAGGTCAGATCACAAGTCACAACGCATGATTGTTTGTTTATAATGATTGATAACATGATAATTTTCATCTATCAATCACACATTTTCAAATTTATTAATCACATGTTAATTTTTAATCACAGCTCCACCACCGATCCAAATCCACCACCGATATTAGTCACGAATCATCACCAAACCCGCAACATACACTACCACCACCACCACCATATCCTCCATCTCCATTTACACTACCCCCACCACAGAATTCACAAAACTCGGCGACAGCCAACACATCAAAAACCCCGACGAAACATACACACAATTCTACCATTCTGCTACAGCTTTCATCCTCGTTTTAACATCATCATATTCACCAAACTCCAAACCAACAATTTGCATCCCAGACCAATTCAACCTCGTTACGTTAAATGAAAAAAAAAAAGGGATCTCAAAACCACCAGATGAATTACCACTAACAAGCTTTTGCGAAACATCAGGATGTTTCACTCTGTGTTTGTAGCAGTGTTCTAAACAAAAACGCGTCGCTTTTGTGGTATGCGCGTAAAAATGCGGTCAACGTTTTTTGTTGACCGCCTAGGCGCGCATATGTGCGCCTAGGCGTATCAATGCGAGATTAGGCGCCTTCATTCTCGATTAGGCACGTTAATTCGCGCATTGGGCTCGCATTGATAAAACCCACAGTCCAATTGCAAATTCAGTCTTGGAGACCCGGCCCAACACCCAGCTTAAAGACTAACAAGTTCAATTTTTGCCTTTTTCATTCCCAACTCCCAAGTCAGAACTCAGAAGGTGGAACTGCTCCGGTCCGTTCTCTGCTTCACCTTCACGGCTTCACCACTCAGTCACTCACCAGAAATTCCATGGCTGCCCAACCAAGTACTTGTGAGATGTGATACTCGCCTTCACCACACTGATATTATCTGCCATTTGTGGTCTTCTTCAGCCGGTTCAGAACTCGAAAAGGTTGGTTTTCGATTTTTCCCTTCTTTGACTGTGTTGGGTTTTCGATTTTGGTATAAACCCTCTCTTTCACTGTGTTGGGTTTTCAATTTTGGTATAAACTATAAACCTTTTCTTTAACTCGAAAGATGGAGAAGCTGTTGGGCGAGGAAATTCAGAATATAATTGCGAGGGAACCGAGAGGAAGGAAAGACACGAAAAGCTTGAAAAATGGGCTGAAAGATTTGATTTGGCTGGTTTTGCTAATGTTCCCTTAAGCTATTATACTATGTTGCAAGCAAATAGATTGCTTCAAGGTTATAATTGTGATGGTTATAAGATCAAGGAAATATAGGAACACTCTGTTTTTGCTGCCTTCCTAGCTAAAATCCAATTTCGATAACTCCCTTTTCCCATTGCATCTGTCTATAACTATATATAATAGCTTACATCTATTTTTGTAGGATGTAATGGAGCAAAATGATTCTTCAATGGCCTCTAATTCTAGTATTGAAGACAGTGATTTGAAAAAAGGTTCTGGGGACATTGGATGGGAAACTGGAATTCTTGAGGATCCTACTAAACCTAATAATGTGAAATGCACATTGTGTGGTAAAGTTACAACGGCAGGAATTAATAGGCATAAAATTCATATAGCGGGAATTAAAGGAAAGGGCGTGAGACCATGCCCTCAAGCTAGCAAAGAGCAAAAGACTAAGTGCCTTGAAGCAATTGAAGAGAATGAGTCTAAAAGGTTAGAGAAGGCATTGAATGAGGCTAAATTGAGGGATGATGTAGTTATGTCTTTTTCTACACGTGAGGAAGAAGATGATGAAATTTCTATCATTGAAGGAGGGTCTAGGAAGAGGCATGTTCGTGTTGGTCACATGGATAATTTCTCAAGGACAATCAAGGTAGATGGTGTTAGTGCAAGTAAGATAACAAAACAACAAAATATCTATGATGCAATTGCTAAGAAAAGGACATTAGAAGTTTATCAATATTTGGCAAGATGGGTATATGAAGTTGGAATTCCTTTTAATTCCATTGATAATGATAGCTTTAAATGCTTTGTTGAAGCTCTTGGTCAATATGGCCTAGGTTATACCCCTCCTTCACAATACCAACTAAGAGAGCCACTTTTGAAGGGAGAGATGGAGAGAACAAAGGAAACTCTTAAGAAGCAAGAAGAGGAGTGGAAGGGTAATGGGTGTTCTATAATGACCGATGCTTGGAGTGATAGAAAAAGAAGAAGCATTTATGAATTTGTGCGTGAATTGTAAATTGGGAACCACATTTCTTTCTTCAAAGGAAACTAATGATAATGCTCACACTGCTCAATACATATTTGACTATGTCAATGAATGTATTAAAGAGGTTGGAGTGGAAAACGTGGTTCAAATTGTAACCGACAATGCTTCCAATAACATGGCCACTGCAAATTTGTTAAAAGTACATTGTCCTACCATCTTTTGGACATCTTGTGCAACTCACACATTGAACCTTATGCTTGAAGGAATCTCTAAACTTCCTAGCTTCAAGTGAGTGATTAAGAAGGCAAAATCATTTACTATTTTCATCTATGCACATCACAAAACTTTGGCATTGATGAGGAAGTTTACAAAAAGGGAGATAGTTCGGCCGGGAGTTACTAGATTTGCATCCTCTTTCTTGACATTACAAAGTTTGCTCGATAAAAAACAAGAGTTGAGAAATATGATGACTAGCAATGAATGGGATAATATTAAATGGTCTAAGAGCAAAAAGGGAAAAGAGGCATTTGATGTTGTTGTTCCCAACCATTTTTGGAACTTGATAGAGTTGTGTTTGAGGGTGTTCATTCCATTAGTGAAAGTGCTTAGACTAGTTGATGGGGAGGAGAAGCCTTCAATGGGATTTGTTTATGGAGAGCTACAAAAGGCAAAAGATGACATTAGAAAGACATTGAAGAAGGAAAGTGATTATATGCCAATCTTGAACATTATTGATGCAAAATCCAAGGATCGACTTGATAGTCCACTTCATACAACGGCTTATCTTTTGAATCCATTTTATTACTTCAAGAATCCAAGTATCAAAGATGATGAATTGATAACAAATAATGTGATTATTAGTGTTGAGAAGTTCTTTCTCGATGTTCAAATGCAACATCATGTGATAAATGTCGAGTTGCAAAGATACACTCAAAAAGAAGGTGCATTTGGAAAAACTTTAGCTATAAGTGGATGTGAGAACAATACTTCAAATTACAATCCGGGTATGTTTAAACTTTAAATTAGTTTCTTTTCATTTTTTGTTAATAGTAAAATTAGTATACCACATGGATGTATAATATATTATATTTATCTCTCTTTTTTGTATATACTAGTAAGTTGGTGGGACTTTTATGGCAATCAAACACCAAATTTGAAATTCATGGCAAAGAGGATCCTTGGTTTGACTACGAGTTCATCGGGTTGTGAGAGAAATTGGAGTGTCTTTGAAAGTGTAAGTACTAAATACTTAATTATGTTGCTATATTTTAGTTATTACTTTGGTAGTGGTTTGATGATTTAAAGTTTACTAAAAATTTTCAACTTCTTTCATGTAGGTGCACACTAAGAAGAGGAACCGCCTAAATACTACAAGGATGAACAATTTAGTTTATGTCCAATTCAATGCAAGATTGATGAACAAAAAGAAGAGGAGGAAAGATAAATTAGAAACTCTACTAGCAAGTGATGCTAGTAATGCACAATCTTGGATTGTTGAGGGTTGTGATGATGATGATGATGATGAGGAGGAGGAGGTGGTGGAGGTAGAGAATGATATCTTACAACTTACAAGAGGTTTTGGAAATGATGAAGATGAAATAAGGGAGCCCGACGAAAATGATTTTGTATCGGATGGCACGGAAGATGAGTTAGATGAAGAAGAAGAGATCGAGTTAGAATCCGATAAAGAGTTAGACAAAAGTTAGGCTATGTGACTTAATGTAGAAGTGTTCTAACTTTTATTATATTTTGTTAGTTATCATATTGTATGTTGATAACTTGATAACTTTTATCCTATTTTGTTAGTTATCAACTTATCAATATCATGAAGGCATTTTACTATTATGATATGCTATTGCCTATTATCAAAGTTTAGAATTGGTTCCTCAATGAATTTAGTTGTGCAAGAGCAAGACCTTAAGAAAATCCTCCACTTACTACTTACTTACTTAGTGTCCAATCATGTGTATGTTTATTTTTATATAAAAAATTTTTTTTAATATAAAAGTCTATTTATTATACTTAAAATTATATTAAAAGTACGAAACGCATTATGACGCCTATTCTCCGCATTGACACATTTAATCTTGTGATTCTTGATTCTCGACCTCGACGCTTTGCAACGCATTACGCATTTTAGAACACTGGTTTGTAGAGATAAAATGCCAGTGCCGAAAACATTCCCAAAGTGACAATCCCAACTGATATCGTAATTGCCACTTTCTTTCCTGGTTTGGATGGTTGAGTGACAACTGATTGAGGTGGAGGTGCTGAACTTGCTGGAAACAATGGTTGGTGCAAAATTCTCCTGTTTTTCTTCTCATCAATGGAACAAAATCCATCAAATCGTCCTCCTCACCAACAAAACCACCAACAAAATCACAATTTTTACTACAAAACACTACACCGCCGGAACCACATCCATAGCCGCCGCCGCCACTTAAAACACCACACCAAACCAAACCCATGCCAGATCCACCCCAACCGCCGGATCCACAGAGGGGATTTCAATTTCAAAATCGATTACGTGTTCAACATCGTAATGATAGGCGATTCGGAAAGAAGTGAGCTCAGTTTGGAGGGGAAGAAGACAGACTGTAGCATCTCCGTTCTCAACGGCGTCTGCCTTCGTCGTCGGTTGTCGGAGATGTCCCCTCCGGCGGGCGATGCATCTCGGCATGGTGGCAGCACAATGGGAGTGAATAGGTGCAGTAGAGAGAGAGAGAGAAATGTATTCAGGGTTTGTTTTTAGATGATATTAATTGGGATGAATATTTTATAATTAATAATTAATTATATAATTATAATTTGTATCTAAAAATATCTGATTTTGAAAATATTAAACTTCCAATCTGATTTTAGAAGGTTTAATACTTAAAGTATGGTTTTGTGTAATTATCATTAAAAAGTATTCAGTGCAATTAATGTCAGCCCCAGTCTAGTGGGCTTAAAGTTGGGTTTCTGTCGCTGGCCCAACACTGTACTTTGCCATAGTGGGTTTAACATTCAAGCATCGAAAAATATGCGGTCTAAAATAACAAAATAATTGTTGCGAATGAGAACAAAAACAAAGAACTCAAACAAGGATTGGATTGAATGACTTAAATCTTTATTGAATAATAGTGGCTATTTATAGCCTTACATGAATAAACAGAATAGCTAGAAAGCAGCCTACGCTTACAGAAACGTGGTAGATGCAACAAAGAAAAAATCAAAACAGAAATCCCAGAAGAAAGTATCAAAGCTGTGAACAACTTCCTAAAGACTAGGGAATTATTTAAACTGAAACTAAAACCCAATCAGCAATAATCCTAAAACTACGAGGAAACCAAATAACCCTTCATTCCTTCCCTTAAACTTACTGCAAATTATAGTCAGTTTACATCAGGAACTTTTCCAACACTCAACAACTCTCTTAACTTCAAAAAAGCATCGAGCTTCAGCGGTTTGGTCATCAAATCTGTCACCTAATCCTGACTTCGACAATGAACCAAAGCAATTGTACCTTCCTTAGTAAGATTTCTCAAGAAATGATATCTCACATCGATATGCTTGCTACGCATGTGCATCACCGAATTCTTAGACAGTTTCATAGTTGAGCTGTTGTCACATCTCACATGTGTGCACCCTCCATCAGAATGCCCCAATTCATTCAAAATCCTTTTTATCCAGAGAGCTTGACATGCACACATAGCAGCTGCCACAAATTCTGCCTCTGTGGTTGATAAAGTCACTATTGGCCGCTTCTTCGAACTCTACGAAACTGCTCCAAAGCTCAGAAAAAATACATACCCACTTGTACTCTTCATATCCTCCATATCTCCGGCGTAGTCACTATCCGTAAATGCAAGCAACTCACCACTTCCTCCTTTCTTGTAATGAATTCCAAATTTTACAGTTCCTCTTAAATATCGAAGTGCCCTCTTTGCCACTTGTAGATGAAGCTCTGTAGGTTTAGACATGTATCTACTTATGAGGCAAGTGACAAACATCATATCGGATCTTGTGGAAGTGAGATACATCAAATTACCCACCAATTGCTTGTAGTACATTTCATCCACCGTCATACCATCTTCGTCTTTGTTGATTTTGCATCCAGGAACTATTGGATTATTAACTGAATTGTTCTCCAACATACCAAACCTCTTCAAAACTTCGAGTGCATATTTCTTTTGGCATATGTAGACACCATCTGACCTCTGTAACACCTCAAATCCAAGGAAAAAATGCATCTTCCCCAAGTCCGACATGTCGAACTCTCTCATCATGGAACTCTTGAACTCGGACAGCATAATTTCATCATCACTAGTAAATATTAAATCGTCAACATAAACACTTACAATGATGGTCTTTCCTTCCCTACTTTTCTTAGTGAATAATGTTTGCTCGCTGTCACACCTTTGGAAGCCTTCATTGATGAAGTGTGCTTCAATTCGGCTAAAACAAGCTCATTGAGCTTATTTAATCCGTACAAAGCTTTATGCAACTCTTAAACAAGATGTTCACTGCCCCTTTTCTCATTCCCCTTCGGTTGTTCAACATAGATATCTTCGTTTAGCTCACCATGAAGAAAGGCTGATTTGACATCCAACTGAAAGATCTTCCAGCTTTTCTGCAACGCTAAAGCAATAATCATCCTCACCTTTGTGTAGTCGATGCCATGCTTTTGTGAGTACCCTTTAATGACTAGCCTTGCCTTGTGCTTATCAATGTTCCCATGCCCATTGTACTTCCTTTTGTACACCCACTTCACTCCAATTTTTTTTGCTCCAACCTACAGCTTAGTGAGTGACCAAGTCTTGTTCTTCTATATGGAATTGATCTCACAGTCCATAGCACGCCTCCACTTTGCATTCTTTACTGCCTCTTCGAAATGAATAGGATCAGTTGACACAACTAATACCATGTTTGCTTCATCTTCAGATTATCCTTCCCCAGCAACATAATATCTTGCATCCTAATCGGAGGACCCCTCACTCTCCCTGCATCTTCCTCTACTTCATCCCTAGTCCTATCTCCCTCACCAATCTCTACACCACCGTTTAACTCCTCACCATCATTAACATCTTCACCTCCACTGTCACTCTTTCTATCTACCTCACTGTTTTCTTCATTCTCACCCAATCTAAGTCTAAATGAATTTTCTTCTCATAAGACACATCACAATCCCACTGTTTTTCTACTTAGAAAACCACATCCCTACTTACTACAATCTTCTTAGTCATAGGATCAAACAATCTATACCCCTTTGACTCCTCACTAACTCCCAAAAATACACAAGGAAAACTTTTATTATCAAGCTTACCTCTTTTCACATGTAGAATGTGTACATGAGCCAAGCAACCAAAGATTCAAAAGTGATCTACCGAGGGTTTTATCCCGCTCCATGCTTCTTGCGGTGTAATATCTTTCACTGCCAATGTCGAACATCTGTTAAGAACATAGAATGTCCAATTTACTACCTCCGGTCAAAATGTCTTCGGAATTCCTTTGTCAGAAAGCATCGATCGGACCATGTTCATTACTGTTCTATTTTTCCTTTCGGCTACACTATTGTGTTGTGGAGTGTATGCCGTGGTAAGCTGCCTCTTGATTCCCTTTTGCCTTTAGAACTCATTCAACTCGTTGGAAGTAAATTCTCCTCCCCTATAAGTCCGTAAACACTTCACGAACATCCATATGTCCTTTTCCACCATTATTTTGAACATTTTAAAGCAATTCAGTGCCTCTGAATTTTCAACCAATAAAAACACCCATGATTTCCGACTAAAATCATCAATGAAACACAATGTGTATGTAGCGACCGCGAACTTTTAAATTTTATAAATTAATTCTCGAAAAACGTGTCGCTCGACGTTAACCCTAATTTTTAAGAAATAGCACGTTCGTCTAGCCACAATTTATTTTATTTAAATTCAATTTTTATTTTATTTCAAGTCCAATTACATAAGCCCAATTTTAAGCCCAATTATATAAGTCCAACACCTTGAATTTCAATTCTTTGAGCCCAATTTATTTTAGTCCATTACAATTAAGCCCAATTATGTAAACGAACATTGATGTTTAGGCCCAATCCATTTAGGATTCCTTACAACCCAATAGGCCCAATATACCACCTTGAAAATTGTGCCTAAATTCCCACTATTTTATTCATCACAATTCCCTCCACTTCCACATTTCATACGCACAAAATTCATCTTGGTAAGAAATTGTCTCTCTCTCCAATTTTCTCTCCATTTCGGGTGAAACACCATTGATGCTAGAAAATCCATTTCTAGCATCAGCGATTGTAATCATCAAAACAATGCGACTCGCAACACCATTCACCATCAACGGATCTCAATCCATTCCACATGAACACCCCAAAGCCCAAGTGACCTCCATCTCCTCACCAACACTCAACAGAGATGCAGCCCTTTCATCAACACCACCTAAAACCACCAACTGATCAGGCTTCCGCAAACCATCACTACGACAACTGCAAATTCAATCACCAACGAACCCAATCGAGAACCACCTTCACCGGCGAGATACCACCATTTGAAAAGCTCCATGAACCCACAATGCAGAACCACCTTCACCAAGCCAGACTCCACCCATTCTACCATCACCACACGAGCATTTCACCCAAATCCCAGTATTGCAAGCACACGGCACCGCCAAACCGAAACCACCCTAACTACACGACCAAAAACCAAGCACCAAACCCGCCACCAACAACTCCGCAGCACGAGACCCCAAGCTCATTGCCCAAAGAACCACGTTCCGGCCACCCAACCCAACATCAACTCCAAGCCACCGGTCGAAACCCAACTCGAATCACTAGCTTCCCAACACAACACCATTCAAACCACCCGTGGCAAAACACAGAAACACCGCCACACCCACACCTCAAAAAAATCAACACAAACGGCCACTTAAACCCGAGAGAATAGAAAAAAAAACCCGTAAACATACCTCGAGATTTCCAACCCATTTCCGAGCGAAATCGAACTCCAAGTCTTCATTTAGCCTCGGTTAAACCTCCATTTTCGAGCCTAAAGCCCCAAATAAAACCCCCCACCTACCACCCTATAAGTCCGGGCGCCACCACCGCCGGTCGGTGGTGTGCGAAATTTGAGAAGGGGCTTCGCCCCTTTCCCCTTCCCCGTCGCTCGTCCTCTCTCTCTGTAATGAGAGAGGAATGAAAGTTTATTTTGTTTTTGTTTTGTTTTGATTTTTGATTGATTTTATATTGATTTTGATTTTGTTTTGTTTTGTTTTAGTTTAGTTATATTAGTTTAGGTATATATTTATTCCAAATGATAAATTTTAGCCCCAAGTTATAAATTGTTTTAAATTAGTCCCTAAAATACTTTTAGTTTAGCCCTTAAGTTTAAATGTTTTAAGTTCAGTCCCTTAATTTTATTTTTAGTTTTAAGTAAGGTTTAATTTAGCCCCCAAGTTTATAAATTATTATTTCAGTCCTTAATATTTTATTTTTCGGTTTAGGATTTTCAATTGAGTCCTAAGTTCTGAAAATGTTTAAATTCAGCCCTTTAGTTTTATTTTCTTTATTATATTTACGAATAGTCCCTAAACTATTAAACATTATTATTTTAGTTTTCGACTTTTATTTTCGGCTTTAAAATACTTACTTAGTCCTTAAACTATTAAAAGTTATTATTTCAGTTTTTAACTTATATTTTCAGTTTCATTATATTTACAGTTTAGTCCCTAAACTTATGAAAATTACTATTTTAGCCCTTAAACTTTTATTTTCAGATTTAATAAACTTCCAATTTAGCCCAAAACTTTATTTTATCGTTTAAAGCTATTTATTTCAGTTTCTATAATTTTCAATTAAGCCCTTAAACTTAATTTCAACACTTTAAAACTTTAAGTTCGAAATACTAATTCAAACTTATTTCCTATTTTTGGCTAGACGATACGTACGAGCAATTAGGAGCTTGAAGTTATTTTCCGCTCACTTTTCACGCAACTCGAAACAATTGAGGTAGACTCGCCACCATTAATTAGTTTAAATTATAATTGCATGCTTTATGTGAATTCGTGATTTATATGCTTTATGCATAGGATGAGAATGTGTCATATGCGATATATGATATTGTTATGCTTGCCATAACTTATATGCTTAATTGCATGAGAAAGAAAGAAAGAAATAAAGAATCTCTTATGAGATAAGAAAGAATGTTATGCATAACTTATGTGCTTCATCCGCACAAGAAAGAAAGACTACCCATGACCCATGTTTTTAAAAGAGCTATGATTTCAAGAAAATGAACCAAAGATGATATCACTTTGTATATTGCATGAGTGTGTTTTCAATTATTACGTAAATTAATTATCAGCGATGAGTCTCTTTGAGTATTTCTTGAAATACTCATTACGCTATTTTAACAATATTTACTGAGACTTGGAGAACGTGATTGATCCGGCGGTGGTGGCATAAAAACTTGATTATCGAAATTATTAAATTTTGAATTTATGTATCGAAACATTGTTAACGTGTTTTCGTTTCCGCTATTCAAAAAACATGATATTTAAATTTTGAACAATTATCCAATGTATTTTAATTATCTGCGTAGTTTTCAATTGCAAATGTGATTTTAAAATTAGGTTATTTCCGCAAAATTGATTGAAAAAATTAGGGCAAAAGACGATGACGTGGCAATTCGGGTTAACAGAACTCGGGGCGCTACGACAGTATCGAAGGCCGGTCTTTGCGTTTTCGTGAAGAAATTTTCAAAAAAATAAAATTTTTCAAAGAGGCGTTCTAAATTGTTTAATTATCATTAATGAAAGTTGCCAGCTACCATTCAATCGTCGACTCGAAGGTAAAGAAGTTATTGAAGTTTATTGTTACCTTATTTTAGGATCTTGTTTTACGATTTACTGAGACTTAGAAGAAAGAGAAAGAAAGTGTATCCGAATTAGAAAGAAAGAAAGAAAAAGAAAGGCGAGTTTGAGCATAATTGGAAATAGTTTTCTAAATTTTTACGTCCTCGTAAATTTTAACTAAGAAGAGATGAATAACCCCACTTAATTGGACTTTGCATAATTGGTTTAGGACATAGCACCGGTGACACCCCATTAAACGTAGAAATGCACCTAGTGGCCTTGAGAACAAGCCGTTAGAGATTACGACCGTTTCGGTCTAGACTTGATTGGACAATTGCCTAACACATAGAGCGGTTGAATGTCGTAATGAGCGGACCATACAACATGGCTACGTGACCTGTAATCGCCGATCGATTCATCACTTACTCTCGACTTTCCAGACGACTATGCGGAAGTAGGTCGTAGCATATACATGGATGCTCTTACGTCGTAATGTGGATATGGAATATGATACATTCTGCGTGAGATTTGTGGCATATTGGCCCATGTACTTTGAGGACCGCTTTGGGGTTGTACACGAAGGGGAGCAGGAACATGAGCAGGTGCGAAGACTGAGCAAGAGGAAACGGGTTAGATCCCGAAGAAGACCCGGAAGAAGAACCTGAGAAGACCCGAAGAAGAAGAACAAGAAGACCTGAAGAAGAAGAAGAAGAACCGAGAAGAAGACAACGATCCGAGCGCTAGGAGAGTTCTCGGACCCAGATCATGTGTAGAAGGAGAATAGAGAGATAGGATCTAGAGTAGGTTTGACATCATTGTATAAAAGGAAATTGGAAATGTTAGCATACATGCCTTCCTATTCATGTACCGCACCAAAAGAAGTTGAATTATTAATGAAATGATGCATGTTTAGAAAGAGCGAACTTACTAGGAGAAGGGATTGGTAGCCTCGAGGTTAGTTTTCCGTCAGGAGAAACTAACGATACTAATAAGATAGTCAAGGCAGTACAAATCGATTTTGATGGTCAAGTTTTGGAGGCAGACCTGAATATTATCCGAATGAAAGATTTCGATATTATTCTAGGTATGGATTGGCTGCACCAACCGTGCGCAATTATGTGCCACGAGAAGGAGGTTATTTTTCGTAAAGATGGTGAAGAAGTATTGATTTTATGGACGAGGATTAAGGCACTTCTCGCCCGATTTCGGCTTTACAAGCGGAGAAGCTATTAGCCAAGGATAGTTGTCATGGCTATTTGGTTAGTTTTCAAGACAAAACCGTAGATGAGATTACTACGGATTCGGTGCCGGTAGTATGTGAATATGGTGACGTTTTCCAGACGATCTACCGGCACTCCGCCGGATAGGCAAGTGGAATTTTCATCGATTTGGTACCGGGAGCCCACATTTCTAAAGCTCCGTGCAGCATGGCACCAAAAGAGTTGCAAGAATTGAAGGTGCAATTAGAGGAATTGCTAGAGAAGGGTTTTATCAAGCCAAGTGTGTCTCAGTGGGGAGCACAGTCTTTGTTGTAAGAAGAAGGACGAAAGCATGAGGATGTGTATCGACTATCGAGAACTTAACAAGTTGACAATAAGGAATAAGTATCCCCTACCCAGGATCGAAGACTTATTCGATCAGTTGAAAATCTTGCAATCTTCTCGAAGATTGATTTGAGATCCAGGTACCATCAGCTTAAGGTTTCGCCAGCTGACGTACCAAAGACAGCGTTCAGGACACGATATGGACATTATGAGTTCACAGTGATGCCGTTCGGTCTTACGAACGCACCTGCGATATTTATGGATTTGATGAACCGAGTTTTCCATCAGTATCTTGATAAATTCGTGATTGTTTTTATCGATGATATACTGATCTACTCAGGATTCCGCACAACATGAAGAACATTTGAGGCGTGTTGGAAACGGCGAGAGGCGAGAAATCGTACGCCAAGTTCAAGAAATGTGAATTTTGGCTTGAAGAGTAGGTTTCTTAGGTCGTATTATTCTGACTAAAGGTATCGAGGTTGATCCTTCTAAGGTTGAGGCTATGTAGCGAATTGGCCAACACCGCAAATGTTGGAGATGTGAAGCTTTCTTGGATTATTTGGATATTATCGGCGATTCATAGAAGGTTTTTCTAAAATAGCGAGGTTCTATGACTCGGTTGACGAGAAAGGGAGCTAAGTTTCGAGTGGACGAACAATGTGAACAAAGCTTTCGAAACTTAAAGGACGGACTCGTTTCGGCACACGATCTTGACTATACCGAATGGATACGAAGGTTTCGTTATTTACGACGATGCATCCAAACATGGTTTAGGTTGTGTTTTGATGCGAGAATGGTAAGTGATAGCATATGCTTCAAGACGATTGAAGCATGAGAAGAATTACCCGACACGTGATTTAGAGCTCGCATTTGTTGTGCACGCTCTTAAGATTTGGAGACACTATACGTACGGGAGTAAATGTGAGATTTACACCGATCACAAGAGTCTCAAGTATTTCTTCACTCGGAAGGAGTTGAACATGCGACAAACGTCGATAGGCTAGAGCCGTAAAAGACTATTGCACCATTCTTTACCACCGGGTAAAGCAAATAAGGTTAGACGCTTTGAGCGAAAGGGACGCGGAGTTATCGGCTTTAGGAACGACGCCAAGATCGGTTAATTCGAGATTTGAGGAATCTAAGAATCGAAGTGCGAACCCCATCGATCCAAGGATCTTCTATATTGGCAAATCGAGCGTTAAACCCAGTTGAGAAGTGATTATAACGACTCAATGGAGATAAATTTTTAGAAAAGATCGGATCCGAAGTTGGAGCGCGAGAGAATAGGTTTCGAGATTGCCTACGATAAGGCACTTATATTCGGAGGACGTCTGCGTAATGCTAGAAGGATGAACATATCCGAGAATGAGATTTTGTGAAGCTCATTCGGCACCTTATGCGTGCCACCCGGGAGGGACAAAGATGTATCGTGATTTGCGCAATACCTTTTGGTGGAGAAACATGAAGGGTTGTATTGCAAAGTTTGTCTCTCGATGCATGACGTGTCGGCAAGTAAAAGGTGAACATCGAGAGACCATCGGGATTGTTAAATCCACTTGGATGCGAGAATGGAAATGGGAGAAAATTTCCATGGATTTCGTAACGGGGGTTACCGAAATCGGTGAAAGGACATGACGCTATTTGGGTTATCGTAGATCGACTTACTAAGTCAGCTCATTTCCTACCAATCAGAATGACTCTCAATGTGGATCAATTATCCCAGTTGTATGTTAGAGAGATTGTTCGACTTCATGGAGTACCGGTTTCCATTGTATCGAGATAGAGACCCGAGATTTACATCAAGATTACGGAAGAGTTTACAAGTAAGCGATGGGTACTAAATTAAATTTAGTCTTGCTTACCATCCCCAAACCGATGGACAGTCTGAACGCACTATTCAGACACTAGAAGATATGCTTAGAGCTTGTGTACTAGATTTGAGTGGTAATTGGGAGACTCACTTCCCATTAGTGGAATTTGCCTACAATAATAGTTTTCAGGCTACTATTGGTATGGCACCATATGAGGCTACTTTATGAATGACGATGTCGATCACCATCTATTGGGATGAAGTAGGCGAGAGAAAGAATTTTAGGTCCGAAATTGATTGAAAAGGCAGTTAAGGCTATTGATAAGATCGATTGCTGGATCAAAGCCGCTCAAGATAGACGAGAAAAGCTATCGATCAAAGGAGAAAAGACTTAGAATTTGAAATTGGAGAGAAAGTATTTTGAAAGTAGCTCCTATGAAAGGAACTATTCGTTTGGCAGAGAGGGAAGTTAAGACCTCGTTTTATCGGACCATTCGAGATATTAGAGAAAGTGGGTAACGTGGCTTATCGTTTGGCGTTGCCGCCCGAGCTATCGACCGTACAACGTTTTTCACGTTTCCCTATTGAGAAAGTATATCCACGATCCAAGTCGCGTGGTAAATTTTCGGACTATTTCGATTCGAGAGATCAGTCCTATGAGGAAACACCTATGTGCATTATAGAAAGAAAAGTCCATGTCTTAAGAAACAAAGAGATTCCTTTAGTAAAGTCCAATGGGGTAGAACGGGATAGCGATGAAGCTACAGGAGAAAGAGGAAGAGATTAGGCCAAGTATCCAGATATATTAGATCAAGTAAGTTTAAATTTCGAGGACGAAATTATTTTAAGGGGTAAGGTTGTAGCGACCGCGAACTTTTAAATTTTATAAATTAATTCTCGAAAAAGCACGTGTCGACGTTAACCCTAATTTTTAAGAAATAGCACGTTCGTCTAGCCATTACAAAATTTAATTCAAATCTATTCGATTAAATCCAATCTCGAATAATAATTTTATTATCAATTTCAATTTATTTTATTTAAATTCAATTTTTATTTTATTTCAAGTCCAATTACATAAGCCCAATTTTAAGCCCAATTTTATAAGTCCAACACCTTGAATTTCAATTCTTTGAGCCCAATTTATTTTAGTCCATTACAATTAAGCCCAATTATGTCGTGAAACATTGATGTTTAGGCCCAATCCATTTAAGTTCCTTACAACCCGATAGGCCCGATATACCACCTTGAAAATTGTGCCCTAAATTCCCACTATTTTATTCATCACAATTCCCTCCACTTCCACATTTCATATGACGAAATTCATCTTGGTAGAAATTGTCTCTCTCTCCAATTTTCTCTCCATTTCCAGGTGAAACACCATTGATGCTAGAAAATCCATTTCTAGCATCAACGGTGTAATCATCAAACAATGCGGCTCGCACAACACCATTCACCATCAACGACCAATCTCAATCCATTCCAATGAGAACACCCCAAAACCCAAGCTGCGGCCTCCATCTCCTCACCAACACTCAACAGAGATGCAGCCCTTTCATCAACACCACCTAAAACCACCAACCGATCAGCTGTAAGCCATCACTCGCGACAATTTGCAAATTCAATCACCAACGAACCCAATCTGCAGAACCACCTTCACCGGCGAGATACCACCATTTCGGAAGCTCCAGCAGACCCCAATGCAGAACCACCTTCACCGAGACTCACCCATTCTACCATCACCACACGACATTTCACCCAAATCCCAGTGCAAGCACACCAGCAGAGAAACCACCCTAACTACAGCGACCAAAAACCAAGCACCAAACCCGCCACCAACAACTCCACAACCAAGACCCCAAAGCTCCTTTGCCCAAAACCGAACCACGTTCCGACCCACCTGACATCATCAACTCCAAGCCACAGTCAGAAAACCCAGCTCGAATCACTAGCTTCCCAACACAACACCATTCAAACCACCCGTGGCAAAACACCCTCACCGCCACACCCGCACCTCAAAAAATCAACACAAACGGCCACTTAAACCAAGAGAATAGAAAAAAAAAACCCGCTAAACATACCTCAAGATTTCCAACCCATTTCCAGTGAAATCGAACTCCAAGTCGCCATTTAGCTTTCCTTAAACCTCCATTTTCGAGCTAAAAAGCCCCAAATAAAACCCCCACCTACCCCATATGTCGCCACCACCGCCGGTCGGTGGTGGCAGGAAATTTGAGGAAGGGGCTTCGCCCCTTTCCCCACTTCCCCGTCGCTCGTCCTCTCTACTCGTAATGAGAGAGAGAGGAATGAAAGTTTATTTTGTTTTTGTTTTGATTTTTGTTTTTTATTTTGGTTTTATATTGATTTTGATTTTGTTTTTGTTTTGATTTAGTTTAGTTATATTAGTTTAGGTATATATTTATTCCAAATGATAAATTTTAGCCCCAAGTTATAAATTGTTTTAAATTAGTCCCTAAAATACTTTTAGTTTAGCCCTTAAGTTTAAATGTTTTAAGTTCAGTCCCTTAATTTTATTTTTAGTTTTAAATAAGGTTTAATTTATACCCCAAGTTTATAAATTATTATTTCGAGTCCTTAATATTTTATTTTCGGTTTATTGATTTTTCAATTGAGTCCCTAAGTTAGAAAATGTTTAAATTCACCCTTTAGTTTTATTTTTCGGCTTTATTATATTTACGAATAGTCCCTAAACTATTAAACATTATTATTTTAGTTTCGGCTTTTATTTTCGGCTTTAAAATACTTACAGCTTAGTCCTTAAACTATTAAAAGTTATTATTTCAGTTTTTAACTTATATTTTCAGTTTCATTATATTTACAGTTTAGTCCCTAAACTTATGAAAATTACTATTTTAGCCCTTAAACTTTTATTTTCAGATTTAATAAACTTCAATTTAGCCCAAAACTTTATTTTATCGTTTAAAGCTATTTATTTCGGTTTCTATAATTTTCAATTAAGCCCTTAAACTTAATTTCAACACTTTAAAACTTTAAGTTCGAAATACTAATTCAAACTTATTTCCTATTTTTGGCTAGACGATACGTACGAGCAATTAGGAGCTTGAAGTTATTTTCCCGCTCACTTTTCACGCAACTCGAAACAATTGAGGTAGACTCGCCACCATTAATTAGTTTAAATTATAATTGCATGCTTTATGTGAATTACGTGATTTATATGCTTTATGCATAGGATGAGAATGTGTCATATGCGATATATGATATTGTTATGCTTGCCATAACTTATATGCTTAATTGCATGAGAAAGAAAGAAAGAAATAAAGAATCTCTTATGAGATAAGAAAAAATGTTATGCATAACTTATGTGCTTCATCCGCACAAGAAAGAAAGACTACCATGACCCATGTTTTTAAAGAGCCTATGATTTCAAGAAAATAGAACCAAAGATGATATCACTTTGTATATTGCATGAGTGTGTTTTCAATTATTACGTAAATTAATTATCGGCGATGAGTCTACGAGTATTTCTTGAAATACTCATTACTGCTATTTTAACAATATTTTTGCGGACTTCGATGACACGTGATTGATCCGGCAGTGGTGGCATAAAAACTTGATTATCGAAATTATTAAATTTTCGAATTTATGTATCGAAACATTGTTAACGTGTTTTTCGTTTCCGCTATTCCAAAAACATGATATTTAGATTTTGAACAATTATCCAATGTATTTTAATTGCCGACGTAGTTTTCAATTGCAAATGTGATTTTAAAATTAGGTCATTTCATAAAAATTGATTGACAAAATTAGAGGCAAAAGGCGATGACGTGGCAATCCGGGTTAACGAACTCGGGCGCTACGACTTGGTATCGGAGGCTGCGTTTACATGAGGCGGCAAAATTTTCAAAAAAATAAAATTTTTCAAAGAGACGTTCTAAATTGTTTAATTATCATTAATGAAAGTTGCCACTGCTACCATTCAATCCGTCGACTCCGAAGGTAAAGAAGTTATTGAAGTTTATTGTTACCTTATTTTCGGATACTGTTTTACGATTTACGAGACTTAGAAGAAAGAGAAAGAAAGTGTATCCGAATTAGAAAGAAAGAAAGAAAAGAAAGACGAGTTTGAGCATAATTGGAAATAGTTTTCTAAATTTTTACGTCCTCGTAAATTTTAACTAAGAAGAGATGAATAACCCCACTTAATTGGACTTTGCATAATTGGTTTAGGACATGGCACCCAGTGACACCCATTCGTAGAAATGCACCTAGTGACGCAGAACAAGCCGTTAGAGATTACGACCGTTTTCGGTCTAGACTTGATTGGACAATTGCCTAACACATAGAGCAGTTGAATGTCGTACGTGAGCGGGCCATACAACATGGCTACGTGACCTGTAATGCTTCGATCGATTCATCACTTACTCTCGACTTTCGAGACGACTATGCGGAAGTAGGTCGTAGCATATACATGGATGCTCTTACGTCGCATAATGTGGATATGGAATATGATACATTCGCGTGAGATTTGTGGCATATTGGCCCATGTACTTTGAGGACCGCTTTGGGGTTGTACACGAAGGGAGAACATGAGCACGGTGCGAACCCGAACTGAGCAAGAGAACGGGTTAGATCCGAAGAAGACCCGGAAGAAGAACACGAAGAAGACCCAGAAGAAGAAGAACACAGAAGAAGACCACGAAGAAGAAGAAGAAGAACCGAGAAGAAGACAACGATCCGGCGCTAGGAGAGTTCTCGGACTGAATCATGTGTAACCGAAGGAGAATAGAGAGATAGGATCTAGAGTAGGTTTGACATCATTGTATAAAGGAAATTGGAAATGTTCGGCATACATGCCTTCCTATTCATGTACCCGCACCAAAAGAAGTTGAATTATTAATGAAATGATGCATGTTTAGAAAGTGAACTTACTAGGAGAAGGGATTGGTAGCACCCTCGAGGTTAGTTTTCCGTCGGGAGAAACTAACGATACTAATAAGATAGTCGAAGGCGTCTGGAAATCGATTTTGATGGTCAAGTTTTGGAGAGCGGACACAGATATTATCCGAATGAAAGATTTCGATATTATTCTAGGTATGGATTAGCTCGGCACCAACCGTGCCGCAATTATGTGCCACGAAGGAGGTTATTTTTCGTAAAGATGGTGAAGAAGTATTGATTTTATGGGACGGATTAAGGCACTTCCTACTTTGATTTCGGCTTTACAAGCGGAGAAGCTATTAGCCAAGGATAGTTGTCATGGCTATTTGGTTAGTTTTCAAGACAAACCCGTAGATGAGATTACTGGATTCGGTGCCGGTAGTATGTGAATATGGTGACGTTTTTCAGACGATCTACCGGCACTCCGCCGGATAGGCAAGTGGAATTTTCATCGATTTGGTACCGGGAGCGCCCCTGTTTCTAAAGCTCCGTACCGCATGGCACGCAAAAGAGTTGCAAGAATTGAAGGTGCAATTAGAGGAATTGCTAGAGAAGGGTTTTATCAAGCCAAGTGTGTCTCAGTGGGAGCACATCTTGTTTGTAAAGAAGAAGGACGAAAGCATGAGGATGTGTATCGACTATCGAGAACTTAACAAGTTGACAATAAGGAATAAGTATCCCCTACGGATCGAAGACTTATTCGATCGGTTGAAGATCTTGCAATCTTCTCGAAGATTGATTTGAGATCTGGGTACCATCGGCAAGGTTTCGCCGGTGACGTACCAAAAACGAGCGTTCGAGACACGATATGGACATTATGAGTTCACGGTGATGCCGTTCGGTCTTACGAGCGCACTGCGATATTTATGGATTTGATGAGCAGAGTTTTCCATCGGTATCTTGATAAATTCGTTATTGTTTTTATCGATGATATCTTGATCTACTCCAGGGATTCCAACATGAAGAACATTTGATTTGTGTTGGAAACGAGAAGCAGAAAAAGGCTGCATTTGCAAGTTCAAGAAATGTGAATTTTGGCTTGAAAGAGTAGGTTTCTTAGGTCGTATTGTTCTGACTAAAGGTATCGAGGTTGATCCTTCTAAGGTTGAGGCATGTGAATTGGCCAACACACCAAATGTTGGAGATGTGAGAAGCTTTCTTGGATTATTTGGATATTATGCGATTCATAGAAGGTTTTTCTAAAATAGCGAGGTTCTATGACTCGATTGACCGGAAAGGGAGCTAAGTTTCGGTGGAGAACAATGTGAACAAAGCTTTCGAAACTTAAGGACGGACTCGTTTCGGCTCAGTACGGTGCGACTATACGAATGGATCTGAAGGTTTCGTTATTTACGATGCATCCAAACATGGTTTAGGTTGTGTTTTGATGCGAGAATGGCAAAGTGATAGCATATGCTTGAGACGAGTTGAAGCCGCATGAGAAAGAATTACCCGACACATGATTTAGAGCTCGCGGTACATTGTGCGCTCTTAAGATTTGGAGACACTATACGTACGGGAGTAAATGTGAGATTTACACCGATCACAAGAGTCTCAAGTATTTCTTCACTCGAGAAGGAGTTGAACATGCGACAACGTCGATGGCTAGAAGGCGGTAAAAGACTATGGCGCACCATTCTTTACCACCGGGTAAAGCAAATAAGGTTGACGCTTTGAGCGAGAAAGGACGCGGACAGGTTATCAGCTTTAGGAACGACGCAAGATCGATTAATTCGAGATTTGAGGAATCTAAGAATCGAAGTGCGAACCCCATCGATCAAGGATCTTCTATATTGGCAAATGCGAGCGTTAAACAGATTTGAGAAGTCGGATTATAACAGCTGCTGGAGATAAATTTTTAGAAAAGATCGGATCCGAAGTTGGGCCCGGCAAGAGAATAGGTTTCCGAGATTGCCTCACGATAAGGCACTTATATTCGAGAGGGACGTCTCTACGTCATGCTTAGAAGGATGAACATATCCGAATGAGATTTTGACGAAGCTCATTCGGCACCTTATGCGTGCCACCCGGGAGGGACAAAGATGTATCGTGATTTGCGCGATACCTTTTGGTGGAGAAACATGAAGGGTTGTATTGCAAAGTTTGTCTCTCGATGCATGACGTGTCGGCAAGTAAAGAGTGAACATCGAGAGACCATCGGGATTGTTAAATCCCTTGGATATACGAGAATGGAAATGGGAGAAAATTTCCATGGATTTACGTATGAGGTTGCAGAAATCGGTGAAAGGACATGACGCTATTTGGGTTATCGTAGATCGACTTACAGTCGCTCATTTCCTACCAATCGAGAATGACTCTCAATGTGGATCGGTTATCCAGTTGTATGTTAGAGAGATTGTTCGACTTCATGGAGTACGAGTTTCCATTGTATCGAGATAGAGACCCGAGATTTACATCGAGATTAGGAAGAGTTTACAAGTAGCGATGGGTACTAAATTAAATTTTAGTACGCTTACCATCCCCAAACCGATGGACGGTGCGAACGCACTATTCGGACACTAGAAGATATGCTTAGAGCTTGTGTACTAGATTTGAGTGGTAATTGGAGACTCACCTCCCATTAGTGGAATTTGCCTACAATAATAGTTTTCGAGGCTACTATTGGTATGGCACCATATGAGGCACTTTATGGACGACGATGTCGATCACCGAGTCTATTGGGATGAAGTAGGCGAGAGAAGAATTTTAGGTCCGATTGATTGAAAAGACGGTTAAGGCTATTGATAAGATGGCTAACGGATCAAAGCCGCTCAATGAAACAGAGGAAAAGCTATGCCGATCAAAGGAGAAAAGACTTAGAATTTGAAATTGGAGAGAAAGTATTTTGAAAGTAGCTCCTATGAAAGGAACTATTCGTTTCGGCAAGAGAGGGAAGTTAAGACCTCGTTTTATCGGACCATTCGAGATATTAGAAAGTGGGTAACGTGAGGCTTATCGTTTGGCGTTGCCGCGAGCTATCGGCCGTGCGCAACGTTTTTCACGTTTCCCTATTGAGAAAGTATATCCACGATCCAAGTCACGTGGTAAATTTTCAGACTATTTCGATTCAGAGGAATCTGTCCTATGAGGAAACACCTATGTGCATTATAGAAAGAAAAGTCCATGTCTTAAGAAACAAAGAGATTCCTTTAGTCAAAGTCCCATGGGGTGAAAAGGATAGCGATGAAGCTACAGGAGAAAGAGGAAGAGATTACGGCCAAGTATCCGAGATATATTAGATCAAGTAAGTTTAAATTTCGAGGACGAAATTATTTTAAGAGGTAAGGTTGTAGCGACAGCGAACTTTTAAATTTTATAAATTAATTCTCGAAAACGTGTCAAATTTCGGCGTTAACCCCTAATTTTTAAGAAATAGCACGTTCGTCTAGCCATTACAAAATTTAATTCAAATCTATTCGATTAAATCCAATCTCGAATAATAATTTTATTATCAATTTCAATTTATTTTATTTAAATTCAATTTTTATTTTATTTCAAGTCCAATTACATAAGCCCAATTTTAAGCCCAATTTTATAAGTCCAACACCTTGAATTTCAATTCTTTGAGCCCAATTTATTTTAGTCCATTACAATTAAGCCCAATTATGTCGGCCCAAACATTGATGTTTAGGCCCAATCCATTTAGGATTCCTTACAACCCCGATAGGCCCAATATACCACCTTGAAAATTGTGCCCCTAAATTCCCGCTATTTTATTCATCACAATTCCCTCCACTTCCACATTTCACGTGACCAAAATTCATCTTGGTAAGAAATTGTCTCTCTCTCGATTTTCTCTCCATTTCAGGTGAAACACCATTGATGCTAGAAAATCCATTTCTAGCATCAACGCAGTGTAATCATCAAAACAATGCGGCTAACACCATTCACCATCATGACGATCTCGATCCATTCAGTAACACCCCAAACCATTGACCTCCATCTCCTCACCAACACTCAACAGAGATGCACCCTTTCATCAACAACACCACCTAAAACCACCAACCAGATCAGCTGCAAACCATCACTCACACACTGCAAATTCAATCACCAATGAGAACCCAATCTGCAGAACCACCTTCACCCAAGATACCACCATTTGAAAGCTCCAACGAACCCAATGCGAACCACCTTCACCAGACTCACCCATTCTACCATCACCACACGAGCATTTCACCCAAATCCCAGTGCAAAGCACACCACTTGCCAGAAACCACCCTAACTACTGCGACCAAAAACCAAGCACCAAACCCGCCCACCAACAACTCCACAACCCAAGACCCCAAGCTCAACGCCAAAACCGAACCACGTTCCGGCCACCTGACCAACATCAACTCCAAGCCACCGATCGAAAACCCAACTCGAATCACTAGCTTCCCAACACAACACCATTCAGCCACACGTGGCAACAGAAACACCGCCACACCCCACCTCAAAAAAAATCAACACAAACGGCCACTTAAACCAAGAGAATAGAAAAAAAAACCCATAAACATACCTCAAGATTTCCAACCCATTTCCAGTGAAATCGAACTCCAAGTCGCCATTTAGCCTCGGTTAAACCTCCATTTTCGCGCCTTAAAAGCCCCAAATAAAACCCCCCACCTACCCATGTCGGCGCCGCCACACGCGGTCGGTGGCGAAATTTGAGGAAGGGCTTCGCCCCTTTCCCCCTTCCCGTCGCTCGTCCTCTCTGCTACGTAATGAGAGAGAGAGGAATGAAAGTTTATTTTGTTTTTGTTTTGATTTTTGGTTTTTATTTTGGTTTTATATTGATTTTGATTTTGTTTTGTTTTTGTTTTAGTTTAGTTATATTAGTTTAGGTATATATTTATTCCAAATGATAAATTTTAGCCCCAAGTTATAAATTGTTTTAAATTAGTCCCTAAAATACTTTTAGTTTAGCCCTTAAGTTTAAATGTTTTAAGTTCGAGTCCCTTAATTTTATTTTTAGTTTTAAATAAGGTTTAATTTAGCCCCAAGTTTATAAATTATTATTTCGGTCCTTAATATTTTATTTTCGAGTTTATTGATTTTCAATTGAGTCCCTAAGTTAGAAAATGTTTAAATTCAGCCCTTTAGTTTTATTTTCAGCTTTATTATATTTCTGAGAATAGTCCCTAAACTATTAAACATTATTATTTTAGTTTTCAGCTTTTTATTTTCGGCTTTAAAATACTTACTGACTTAGTCCTTAAACTATTAAAAGTTATTATTTCAGTTTTTAACTTATATTTTCGGTTTCATTATATTTACAGTTTAGTCCCTAAACTTATGAAAATTACTATTTTAGCCCTTAAACTTTTATTTTCAGATTTAATAAACTTCCAATTTAGCCCAAAACTTTATTTTATCGTTTAAAGCTATTTATTTCAGTTTCTATAATTTTCAATTAAGCCCTTAAACTTAATTTCAACACTTTAAAACTTTAAGTTCGAAATACTAATTCAAACTTATTTCCTATTTTTGGCTAGACGATACGTACGAGCAATTAGGAGCTTGAAGTTATTTTCAGCTCACTTTTCACGCAACTCGAAACAATTGAGGTAGACTCGCCACCATTAATTAGTTTAAATTATAATTGCATGCTTTATGTGAATTACGTGATTTATATGCTTTATGCATAGGATGAGAATGTGTCATATGCGATATATGATATTGTTATGCTTGCCATAACTTATATGCTTAATTGCATGAGAAAGAAAGAAAGAAATAAAGAATCTCTTATGAGATAAGAAAAAATGTTATGCATAACTTATGTGCTTCATCCGCACAAGAAAGAAAGACTACCCACAGCCCATGTTTTTAAAGAGCCTATGATTTCAAGAAAATGAACCAAAGATGATATCACTTTGTATATTGCATGAGTGTGTTTTCAATTATTCTGTAAATTAATTATCGGCGATGAGTCTACTGAGTATTTCTTCGAAATACTCATTCTGCTATTTTAACAATATTTGCAGACTTCGGAGGCGAACGTGATTGATCCGGCAGTGGTGGCATAAAAACTTGATTATCGAAATTATTAAATTTTCGAATTTATGTATCGAAACATTGTTAACGTGTTTTTCGTTTCCGCTATTCCAAAAACATGATATTTAGATTTTGAACAATTATCCAATGTATTTTAATTGCCGACGTAGTTTTCAATTGCAAATGTGATTTTAAAATTAGGTCATTTCTGCAAAAATTGATTGACAAAATTAGGGCAAAAGACGATGACGTGGCAATCCGGGTTAACAGAACTCGGGGCGCTACAGTGTACCTCTTTCCACTGTTAGATTCAGGTAAAATAGGACCGCAAATATCGGTGTGAATCAGCTCCAATTTCTGACTTGCTCTCGAAGTGCTTTTCTTAGGCATATCATCTCTATGTTGCTTGCCATTGATACAATCCATGCAGGTCATGCTTGAGGCAGGAAATTTGGGAAGTCCACGTACCATCTTTTTCCACTGCAGGATTCTTAGACCTTTATAGTTCAAATGGTTATATCGTCTATGCCAAAGGTAGGAGAGGTCTTGAGAGCTTGTGTGAAAACATCTTTCTAGTTGAGCTTGTGTAGGGACTTGAACTTGAATCTGTGCTAGCAGGATGAACATTCTGTTGGCGCTCATTAAGATTTGAATGATTAAACCCTTCTCTGGATGGTAGATTTTACAGACTCCTCTCTGAGTTAAGATTGCCAAGCCTCTCTCTTGAAGTTGTCATATGCTCAAAAGATTATTTTTGAGCTCTGGAATATAGTACACTTCATTGACAACATGATTAACTCCATTCAATAATAGCTTCACATTCCTTTTTCCAGCCACACTCATTCTACTATTGTTTCCCAACTTAACTGAATGTTGAAAACTTTCATCTAAATTGGTAAACATACCTCGATATCCACACATCTTATTGGAGCATCCTGAATCAAGAAACCACGCATCATTCTGCTCTCCTCATGCGATTCAACATATGACATTAGCATCTTCTAATCTTCTTCATTCAGCTCTGCGTAATTGGCTTCCTTGTTCAAACTTGGACATTCATATTGGAAATGTCCAAGTTTGTGACACTTGAAGCATTCCACTGTGGCCCTATTGAACACTTGTCCTCTTCCACGACCTCTTTCTCTGTAATTGCTTTTTCTTTGGCCTCTTCCTCCAACCCTTTCATCATAGACCCTCAGTACTTGATCATCTCCATCATTTTTTCTGAACATTTGTTCATGAACAAGTAGTGAACTCTGAAGTTTATCCACTGAAAGATGATTGATGTCTTTCGACTCCTCGATCGAACAAACTTTGTAGTTGAACTTCTCAGTAAGTGTGCGCAAGATCTTCTCAACGATCTTCACATCGTGCATATTCTCTCCAAGATTCCTCATATCGTTTGCCACCAGCAACACTCTTGCAAAGTAATCTGTGACAGATTCTCCAAGTTTCATCTCCAACACTTCAAAATTCCTGTGAAGAATTTGAAGTTGAGCACGCTGCACCCCTAGCGTTTCCCTGGTACTTGACCTTCATGGAATCCCACAGCTGCTTTGTCGTCTCCTTCTGAGCAATTGTCTTCAGAATGGACTTGTCAATGGATTGAAAAAGATAATTCTTGGCCTATAGATCCTTCAACTTTGTCTCCTCCAAGGTTTTTCTTTGTACACCAGTTAAAACTTCTCCAGGAGTAGGTTCTGCATACCCCGTCTCAATAACACTCCAATACTCCTTTGAACGTAGGAGATTCTCCATTAGCATGTTCCAATGCTCATAATCCCCATCAAACTTTGGGATGCAAGGTTGCGCAAAATTACTTGACTCTGCTGGCATCTTTTCACTTCCTCACTCTGTGTTTTGAAAATCACTCAAAAAGACTGCGGCTTTTCTTTCAGGCCCAGTGAGGGCTCTGATATCAGTTTGTTGGGAATGAGAACAAAAACAAAGAACTCAAATACAAGGATTGGATTGAATGACTTAAATCTTTATTGAATAACAGTGACTATTCATAGCCTTACATGAATAAACAGAATAGCTAGAAAGCAGCCCACGCTTACAGAAACGTAGTAGATGTAATAAGGAAAAAATCAAAACAGAATTCCCAGAAGAAAGTGTCAAAGCTGTGAACAACTTCCTAAAGACTAGGGAATTATTTTAACTGAAACTAAAACCCAATTAGCAATAATCCTAAAACTACCGGGAAACCAAATAACCCTTCAATAATCTCTTTAAACCAATTTTTTTTAATTTATGATATATAAAAAAAAGTTTTCAATAATGCTTGTAATTTTGTTCCCCTCGTGGTGACTAGTTCCATTAATGCTTTGACTTAGATTAACGCCAGCTAAAACGAACTTGTATCAATCAATGAATAAAGCTGCTTGTCGAGTGAATAGAAGATAAAGGACATGTTAATTTGAGACCTCATTGATCGAAGGAAATGGAAGGTTCTGATTTTGTGATGGGGTTGTATGATGCAAGAGGACATACGGTTACGTCCCTACCCACCTAATTCATACATACCACTCTCTCTGGTAGGTTGACTTTCTATGCTATATCTTTCTATTTCCTAAACATTTCTATGATTAGCATATGTTTGACAAGTGGGATTGAGATATTACGATATAGGGTGGCTTGTGAGATTGAGATATTATTGAACACCTGTTTCTTTCACCACATTGCAAGGCCATCATGTCCATGCCGGGTGGTTGCCTAGGTGTGCCAAATATTCATGTTTGGTATTTTGGAAAGTTGGGACTATACACCACAATCACCACCCACCCACAAGTCTACTCAAATCCACTGAAGGGGTGGTGGAAAGTTACATTTATAGTTGTGAAGATAGAATTATGTTCTCTTTGAGGAGGGAATGAAACTTCTACTCTTTTATCCAAATTATTAAGATTTTTTTATTAACGCTAGTGTGGATCGTGCGTTACACGATAACCGTTATAATTTTTGTAATTCCATAATTGAACAATGACAAAAATAACATTAAATTGTTTCAAGTAATGAATATTCAAGCACCCTTTAAATTACATCATTTATTTAATATTTAATATTCAAATATATATTAATACTACATTGTTTTCAACCAATTTTACCATAACAAATATAAAAAAACAAAAAGTAATAAAATGAAATATTATAGTACGATTCTCACCAGATTGTTTTCTAGTTTTGACTTTTTTTTTCTTTCTGTTGTTCAGTGCATGTATTTTTTGTTAAATTATTAATCTTTCGTGCTCGCTTATTACGAAATTCAGTTACCACTTAACTCTCTGAACCTTTACCTTTAAAAGAAGAACAAATATTGGAAATGAAAATAAAAATGTAAATCACAAGAATATAATTTATAACTGATACAACTCAACTTGCAACATAAAATTAAAAAAAAAAAAAATTACAGGTGAATCAACAAAATCAATAAACTATAGATATAAATGCTAACCAGCAGAAGTGGTTGGAATGTAGGTTATCTTCTAATTCAAGAAAAAGAACCTACTTCGACCGGATGATCTAACAGATTGTCCACAATTTTGCGAATGAATTTTTTCTTCCATAAACTCATTGCAACTACTTTATACAAAGAACATATTTAGCTCCTCAATAAAAAATGTGTTTAAAATAATGTTTCAGTGTTTTAAAATCAATTTCTGGATGAAATATGTAATCCTTTAACTTTTTGTTCATGTTCAAATTGGAGGTCGAACTTTATGCCTCATTTCTGATTGAGAATTACAACATTGCAATGAACAAACTCGATTTCTGTCAATTTCAATCGGACCTTATCTAAGCAAAATGCAGGCTAACAGTGCATTCACAGAGATTTACAAGAATTGAAAATAATAATTTTAAATAACAATCTTTAAAAGAAATAGAGACTTTCAATAGATATGATGTACCTTATCCACATTTAGTAGATATTCAAAAGATTTTATAAACGATTTTACCCATTCACTACAAGTAAACCTGAAATAGCCTCTACCCACTACTTTTTCCAACTCGTAGAAATTATTCGGAAAACGAAATTTCTTTGTTACAAGTGACTCAATGTGCTCTGTCGGAGTTGACACTGAAAATTTCGTTTTTCCAAGTGATGTTTTGCTTCAAGCAAAGAGTTTAAGAAATAAGGGAAGACAAAAAAAAATATTACAAAAAAGTAAATTGAAGGTGAAATTTTAATATGTCAAATCCTCAAATATCAAGAACCCTACTATTATTTACTATTTCATTCCCCTGTAAAAATAGGAATGGGAAACCATTGATTAAAACTTGCTAAAAATGGAAACTATATAGTCTTGAAGCATTTTCTTTTGATGCAAACAGATTCCATGATTTTAGTTTCTATCCAGTGGCTAGTTCATACATAGAAAAAGCAGCAGAAATAATTTGCTCCAATTAGAAGGTCAACCCATCCATAAAGTATGAAAGAGCACTGATGTAATGCAAATAAAATTTTAGTATTGAAGCCAGAAGTGGGCCAAACCCAAACCAACCTGAGTAAACCGTCCAACCCGACCCAAACCGAACGTTTTGGGTCGGTTTTTTGCTTTTTTTAGGAGGGTTTCAAATATTGTGTTGGGTGGTCGGGTTGCGGGTTAACAACCCAAACACGATAGAAACCGACCCAGCCTGACCCGATTACATTAAAAAAAAGAGAGAGAAAGGGAAAAGACGTTAAATTGAAAAACAAAACCCTAAGGCTAAAAGCCAAAACACCCGTTGCCTATCTAACCTTCACATTTAGCGTGGCCTGGTTGCAAAAAATTGAGGAGAAACATTGAGGAGAAGAAGGCATTTCTTAATCCGAGAGTCAACACGTAAATCTTACTTCCAGTTTAATCTAAATATTTCGATATTTTTTTGCCATATTATTATTAGGTTAGGTTAGATCTTTGAGTTTTAGCTTTCTTTGTAGATCTATTTTAGCTCGTAAATTAGTCTCTGTTCTTCGCTCTCGCCATCTCGTAAGCCCTCTTGTCGATTTTCTTTTTCATTTTTACTGGTTTTTAAGTTCTCAGATTCAGAGGATTTGGAATACATAACACTCCATTTACAATCTAATTACTATTTTAATGAGAAATTTGAGGTCCTAAAGTTGTCGGTTGTTGTTGTTCCGATTAATAGCTAGGGGTTTCCCCCAATGAAATAATATTTTTCTATTCAAGGATCAGCAGTATCAGGATGTGAGTAAATTAGAGATGAACATACTGAAGATATACCTCTATGGACATACAAATGCACCAAGGTAATGTGATATGTTCTAACTTCTGGGTAGCAAATTCTTTTTTGGCTTAGGTTGAAAAGCTACTAATTTCTATTGCAACTCATGATTAAATGTACTAGTTGTAATTCTGAATAATTGGCCTAGGCTTTTCCTTATTCTTGACATTCCAGATAATAATATGAATGAAACAACTTTTTCAGGTGAGAGGATTCCTTCTTAATTATGGTGTGTATTTTGCCACAAGAGCTGCTCTAGGTCTCATTCGAGTGGATTTTATTTCAAGATGTGTATGCTTCAAGATGCTATCAGAAACATTTAAAACTTTATAGTAAATTGCTTTATGGATACTTTCCCAGTTAATTTAATCATGTTCATTCCCATGTTTTCTCCTGCAGCTCCTAGTAGCGATTTACATGCCTGAGGTGATGTAAATCACATAGACAAGTTGTAAATCCCAAACCGCATCAAAAAAACGTGAATCTTGTGGCTTGATTATGCAGTCCCAAACTGACCAACCCAACCCAACCGATACTTGATTGGGTTGGGTTGGATTTCAACCTTTGTATGGATTAAATTGAGTTAAATTTTGATCAAACCGATCATGTTGAGTTGGATTTGGGTTAAGGCAAAAACCGACCTAACCCAACCCACGCCCACCCCTAATTGAAGCAGATAAAATGAGTTTTGTAGTTAATTTCTTGTAAAACAATTGGAAATAACTTAATATAAGGTGGTGTTAAATGATAAAATTATTCATAATGAAATTATACCTTTGAAAAGCTCTGCAATGCAAAGTAGACCTGTAGCCAAAAGAAGAAAACAGTCAGGGAAATGAAATGTTCTAAAATCCAGAAATTAAGAAATTCATCAACGGTGATGAGAAAATCAACGAAGCAGAATCAGATATTAAGATCGCGGAATAAACTTCCGATAAATGTAACTACAATAAGTCGGTAATTATTGAAGTGATGAAGAACACTTAGTTTTTTTGTATTGGCCCGGAATGATGGACAACCTCGGGTCGGTACTTTTTGATTTTCTCCTTAGTCACTGTATTATTTATACGGAGTTATAAACATATTGAGACCTCAACATATTTTCACATACCATCAATAAATCATTATTTTTCCCTTTTTGCTTTTTTTCCTTTGTTTTATCAAGGATTCATTAGACAACTTCTCTTAAAAGCTCTCCAACGAAAATGGCCCAATCCCTAACATATTGGGCAAGCCACAAAAACTTCATTTTCTGTATAAGTTACTCTCTTTGAACTTTATGTTATTAAATATTATTTATTTTTGAAATTTTTTTTTCTTGAGCTTTCATTCCTGCTTGTTGGATTGAAACTTTGCCATTCAAAAATAATAGACAAATGGGACTGGGTGTTTTTTAGGGGACCAAACACAAGGTCATTATTTTCGTCTTTTCTCATATTTTTCTTTTCATTCTCAAGCCCTTCGTTTTTCTGATTATCTAGTAGGCTCTCAAATTTCATTTTTCTGGGCATTTTCCTGTTATCCAGTTATCCTCACAGATTCCCACGAAAAATCAAGTATTTGTAAGGTTAGTGAAAATTTAAATCCATAAAAGTTTGTTAATTAAGAGTTTCATTTCCATACAATATTGATTAATATTCTGCAATCTCATCCTCCACTAATGGATTATTTTACTTTCTATGCAGCCTCCAATCTAGATTGCTATCTTTTGAAAAGAGCATAACAATCCTTACAACACTATTTTCTTTACAAAACTTATAGATCTAGGCAGTACATCTATGCATAAACATAAACTTGCACTGATTCACAAAAGCAAAATTTTTGTTTCGCATCACAAATGAGAGAAATACAATAAAAACCAAAGTTCTTAAGAAAACGGTTCCCACTAAAAAAAATCGTCATCATACAGATAACAATTATAATTAAAAAAAAGAGAGAGAAAAAATTATATTACCAAGAGATATAGATAAACGTATGTCTATAGGAGGGAGAAGAAAGATCGAGAGAAAGCAAAAAATATTGTTTGCTTTCTGCTGGAGAGAGAGAGAGAGAGAGAGAGAGAGAGAGAGAGAGAGAGAGAGAGAGTGTGTGTGTGTGTGTGTGTGTGTGTGTGTGTGTCCGTGATAGATGAGAAAATGCAAATACAAATGGAAATGATGTTCAAATTTACGTGAAATGAAATGTAAATAGATGAAATGTAAATGTAAATGAAAATGACACTAAATAATTCATTTCATACCTCTTTTATATATTGTAGTGATATAATTAGGGGTGTCCAAAAGTCCCGAACCGAACCCGAACCGAGCGGTTCTTCATAAATTAAATACCCGAACGGGTACCCGAATCGAGAACCGATGAGTTTGGGTCGGGTCTCGGGTCTAGACCAAGAACCGAAGAATCGAACAAGAACCGAAACTAAATAATTTTTTTATTTTTTATATTGAATTAATTAAATTATTTTATTTTTTTCTATACAAATTAGCAAATTAATTGAATAAATTAGATTATTTCATAATTTTAATTTTAAAGCCCAAATCATTTTAAAATCCATTAGCCCATTTTAATTTGAAGCAAATGAATATACTTTATGTAGTTTTGCTGTAATATTAATATCTACTTTTTTGTATTTGTATGCATTAAATTAATCTTATTGGACGGCTAGTTTTCTATATTTTTTTGAATTGGGCTACGTTAATTTGTAAAAGTTACGAATGAAATGTTATTAATTGTATTTATGTAGTGTTACTGAAAATATTAAAAAATTTAATTATGGTACGGAACCGAACCGAACCGAACCGAACGGAACCGAACCCGAACGGTTCCATAATTATATTTGGACCCGACGGGTCCATTTATTAAATACCCGAAAGTTTTGGGTTGGTTCGGGTATCTTCAGAACCGAACCGAACCGACCCATGGACAGCCCTAGATATAACTATATATTTTTTAATTAAGCGTGATGAAAGAGATAAGAACGATCCCAAGTATTTCCATTACTACTTTTGTTTGATATTTTATTGAATAAAAAGAATTTGATGCGGCGACGTTTGCTCTTAATGAAGTCAAAAGGGCGCATCTTTCTCCTATAAAAATCATCCCATGGATGATGGATCTCACCAATCAAATTTAGAAGCTTAGTCATTGAAAAACATTATAAATATTCCAAATAATATAAGTATGTGTGTCATTGCCTTGAAGGTTGGGAAAGAAATTAAGCCCTCGTTTGGTACCCAATTTAAATTAAAGTCATTTCAACCACATATATTACGGATCCCACAACTTTTCGACCACATATTTCATCAATTTCTATCAAAATCTATAAAAAAAAATTGATTTTAATCTTCACCAGATATGGGCAAAAATTATATTCGATAACTTAAAAGGTAGATGTGTGAAGTGAATCTCTCCATTGGCGAAACTCTATACCAATTTCACTTTTTCTTTTTTTATTAAGTTGGATTATGCAACTCCTTGCAAAAACCAAGTAATCGAGTCGATAGTTTGTTTTATAATTGTTATTTTTGATCGATTCATACTTAAAAACAAAATAGAAAAAATCAACAAAGGCCTTTGCAAGTCTTAATCTAATCACAACCTTTTCCAAAAGGGTCAATTCACGACACCTCTAATTCTGTAAATGATAATTGTGTTCACACTACATTTTTTGTTTACTACAGTATATTTTCATTACAAAGTATGTCTCTATCATTTACTTATCGCCATACTTAAGTTTTCAACTTTTTGTCGCATTCTTATCTTGAAACTCAATTGATTTACATATCTTATTCTTGATGACGATTTTTATCTAAATATTTTATAAGTCTGCTTTGAAATTAGGAGGAAATATTTGTCGTTTTTTTTTCTGCTTAACAAATATTTTGTGTAGAAATCATCATCAAGGACAAGATTTACTAATTAAATGAAAATTTATGAAAAAATTAGCGATATAAATGCCATAATTGAAGACTTTCATTACAATTAACATGCATTCCCTTTCTGTAATTAACAATGTTCTAAAATAAGTAATGCGTTGAGATGCGTCAAGGCCGAAAATCAAGAATCATAAGTGTAGGGTTGTAAATGCGAAGAATAAGGGTTATAATGCGTTTCGTATTTTTAAACATTAAATAGATTTTTATATATAAAAAATAGATTTTTTACTAAAAAAAAAAATTAGGGCGGGATTAGGCGGCGCTTTTAGAACAAAAGCCCATTCTTCGAGCATACCCCAAATTCAACGCGTTTTCTCCTCACGTCGCGCCGTATTTTAGAACATGGGTAATTAATATGAGTAATGTTATTCATCCCCAGTGGGGATGAAAACACAGTCTAAATGATAGGTGAAATTAAATGTGAAATTAAATGACTTATTTAATTTCACCTATCATTTAATGCTACATTAGCGTCACCTAAATTGTATTTTCATCCTCAGTGAGGATGAATAGCATTACTAATAATTCATGTATCTTACACACGTGCACACGGCACGCACCCTAACAATCTTTAACCTGACTGTGTAATGTATTGATCCTAGGCCCTTTTTCAATGCCAGCTTCTGACTTCTAACTGTGGCGTGAACAAATGAACGAAACACAAATTATTTATTAAATAAAACAATAAAAGTCATCATGAGATTGAGAGGTGGTGGAAAAATAAATAAATATATTCGATAAATCTTTCTTCATTTTCAGTGTAGGATTAAGCTACTTGTGCATCATAAATTACATTTCATAACTTGTAAAAATCGAGGTAATTGACTGTTTTAAACATTGTTAAAATTAATGGCAAAATCGAGCACCATAACATGGAGCGTAAACAAAGTTGTCAACCATAATGTATGTGTAACAAAATTGTCCAAAGTAAGAAGGAAATTACCATTCATTTTCAAATAAGAAATGATCACAAATAACAAGGAAAAAATCATATGTATAAGTGTTCTCTAAGTGTTGCGTTGGCAACATTTGATTGGATCTCTTTTTTATTTTAATTTTTTGTTGTCGTGAACAAATGAAAAATCGCAAAGTGTATAACAGTAAAAATTCAGTGAACTAAATTTTACAACACCTAGGATTGTCCAATTAACAATGCAAACTTCTGTCTTTCAGTTGACAATTTCCAGATCCGATTCTTCAGTTTATGGGATTTCGTGCTGGCCTCGTATTCCACGAGGACATGACGTTTGATTTAATCTTAATTTTTTAAAGCCATCCTATTTAAGTTTGCATTACCATAGTCAACTTTGTCTATTTTCGAGTTTTTTTTTTTCCTTTATTAATTTTTTAAGATCAACGGATAATTGCATTTTGCCTAGGTTTCATTCAACTTAAAAAATTGAATAAAATATGTCAAAATTAATAATTAATTTTAATCACACGTTTCATAAGACTTACTACTTTTTATACAAGCAGCTTATTATTTTTTTATTAAAATCTACTAAAATTTTGATTTTTATCTAGATTAAATAGGGGCTTAGTTGAAATTAAAAGTAAAAGTTTTTTTTTTTCCTTATGACAAATTTCTTTTCCAACTCTTCGTGGAGAGGTAGATTGTTTGAATCACCGTATTATTTTTCAATTTGTATTAAAATGTTACATTGTGGCGGTGTTTTTTTTTTTTTTTTTTTATGATTCAATTCAATATAATTATCACATGAGCACCTCGTATAGTTAGATCGCAGAACACACACCCATTTCTTTTGTAGAAATGATGTTTGTACAGTCATTGGTGGGGTTGTACTCTAATTAGTGTGGGGCTCACTAATTACTTAATTAGTGGATCCCACACTAATTAGAATTAGGTGTAAAAATTACAGCCCACTAATGACTATAAGTGTAGTAGGTTTCTTTCTTTTGGTGGCCTTAAAAATTTCAAAATATAATTTTGAGTAGTATTTTTTGAAAAATGTAATTAAAAATGATAAAAAGTTATGAATTTATGTGTAAAATATTTTACTGTATGAATGTGTGGTTGAAAATAATTCTGTAGTCAAAATTAGATTAGATTAAATTAAAGGTCGTCAAATAGCCCCTGAATTACCCGGTATTAAGGGGACACTTCCGTCATTTCACGGAAAATAAAAAAACATAAAGAGGTTCAATGCTATTGTCACATTATTCTTGTTATTTTAAAGTCAAAACTTAGATGCGTCTTTGTTTATCTAATTATACACTTCCTTGAAAAGGAGCAATTGACTTCGATCGGTGCAACAAAAGCAGCATTAAGAGTGGAAGAAGAGAGGGAGGGAAGAGTGTGTGTGTGTGTGTCTGTGTTTTAATTAAATTTCTATGGGGAGAAAAGAAGAAAGCAATGAAATGGATATTGATCTATCCCTCAAGCTTGACGCACAAGCAGAATCCGATCGAGTTGAAGAAGAATTACCGATCGCACATAAACGCGACGAAGAAGTAGAAGAAAAAGAAGAAGACGATGTTCAAAGGGAAAATTCCAGGCTGGAAAACTTTAAGAGTACGGAAGAGGTACAGTTTTTTGTAAAAGAAAGTTGATTTTAATTAATTTTGTTGTTTATATATTTGCATGAGCTAGTTTTTTTCTTCTTGCAATGACTAACAATATGCATGGAACTGTAAAATTCCATCAGATATCAATTCTACAGATGCAGATGAATCGTATGAAGGAGGAGAACAAGATATTAAGCAATGCTGTCGAACAAATTATGAAAGATTATGATGATCTTCAACTGAGATTTGCTATCATCCAACAAAATACTAATCAAAATAAGGTAAATTAATTAATTAATTCGAATTTCGATCTCTTTGATTTATGATCTGAAAATATTTCTATCTAAGCTCAAAGGCGGCGATCATGATCCGAGTCGAGACCCGAAAGGAAGGGCACTGTCATCAGCAATAGATGAAGATGGTACAACAGAAAGTGATGAACTAGGGTTATCTTTGACGCTACGAACCAGTTCGAAGAAATTGGAGGAAGACCAGACGAGGAAGGAGAAAATTGAAGGTACGATAGGATCTGCATCAATTCAAGGTAAGTTACAAGGCAGCAATAACTTTCCAGGATTCAATGCAAGCCATGTTAGTTCTCCTCCAAGTAAAAGAGCTAGAATTTCTGTCAGAGCCAGATGCGAAGCTGCCACTGTGAGTTCAAATTCATTGTGCATTAATTTCAAAACAAAGACCTAAAATTGATATAGAAATGTGTACATTTTTAATCAGATGAATGATGGATGCCAATGGCGAAAATATGGACAGAAGATTGCTAAAACAAATCCTTGTCCTCGAGCATACTATCGTTGCACGGTAGCTCCTGGTTGCCCAGTCAGAAAGCAGGTACGTATTTACAACTTTAGTCTCTTAGTGCGTGCAGCACTGTTTAAAAAAAAAAAAAGAACTGGACCGGACTGGACTAGCCAGGTCGATCGGAAAAATCGAAAGTGGGACCAAACTATATTGATATTCTGTATTAATGTATTAGGTGCAAAGGTGTTTGGAGGACAAGTCAATACTGATCACAACATATGAAGGAACACACAGTCATCCACTTCCAGTAGGTGCAACAGCAATGGCGTCAACAGCAGCAGCCTCCTACATGTGTAATCCATTTATGAATAATGAAATATCAACCTTAAACCAAACAAATTTCCCATATTACAACAGCCCTCATATGATAAATCCGTCCTTTCCATATATACCCAACCTAAGAAACAAAAACCCTAATCTTGATCCTGCTAAGGGAATTGTTCTTGATCTCAGCTCTTCACATTCAGCAGAAAAAGTGGGCTATTCTTGGAATGGAAACACTCTTTTTAACCAGCTTATTCCTGGCCCTAAACCAGTTGAAGAAATAGGGTCCGAAGGTGAAATTGCAGTGGCATCAGATCCTAAATTTAGGATTGCTGAATGAAGATACCCAAAAACTCATTCTCCTGGGGATGGGGACAAGTGCAGGCAGCCCTACTAGTACGAACTTGGGTTCTGGAATATTCCGGTAATTAAGACCATTATTCCAAGAGCCGGACGAGGAAAAAGTACTCAAAAGACTACTGATTCGCAGTCAATAACAATTAACAACTTCAACATTGAAAGTCGTATTCTACGAATCACAGTCATTGGAAGTCGGAAGATGAGTAATTGTAGATGATGGATTGTGCATTATACATCATTGAACTTCGTAGATCCATGTTCATAATGAAGTTAAACATTGTCATTCATTATTATCCATATATTTCGTGAATCCACTATCATTTTTCTTCATAGATTATTTATAAATTGGCGAGATGGGACTTAGTAAAATTTCATATCTTCCTTATGTTAGCGTTCAATTATAAATTAACAAAAACGATCACGTTTCTAGATCATATTTTGTGAGGGGTTCTAAACAATGCCAAGAAACGCGTCTCAAATATTTAGAGAACTTGTTTTTAGAGTGAAGATCTGAGCTCAAATTCGTTGAACGAGAAGTCAAGAAATTTCTGATGCGACATTTTCTTGTTATTGTAAAATACCATATTAGGCTTGAACCTTTTAAAAAGAGTATGAAACTATTACACGTTTACTTTTCAGGTTTATTTTACTGCGTTATAACTATGATTTGACATATTTCGGAGGACCAAACAAATTTGAAAGAGAATCCATCAATTTAAACTTTGAAAATATCAAAAAAATTGATGAAAAATCATCTCATTACCACTAATGCAGACATTATAATGAGTAATCTGAATTTAATTAAGCCCCACGTTTGGTTTAGCTACTTTTCCAGATTCACTAGAAATTATTGGAAAGCTTCAGATAATAAATCAGCTGACAAATATTCAAAGAAAAAACAATAATTTAAAAAAAATAAAAACCTCAGGGTAGAAATGGAAGAACAGAAGCGAAAGATAATAATAAATCCTTAATTTTCTTTCTTTGGTAGACTTAAAAATACCACAACTGGCTGTTTGACAGATCCCCCTATTCAAAAACCCAGACTTCGCATATAAGCAACGTCTTTGAGCAGGATGAGAAAAAACTATTACATTCTCTTTGCTCAAACTTTTGAACTTCAGAAAACTCGCCCTGTTCAGCAGGCAACAGTAATCAGAAGACATAATTGGGACTGGACCATCGGTTACTTATTTCTATTCCTCTTTCATGCAACAGAAAAAATACAAAACCACCCTTCCCCCATCTTTCAACACCCTACTCAGCTAACAGAACTGTCAATTGAAGTAGCAAGAAAATGGATAAGCACTCCATGCCAGGCTAACCCAGTCAGCAAATCAAGATTCCAGCTTAGTTTCAGATGAGCTCAATCCAGAAGAAATGCCACCAATGCTCCCAATCTGTGAGTCTAAGGGCGACGGCTTTGAATTGATGTACTGCACAATAGTGCAAGAAACATTTAATTTTGCAATGATAAGCACGGGATGCTAGCTAATAAATTCATTAACCAAAAATATGTATGCATCGTCTCTCACCTTATAGAAATCACTGATTTCCTCTTCAGTAAGACCACCCTCATCAGCATTCTCCTCCCAGCCCAAGGAGCGCAAAAATGCAGCCTCCTCCTCCTCTGAAAGTATAGGATCAAAATTTTGATGTTTTTTTCCATTACTGACATATTTCTGCCCTTCACAAGCATCACCATTGCAAGTAAGGTCACCATTCTTGTCAGACAAATGGCTCTCACCTGGGCTTACACATGATGGTGCATCACCAGCATTAGGAGTACTCAAAACAGTGACATCTAATTCACCAACCTTATCTGAAGCAGCTGGTGACACGGCAGTGCCGTGATCTGAAACAGACAATGAGTTTGCCATAGATTGATCAGGAGCGTAAGAAGAATTTGCCATGGATTTCTTCCTCATAAGTTTGAAAAAATCATTTCGACTTTGAGCTTGAGGAGCGGGTCTCTTCTCCAAAGCATTCAATATAGGCTTGTGCTCAGCACTAGGAATGATTGAGTTGTTTGCTGGGCCCATAATGGTAGCAGCTCCGGAAGCTGATGGAGTCATCGAAAGGGAGGAATTTACTAATTTGCTACCGCTTGTTGGACTCAGGTTATCCTTTGTAGCAGAAGAGACAGCATTCCTCTCTCGTGCTGGTTTGAGAACATGGAGCTTTCCCACATTAGTTGACTTCGAAACATCAGACTTCAAGAGCCCTCCACGAGGAGAGTGACTAACAGAAAGCGTAGGCGAAATAGGATGCTGCAGCTGACCCCCCTTAGCTTTTTGTTTATCTAAAGAAGTCAAGACCTGAAGGAAAAGTTTAATGAGATTAATCACATCTTCGAAATGTATCAAAAAAATAAATAGCACAAGATAAAAGCAGTCCATTCATATTATGCAGCATGACCTCAAAAGCACATAAAGCATAAGCTTTTTCACGTATGCTTTCGTGGACTTCTACAAAGGTGTATCTTTCTACATGTCATTTAAGTGGGTCCAAAAATCAATTCCTGATAGCAGTTAATAATTTGTTTCATGAAAAAGAAGAGAAAACAACACTACAAGACCTGGATATTCACTAGCTACTTTGAACAGCCATAACTTTTAGAAAACATAGCCAAAACAAAAAAAAACACTTCATATACACACACATAAATGCTCCAAAAGTTGAATTGAATTGCCATCACTAGAGCGTGATGGAGCTGGTTGCAAGTTTTAACAAAAAAAGATTCGGCTATGCAAAATATTGGATTGTGTTAAAAGTTAGCCCTTGTTTGAGCCCCATTTTTTGGGGGTAATAGATTTTGGAATAGTTTTTTTTTTGGAGAATGTGTGGTTAAAAAGTAAGAAAAGGTTTTGGGTTTACGTGTAAAATTATTTTATTTGGAAAAGTTCTACTCATATGTTGTCACCAAGCTAATCACTTCCAGTTGTCCTCAGGCCAATGGCATCCTCTTTGCTCTCAAACTCTCCTTTGCTGTAGTCAAAAGGGAGCTGAATTTCATTCATTCCCCTATCCAACCTCTCCCACCCCCAAAAGACTCAAGAGTATCATTTCCTATTTGACCCCGTGGAATTCAATATTCAAAGTTACATTCGGAGATAGGTGGTAGAACAAATAAAGATTTCTTATTGCTATTTGCTGTTGAAAACAATCTATTGATTCTATTCTCTCCCTCTCATCCTTGGGCCAGGCTCTTCTTTTCCTTCCTTTACTCAACCTCCCCACCCCCAAAAAATCAGGTGTGTGTGTGTGTGTTTGGGGGGGGGGGGGGGGGGGGGGGGGGGGGAAAGAAATAAAGGGACACACTTATTCTACTTAATCTCAGAACTTCTTTCTATTGGAAAATGGCAAGTGCGACTCTCAGAACCAATTATTACATCTTTGGTGAGCGGCTAGTACATCTTATAATTCATGCAGATCAATCACTCACAATCCAAAACTAATGTGATTAAGAAATGACGAAACACAGAATAACAACCTTTACAAGATTGCCCTAAAAATGCTTATGACCTTCATTAAAAGTTTTTCTTCTAATTAACATCTAGACAAATATTCCCTTATCATTGGACCTTCAGTTTGCTGAAAGTGATTTCAGTAACAAGACATCAAATGTCACGTTAAAAATGAGAAATCAATCAAATCATGAATAACATCGTGGTCATCCTGAACGTAAAGGACATCATAAATACTTTTCCTCTGTATGTGAACTTAGAGCGTTTTGGCAATCAAAACCAATGAAATTAGTCATCACTGAAAAGCTATATTTAAAGCAAAATCATTGTTTAAAAGGTAAAATCTCAAAATGAGCAAGGGCTAAATAAGGAGAGAAATAATTAATAGAAGTATATTCCTTAAACAAACCACACACATGGAGAGGGAGAGAGGGACATGCCATTATTCCTGCAGTCCAAATTTTATTCCTACTTTTCAATGATAAAAATCACTCATTTTAACATCTTATCCTCATCAAAATACTATTTCCATTGGCCCACTTCTTCCACTCAAAACGACGAAAACACCCATAAAACCCCTACACCACAAATGAAAACGGGGAAGAAAGTGAATGAAGAAAAAACCCTGGTACCCCCCAGTTTCCCTTGTCACAAGTGACACATTTTCTCTCTCTATCTAGCAGGTCCTCTCTCTAGAAAGTGCATGGATAAGAAAAAGATGGTGATGGATTCCACTTTGCTTATGCCTTTCTTGGAGATGGTAAAAATGTTTCTGCAATTAGGGAATATCAATATTGAGTAGAACGATTTCAAGAACACAGGGTTGTAATATACTACTAAGGTTAACATGTGCAAAAGTTGGATTAACCGGTGCAAAGGTGAAGGAAGGTGCATACATAGCAGTGTTTGTTTTAAGTGGGATGTTTACTGATCATTGATGACTGCACTTTCTAACATCACCTAATGGAATAATTATTTTCTTCCGAAGATAACAAAGTTCCTCCGGCAGGTCTTCATTTATCTCAGCCGAATAATTACACAAACAGATATTCAATTCACCCCATTTCTTATATTTATCTCACGAAATTATAACCATTTAAAAAAAATTACTCGGATGTAGAAAAATCTATTTTACCCTAGTACCTAGACAAGCTTCTTTCTCTCTTTTTAATGTATTTTTCATCTTTTCTGAAGATACGTTTATCTCAGTCAAATAATTACAAGAACGGATATTCAATTCGCCCTATTTCTTATGTTTATCTCGTGAAATTTACAACCATTTAAAAATATTAACTCTTATGTAGAAAATCTAGGAGGAAGCCATGATAATCGCATTTTCCCTAGGGCCTAGACACGGAGTCTTTCTCCCAGTTTAATGTATTTTACATCTCTCCAGTCTTTTGAGTCTCCAAGACTAAACCATCCTGATTTAATAGCTATTTCCAAGTTTCTTGTGAACCAATTGTCTGTATACTCTCAAGTTTCAATCACTAAATAACCAATGTGATATCTCATAATCAATATCAATACAAACATACTGGCAGACTTGCGTAACCAAGTACCAGTCTGAACCTCTATCCAAAACTGATCGAATCTTTTAACCGCCATCTAATATAAAATATACTAGACAATCCACAAGGAAAAAGCAAAATGATAAACTTTCTAAAATTGCTAAAGCAAAATACAAAAATTGGGAAAACTATTCAATGCTATACCTTTAAAGAATGACTAAGTAGAATTCAAAGCTTACAGTGAAATCATTGAGACATGACAATCCATATACTAAGTATGTATAGTGAATTTCAACCATAGGAAGTTCACTCTTACCAAGGGTTTTGACATGGATGGTGTTACCGGAATCAATTGCCTAGACTGTTTTAACGCCAGCTCTTCAAGTCTATGAGTTCCAGCAGACAACTACAACATAACAAAAAATAGTCATTAGCACGACAACTTTCAACACTATCCCCCAAAATAAAGGGAAAACTGAACCTACCTGAGGCATAGTCTGAGCACGAGTAGGACCCTGAGCCACAGTTGCGGCCATGTTAAGACCAGTGGTTGTGCCTAAAGCCAAAGGGGCAGAACTTGAAGGAGTAGCTAGTCTTCCGGTTAAAACGGGCACTTCTGCCAAAGCTGATGTCCATTTTTCGCCACCAATCATAGCTGAGGTACCAATCGGTAAGTTCTGAATAGCAGTACTCAAGCCAGGCGATGGGATCCTTCCGACCTCTGGAGTGGCTGGTCGTTCTTCTGCTCCCAGGGATGGAAAATCTCTCTCAAAAGTGGTTTTGTTGACACTGCTAATAGGACTGCCTTTGTTAAGCAGACCATTGCTGTTGTTTCCACTGGCATTGGTCGAATCAGTTACAGCTTTCTTTGGCCATGACTCCCCACGTTTCCCAGAAATCATTGAGTGTGAGCGCCTTAAACCATCCTGCTCAAACTTACTTGACAAAATGTCTCCCCCCAATGGATCCGAAAAGTACTGTTGCCTTTGGTCCCCCAAAACTGACTTCTCTTTATCCCGAGAACCATATGTGTCCTCCCATTCCCTATTGCGGTGATTCCTAGCAAAACTACTATAGGGCCCCAAGTGACCAGAACCATTACTACTGGAACTCCGACGGAAAGATGAAGTATTTCTATCCATACCAGATGATCGCCCTAAATCATGACCATTGCTTGCCACGAGTGACTTATTTCTTGCTAGTTTTGATGTGTGACCATCTAAAACAACAAAACCATGTTAGAAATAAATTCAAGCCTACAAACTATGATATATCCAATATAAGATGTTTGCTTCGAAAAGACAATAACAATTACCTGAATGTGATGCAGTGCCCCCACCCGCCAGACTTCCACCATTTTTCAGCCATTCTGGAACTAATGTCGGTTCACTTCTTTCCATAACTAATGCCAAACATTATAGTATACAGAGAATAATGGGAAAGAAAATCTACTTGTCTTCTACTTAACTGTGTTAATTGATAACCTCCCCATCTCCCTCCCAGACAATTGAATGTTTTTTTTTAAGCCAATAAAAAAATTAATCCTAATCCGAAATTCCCAATGCTCTAATCCCTTTATCTAGGTCAAAGCCCTAACGGTGCTGTTTTAAAACTCAGTAGCCAGTAGTATTACATTAACTGAATCCGCAGAGCCCCCAATAAATTCCTCCAAAAAAAAAAAGCCGCATACGAATAAAAGAATATGAATTATTCTATATATACAGGGGAACAGGAGTTTCGTCTCTCTCTCTGTACAATTTATATTATCAAGTCTATTGAACAAAAACTGATTAATTTATTTTAAACCCCAAACTTCTGCAGTTTTCAATGCCCGGAAACAATATCAACAAGGGCTTCTCACAGCCTCACTGACCAAGAAAAATCGCATAAGTAAAGCCTTTGATCTCAGAGTCGAGAAAATTCAATAAACAGCCACAAATTACCCTACTCCATGCATAAATCTTTCCGAAACAAAGCAATCCTTCAATAAACACTCATGTCCATATATAAAAGCAGAGAGATAAGCAAACCCTAGACCCAAACCATCCAATAACAACAAAATATTCCAAAATCCCAGAAAAATCCTCACGTTCAAACAGCCAGTAACAAAGAAAATTACCAAAACTCAGAAACAGCCCCAGAATACCTTAACAATTAAAAAAACAGTCTGACCCCAAATTTTCAGAATAACATTACAGATTATAACAAACCCTTTCAGTCTTCCGCACACCAAAAAAACCCTAGTCGTCGCCGTCGACCTCGACGCCTTTGAATGAGTTGGTTTTCGGAGTAAAAAAATGTCGAAATTTATAGAGAAGAGAGAAAAGGAACGCCAAGTATCCTGTATTTCACAAATTCTGGTCTCTTTTGCATACTATGTGGCAAAGAATCGATTTTCTGTGTGCTTATATCGGAGATTAGCGATAGAGATTTTGTTTGTTGAGAGGAAGTTCTTGCGAGCGTTTCGTGTGTTTGGAAAGAAGCCCTATTTTTCTTACGTTGTTGCCAATAATATTTCGTACGTGTAAATGTAAAAGTTTATATCTACATTACATAATAGTGTTCGTAATGTTGTGATGTGAACAAAATTCTGTCGTTGATGTGAAAGTGTGATATTTGAATTAATGGTTGGATCCAATGCCACGTATATTTATAAACACCATTATGTATAGATTTATGTACATATAGCACTTCTCTTGGTACATAGATCGTGCACTTCGACTAATACTAGGACTGGTCTATGCCCTGTTCTAATCCTAATCTCTACCCATAACCAACCTAATTTTGATACATATTTATTTATTTATTTAAAGAAATCAACCACTGTGTGAAAAAGTCAAAAGATTGCGAGAATATGCAGTTTTTTGTTTATTTCCCTTGCTGGGAAGAGAATGCTATACAAATTGCTTGGTTAACCATCAAATTTCAGTTGATATCACGTCTTTCATTGATTCATTTCGGGACTCAAAAAATTTTGTCCCTTAATGGAACGAACCATTTCATATTTTTCAAAAGAATTATGTATTTCTGGTTGTTTTCGTTACCTTCTCGTCCACCTATATGTTTTCATGTAAAATTGAACATCGTTAGCATGCAAAGGCTTCTGTTCCAATTAATGGTCTAGCGATCATTTGGACTTTGCCACAAAAATGCTCGATTTTTGTACATTTTATTTGATCAAGTGCAGAGTAATTGTAGAAAAATAAGCTCAATGGTAATATACTCGTGTGTCAAAGCTTGTAATATAAATTATGTGACAAAAAAATTGGTCAAAATTGTGAGTCATATGAAATTTTTTGGTCAAAATAAAGTTCAGTTCGATCAGCTTATAAGAAATTATAAGCTTTGACAGGCATAACTTATGACCATTGGACGTGTTGTTCAATTAGTGCTTTTGTCATTGTCACAAAATGATTATGTTTGATAATGTGCATATTTAGCAAAATGGTTAAACTCGTTATTTAATATATTATATGAACCCACAACTTATTACCCACTTTTTAATTCATTTTGCAGGGCCATACTAGTTAAATTTAGTTTTAAGCTCTCCCAAACAAAACAACGCCATATTATTCTTTTATAATGGTTTTTTGCTAATGTGATATGGTAGTAGTCCATCCCCGTGTGGCTATAAGATTCTTCGAATGTTCCTTGGTTCCCCAGATAAGGCAAGTTCTATGGCGGAAAATATTTAATCAATCAATTGTAAGATTTTTACCTTTTATAAGAAGATCATGTGTAGTGTACCTTAACCGACACTAATGTTTAAGATTCTTCAAATGAATTTCCCAAAGGCAATAAGACTCTCCACTCGTTTCTCGTTACAAGATAGATGAAGGTTGGCCACCCAATTCGCCTATCCTGAAGGTAAGCTCCAAGATGAAACCTCCTCGATGAGTCCTCCCTCTAGATCCTAGACGATACAAAAGTGGAGCTTCGGATTCTAACGAAGTAGTTATGACTTAAGCGGAGCATAATTAGAATATTATGGTAAGTAAGAATGTCCCGTCTCTTTAGGTAATTGGGGTGGGATGGGGAACATTACACAATCTTGAATCCACGCAAAATATTATTTATTTATTTTATGAATTATCGGTTAAATCGTATTTTAATAAAAATGTAAATAGTTTAATAAGTAAATGAATATTTTTTAATTCCCACCACCTTCATTGCGTTACCATCCCTGGTTAGGCATCCACGTTGTTCATCAAGGCCTTTTGATTCAGGTGAACCCATTGCAGGGCCCTCATAGCTCATTGGTAGTGATAAGTGCACACTAATATTTATTTTATATTTTATTAGTTGAGAGGATTTCTATTTAATTTAGCTTATATATTATTTCTATACGTGAAAACCAATACTTGGAGGTGCATTGAGCAAAATGAAGTGTCAGAAAGTGTTGGGAGCGAATTGGATGGAATTTACAAGTTTTGGGGACTAAATTATACTTTTGGAGAGTTTTGGGACCCACTTGAACATTCTTGTAACTTTAAGGACCAAACTTGAAGACACTGAAAGCTGAAATGCTGATTTGGACCCAATTAAAAAGTTCAGGGACCTGAATTGGTACACTTAAGTTTAGGGACCGACAATTTCAGAAAGCTAAGGAAACCAAGTGCAAAAAAGAAAAAAAAATAAAATACAGAGAGGCCAATACCCCGCAGCATTGGTCGGCAACCCTGGGCTTAAAAAATGGGACGCAGGTGGACCAATTTGTTGTGACCACCCGGACATTATCATTGGGGTGGGTCGCCCAAACCAACAAAAAAATTATGATTTTTGAATTTAAAAGTAAGGGCACTTTGAATTCTTTCGACCGATCTCGAGGCTATATAAGAGGGTGTTTGGTAGAGATTAAAATTGAAAAACTATCCATTATTGTTGATTTTTATTAGATAAGTGAGACTCAATAACGGTTATATTTTCAATTTTAATTGGATTTTGAGCCGTACCAAACATGCCCTAAATAGCAAACCTATGTCAACCAGTCAATAGAATGGGGAGTATATGATAAAAGAGGAATTCGCTATAAAAATAAAAAATAAAAAAAATCAATATTCCAAGAGTCTTTGGATGATCTCGACTAAGAAGAAGAAGAAGATATCCTTCGAAATTGTCGACGAGGTTTAAAATTAATAGTCGTGTCAACTTTTTATTCCGAATTATTCGAGTTATGGATTCGCCTTTTATTTTGTATTTTTGTGATCGAAACCGTGATGGGCAAGACACATTGTGGCGAGGTTTTGATAAATCTTATTAAATATTTGATTAATTATTTGTTTATTTTTGTTTGATATTTGGCAACCATTAGAAAATGATTGTGATTTATATTGCTTTCGAAATGTTCAACATAAATTAATACACGATAATACACAAATAGGGTTTTTATATTGGACGAATATATCGTTGTGCTCTCCGATTTAATGAATATTTAGATGTTTACAATTTAATTAGAGATAATTAAGTTCACGTATAATTATACGATTGATAGGCCTCGAGAGAGAGAGATTATTGATTATAATTGGATAATTGATTTTCACCATGTGCAATAATTGATTATCACAGGGTAGTTGAGGATTAAAAGTCAATAATTGTGAATTCAGGATTCTATTCGCTTTTGTGATTTGATTATTTCCATTTTTTTCTTAGTTAAAATCAAAGCCAAACAACTTATTGTGCGTTTCTCTAATTGGAGTTAATTTTGATTATAGTAAAATATATAGATTATCTGTTCTCATGGATTCGACATCCTATTCATCATTAATCATTGTATTAATTATTTACGAAAATTGATAATATATAACTTCACGTGGCTCGTAGTGATGCATTAGTCCACGTGGCTTCGTATTCCTATGTGTCTTGCACGTTTAACATAGTAACAGATATTTTTTATTGAGTAATGTTATTCATCCCCGGTAAGGATGAAAACACAGTTTACGTGATTTTAAATGATAGGTTAAATGAAAGGTGAAATTAAATGATTTATTTAATTTCACCTATCATTTAATACCACATTGACGCCACGTAGACTGTGTTTTCATCCCCAGTGGAGATAAATAGCATTACTCTTTTTTATTTACTGAGTTCAAGAATGCATGCAATAAATTTCTTGAAATATTCGACTATGTTTAAAATACGGAAAAAGTCTCCATAGTTTACTTATTGTAAAATTTTCAATAACGAGCGCAAAGGCTCAATTTTTCAATAACACGAATTTCATGTTGTAAATTTACTTACAAATAATGTTTTGTAAGTAGTATTTTATATAATCGTATTTGAGTGTGCTTTTTGTTGTGCTCTATTTTTAACATTTTCACTCTACTAGTTAAGCACACGTGTGGTGCCCAAATATATTGCATCATTTGTAAGAGAGAGGAACCACCCTCCAAAAAAAAAAAAAGCAGCGACAACGTTCAATAAAAACATCGAGGTTGTTGAGACAAGGGATTAGTAAAAAAATTTGTTGCTGGGCTTGTAATCGATTCAGTATATGTCAAATCATGAAAAATTGACACAAATAATACTAGTAGGGTCGAAAAAATAAATTTTATCCCTTCTTTTGGCCGACCCTACGTGTGGAAGATTCTATGGATTCACTCCACGATTCTGTTTTTTTAATTATTATTTTTTAATTTTAAATTTCACATTAAAAACGACGTTAAAGTTAAAAAAGTACAAATTATTTTCAGCCCAAAAGCCCCCAAATTATTAATTTTGGCGGCAGGCATTTGGTCAGTCCAATACAGTTCTATGAAGCCGCCACGTGGCAACGCGTAAATGTTTTACCATTTCCCTAATCCCTCCCTGTCCGCTTTCAACCAATTTTTTTTGTAGTCCCAAATCAAAATGGGTGGGTCAAACGTTAGCACCCCACCGCTGGACACGCTTCTCTCCTTCATCAATAGAGTAAAATGCATGTAGAACAAAGCTCAAAGCACAAGCTAAAGCAATCGTTACGCTGTCTCATCTGAATTTTCACATATACTAATCTGTATGTATATGTAGAGAGAGTTGGGAATGAAGGATGATTCATTTGAAGCAGAAAAGGCAACACTATCAGCAACAGAGGCCGAGGCTTGACCGACGGAACGCGGTAAAGAACATCGATTACGATGCGGAAGCAAGCTCGTTTTCTTCACCTTCCTCCTCGTCGAATTCCTTTGACGATCGGTCGGTCCACAAAACTCGAACGCTCGACGTCTTGCCACTATCTGATCAGACCAGCTTCCGAGTCGAAGGAGTTGACGGAGAATTTTATCGAATTTGTAGATCTTTAGGCTTTTCGGGACCCGAGGACTTCTCGATTCCTGTGGCGGCTTGGGAGGCTCGAAGGGCTTTGTCTCCTTCAAGTAATTTGAAAACTCCAGGGTCTATTGATCGTTCTGCGTCGGATGAAATATCGGAACGTTTTGGAGCTGGGGTCAAGGTTAGTGATGCCGAGTTGAAGGATGGAGTTTATTTGAACTTGAATAAAACTGAAGCTACGGTTAATAATGGTGGTTGGGGCTTTAACTTTAAAGGCAATAGGCCGCCAAAATTGGCGCCTCCACCAGTAATTTTGCGGTCAGTTGTGGACAATACAAGTTCTACTTGGGATATATTTAGGGGTTTTGGTCCTCAAGATGATCGAGACTTGTATTCACCTCGGGATATTGCTAGTAGTTTGGTGGATGAGTTTGAAGAAAATGAAGTGGTTAATAGGAGAGAAATTGTTGGAAAGCAAGAAGAAAGCGAGGAGAGTGTGAAGAATGTTACCACGGTTGGTTTGGAATCGTGTTCAGATTCGACAAATGACGAGAATGATGATGATTTTGTTGTCTTGACTGTGGAGACTATATACTCCGTCTCGCCAAATGGTTCATTCAGGCGCGACATCAGCTCTTGGCAGAAGGGTGATTTTCTTGGCAGTGGGTCATTTGGAACGGTGTATGAGGGCTTCACTGAGTAAGAATTCTTTTAGTAATACAAAAGAAATTCATTATAGATCTCTAACATGATCACATATGAACTTTTATTTGTTAAAACAAAAAGGAAAAGTACGGTGACTTGTAAACTTGTTACATGTGATGCAAATACCAACCAGTTCTCAAATGATGCCTTGAGATATTATGCTTTTAAATTAGAATTAAATGCAGGATCTTCTTTTGCTGGTACGCTGTACTTTGTAGACTATGGGACACAATTATGCTTTTAATATCTGAAAATCCGTTACTTTGACAAACTTTAAACAAGGCAATGATTTTTCTTGGTCACTGTGCAATATGGACGTTTGATAATACAGATGGTTGGAATCATATTTTATATATTATTGAAATGATTTCTAGTAGAATGTAGGAAGAGACTTGATTGAGTTAATTGAGTCGAAAAGGAATGCTAAATTTGTATTTTCTACAATTCTTCCTTTACTGTCTACAGAATGGTAGAGAGGAAGGAAGAGAAGAGAAGCATGTGATTTTGTGATATAGACTTGGTCTTGAGATATAGTACGTGAGATAAGGCTCTATAAGATGAGAGCCACTATCCAAACAAAGTCATAAAAGGGAAGCATATGGTTTTGGGATCTGGGTTGCATATGATAATATATGTTGGGCCAGGAAATATGAGAACAGGCCATTCCTGTAATGAGATCACTGCTAAGCAAAATATATGAGAATGGGCTATTATGGATTCCCCTTTACCAAACAGTTGACTTTCTGGGAAACATAGATTGGGCTGCTTGGACCCTGTGCCTTCCTTGTGATACAATGCAGTTCTGCTGTCAACCATGTGAAAATTCATTCGGAATCATTCATTGGCCTTTTAAGATATTTACATTGTTTCTACAAATGTCCAGAAATAGCTTGTAAAGATTGAGAGTTCTTATTCAACATATAATGGTTGTTCATCCCATCATCCTTTACTATATGTTTCAGTCTTTTATCAGCAGTGTTCTTCGAGTAGGTTCACCTACATGACTATGTAGTAATCATTATTTAAATTGAAAGCTCTCTTAAAATTGGAATGCAGTAGGAGTTGTTAGGCCAATTGGGTCAAAGAGAATCAAGTTGACTATTCATATCTTGAACCAACGAGGCTGTCACAGAAATTACCCCACTATGATTTTGAAAATACAGTGAAATTATTTCAAACATGGTTGAAGTGACATCCAAACTCTGAGTACCTCCTAATAAATCATCTAAGCAGGATCTCTTATCTTTTCTACCCAGAAAGTTTTAATCATTCTTTGATACGTGGGTGATCCCCACTCTTTTTATTTAAAAAAAAAGAATGTGGACAATTCAATTAATAAATTCTTGAGGATCGGCTGCAGAAAAAGCGAAATAAATTATTTTTGTGTTTGGTTAAAATATCGAATGAATTTTATATCTTTGTTTTTGGATCCTCACAATGTTTTTATTCAACTGATGCAGAGATGGATTCTTTTTTGCTGTAAAGGAGGTTTCTTTACTTGACCAGGGTAGCCAAGGCCAGCAAAGCCTTTTTCAACTTGAACAGGTGAGAAGAACTTATAATGTCTTGATGCTAAAAACTTTTTGTTGATTGAATATGCAAGTGCAAATAGTACAGTCCACACAGCTACTACTTGGATTAATTATTTTTTCCTCTTACTTAATTTTCATTGGTTCAGGAGATATCCCTTCTAAGTCAGTTTCGACACGACAATATTGTTCGCTATCTTGGTACTGACAGGGTATGCATTATTAGTTTGAGTGGATGCACCATTTTTCAACATTCTTCTTCTCTCTCAGAATGGGGATTGGTAGACTTCATGTTTTTCATTGTTAATTTTTTAATGGAAATCAATCTTTCCAGGACGATGCTAAACTCTATATCTTCCTCGAGCTTGTAACTAAAGGTTCACTCGCGAGGCTGTACCAGAAGTATCGACTACAAGACTCCCAAGTGTCTGCATACACAAGGCAGATTTTGAGTGGGTTGAACTATCTCCACTGCAAAGATGTGGTCCACAGGTGACACAAGCATTCTTATTCGTTAGGTTTTATGGTGGATGGAGATTTTTAGTATTCAAATTTTTTACCTCTTTTTTAAGGGGTTCATCATTCTCCTATTTTTCACTATTTCATTTCGACTTATTAGTTGTTTCTCTTAGTCATCTTACCTATGAATGCAAAACATAATTTTATTATTCTGGAAGTTTAGTTGCCCTAGAATTGGCAGTGTTGGCTGTTTTTACTTTTCTCTTTTTATTGTCTCTCCTAATTTTAAATTTTATCCATTAGGTATACATTGATTTGAAATTGGATAGTTTAGGAGGTGTAAACATGAAAGAAATTTATGCAAGAGTATATACGCCTCTTATACTCGAGCATATATTCATGAACTTGTAACCTAGAAGAATTAAGACATATTATGTTTTATAATTTTCTTCATTCTGAGAGAAATCTGTTTCCTCTTTTCTTCTAGGGATATCAAGTGTGCCAATATATTGGTCGATGCGAGTGGTTCTGTGAAACTGGCAGATTTTGGATTGGCAAAGGTTTGTTCTTAGTCACAAATGATAACTGTTTCCTTTTGTTGTATTCGTTTTTGATGTCTATGAAGTTTTTTCATGTGATTTTGCAGGCTACGAAACTAAATGACATAAAATCTTGCAAAGGAACACCGTTTTGGATGGCTCCAGAGGTATTTTCCGTTTTTCCAAATCTAGTACTATATGGGTATGCATAACAGTGGCTCCTTGCACCTATATACATACGTCTCTCAATTATATTTTTTGATCTTCCTCCTCCTGTTTGTATCAGATATGATGTTTGGATGAATTCTACATATGATAGTATATTGTTTTCATTCGTCAATTACTATGATAAATGAGTATCATTCAACATCCCTCTTCTGAAACAAAATGGTTGGGTGTTCATACTTCTAATGGTATCTTAGCACCAGAATAAAATTAATTTGCTTTGTTTTGGAATTCAAATGTGAAGTATAACTGTTGCCTGGGTTATTGAAGAATTTAATTATAATTTCTGATTCCTACTTGGACAACTTACATATTGCGAACTTTTCTCCTTGTGGAGAACTTTCATTTTCCCAGCTCAATTGTGCAGGAGAGGGAACACACTAACAATTTTTTTGGGTGTCTCATACGTTTTTTATGCATAGCAAAAACCTTGAAGTTTCCATGACCTTAGAACTTTACATCCTGCAGGTCGTGAACCAAAGGAACGATGGCTATGGGCGTGCTGCTGACATATGGAGCCTCGGGTGCACTGTTTTGGAGATGTTAACTGGTCAAATCCCTTACTCACACTTGGAAGGGGTATGTACATCTGGAGCTGTTAGAAGTTACGCTAGAACACTTTTTATAGGCAATGTTTTGGGCTATCATGCAACTTGCTTAATACGATTTGCAACTCCTTTGAAAAGAAAAAAAAAGTTTATGATTGAAGCTTTTTATCAGCCTGAGATGTATAAAAGATAGAACCTATAGATTTTCTCCCGTTCCAATAATGGAATATGCAGGGACGGATTTACGCGGGGGGGGGGGGGGGGGGAAGGGGGCAGCCCCCAGCCCATTTAATTTTTTTTAGTAGTAAAAAAAAAAAATTTCTTATGTATTTTTTTTTTTTAACGTATTAGCTCGGTCTGTAATTCAGTCCTGGATCCGTCCCTGGGAATATGGTTCATTCTATCTCTCTAGTGTAGAACAGGAAAGAGAATCTTATCAGAAAGTCTAATTTATTAAACAATAATATACCTGGGAGACACAAGTAGCCAATTTTACTCGTATAAAATTGTTCTGAACTAGTTTTCCTAAAGCTTTTTGACTGGTTCTCTTTTTAGATTTTCATGAAGGAATTGTAAGATACTCGTGCCACAAATTTTTAAGGAGGTTTCTGAAATTCATTTTTGTGCCTTCATTCATCTCTGTGATGGTCACTTCTGCCAACCATCTTTTATGTAGATTTCTTAATTTCTTTTTATTAAATTTTTATGCCTTCATTAAGCTCTGTGATGATGGCCTTTTACAACCATTTATTACTTGAATTTCTTAATTTCTTTTTGGACTGAGATTTTACTGGTTTGCTTTATGGTTTCCTATTTCCTTCTTATTAGATTCTGGTGAGATCATGCTGTTTTTAGTTTAACGATATTTGTCGAGGACTTGAGGTAGACTGTACTCCAGTTGTTTATTTCACTCGCATTGGAGTCTGCATGAAAATCTAGTTCTCGATTATGTGGTTGTTCGCATTTTTCTGTGTAATTGTCTTCTGAAATTATTTGGTTATGTTGTGCCTGTTTAATTACACGAAGAGGTGAAAAGAAAAAAATGATCTATTATTTTGCCATGACACTTTCGCATATCTGGAAATTTTGCTTTTACACAACATTGTTTTATTATCTGGACGGGAACAAGGCACTTTTCTAGTAATTAGTTTCAATCACATGCCTTGTTTACAATATTCACTTTAAATGCTTGGTGGCATGTCTGATGATTGCTTTGAATTGTGTTTTATCGCGCTCTCTTCAGTTACGACGTCTTTTACTTCTCTGCTTCTTTCGAGGTTTTTTGGGTGAATAAGATGCCTTTCCACTGTTACATGGTAAGTAGTTTAGTAGTGAGCATTTCTTTTTGTTGCATGACAGATGCAAGCATTGTTCAGAATTGGACGGGGTGAACTACCTCCTATACCCAATACCTTATCAAGAGATGCTCAGGATTTTATTGTCAAATGCTTACAAGTTAACCCTGATGATCGGCCCACTGCTGCTCGACTATTGAAGCACCCATTTGTGAGGAAACGACCTTCAACGTTCCCGAGTCCTGTATCTCCAAACTATTATGGCATGCGGTTCTAAAAGAACTTACTGTTGAGAGAATTGGTGATTGAAGATAGTGAGGTAGGTATCAACAACTAAATAAAGTTTAATATTTACTTTACATTTTTGCGGACATTACGTGACTATGTATCCCCTTATCTTTGCTGAATTGGTGACTGATGAAAGTTGTTTTTTGAGATTGGAAGAGCCATTAGTCCTACAATATGCTTTAAGTTTAAAGTTTAGTATTACCTACATTTCCCAAATATTTACACCTGGACAAGTTGGGCATTAGAGATATTTATGCACCAACTTGAGGGGGAGTGTTGGTGTGAATCATTAGATCACAAGAAAATAGAAACCTTATCTGTATGCCTGTATCAAATCCCTTAATTCAAGGATCCACCATGAGTTCAGCCGTGTATATTGTATAGGCTAAGAATAGGCCCTGAAATTATTCCTCCTCGTATCTATATATTCTGTGAATGGTTCAAATGGAAAGATATAACAGTTTACAAAGAAATTCACAGTATGACAATATCATGATCAACTTTGTAAGCCAACTAGGGTATTGAGTATTTACTTAGAACAGTTAGTCATATTTTAGCAGAGACCCGGAATGACCATCTCCAGCTGAATCACAATAGTTCTAATTGAGATGAAAGACAAATGCTGTATACTTTCCCTTCATTTTTTCCACAGATGTGAAAAAGCAAAAGTAGAATGCGCGGTTTTGTATTAACTGCAAGTGTATAAGATGAATTATTTTGATAAGAATGCTTGGAAAAGGAATAAGCAAGGATGAGCTTATTTTAGGAAAGTGGCACTTGTTTTGTTAGAGTCTAGTCGAATAATGTTTTTCACAATGTCCTCATCACAAAATGACACTTTATCCGTTTGACAGTTCTTTCTACATTTTTCAGGAGACAAGTGTCAAGCGAACTTAGACTTTAGAAGCAATGATCAAATGTGAAGAGTGACACTATCATCGACCTTTTGTAAGACAAAGATTGCATCTTATGAAGTACTCTAGCCATGCTTGCTAACGATGTTCATACAGTACCAAGAATCTGGTCTTAAGACGCGTGACGCGCGATCCAATCCATTTGGTATTCGACAGTAACAAATTTTTCATTGGAGATCCAGGTTTAGTGCAACTGTTTTCAATTGGATATTCGATAAGCCAAGTGAAGAGAAGGCATTAGACCAATTTGCATAATCAGGATTTCCTTTTTCTTTTTGTTTGATCATTTTTGCTTACATTAGTAAAGGTTTTTTTTTTGTTTGCTTACATTAGTGAAGTTGGTATTCAATATTTGGTAGATGGTTATTCTCGTAAGGACAATTGTAAATGGTAATCAATTTTGTAAATTTCTTGTTCAAAAAATTGAGATTGTTTTTAGTACTTATTATAGATGATCCTAATTGTTCGTATGCACGTCTTCGTAGATTTTCGAGTAAATGTGAATGCCTATGATTCTCTTAACTAAAAAAAATAACTAGATTTACCCAAAAAATATATTATTTCTATTGTTTAATATCGTAAATACAGATTTGGAGTACAAGATTTGGAAGAAGAATACCCCATTCCTTGATTACTCAAGCTCTTGAATGACCCGTCTCTTACGGTCGAGTGGCTGCCGGACCGGGAGGAGCCGCTAGAAAAGGACTACTCGGTTCCAGAAGATGATTCCCGGGACTCATACTTCGGAGGACGAGCCCAAATATCTCATGTTGGCTCAGGTTCAACTTCCCCTCGAGGATGCTGAGAATGAGGCAAGACATTATGAGGATGACCGCTAGGATTTTGAGGGATTTGGCTGCGCTGACGGCAAGGTTGCCTTTTTTTTCTGAAATTTTAGTGTTTTGTTGGTATAGAGTTTTCTTTTTAAATAAAAAATTCCCTTGTGTGTTCGTTTTGTGGATATTCTTGTCTGGCAGGAAGAAATTGGCCATAGCTATTGATATTGGGTTTGAGAATGGAAAGCATTGGATTTTTGGTACCATGGAAATGGGGCCTCAAAGTGGTAGAAATGATTCATTTCGTTCAAATTTGAATTGTGTTTCATATAGTACAATACCAAGGCTTCAAGCTTATGCTGCCAAACATGGAATTCTTGTTTTCACACATCACAGGAAAAAAAATGGAAAAAAGGAACCTGTGGTTGTGGAAAACAGCAATTGAGCTGGTCATTGCTGAAAAACTGACGAATTAGAAAATTTCCCCATTCGTGAGATTTGTGGAGGTGGAACTGTTGCATGCATTCACCTTAAATTTACATCTTGGATTTGGATCAGCTTATAGTATTTATTCAAATAATAATTAGCTTGTTATTTTCTGTGGCTTGGTTGCCTCCTTAAATTTTGGAAATTCAGTCATGTGTATGCAATTGGGACTTCATTAGATACTTCGGCATTCTACAATCTGGTTGATGAATAAATCAAAAAATTTGAACTTCCCACAATCTTTTGCAATAAAAATAACCAGGTTATAATTGTTAATATATGCTTGATTTGTTGTTCTTTCCCAAATTTATGGGTTGTCTTGGAGTCGATTCAAGCATGGGTCATTTACTAAGTGGTTCTGATGATGCCCAAATATGCCTGGGGAACATCAATGCAACTCCAGAAAATAAGACTCTAGATGCAATGCAGATATTTAAGGTCCATAATAATCATAAGCATGCTTATAAGTGCAATATTCTTGCTCTTATTTGCAATGTGTAGGAATTCATCTCTGGGTTATTATTCCCGAGTTTATTACGTTGACATGCATAGTTTTATTGTATTGATCTAATTCGTGCTAAGATAAATTCATGAAGGAGTTGTCTAAGATGTAGTGCGGCATCTCAGGCATGAGTACTAGTTTGGTTCAGTTGGAAATGATTAGTATCTGCATCTATGGGATCTCTGTACTCCATCGGTCAGCAAGCCTATTCAATCAGTATTTGCTTATCAAAATGAGGTGGGTGTCTTTATTTCCTATTCTCTTGAAGGATAAACAGATTGGAATTATTCCTGCAGTTACCACATAATAATAATGACAACGGTATCTTATCAGACGTTATTAATACTTTTTAGTTGAAGTTATCCATTAAAAAATGTATATGAACTGACATGTTGTTGTCAAGATACAGAGTACTCAAAATCTGATGCTCAAATTTTAAACATGTATGAAATGATTTAAAAAGTCGTCGAGTCCATATACAAGGAGAATGTATTTGTTACCACAATTTCTCATTCTGGTTGAGTTAGTATATCTATTCCTGACAAGAGGATGCTTTCTTGCAACTTAAAGTTTACTGCTGTCTATTTTTAATTAGCCTATACAAACAGTCGAAGAATGGGTTTTGTTTTGTTTGTCATTGGCAGCAGATAACTGGTCAGCTAAATCCTAATAGAAGTGCCAGAGATACTCTCTAGTTCATGTCAAGTCTTCCTAACTTTTAGATGAATCTTGCGTGGTCAGAATTTTGTTTTCGGTAGTCATCTTTTTCCCTTGTCCGAACCACATATTGCTTAGTACTCTCACTGGAAGCATTCTCATGGATTCTCTCTCAACCTTTTCACATTTTTCTTTACTGTGTTGTCCTATACATATTTTTTTCTTGTTTTTTTGATTGTTTTATCTAATTATTGAACTTGTTATTCGATGGAAGCAAGCTTGATGATCTTGCATAAAGCTTGTAATTTTACTTATCCTATGTGTAACCATGCAATTTATGACATTTCCATCTGGTTTGAGGCACTGGTTCAGTTGATTAATTAGAAGAGTAATGTTATTTAGTACCAATAGTGTTACAACACCAACAGTCTATGTGATACTAAGAGTCATTAAATAAAAAGTAAAATTAAATGAATCACATAATTTTACTTTTAATTGAACTCATCACATAATGTCACGTAAAGTGGTGGGGATAACATTATTCTAATTAGAAAGAGGTAGATGAAAATATCTGAACACATAACTAACTTTTCCACTCTTCTTGTTTACAGGATCGATGAAGAACGGTCACCTGAGGATGCTGAAGATGGGGCCCCCAGAATTATTATTTATTCATGGTGGTCATACTGAGGGGTGGGTGTGGGTTGGGTTGGGTCGGTTTTTCCCCCAACCCAAACCCAACACAACACGGTCGGTTTGATCTAATTTCAACCCAACCCAAATACACGTTGAAACCCAATCCAATCAAGTGTTAGTCGGGTTGGGTTGGGTTGGTCGATTTGGACAAAAGCGTAATTTATTACCATATATTTCAAATAAAACCAATACGTCATCCAAATAAAATTAATATTTAATACAACGTACAACCATTCGAATAAAAAGTCACCCAAATACAATTAATACATCCATCAACTAAGTAAATATTGCATCTCAAAATTAATGTAGTAAACTTGTGGTAGCCGAGTAAACATTGCATCTCAGAAGAGCTTCCATCCACTGCAGAGTGTCAATGGGCCGAGGCTCGGCTAGGCCCATTGTCGCACGAGCCGAGCCGAGCTTGAGCTCGGCTCGTTGCCTTTTGGGCGAGCTCGGCTCGTGCCCGAGCTTGCCCAAAGCGAGCGGCTCGGTGAGTTAAGCTCGGCTCGCCTTTTATTTTTAAATAACGCTACTAGTATTACAAGTCTATTTTTTTTAAATATATATTTTTCAAAACATTTATCGGGGTTCGTCAAAACATTTATAATTTTTAAAATAGTAAATATACATTTATTTAAAAAAAAAAAAAAAGATAAACCCTCCTCCTTTATCCGGGCTTGGGACCGGCTACTTCAATTTCGTGTAGGCGGCGTTAAAATTGTACACGAAAAATTTTTTACGTGTACAATTTTTTTAAAAAATTGTAAATGTATGAAAATAAAATTTTGTAATGAATGTATTGAAATTAAATATCACTTACTTGATTACATGCAATTTCGGCATATTTATGTTGAATTCGATAATTAGCGTCTTCTCAATCCTTCACACACATTAACGCTTCCAAAATATCTTCTTTTAGTCGACTTCGAATATCAGAGAGAACCCTCTTCCCTGCACTAAAAGCAGACTCCGAAGCTACAGTGTTAACCGGAGGTGTTAGTAGATCTTTTGCAATTGCAGAAACAATTGGCCATCGACGTTCATTATTTCGCCAGAATTCGATTACATCTTCTGAACTTTTCTTAACTGATTTGTTACTAGGCATAGTATAACGAAAGTAATCAATTAATTCAGATGGCAACGCATTTGGACTACTACTCGAAGTTTGAGTACATGCAGTGGAACACATACTACTACTACTAGAGGAATCATATGCATATGCAGTTGAATCATATCTAATTGAGTCTATGTTTTCTAATAAATTAATTACTTCAGCGTCGTCATCGTTTATATTAGTGGGAGGAGGAGTAGGTACACGAGTAACTTGTGTACCTATTCTTGAAGCATATAATTCATACATTTCAGTTAACGTTTGTTCCAAATTCTTATAAGTAATAGGCATATTAAAAGTTAAAGCATTTGAAATTTGGTCAATTATAAAGTTAGTACCCGATAAATTATATCTGGGATCCATGACGCATGCTAAAGGAAATAACATAGGTAATTCTTCCCAATATTTTCTAAATTTTAATTCCATAGCATATATAACCGCATGAAAATCAGGGTCATTTTGATATCTATTAAAAGCCCTAGCAGTTATATAAAGACGTTCAAGAACCATGCAACTGGTTGGATAATAAACACTGACAATGTATTCGTAGATGTATAAAAACTTTCCAAAAATTTCTTAATTTTAAAAACTGTATTCCAATCGGATTCATTTAAGATATCATCGTCTTCGTCTCTAATATGCCTACTGTTATAAAATTCAGTGATAAACGGTTCAAAACCTTCACAGGATTTTAATAATAAGTAAGTTGAATTCCACCTATGACCTACGTCAGTAATAAAAGTCTTTGTATTAGAGTTCCCAACTTGTTCACAAAATTCTTCAAATGCTTGTTTTCTACTAGGTGTAATCGTGATATACGTAAGTGCATTCCTAATTCGACTAATTTCGTCATTCACATGTTTTAAACCGTCTTGTACAATTAAATTAAAAATATGGCACACACATCGAATATGGAATAAATAACCACCAAAATCGGGTTGAAGTACTCTATGCAATTTATCGATAACTACTTTATTTACAGAAGCATTGTCAAAAGTAAAAGAACGAATTTTACTCTCGCATTTATATTTTTAAATTATTAACATAATTGCATTAAATATAGTGTTAGCATTATGAGGATACTCAACAATTTTAAAAGCAATAATTTTTTTATGCATAACCCAAAGTGGGTCTATATAGTGTGCAGTTGCAGCTATATAACCTCTCTTATTAATCTCTTCCCATAAATCCGAAGTTAAAGATATTACACCCCCTTATTTTTCTAAATCTCCAATCAATAATTGCTTTGCATTAAGAAAATATTCAATTGTATTAGAACGAAGAGTATTTCGACTTACCCCAACGTACCTTGGTTGAAGATATTGTTTGACGTAGTTTACGAAATGTTCGTTGTCCACTATTGCTAGTGGCGCTCCGCCGCGGCAATGAACTTCACCATTCCCTTTCGTGCTTCCTCCTCCGAATACATCCACGTAGAAAGTGGCGCAGTAGTAGCACCGGTTCTACTAGTACCAAACTGTAGTTGCGTTTGTCCACGTTCAAAAAGCCCATGTTTGGCCGCACATGCTTTGTAATGACGGTTGAGGTGAGTGGGTCCAATGCCTTTTTGCCATGCCAGTCGTTGTTGACAGTATTTACATACTGCTTTCGTTTCTGGAAATCCATCGATCACACGACCAGTGTTAACCAATTTGAAATGGTCCCAACATTTTGCCTGCTTCTTCCCCTTTCTCTTCCCTCTTGCATCGGGAATATTTAATGCAGGTTCTTCATCTTGTTCCAAATCAATAGGAACACTAGGATCAACATCAACGTCATCCAAATCAATTGGATCGGCTTCACGAACGTCGAAATCTTCAATGTCTTCTGGAATTGGTAGTTCATTGAGACCAGCAAATTCATTCCCAAATTGATTTTGGGCAGGTGTTTCGCCTTCCATACCGAACAAGTTTTCAACAAATGCTCGTGGATCCATTTGTGAATTGTTGAAATAGAATGTAGAAATGTAGAAATGAGAAGTGAATGAAGATTATGTACTAGTGGTTAGTGTATAAAATGAGTTGTAAAATGAAGATAATAATGTAAAAAAATGTAAAAGAGAATTATAGAATAAATGAATGATATTGTTGATAATGATTTGTAAATTGTAGAGTAGAGAGTATAGAATGAAAGTTTGGTGGGAAAAAAATGTTGTAATGGGTTGGGTATTTATAGGAGAAGAATTGAAGAAAAGTAGTAAAAAAAAAAATTTTAAAAATAAGTGACCAAACAATCACTGATTTTTCAGTGACCGTTTGGTCACCAAGTGACCGGAACGGTCACTGAAAAATCAGTGACCGTTTTGGTCACCAAAGCCTTTTAAGTTTTTTTTTTTTTTTTTTTCATAATGGGCTCGTCTTAGACGAGCCTAGGCAGGCTCGTGGGCTCGTCTCAGGCGAGCCGCTTGTCGAGCCGAGCGGGCTCGGCTCGTCTAGCCCACCAGCCCGCTCGGCTCGTGCTCGGGCTCGTTTTTTGAAGAACCCGAGCGGCTCGTGGGCGTGAACAGTACGAGCCGACGAACTGCTCGGCTCATTTGACACCACTAGCAGAAGAGCTGCCAGCTTACAACTCAAAAGAGCTGCCATCCACTGTTTGCAATCTCCAAATAAATCCCAACAAAAAACAGCAACAATGATTCTAAACTGCACAAGTAAATAGATCACATAAAATGAAAATGATGGAAGCTTGATCTGTCTGCATAAAGATTTATGTGGTTGAAACCTGTCCTTAGAAGTTTTCAATGAAGAAACTCACATTTGGAAATGCAGTTCTTATTAGTCATGTGCAGTAAGTAAATGCTGATGGTAACATAAATAGTAGAAAACTTGATGTGATATGAAGTAAAGCTAGTAATGGAATTCTTTGAATTCTAGAGGAGGATATTACCTGAGAAGTGAGAACTCTCTTCAATTTTGTACATTTTTACTTGCAATTGGAAACTTGAGCTTGCTTTGACACTTTGAAAGGACTCATACCAAGTGGAATCAATATATAAAACCACGTGCAGATTGAGAGTACAACTCCACAAACGACCATCTTCATGAATACCTTTTCTTTATGTTTTCAACTGACATATTTTTGTTGACACCCAGAATATCGTAGACTATCATCCTCAGTGCCCATAATTCTTGTAATCTGAACAAAAGAAATAAGTTCAGTCCCATGCACCATGTAGACACAATATAGAGTTGTAATTAGCAACTAACGCAAATGCATGCTATGTAGGAGATGATTAAGGAATCTTCTTATCATTTTATCAGCATATTAATAGAAATGTATAAGGCTTTATGAGTTGAGGATATAAATGGGCATAGAGTTAAATATTATGTGTGAAAACAGAGGTTTCCTGACGATCAGGAAAGGGGGAGAGAGATTAACCTCTTCAAAACACTCTGCCCCATCTGCAGACTCAGCTTCGGTGACCACAGCAGGAGGTGGAGGTCCAAATGTCCAATAAATAATTCAGAGTCAAAATAGATTTCAGACCATTAAAACAAAATATAGTCTCATTCATTATACATCAGCAAACATGAAAATCGGAAAGTTAACAACTTCAGCATTGAAAAAGCTTTTGAAAAGATTTGACTCTGCTTCAGTTTAAGGCACAACAATAAATACATAAAATTCATCTCAGGCAAATTTATTTAAAAAAGAAAAATAATAAAACCCAGAACAAAAAAATTGTTAAAAACATGATATCTACGAGAATTTAAACCCTGAAATTCTCTTTACCAAGCAAAAGAGAAAGAAATCAAAGTGTCCTGCGAGTTTTCTTCTATGAGTTACAAACTAAGTTGGGGCTTAGAGAACATCAAAGCCTGAAAGATAACACCCAAACTTAGCATGCAATTGAGTTATTTAACTAAAACTTCACTACTAAAAACATGCCCATAATAAATAAAAAAACTTAACTAATTACAGAAATAGGGGAAAAATCAATAATTAACGGTACATACAGATTACTGAACATACAAATCGATCTAACCATTAAAAACGAAAAAAGAATAGAAAAAGAAGAAGAAAAAACTAAACTTGATCACTGCAGTAGAAGCCTCCATAACTTACAACAAAATCCCAGATTCACAAATCGGTTTCCGCCTTTCTGGATGAACCTCCTCCTTTCTGGACGAATATTCAAGTGCTGAAAATCAAAAGATTAGGGCTACTGTGCGAGTGTGCAGCGGGAGAGAATGGGAGTAGAGAGAGAGAGAAGAAGAACTGAAAAATGAACATGCTAGGGTTTCTTTCCCTTTTATATTTAGCCGTTTTTTTTTTAATTTTTTATGTTGGTCGGGTCGGGTTGGTTTGGGTTCTACCGGGTTATCTTGCTTAACCCACGAACCGACCCAACCCGACCCGATAGCTTAACCCACTACCCGAAACTCGCCTAAAAACACAAAAAAACCGACCCAACCTGATCGGGTTGGGTTGGGTTGGGTCTGTCGGTTTTCGTGGGTTGGATTGGGTTTTGCCCACCCCTCATACGAGTAAAATTTCAGACTTTTTATGGAACCCCTGTCAAGACTGCCTCGTTGCTAGCGGAGCTGAGGATAACATATTACAAATTTGGCAGATGGAGGAGAACATCTACCATGATGAAGATGATCTACCTGGAGATGACTCAATTAAAGGTTCTTAATTCTTGCCTTTTCAATTTAGGCAGTAAGTGAAAGGGGCTAAAAGATGATCAGAACATTAGGTTGTTTCAATCTTAAAATTTTTTCTTACATCCGTATCAGTAAGGTGAGTTTTGATGTAAAGCTTCTGTTTGTTTCTCATTTTTCATCTATAAAAATGAAAAATATGATCATTATTCATCACATCAAGCCATCAATTTTGAATTTCTATCTCTTGTGTGGGGCCCAATAACGGCTATATTTTTCATTCTCATTCTACACTAATGAGAATCAAACGGGCCCAAACTAAACTTCATTTTTTTTTTATATTTTTTCCTTTGTGCAATATATGCCTGCCCAATTTCGCTTGTCTATTGTAGCTGTATTAGGTCGAGTTAAGTCGAGAATTTGCTTAAAATTATAGCTAAATTCTTCTAATTTTGTAAAGACTCCATCCTAAGTCCTATTTGACTTCCATTTTTCAAAAATTATTTTTCTCCGAACTCATTTTTAGCAGTGTTAAATTGCAGCTCCTTAAAAGTGGCTTATGAACTAACCCAAAACTTGATTAAGCCGTTCCACGGGCCAAAACTAAAAATTCTAGGCCGGTTCGGTTTTTATGGATCGGCCCCGTTTAATATTTTTTTCAAAAAATAATTTTAAAATTTAAAAGGCTAAGGGCATGTTCTCTTTGTCGTTTTCTGTTTTCGATTTTTCAAAATAGTGAAAACGCGTTCTCTTTCCTATTTTCGAAAACGTGTTTTTGAAAACAAAAAATTTTTTTGTATTGAAAACAGAAAATGACATTTCCACCGTTTTGAACGTTTTCTGTGAAAACACCCGAAAGTTAGAAAACACGGGAAACGCTAGAAAAAAAGGGCCAAAAATTGGAAAATGCGGGAATGCTCAGAACCATTTCTTCCTCCTCTCCTTCCAATCCCGTCTTTCCTTCTATCTTCTCGATGCGGCGACCCACTACAACCGGCGACGAAGGAGATGCGCCATTGGGCCCGTCTCTGCCTTCTCTCTCTTCTACGCCGGCGAACCCATTGAAGAGGCAAACACGGTGATTTTTAACAAAATTTTAACAATAATTGATCGATTGAAGTTTTGAATGATTTATATTTATTTTTTTGCGACCCATTGAAGAGGCAAACACGTGGAACTTGCTTGGTGAGCCAATTTGTTCTTATCAAGTTGATTGGTTTTTTAGGGCCAGATATGTCCCTAATGGTTTGTGTTTATCGGTGCTATCTGAATTGCATTCTTGGTATTTATTATGTTTGTTTTGTGTCTTTTCCTTTTTTTCCCCTTTTCTTTGAAAGTTTGAGAAAGTATTGCATTTTCTTTAAGCATCCACTGTAATTCCTCAACTGCACATTCTTCCACATACTCTTGTTTTATCATCACTCATGATAATATGCTTGGGATACAATTATAAGAAATGCCTAGGATTGTTATCAACTCAGACTTGTAGGCTCATCTATTGAGGCGGTTGAGTTCTAGAGGTTCAACAGATATGAAGTTATCATGGCATTTCCCTTTGTGGTTAAGTAGGATGGTTAAATTGAAAAAAGTTTATATTGAGCTGATTAAAAGTGTTTTTGTGGGCTTGTTTAGGGAAAGTATTCTTGCTATAGACAACTGTCAATTATTCCCCATAGAAATAATGTCGGACCAAACCTCTAATAGATTTGGGAATTTGGATGTCTGTATTGAGATTAATTGAGTTCTATGAGTTCTATATCAGTAATGATATGTTAATGCTACTGTTGCTCTGTCTTTTTTTTTCTCTTGCCAAGGACTCCCTTTTCAACTTTGGAGTCAGTATTTATAATTGTTTGGTTACATAAATAGAGTCTTGATTTCTGCAGGATATGCTTGGACCTAGTTTGTAGGATGTTTGGAATAATAACTCTCACTCGTGAGTATAGCAAAAACAAAGAGTGAAATAGAGTCTTGATTTCTGCAAGATATTCTTTCACCTTTTCCCTTTTGACCTGGCTATTGAATTACCTAATGCTATTGGTGTCAAAAGTGAAATTGATTATCCCTAAGAAATTTGCCCCAACTGTCGGAATTGCATATGTGTCGATATTTTAGGAAATTTCTTTTCATTAGTACTTATTCGAATTCTCATCTTATTTAGGATTTGATGCATAATTAATTTGTTCAATATTACTAGAATATGTAGGTGATGAAAATAACAGATGACTGGTTAAGCATTATTACAGGAATGCTTTTCCATCATTGAATTATGATTAATGGATTGATTTTATGAGAATAAAAAGAGCATTTTGGTATTGCAAATGAAGGTTCCTGCCATAGTTGTTTTCCCAACTTGCTCGGATTGTGGAACGAAGAGTATAACACCTGGATTATGATCTCGGATTATGGGAATTTCATCTGCAATATCTCTATTTTGTACTCTCTGAATCATTCTTTACTGCATGCATTATGTTGAATGTTCAGTAATCATTCTTGAAGTTTCAAGACACAAAAATACTACTACTAGTTGTGCCTTTAGAAATATGTGAATTGTGTTGTAGTTGCTTTTACGTCTTGATAGAAAATATCAATGTGTATGAATTTTAAGACATTAAAGTCCATGAAGCTCTAGTTATTAATGGTAGTGAATGCTCTTGTTTTATTGGCTTGTTGTGCTCGAGTTGTTTTATTATGGTGCGCTTTCTATTTTGCAGGCGTTACAAGTGGACAAAATAGCAGAGAAGTTTGATCCGAACAGAAACTTCAGATACTGCTTTATTCAATGCTGTATGGGTAGACAGATGGTCACTAGAGTTTGGGGAAGCTGGCAGCGTATGTTGAGCAGGGGACTTGAATGGGAGATTGTTGAAAGCTTCTGACTTGGATGGGGGAAAAAAAGGACTCATCATTAATTGTTTGAATTGATGCTTGTTTTTAATCACCATAATTGTTTTTAATCACCATAATTAACAAAATATGTAGTATATATACGTGTAAAATAATGGTCTATGTATAGCTAGAGTTGATGAATAACTTTTTTGTCAATGTAATTTATTTGGTTGTCAAACTCTTTTAGATATACTTAATCCGTTGTGTGATTTGGTACATAGGAGGATTTGTCCTCGTGTTGTTGATTTGTTCATACGATCAAAATTGTATTTGGAAAGAATTGTGAAAACTAATATGAACTCGATAAGATTGATTTTAAAATATTTATTACCATGTCAACATGAGCCGAAGTTTAAACTTGTTTGCAACTTGATTAAGTTTGGTTGTGACTTGATGCTTGTTAATTCTTGTCAAAAGTTACTTACAAGGACAAAAATAAGGATTTGTCAAATTTAATTTAATTTGTGTTTTTTATATCTGGAAACAAATATTTCAAGATTCACCAACTTCAAAATTTATATGTTATTTAATATTATATTAACATTAAACTACAAAATTTAGTGAATAGTTAGATTTCTTGAATAAAATATTATAAAAAAATATTCTCAAAATTTCAAAGTAAACGCGTTTTCCATTTTCATGTTTTCAGAAACAGCTTTTCAGAATTACAAAAAGAACGCATTTTCAGAAATTTCAAAACAGACACTGAAAACACAAAACACAAAATAAATTCAAAACTCAAAACACAAAATTGAAACACAAAGAGAACGTCACCTAAAGGATTGGGTCATGCCGGTTCGTTAGTTGAGCATAGATCTGTCCATTTTGACATCACTGCTTACTTGGAATTTACAATTTTTATCTACTTTTTAATTTTTAATCACATATTTTATCAATATTTATTCAAATTTACTAAAATAAAACTGATTTTTATAAAAATCAAACATGGCTAAATGTCAATGATGGCATTGTCGAGAAAGAAAAAAGGGAAAAAAAAAAAAAAAAATTTGTCAATGATGGCGCAAGAAAATTTGTAGCAATTATTCCATTTAATTTTTTGTTTCTTTAAGATACTTTTATATGGTATTGGTCAGAGAAGATGATCTATTAAGTGCATGTTTGGCAATTATTATTGTAAAAAAAATAGTTTTGAATAGTAATTTTTAGGAGAATTAATGTGTTGTTAAAAAGTATGAAATTTTTTTAATATATATTTAAAATATTTTAGTGTAAATACGTAATTAAAAATATTCTCGTAAAAAATTATAAAATAAATTAATGGTGGTGTAACAAGCTCGCGCTTCTCCACATTGAAAAAAGCGCACGTCATAATTATTCCATTTTTTCAAAGCGGCGCGTGTAGTGCACTGTACATATAATCCCATATTCTCGCTTCGCAGCTTCCAGCCTTCCACCGTCTTGGCTTAGACTCGTCGAAGAAGCGCGTGAAATCGCCATATGAAATGCTTCACCAGTAAGAAAGTGGCGTAGAACGACTCCACGACTAAGATAAGTTGGCAGCAACCTTTTCTATGCTCCTTTGGCCAGGCTTTTAAGAGAAACTACTTTTTTATACCTTCTCTTAAGGACTTGTTTGTTTGGACCAAAAATAGCAACTATGAGCTTAAAGATTAAAAAGTAAGCTTAAATCATAAGCAGGAAAGGCTTTTACTTAATGGGGACGAACAAACAGAGCCTTAAATTAAATATTCCTGGTCTCTGATAAAATTGGAAATCCCGCGCGAGCACTCAATTTCCATTGATATCTCCGCAACCATTTATCCATTTCTTATTTACACATTTCAAGCCCCAACTTTCTCTCTCTAAAATCACCTGTCCAATCCAAGCAAAATCTTTTGGTATGATATAAACATTTCTCTATATGTTTTGATTTATTTTCTTGGAATAAATTAATCAATTAGGGATCTTAGATGATTACGTCGCTGAAAAGCATCTGCTTTGGTGGTGCTCTAATAATTAATTAATCAGTTTTTTTTTCAGCTGTATTATTCATTTCATTTTTTCTTTTCTATCATTTTTTTTCTCTGCACAGGCTATTAATGTATAATGCTTTTGCATTTTGAGATATTAATTTATTCATTTACCTAACTGTTGCCTCGCGTGAATGATCTGTCGCACGTTGTTTCGTGTTTTTTATGATTCTCATCAAGCTATCCGAATCCGGACAGCATAAATACGTGGGTAATATCTAAATTTCTGGTAGAGTACATGTAAAGGTTGAATCTTGTTTGTTGGACATATATAGGCAGTTGGGGGTGCCATATCTTTCAAATACTCCAATCTTAGGATCTAGATTTGCTTCGTTTGAACTGCAAGGTCTGTATTGTTCTTAATTTTGGATTAACTGATTTTTTTTTTCTTCTAAAAGTGAATTCTCATTTTGAATGAGCTTCTTTACATATTCATTTAGATATCAATTTAGGATTGTTAGACAATACTTGGTAGTTGAACTTGGCAGTTTGAATTGTTAGTGTTGAAATGTAACTGTTCTAAGAGTGCCTTCTGGGAAGCGTTACTATTTATACTTTTGTTTAGGGCTTTTTGGGTAAGTATTCATTAGAAGAATTTCTATGCGACGCTTCAATACTTTCTTCACCAGTTAAGAAGTTCAATTAATGGCTGAATGTAATAAGTTATCCATTCTGTTTGTTGTTGAATGCATCTTCAAGACATTGGTGATCCCATAATAAATTATTGATATCGATGACTTATTTTGGAGGGAGGGGTGGGGGAAATATGCCTAAGGATTGTTGCAATCGACTGCATATCATCAGTGTATAAGCAGAATTTTGGTCAAATAAGTACAGAAATATGTGAGCTGTTTGTCAACGTTCCTTCTTTCGTAGTGTTCTTGTATTTGGTTCACTAAAGATGTTTTGATGCGTGAATATTTCTATTCCTGATCAACTGATGACCTATATTTGGTGGGGGTGGGGATGAATCACGTGGATTTGTGATGTTTTTAACAATATCGTCGAGCTATTATTTTATCCTTAAATTTAGCAAAATAATTCTGGTATTCACTTGATCCTACCAGTCATTGACTTATTCTTTTTGAGCATTTTCTTTGTCCCCAATTTTTAGTGCTTCATAACAGTTAGAAATAATAAAAACAACTATTTTATTATTTTATTTTCAATAAACTCAGTCACCTACATAAATCATTTTCATGAGAAGTCCTATGGGTTGAAATGTTGCAACCATATCAAGCTGACGGGCAATGTTGTTCTAGCCTTCTAGGTGAAGTTAACAGATTGAAATTAATATTTTGCTTCTCATCATTTTCTTTGCATAGAAGGGTTAGTGTTGCTTGCTTGCATTTCAAATACTGTTTCTCCATTCTTCTGAAAGACTTCGCTATTTAAAACTTGATTGTTAATGCATTTGGATCCTGTCTTTAGCCTGTATTTTCAGGTCAAAGTCGTGATGTACTTTAATGTCGTCATCTGTCATGTTGCTTATGGAATGAAAATCACAGTGCCTATTTTGATTTTCCCATCGCAAATTTTCAGTTTACTTTGCTCTTTCCCCTTGTGTTGACAATTAAGAATTGCTTTATCATGGTGATGTCCTACCCAAATTGGAAACAATCCCTCATATTTAAGTTTTCACTCCGGTGTGCAGATTTATTCAGGAAATGGCAAAAGGAACCAGGGGAAGACAAGGGATTGCTTCACGACAGTGCAGATCAACCCCATACCCTCTGCCAGCTACCAATCAAACCAAGGTGACAGAACAAAAGAAGTGCTCCAAAATCTTCGATAAGAAGGACTGGGAAGATGCAACTTGTTCTGTATGTATGGAGTGTCCCCATAATGCTGTTCTTCTATTGTGTTCCTCCCATGACAAAGGATGCCGTGCTTACATGTGTGGGACCAGCTTCCGCTATTCCAACTGCCTTGACCAGTACAAGAAAGCCTACACAAAAGTAACTCCTTCAGACACCCATCCACTAGGGTATGAGTCACTCGATAGTCAAGCCATGAGTCCATTATCCAACAGGAGTGTCGAGAATTGTGAGTTTATGGAACTTGCATGCCCCCTTTGTCGTGGCCAGGTGAAGGGATGGACTGTCTTTGAGCCTGCGCGAGAACATCTCAATGCCAAGAAGCGTAGCTGCATGCAAGATAGCTGCTCATTTATTGGAACATATAAAGAATTGCGGAAACATGTGAGGGTAGAGCACGCTTCCGCTAAGCCACGTGAGGTGGATCCCATTCTAGAACAGAAGTGGAGAAGGTTGGAGCGTGAGAGAGAGACACAAGATGTCATGAGCACGATAAGCTCATCAGTGCCAGGGGCAGTGTTCTTTGGGGACTATGTGATTGAAGGACGTCATTATGGGTTTAATTCAAGCGAAGAGGAACATTACCATGCAGATGGCATGGAGCAGGACGAGGGCTCCGAAGTGGGAATTGATCACAATTTAATGCGCGTCTTTCTTTTTTTCCAGGCATTTGGTTCTGCAGGTAGCAGCAGATCGCGCGAGAGAGATTCCAACCACACATTAGATAGAGGTGCTTCTGATTACTTTGATCAAGATGATGATGATTATTTTAGTGTAGATGACGGCAATTCTAACACATCACTGACTGGCCGTCTGCGTCGTCGAGGTAGAGTCCATTTGCGAAGAAATCGTAGAGAGGCAAATGGATACTGAAGTAGATTTTAATGGGGTTAGACAAGGAAAGAAAATGTAACAGTGTAGATTCTAGGTCCTAGTCCGCGGGTACAAAAGTGTTAAACATTTGTTCCTTTACATTTCCATGCTTATTTAATATTCCATACTTCATTGTTGGATGGCTCAAGAATATGGAGTATCCGATAAACACTTGTTAATATTAGTCTGCAATTTCCTGATTCACTTGTCTTGTGTTGTAAATTATTGAAATTCTTTGTGGATTTGCTAATGAAAATGTTAGTTCTCTTTCGTCTGGGTTGCATTTATTTCTGGGAACAGGCGGCATTGTTTTACTACGAAATATGAATTTGTTTCTTTTCTATTTGATTTTGATGATGGAAAACTGCAGGAAAGTCGGAGCATTTAAAGATAATTTTCTGATAATCAGATTCAAGAGATTTTATTATCTAATTGCTCTCTCCTTTTTCCAGGTCCAAAGAGTGACTAGGATTAATTGCACCCAAAGAATGAACTTTGAACTGTAAAAACTTTATCGACATGCCCGCATTTCCTCTAAAAATATCGTAATTTTAATGGATCATTATCAACTCAAAATGACTCCACGTCTTTTCCTGTTAAAGAAAGAGAAGTGGGGCGAAAGTGTATCGAAGAATGGAAAAAATCGCAAATTAGTTATCTTTTAGCTTAATTGATTTTGTTCGTTAGAAGCAAACATACAATCAAAACCGTATATGATCCTTCGATTTTGAAAGATCATTCCATTTAGCCCGTGTGGTACATATTTTAAACATTCATTTTTAATAATTTGCTCGTGAATCCATAATTTTTCCTATTTTTCAACTACACATTCTCCAAAAAATCACTTTTCATAATATTTATCATCGAAAGATTTTCATCGGACAAGCCCTTACTATCTTCATTTCATTTTATTTTTATGATCAATTTTTCATTAATTTATGCTACAATATGATTTTGACCTTTATAATTTCCATGATCCTATGTTTTTTACTAGATCGTTGTCTTTCAAATTGTTTAAAACTCGGTCATTTGAGTAAATATTGAGAATAACCATTCTGATTTTCTCCGGTGTTTGTTACCTATTTATATAGCCCATGTTTGGCTTAGCGAAAATCAAATATTAAATATACGTTGATAAAAATTGTATATCCAATTAAAAATATGTAGTTAAAAATAAATTTGAAAAAAAAAATAAGAGCCAAATATAGACGTAATATTCTCAAAGTAAATATTAAGCCCTTGTTCGGCCTTAATTTTTTAAAATTCTTTTTATTTCTCAAATTCATTTTCAACTATACATTTCACGACTCGTAACTTTTATCAACTTTTTAACCATATATTTCAATAAATTTTGAGTAATGCTATTCATAATCGCTCATTACGACAGTCGTCCTACGTAGCATATCGCATGTGATTAATTGATATATTAATTAATATAGTAGTTTTTTTATTAACTCATGTATCAAATAATCACATGCCATGTGTATGCCTCACATATGGCGACTGCTGTAGTGAACGACTGCAAATGACATTATTCATAACTTTTATCAAAATTTACTAAAAATCTGATTTCAAATACACCAAAAAGATGCTAACAGTTGTTCAATTTACTATGTACCTGTCTACTGTCTGCATCATATTTTGAAAACAGCCAGATGGTTACAAAGCAATTGAAAATGAATATTGTACATATAAGCGTCCAATGGCATTCCTTGAAATTCAGATAGGTTAAACAAATGAATGCCTCTTTTTCGAAACAGCCAAATGGTTACAAGGCAATTGAAAATGAATATTGTACATAGAAGTGTCCAATGGCATTCCTTGAACTTCAGACAGGTTAAACAAATGAATGCCTGTTTTTGTTACTACAGTCCCATTGAGTGCTGTGCAGTCCACATTACTCAACAAGCTAACTTGTGAGAAATAACAGTCCATGTACTGTTGGTTCTTTAATTAGTTAAAATCAGTGTAAAAATGCTTAACTAGAAAACAGGGGAGTGGCATACTATTACTAGCAAGGCTTCTAACACAACGCAAAACCTAGATTGCTCTCTAAGTTCAGTTCGTCCATTCAATAAATCAAACCATAAACATGAACTGCACCGTGTGCCTACCTTCATGAAAGTGATGTTGTCGATTCAGCTTTCTTATCTTCCAATAGCTTCAACTCATTGCGCCAACCTTCTAATTTGGCTATCTTCTCTAATTGTTCTGGCTGTACATCTTTCTCCACTGTTTTCTGCTGCTGAGCTTCAGTAAGCCGAATCTATATAAAAAACGCAGGATTTGTAAATCAAAATTTAAACGTTTCCAAATTCAAGAGTTGATACCAAGAAGCAAAATGCAATACAACGTGTTTTGCACACAATTGTGGGCCACAATAATCTGGTTGAATTTACTAACTAATGCAAAATACTGTGAAATCGCTACAACATTCATATTCACCATGGATACTATAAACTACCTGCTCAAACTGAGAGCCCTGAAGTAGTTGAAAACGGGAGTCTAGTGTAAATTGTACATCATCTTATTATCTTTCATCTCTTTATTCAAACTACAGTCTTTCTAATCTACAATTTGACATTAAAAAAAATATGATCGAAGATACGCATCAAAGTGCTTAAAGCAATTCCAACCACCAATCCTCAGAAAAAGAGCTTATATGACATAATTCGAAAATAAATATAAAATAGGATGACAACAAATTTATTTGCAGAAGCATAAACACTAGTTAGCTTGACAGGCACAGAAGCTTATAATCAAAAATAAACTCCAGATAGATGTGTTAATGTATCTTTGGCAAGTGATTTAATTGGAGATGAGTAGTACTGCTACATGTTCCAAATGAACAAAATCATAACTCAAGGTATGTCTGTTGGACATAATAATGCAGCAGAGTGAGGTATTTCAACATCCTAATACTCGTGCACACTACAACTACAACATATATTTACCTTCTTTTTCAGTGCTCGAATTTTTTTATCAATATCTTGAACCTGATCCTCTGGAGCGGAACACGCTGTTGAATTTGAAGGTGGTATGACCATACGAGTACTTGCACTAAGGGAGAGTTCATTCATCTTGGGTGCCACTGACTCCACATTTTCTTGAATGTCATTTGAATCTTCAGCAGGTAACATATCATTGTTCTCCAAATTTTTATCCTTGTCAAGAGCAGCCTGTCACAAATCATGTTTACCAGAACCTACTTAGAGATGTGTGTAAAGAGAGATTTTATCAGCATTCCAAATCCAGCACCAGGTGCTTCACATACAAGACAAGGGAGGTCTCTCAGGCTCTTGGAACACAGATAAAAATATATCAATGTGGAGTATAGATATAAATATCATGAAAACGGCAATAATATAATTCAAGTATCCGTCAATTGGTCTCGATGCCAAATCTTGATCTAATTTGTTTCCAATGTAGAACTGACTGATTGTGTTACAGTTGCATATACATTTAACATAGGAATTGGGATGCAATACATGTACATCTTCTAAGCTGAGAAGGTTTGTCATTGCTGCAATTGGCTACTTGATCTTTTGCCAATCACAGATTGATTGTCAATGACAAAAGAATCAACGTAGTATTTCAAAACAGTACTTGGATCTGGGTAGTACCTGTTATCCCATTAAACTTCAATTTGATTTCTTATATCCAGGCATCAGAGAAAATTTAAATGAATGAATGAAGTTTATATATTGCATCTTACATTGCATTTGAAAAAGTACACTTTTGAGTGAAATGTTCCACCTCGTCTTTTAGAAAGCATTTTGATACCAATTACAATATTCTGAACTATTGGAATCCATTGCCATGGAGTAACCTGCTTGTTTTGAAGATCTTAGATTTGTCATTCAAGTTATGAACACAAAAGTTTGTCGTTTTACCAGGTATATTTATGTTTTCATTTTCTTTTGTTTCTCTCTAGGAATTTTTTTTTAAAAAAAGAAGTTTTTCGGATATCATTTTTACTGTTTATCTTGGGTACCAAACAAGTTTGGGATTTCAGGTTTCTTTGATTTTGCTTTCCTTTTCCCTTGCATTCTACTTACCTTCAATGTAATCACAATATTTTAGTCTATAATGAAGGGGGGGGGGGGGGAATTGCTTTATTGAAAATAATGCAACAAGGTTATGGGATTGAAACCTATTAATTATTGTTGCAGTGGGAATAATGAGGTGTTAAAAAGAGAGGGGACGTTTTTTTTATTTGGTTGAAGAAATTCTTCTCCAATTATATCTTACCACATCATGTGTATATAAATCATTATGTAAACCTATTATGTACATGTAGCACAATCAATTGCAATTTTACATCCAAGCACAGAAAGCATCAGTAAATTAAGAGCAACTGAGTAAAAAATAATTTTGTCTTAAAGACTAAAAATATTTGGGGGACAACAAGATTCAAATAACCTCCATTAATTTCTACAGTATATAATGGACAAAAAGCACAATCACAACCCCTCAAAATAAGCATCTACAAGCACCTATGGATCTACTGTTTTAGCCATAATAATCAGAAGACCATATTACCATTCAATCACGTGACTCATAAATTTTGTCCCTCCAAACCATTAGAAAGCTAGTATCAAACAACAAGACAAGATTCAAAACAACACTAAATTAGACAAGATTAGTTCATAAGCTTCATGGCTTCATTTTGTTTTTGAACAGAGAGATTTTCAAATCCATTCCATGAAACTTTAAATTGGTAGGTTTGAATCAAGCCAATCCAGATTCATAAGTATGGAAACACCTCATTCAAACTCGATTAATTCAAAAATCCTTCGCCAATTCATTTCGTTTCATTAACCAATCACAAGTACTTAGTTAAAATATTGGTGCATCAACTTCCAACTTTACCCCTTTTTATAGATAATTATACTTATGCTGTAACACTGGTTTAACTTATTCAGGACTCACCCTTGTACTTCCAATTCTATAATAAATGGATTATAAACAATGCATTCTTTAGAGAATAACACTACAAGAAGCTTATTAAGCTATCGGTATTACAACTACACGAAGCTCAACTTCACGATTGACAGCCCAGAAAAACAACACCTAATAAAATTATTATTCAACACGGAAAATTGAGAAAACGAAAAAATTAAATTAAATTAATGATTACCTGTTGACGTTTTTCTTTCTTTCTCTCATTCCTTTTAGCCGATTTGGACTTAGGTTTGGCCTCCACCACAGCCGAATCATACCCCGGCGGCACCTCCTGCGTGGCTTCCATTTCCTTCCTCCACTGTCACCACTCCCATCAATAAACACAAATTTATACACACGTCTATCAGTAATTGTCATAAACAAGGATGTAAGTCACTTACAAGAGCGCCTCTGGATTGATAAATGGCGACTTCGTCTTGAGGCGTATAACCCGCCCGAATTCGTACGGGCTTGCGGAGGGAACCGTCGGGTCTTCGGGTCGGAGCGAGGATTCTTTCCCCTTCTTTTAGGGTTTTGCCGAGTTCAGCTGTGAATTGACTCGCTTCCTCTTCTCCTCCTCTTCCATTTCTGCTTGTGGCCATTGCTATATTCGATTAATTGTGTGTCCAAAATCTTAAATCTTGATGCTGGAGAATTTAGTATTCGATTATTAAATTAATCAGTGAGCGGTCATCAAAAAGGCCAACGGTTTTACTTTTATAGCGAGGATTTGTGAGCTAAAAGTATCATCTTACTATGATTGGCACCCAACTTCTTCATCTAATTTTATATTCAGTGTCACGATAATCACTCAATTTGATTTTATTTCACCGATACTATCTTATTTCATATAACGTTTTATCTTAATTACCTAATTTCATATAATATTTCATCATAACTATCCAATTTTGAAATTTGGTCTATTTTCCATCTTTTGAAGATTGGAGATTATCCATTTTACCCTCATTTATGCATAATGCCTACATTTGGAATGGGTGGTTGAGAGTTTGATAAGGGCAAAGATGAGAATTTTGTCTGTAAATGCGCTCTGCAAATTGTCCGAAAAGTACACATTTTTAATCAATAAAAAATGTGCATTTGAATGATAAACAATCCAATTTTTAATTTCCATTAGATTTTTAGCACGTCGGGCAAAGTATAAATCAAGTAGTCACTGATAGATTTAACCGGCGCTGGAGAATCAAGTCGTACATTTATATTTGTGAGATCTCCGAGTCTTGATTGGTTGGGGTTTATTAGACTAAATTTTGTAAAAAGTAATTTTGTATATGGTTAAAAAGTAGAAAAAAAATTATGAAATCACATGTGAAATTACTTTATTAAAAAAATATAAATAAAAAAATTGAAAAGGATAAATAAATGGGAATAGGGGCTGAATGTATATTAGGTTTTTTTGTTTATTCTAGTTTCTAACATTTAGCTCTGTTGGGCAATCACTTAATAAAACTCATTTTTATTTTTATTTTAATTTATGGTCAATCACATTTTATGGGATCCACAACTTTTATCGACTTTTTAACCATACATTTCATTAATTTTTATCAAAATTTACTAAAAAAATATTTTAGCAAAATGAAACAGGGGCTTAATTTCAATAACACTACCAAGACTACTCATGTGAAATAAACTACGTTAGAAAACTCAAAAACATGGTATTTGATCAAACTAAAAAAGATAAACTTAGTTGCAAGTTTCCCCTCTATAATAGATAAATTACCATTAATTTTGCCATTGGAAAAATAAAAATGGGCTCATTCAATAGCAATTATCAAGATATATCAGAATCCAGTAACCAAGAAATGATATAGTTACAATAACATTCACAGAGACCTCACAGAAGAGGTATCATACAAAGTTCTGCAAAGAGTTAATGGTCTTTGGTAAAGTACAAAACTAGGAACCAGTTGCTTTCACCCTTAACCTATACAATTTCAAAAAAATTGATGATGTTTGCAGACTGTTTATCCTTTTCTTGTTGCCAATGTCTTGGCATGAGATGATTTGCCAATATTGTTGTAGAGTCATTCTCTTTTACCCTCTTCTGTTTCTTCTTCTGGATCGGATGTCTCGATGTCATCCTTCCTGTCTTGCTTCACTAAACTGATAACTTTCGGAGTTTCTCTACATAAGGATTCGGTTTCTTCATTGTCCATCTCGTCTCCCTTGCCATCCGAATATGCATAACTGGCAGGAGTTGTCGTAAAATTGAGCCAAAATAGTTCCAAGGAATAAGGACAATATTCAGCGAAAGTGTAGATAATAAGTGTGTAATAGTTGTGAATGTGTAAATAATATTAATATTTGACAGACTTTAAATTATAAGGAAATTACTGAAACACAAACATACTAAACCTACCGCTGGGAGCTTTGTGATGGGGCCCAGAGATAGCAGATAACACACAGCAAGGCAAATGCAAGGATGTCCCAGAAAGCAGTGATAATCCAGGCACTCTGCCACCTCTCATTGAATGGATCTGTTGCTTTAAAGTAAACCTGCAATAATAAAAGTCACCAATTAATGATTTCATTTTCATAATGATTGTACGAGAGTTTCAAGAAGTTGGCCATTCAGTTTCTCTTTCTTCTCTTTTCCAGTCATTTCTCCTAGGTGCTCCAAAATTAGAAAGAGCTACCTATATTCCCATCACTAACCAATACTCGAGTAACAAAAACTCATAAATAGCATGCATTAGCTCGGGTTCAATTACTTTTCTTAGGCATAAAACATGTCAAGGGACTGAAGGTTTCACCAAAAATAATTTCTTAGACTAGATGGTCGGTATTCTAGCAGCACATTAGGATGGAATAGACTAGGACGAGGTTTAAACGAGGAAAGGCTTACGGTGGATACCTAGGCACCTAGAGATGTGAAAGCACCGTCACGTGGATCGGGAACAATCGAACAACCATAACCAGTATTTCTTGGAATATCGGAATCTAATGCTACCAGTAATTGTAATAACCGACCCAAATATGTCTTTCTATATACAGATATTATCTTTAGTTTACCTTCAAAAAAACGATATTTTCACAACAGTAATAGGTTTGTTCTTTAAATGATGGATAGCACTAAGATTTTATAAAGATGAAATGTCTAGATCCTAACTTTTAAATAGAGAAGAAATAAGAAGGGAGAATTTTAAAAAGAATGCTTACCCAACTCTAATCCTCTTTTTCATTAGATAGCTTTATTGCAAAAAGAAAAAAACACATTTCCTTCATAAAACATGGAACCACTGAGTCAGATATGGTTCATTTGCTTTTTCTAATCTTAAAATTAAAACAGTAAAACTCTATTCCGTAGTTATAATCGTGCAGATGTTGAACACAATAAAGAAGTCAGGAGATAATGAAAAATGTCCCGAAAAGAAAATATCGACTTGAAATGTGTTTCATTCATGGAGTATTTACCTCGTATCCTATCCACACAACTGATGCAATAACTGTAACTGCTAATGCATTTGAAAATTTTCTGTAAATATCCAATTTAATAGAACTCCTTTTAGCCTGAAAAAGAAAAAAATTATAGTCAGAACATGAGATATGCTGAGTGCCAGATTAATCAGAGAAAAATCGAGATTTCATAACTAAATACCACATTGAAGCTAAATAAGACTTCAAACTGAAAGTGACATGGTACCTGTAGTTGCTCTAGTGTCTTTGAAAGAGAAGTGAAAATCCACAAGATCAAAAAGGCATCCAAAAATGCAACAGGAAGTACCAGAAAAAGTCTTGCTCGCCCTGCTATGTCATTTACAATTCCCACATACTCGGTGATGTTGAGCAGTTCTGATGCTAGGAAATAAGTTATTCCGAGGAGCAGCACCTTTGTTGTAAGACCACCAAGGGTTGGACGGACTACACCATAGCCCATTGCCACAGAAAGAATAAGAAGGCGCGAAACAGTTTTTCTTATAGCTCCAATTGTCACAACCCAGGTGGTGATTCCCACTGGCCTTGTTCCCGTGTTGTTAAAGTATGCGTAGTCTAGGTACCAGAAAGTCATCTCCAACAACCCAAGAGCAATAACGGAAGTAATGCAGTGCTGTAGTAGTAAAACATCATTCCAATGTCTCCCATACTGAAAGAACCAGATGAGACTGAGGATAGCATACCCGATGGACATAAATACATAAAATTTCATCAGGGGGGCCATTCTTCCAGGTAAATAGCCATCAGGATTTTTCCACACTGTCCTTCCCGTCACTCTCATTCCCTTCAGTTTCGGATCACATGTGATAAAGAATAAGTTGTACATCCCAGTCCTTTTTATGTTAACTTCCTTATTCTTTTTCATATGGGTGGATAGCATTTTTCCTCTAAAATGAACATTCACAACAGCCGGCCAGTTATTATCAGCTGGCGAAGATGATCTGATAACTTCTCCTTCTTTGCAACCTTCCAGCTTGGCAAGATCAGAGGTGCAACAAATAGACTTCTGTCCACCATAAGCAGATCCACCAATATTATCACGATCAGCAGCCTCAAATATTATAACTTGAACCAACCCACTGCTGTATGCCATATTTGGGTGCTGATCAGCAACTTCTTTACTCCTCCAAAATGTGATGTTCTCGAATCTAGATTAATTTGAACATTTCAGTTTATGTAACTAACGAGGATAACAATATCATAATCGAGTAAAATAAGTCATGCTTGCAGTGCTTTCATTTTCCTATCACGAACAAAAGAGAAAGAAAAGTAAAGTATTGCTCAGATTTAGTATATTTGTTGGATATTGGTTGCTAGCCAGAATAAATAAGTGCTTGCAAGTTTCCAAGATAAAGAAGTTGTGCATTTTCAGAATATAAAATATGTAATCCAATTCGCATAGATTTGACCAAAGGAGGCAATCCAATCTAAGCTCCCAATCTTTAGATTCAACAAAAATGAAGAGAAAACTCGCGTAATTAATGTATTCAACCCACCAATTATTCAGTTCAACCACCGACAGCCAGATTCAAAATTTTAGCTCACTACCAATGACCAGCTTATTTCAGTTTAGCGTCCTGAATTAATCTAGTAATGACAACGAAGCGTGTGAAAGCATCTAACACATTTTGTTTCCCCTCCACAATTTTCCCGACAACCAAAAATAAAGCTCGTAAAATTCGAATAATGCAGAAAAGTGTGAGGATAGATCTGATTAAATGTCATTAACTAATTAATAACTGCACGTGATAGAAATGAGTCTAACATGTAAATGTCAAACACATATACATCTCAGAGACTGTAATTACCGAATGTAAGAGCGACTATCAGGCGAAGCGGCGACGCCTTCACTGCCGCCGGAGAGCAAATAAGCAGTGCCGACTTCTTTGACTGGATCTCGATCATAGATGTGGATTGAGGCATCGGCTGATCTAAGAGCTGATGTTAATAATATTACTGAAAATAGCAATATGAGAATGGCGCATTGATTTGAAGTGCTGCTCGCGAAACCCATGGGGGCGCGAGACAAACACGAAATCCCTATTTTCTAGAGAGAGAAAGAGGTAGATCGGAGAATTTGGTGGAGCAAATAGAGGGTGAGAGAGAGAGAGAGTAAACTAGAAATCAAGCAAGCGACAGGGATGATCTCGGCGAGAGGGATACGTGACCAGTCGCCTATTAAACCGTGGGACTATTGCTTTGTATGGAATTTATCGTGTTCGTGTTTGGCTAAACTTCAAAAAAATAAAATAAGATTTACTTTTAAGTGAATTTTTAGCCCCCGTTTGACCCCCATTTTTTATCTCATTCTCATTTTTCTACAGAACTCATTTCTAAGAGTTAATTAAATCACTGCTCACTAACATTTAGCTCTGATTACTACTTGCTCACCCAAAAATAAATGGTTACTGGTTGCTCACTCACTTTTACAAAAAATTACCCATCCATCACCCGATTGCTTCCATCCACCTATGTGGACAAAAAAATACACGTGGCGGATGAAAATTCGATGTGTCAACTAACTCCGTTAATTATTGCCACCTGGACATTGAATTCACGTTTTTCCCTTCAAATTACCAACACCCATTTCTTTACACCAAGCCCTAACTGTGAACCCATTTCTTCTCCTCCAACAAATTGATTTCTATCAAAATCAAGAAACAATCTCTCCTTCCAAACCAATCTTCACAAGCAAAAAAGGACTCGAAATCGCCCTCAAATTGTAACTGAAGAAGCAAATTTGGAGACAAATTTGGAAGAGGAACAGGAGTGACCCACAAGATCCACTAATGGCAGGCACTGAAGAAGCAAATTTGGGTGTATGAAGGGACAGTGGAGCATGATATGAAGACTCGAATAATGGATTATTTGAACATCCCTGAGAATGAATATGGCCTTGTTTTTACTGTGAGCCGTGGCTCTGCCTTTAAATTTCTAGCCGAGTCATACACTTTCCACACTAACAAAAGGTTGTTGACTATGTTTGATCATGAGAGCCAGTCGGTAATTGGATGGCTCAAAGTGCTAGAGAGAAAGGTGCTTAGGTTCATAGTGTATGGTTTAAATGGCCTACTCTTAAGCTCTGTTATACTGATCTGAGGAAGCAAATTTTGATCAAAAAAGGAGGAAGAAAGATTATGCAGCTGGTCTTTTTGTGTTTTCTGTCCAATCTTTTTGGCATGTTGTAAAAAAATGATTCCTTGAATTCGAATTAAGATACCTTAATTGTTGGAAAAGATTCTGTTGCATGTAGGAGCCTCTGTCTGCCGGTTTCTTTAACTATCTTTCAGTTGGAATCTATAACCAATTGGAGCCTATGTTAGTTGGTTAGTTTGAAACTGATTAGATGGTCCATTATGTCTATAAATAGGAGCCTTAGGTAGTGTTATAGAAGTAGATCTGGTTAGGGAATTCTGTAAAGTCTTATGTCAATTGAATGTAAAGTTTGATTCTTAATAGAGACTGAGGAAGAATTCTCTTCTTGTTCCATATCTTTTTCTTTCTTTCTGGTTTCATATTCTGTTTCTTCATTTCTTCTGTTGTTTTTCACATCCTGTTTCATCTTATTTTCTGTCAATTTTTTGATGCATTGCTGGTGCTGTGTTCTTTCACAACCATCAACACTAATACACCTACCATTACAACCATTGAGCCGAATTCTTGCGAAGTGGAAATTAACTTGGTGTAATGTTGAACTTGATCAGATGCAGTTAAAATGAGATTTTGTTATTAATTTGTTGTTATGGTAATCATAGCTGAATTCCAAAATACTATTTTCACAAACTAATTATACATTTTGCTTCCTTGTGAAATGACATTAACCAACATAAAACTAAACATAAATGTAACTAAGATGAACACGAAAGGAACCCATTCAATTTGAAACTATAAGATACATCAGATTTCCTTTGATGATTTCACAACCATCAACACTAATACACCTACCATTACAACCATTGAGCTGAAACAGAACACCACACACATTCCTACACCGTCAATATACGACTTACAAAACCACCAACCTACTAACTACCCTTGACCAAGCCAATAACCAAAGAACAAAAAGTTTCCATACGAGGAAAATTCTTAGGCCCCGTTCGGGAGTGATTAAAATCCAATTAAAATTGAAAATATGACCGTTATTGGGCCCCACTCGTCTAATAAAAGTCAACAATAACGGCTATATTTTCAATTTTAATCCGATTTTAATCTCTCCCATACAAGGCCTTAATGTTTAACATCACTCCATTCTTCTCAGAGCATATACATGCGGCCATTTACCCATCACAACATCTCCTCACTGAGCAGAGGCCGATAATAAAGAGCAAAGAGCAGCTAAATCCAAGCAAAATCCGAAAGCAAACACCATTTCTTTTAGAAGCCTAAAACCTTATTTAGTGAACCCATTCTCTATATACCCCGCGATCATTATGGTCCATGCATATTCATTTCTCTAGCATTTCATCAAACAACAACCTACCTTTCAACAAACTCAACAAACACACAATAATGAAACCACCTCCAAAATGGTCAGTTGATTGATCAAAGATTCCTGTTTCAAGAAGAATATTGTATACTGGAAGCATTATAAATGGGATTGGAGGCCCAGTAGGATAAAATGCAACAAGCCCATTATTATCCATCATCCATTTGATAGTGCAATCCATTCCTGATGATAATCTTCAGCCTGACTTGTTGTATGTTCAGACATAATTTTGCCTTTTCCATGGCCAATAACCAGATCAGCAGCAACTATTTTCTTTCCCCATCTTTCATTTGTCGACTTTGGGCTCTTTACTGATGGTCCATCCCAGAAACCACTGCGAGTATCAGAAGGGAACCTTGAGGTTGCAGGTCTTTCTTCCCCGTAAGCTTTGCGACCCTCTGATATCTTGCCATGGGAAATTATTACTATCCTGCAAGAATTAATGGTCTGCTTCCACAATCTTATTCATTGGGGAGAAGAAATTGTGTTGGAATTCAAAATTTCTATGAATCTGGGGTTGGGGATGATTTGGGGATGGAGAGAACGCACTGAGGAATGGGGAGAGAGTTTGGGGAAAAGAAATTGGAAAAGATATACGATTTAAATTAATAGCCACGTAGTCAATTTTTTACGGTGTTAGTTGCCACGTAATATTTCCGTCTGCCACGTAGAGAGTTGGATGGATGAAAGTGAAACGGGTGATGGATGGGGTAATTTTTTCGAAAAGTGGGTGAGCATTCAGTAACCATTTATTTTTGGGTGAGCAAGTAGTAACCAAAGCCAAATGTGGGTGATTGATGATTTAATTAACTCCATTTCTAACCACACATTCTCCAAATAAAATAATATTACACATAAACCCAAAAATTTTTCTTACTTTTTAACCACACATTCTTTACATCAATCACTAAACTCATTTTTCAAAAGAATGGGTGCCAAACACCCACTTAATTTTTTATCGAGTGAATTATATCAGCGGTCATTCAACTTTCACATAAATGTAATTAGATCATTGAACTTCAATTTTAGCAATAGTCACCGAAGTTTAATTTAATTGCAATTAAGTCACTCAATTTGAATTTTGTCGGTCTACTTCATAGAAATGCTTAGTTTGCCATGAAATTAACTTTTGCTGATGTGGCCATCGACATGGACTCGCCACATAAGCCATTTTATTAGAAGAAATATGCTTTGAGAGATGCTATACAAATAGGTTCAAAATAGGTTCAATGACAGATTTTCAAACAAATGGACACTTGGCGAATTCTTATTGGAAGTATAAAAAAATAATACATAACATTGCCAATCAGGGGCTAACATTTCAGCCCTTGGAACAGGCTCCTACCTGTTCGTTTGGCTTTTTCCAAATGCTTTTACCGACAAAAAATTAATAATAATAACAATAAATAAAATGAAAAATACAATGTCTTCATCTTCTCCCTGTCCCCACCATCAACAACCTCATCCTTCCTTCCACCCCAAAAACCTAAAATTCAGTCATCGCCAATATCCAACCACCACCCATTTTGAAATTCTTACTTCATTCTGCTTTTGTCCTACAACCTAGTTTCTCCAATGAATGACATTCATATGAAACAATTACTTCCGTTAGAAGAACGGATACGAAACAAAATACCCCAACAGTTAGTAAAAGAACCATGTGACTAACAATAGAGATATGACTGGTTTCACTTCCCTTCGGATCTAGACATATTCTTGCACCCCTATTGAATAGGCACATTCTTGCACAGCTGCACAATCTCTATGCACCCTTGCCTAGATGCAACAATCAAATGTGCATCCATGCCACACCAACATTCTGCCTTTTTGTAAGTGCTACCACTACATGCACGTCCGCACCAAGGCTTTGACAAAAGGTAAGGCCACCGTAATAAACACAGGGCAATCATAAAACACCACCCGTTAGAAGGTCGAAATCATACATTGGTCAAAAATCACCTCAAACCGACACCTAGGGCACGAGGAGAATAAAGTTGAATATTAAAGAAGATCACTATTTTTGTTGTTAACCGTCATCATAAGAATTCATGCCCAATCTTATCCTCGTGACTCTCGAGCTCCTCCCTTTGTTGAGAGACACAAGATATGATGGGTTCCACTCGTCCTTCTAACGTAGACACACTTGATTTGGAATGTGGTGGTGCATTTCACACGTTCCTCGAGCCTCACCAAGCAACTTCCCGTCTTTTTTTTCTTTTATTGAATGAACAAGTTTGCTCGATATTTTTTTTTTCCTCTTCCTATTTGCTTTTTCACTTTTTTAAGTGTCCTATTGTTTGGAAAGTGAGCATTGCACAAATGACTCGATCCCAAATAAACTGTACACTTCACAAAACACACTCGTTATAATAAAAAAAAAAAAACAATTACGCTCCTCACACAAGTTTATAAACCCCAATTTCCCTTAAATTTCATTTGATTTGATTTAACGTGGGTCATCCATCCGACCCGCTTTATAAAAGAACAGGAGCTGTCCTCCGGCGTGCAGCAGCCCGGAAGGATAAACATCCGGCGGCGGTAGCTTAGAAAACCAGATGAGGACCAGACCAACAGCCGTGTTCATGGCCTTTGGCACCAAAGGCGACGTATTTCCCATCGCTGTAACTCTCTCTCTCTCTCTCTATTTCTACTCCTCATACTTGTTGTATACACGTATATATAGGGGAGAAATGCGCGCGAGTTACCTCCCCTACCCGCCGATATACCATTTCTCTTCCTATTTCCCGTAGAGATCGTTTATTTAATAATTACAAGATGTTATTTTTATTAATTGCATATGCAGGCTATAGCTGCTGCGTTTGCTTCTGATCAGCATCAGTATGACGTTGCATTCATAACCCATTCAGCACATGAGGTTAGCTTACTGTTAATAATAATTGTAAACTGATTGTTTCGGCCAGTTGGATAAAGTATTAATTTTTATGAAATGCAACATGATTTATAGTAGCCCATAATCACTGGTCAAATGTATCTGCTGAAATTGCATGGTGGAATGCAATTGAGCTTTGTTTTAACCAGTTTTACAAGACATACAATTGATTGAACATGGCACTTTTACCCAAGAAACGGTTATATTTTCAGATAAAGTTTTTGAATTCCAATTTCAAGCCCCCATTGCCATGCCATTGCATATGGCACAGATTTGATTCTGTGGAAAGGCAGGCATGGAGCAAATGTTGTGTACAGGAACTTATTTCTGTAGACTTTTCGGTTTCAATGAAAATGGTTTGTGATCCGTCACATTTTTTAAATGCTAGATGTGCTAGATGCTATGCGTCAACACTATGTAAATGCTGAAACGATGAGGAAAAGCACATGAAATGAAAAAAAAGAAATTCTCAGGATTAGATCTCCACGGTTTATCATAAATTTGTTGTTTTGCTCTTTCTGAAACAAGACACTGCCCTAGCAGCAATTTCCCATAATGACCTTATGACTGCAAATTCAGTTTGAAGGAAGTTCAATATTGGTGTCCGTTTTCCAGTACTGTTTAATTTTGTTTAATATATCTGTAGAAGTTCAGTTCATGTTTTATCTTTGCTATTTGGAATTCCATCAACATTCAGCCATAACGGCTACACTTTTTTTTTTTTTTTGACAGAACCTGGGAGTGCAGTTGGGAGCAAAGAGAGTTGCATATTTTCCAGTTTCATCACCACCAGTTCTATCTCCTTATCAAGATAGTGATACTGCAGGTCTTGAGAGCTGATGTTTCTCTAGCTACAACTAGCAAAATGGAAAGCAAGTTTTCCATATTCAGTTTTAAAAACAATGAACATGTTATGACCTTACCATCTAAAATTGCTTCTGTTTTTCTAGGCTCCACAAAGGTCTCCTTTTCTATGCAGAAGGAGGAAATCACTAGAAAACAAAGAAAGGAATGTGTTTCAATCGTTGAAAGGATATTTGGAGAGAGCCCAAGCTTGGAGGGTGATGTTATCATTATAAATTTCTTTGCTCTGGTACATTTAGGAAAAAGGTTCTACACTGTTGATGGTTGCATATATATTTTTTAATCTTAAAATACATAGAACCAAAATCTAAAGGAAATTCAAGTACTCTGCAGAAGAAAAGAAAAAAAATGTACGACCCTTATGAGCACATACTTGTTTTATGGATCCTTTGATCATTATGACATGGAGAAAAGAATATTGGAATTTCTCAATAATTGGGAAAGAAAGAGACCAATCTTTTTAATGGTCTGCTCCAAAAATTTTAGACTGAAGTCATGAGCACGTGTATGGACTTACAGAATAAGGCTTAAAATTTAGTCTCTGAATTTTATAAAGGTCTGTCATCCCCCATCCTGCTGTTTCTGAAGAGTTTAACACGAAAGAAATTTGTATTTTGTTAATTAAGACACATGTATAATTTAATTGCCTGGCAAAGACACTGCTACTCTTATTCCGTTTCACTCAAAGAAAGCACCATGGCCCATAATACTAGAACTCACTCTCCTGTGGCTTTATCGCCTATCATTTATTCTCTCTCTTTGGCCCACTATCTCAGTATCTCTCCATTCACGCATACACTCAATCCTATATTTATAGGTGGTGAAGTAGGTGCAGTAACTAACTTTGTTAGTCAAGATACTATTATTAGTATGTAATTAAAAATTGTAGCTAGCATATTCATTTATGGTGGTGAAGCAAAACATAAACCATTCTTGGAGCTTCGGCAACTACAAAAAATTCTAGAATTAGGAAAATAAACAGTTTTTCTTAAATCGGTTCTGCATCTTCAATTTTTAATCCTTAACAACTCATGTTGGCTGGTTGAAGCTAGTTGGTTAGTTGATGCAACTTCTATTGTCCAAAATAATTAAAGGAAACACCATTTGATTAAATGAGTTCTCCCGAAAACAGTAGATCAAAACTATGGTTGGGAAATTTTCCCTGCTTTTGATAAAGAGTCTAGAAGTGATGCATAAAAATTTAGGTACAAGTACGAGGGTATATTACCTGAATAAATTTTTCTTTGCTTTCTGGTTCAGGAAGGTTGGAGTCTTGCTGAACTGTTTCGTGTCCGCTGTGTTGTTGCTGCTCCTTATGTTGTTCCTTACAGGTGTTGCAAACCTTTCATTTTATATTGCTGAACTCTATTTACTTGTTATTCCTTTCATATTAAAGCCATAACTATGATTGTCCTTGTTGCCTACCATTTGCAACAGTACAATCAAGTTCTATAAACTTTGATTTAGGTTCTTTGAAGGTACAATTCCTTCTGAACATCTATGCTTTGTCTTATGAGTTAAGCCTGTATTTGGTTTCAGTTGCTTGTACAATTTTTATGAGATCCGAAGACAGCTCTTGGTAAACAGAGCTATTCTTCTTGGGTCTTTGAAAGAGAACTTAATGCCTAAATGATGACTGGATGGTGCCTGATTAGGTGCTGTCTTTTCTGCTTTTTTAGGAACTCTTTTAGGTAGCCACATCGTCATAAAACCGGAGACATATCGTCCTTGGCCTTTGGCACTTTTAATCAATAGCTTTATCTATATGAAATGTATTAACCATTACGTTCTGGGTAACTAGTCATATGGAGAATATAGTTCTAAAAATTCATTGTTCACGAAACAAAGTTAAAAATAATGTGGCAGATAATTTTTTGGGCAAATTACATGAACCTTCATTGAGATCGTGACAATTACAAGAAACACCCCCACTTGTTTTAAAAATTACAGAAACCTCCCATATTAGTATTTCCCATTTTGCCATGTTCTCTTATGCTACATATAAAACTATATTTGTTTCTTATTTGTCTTTTTTTCATAAATAATTAATTCAATATTTTTGTCAAAATTATTTTTTCTTGGAAATGAATAAGATTGATCCAAGATTTTCTATTGAAACAGTATTACATAAATTTAATGATATTTATTTTAGTTAAAAATGATGTTTGTGTGTAAATAAAAAAATTTAAGAAATGAGAAAGAAAAAAAAAAAAGGAGAAAGAGGATACTTAAATATTATCTAATAATAGTTTCAAATTATAATATAAATGTTTAAGGGTAAAATAGGAATTAAAAATTTACTTTTGGCTGACAGGGTGAAATCCGTCACAGAAAACAAACTTGAAGAGAGGTTTTTGTAAATTTTAAATCATAATGGGGGTGTCTCTGTAATTGTCATAAACCTCAGGGGAGGTTATATAATTTACTCTAATTCTTTTCTAGCCTTTTTTGTTACCTAGGAAAAGAAGGGGGTGTGAGGTGGCTTGTTACCTGGAGCAAGGGAAGCTCTGGGTTTTAAAGGCTATTACTAATGCTTTCAAGAGTCAAATTATTTTAGTTCAGCTTGAGCCAAAGGACAAGTTTTTATGGTTTGATAGGGATGGTTGAGAATTTAAATGTTGGTTTTACTTGTTATTTACATACATGTTTGCAATTAGATCAAACTTTCGCCGGTTAAATTTCGCGAGTAAATTGTACCACGGATATTTTGGTTAAGATTGCTACTGTATGGGGAACATGGCATAAAATGTGCGAGGTGGTGAAGTTTAGGCTTTAGAACTCCATGATATCATGGTACTTATTCTTTCACTGTGTGAGATGCCTGAGATTTCATTTTTCTGGAGCGATCTCCGTCTTTCAATATATTAAAGCCCCGTTTGGGAGGGCTTAAAATCCAATTAAAATTGAAAATATGGCTGTTATTGGGTCCCACCCGTCTAATAAAAGTCAACAATAACGGCTATATTTTCAATTTTAATCTGATTTTAATCCATCCCAAACAAGCTCTAACTTTCCTAAACCTCATTACCAAGAGAGTGGGGAAGATAGCTATTTGAATATTCCTGGTACAGTGAAATGTTGTTTCTTCTCTTCTCCTTAGCATTTTTCTTCCACATATTATAATAACTTTTCTTTCTGTCTAATGCATAAACAAGCACTTTTACAACACGTAAATACACATTCATACATGTCTTTTCCCTGTTAAGGTACCCTTTTTTTATTGATAGCTTCTTCCCTACCCTTATTTGTCCTTGAGTCCAATGTAATTTATCAAAGAAATAACATTTGTTTATAATGTTAAATTCTTTTTTTATTTCCATGCAACCAGTGCCCCCTCCTCTTTTGAATGTCAATTCAGGAAAGAATTTCCTCTTCTGTATAAATATCTTAAAGAAGCTCCAGCAGATATGGTAAGAGATGAGATAATTTTCAATTTGCAAATCATGCTTCCTTTGTTCTTTTTCATTTTTGGACCAGAATGATTCTAACGTGAACAGACTTTTAGAAGCAACATCTCCTCCACCTCATCTCTATGTAGAAAGAGATTTGGGTGGAGGAGATGTTCTCTGTTTGATGTTTACAACTAACCGGTTGTATCTCTTTTTTTTTTTTTTATCGTAGGTTGGTTGGGAAGATGTTCTCCACTGGATGTGGCCACTTTTTACAGATGATTGGGGATTGTGGAGAAGTCTTGATCTGAAGCTGAGCGCCTGTCCTTTCACGGTTTGTTTTATGGTCCATAAAATGTTTCTTGTGATGTGTTCTTAGATGGAATGGGTAAGGTATTAGTGTTTATTTACTAACTTCATGCATTTTTATTGCTTGGGCTGTTTGTCTTTGGATCCAGGATCCTGTAACTGGCCTTCCGACTTGGCATGAAAGGCCTTCATCTCCACTGCTATTGTAAGTGTATTCTCCATGTAAAAGCCATAATGGAACACTGTAAAATTTTACAAGAAACAGTTTGGGGAAATTTAGAATAATACAATGTAATTCTGTTGGCATCCCAAAATTCACTTGAAGAGCGTTCGTTTTTTGTGGTTTTTTAGAGATTCAAAAAATTTGCTCTGAAGTTTGTTTTGAATCTGTGTTTCTTTTTTTGATTAGTTGTATAGCTTCATTTTTTGTATCTTTTTTATCTGAAGTTCTGAATAGGACATGAAAAAATATCTTTTAAGAAAGACCAAGTGGTGGTACGTTGGTTGATGTTGAGTGCTGAGCTCTTCTTGATAAATGACATCAGACCAAGCAACTCTCTCTCTCTCTCTCTCTCTCTCTCTCTCACACACACACACACACACATTGATTTTTTCTCTCTTTCCTCTCTATCTCACTCTCTTGCTCATTCTTCCTATCTCTATTTTCTTTCTCACTGTACTCAGCACTTCTTTACATGTATCTTCGGTTAAAAGGTTACTAAAATGTGAGTGTATTATAATATTTTCTGATCCCTTGCTGCCTTCACTGGCAGGTATGGATTTAGCAAAGAAATTGTTGAGTGCCCTGGTAATTTCTAATGTATTTTGTTGTCTTTAATTCCATGATTATAAAGCTAGCTGCTTCCCTGATTGTGGTAAATCTTGTTGCCCCTAAGTTGCTGTTTGTGGATTTTATATTTATTCCTTCAGTGAAATGTATTTTTTAAGATAAATTTTTGAATTTTAGGTTTTATCGCAAATAAATTCATTGTGTGCAAAATGTTATTTGAGATATCTTTATGCAATAATTTTACTCGGAACAGGAAATCATAGAGTAATTCTTATCATGTGGTTTTCATTCATTGAGGTTTTTCTAGACACACCTGAATAAAAAATAGTGATTGTGTATGAAAGAAGCTGAAGCTGATTGCTTAGTATATCTGCAAAAGATCCACTCAAAATCTTCATGATATCAATGCTGTTTAGAGCAGAACAATGATCAGATTAGGAAATCCTTGCTATAAATCATACACATGCTTGAGTGGAATCATCTCTGTACAGCCTTGTTTGATCAATGGTTTTTTTTTTTTTTTGGTGGAATGAGGGTGGTACCTCTGAGATTTTATTAAAATGTCCTCACTTGTGGCGGATGAATACCGTGGTTACAAATGATATCAATGAAATCAATAAATAAGGAAGTACTATTTCCCTAACGGTGAAAGTAAAGAATAAAAGGAAAGCATTAAAAAATGAGTATTACTTTCCTTACAAAAAGAACGAGTTAAAGCAAAAATAAAAGTAAAAGCAAAATACAAATACAAATACCAAAACTCTAGTGCTGGGCAAACCTTACCTGTCAATCTGAACAAGCGCCCTGATATGTCGTGGTAGGTCGGCTGGTCCATATTCCTGGTATCTAAGATAATGCCAATTCTCGGTAGCAAGTGCATCTGCAACTTGGTTCTCCTCTCTGAAGATGTGGGAGACTATATCTCTGTCAAATGAAACGATATCTGCAATCTGTCTGAGTATCCCCTGGATAGGCCACGATCCGCTACCTCGGTGATGCAGTGAATGGCAACAGTCGAATCTGCTTCAATCCAAATATCTGACAAACTAAGATCTCTAGCCAATAGTATCACATCACGAATAGCCATGAGTTCCGCCTCTAATATCATGCATTGTCCATATGAAGCTGAGAAAACCTAGAGTAGTCCCTAATGATGCCTCCCCCGCTTACAAACTCATCATTGACACAACCATTGGTATTGATCTTAACAGATCCAAATGATGGAAAGTGCCACCAAACCATGATAGGGGGAGCAGATGGAGGGAGAGTCAAAGAAATACCAAAAAAGTATAGCAAGTTGCATGTCATTACGCCAATGTAACGGTCGAAATAGTTCACCAATATGGAGGAAGGATACCATACGATGAACTCTTTAGATAATACGTTTCGAGCTCATACTAGTGTTCATGTGTTTTGCATTATGCCTCTCAATCCAAAGAAATCAGAAAATCAATAGAGGAATAATGATGCGAAGGTGTCCGATCCTTGCAAACTGTCCAGAATACCTCTATTTCAGAAATCTCTGTCTGACGCTCTCTCCTGTACTCATGGTAATCTGAAATAAAGCCCCCAAAATATTGTCAAACATGATTTAAAATACTGCTACTACAAGTAAAAATATGGGTGATGGTCTCAATCTCAGAACAACACTGATATCGAGAAGCTAAATGACTGCCGATCCTCCTCTGGATAATGACATCAATTGGTATTAAATCATGTCATAGTCTCCAACAGAAGAACGAAACGGTAGTAGGTATGATAGGGCTCCATAGAAGGTGAAATGAATCATGAACTGGTCTGCTAGAGCGGATCAGCTGCATGCTGATTTAGTATTAAATCTTCCATCTGATGTGGCCCTCCAGAAAATACGATACGAGACATCAAGACATAGTGGAATGGTCGCGATATGCTTTGCCATAGCTGATGGAAGAGCCTGAAGTAATCGCCCAAAATCTCATCCAATCTCCTCGAAAAAGTCTTGCACCCTCACGGATGTATGCTGTCTGTGTGGAAAAATGGATGTCAATGTAGAATTACCCATCCAACAATCATGCCAAAAGAAGATCTGCTCTATCCCAAGACTATGTTTTTGCAATAGGGTTATTCTAGTTTAGTGGGAGCTAGGATTGTATATATGCATCAATGTTTATATAGGGGTTTTTTTGTGTATCTTGATGTAACTCCAAAATCCAGTCGTCGTTTAACAAGTCCGTGGGAGTATGATTTGTTGATATTAAAGAAATTATAATTTGAGGAGAATATCAAATTGATGCTTGAAAAGTGTCTTGCTCAAAGAGCTAACCTCTGAAAAGATGCCAAAAAATATACAAATTCAGCCAGTTTCAGGTTGTCTTATATAACATATAAATTCATCTTAATCATGAAAATCTTGTTCTTGTATTTTCACATACATTTTTCTATATAAATATATTATACGTTTACCATTCTTGCCAATCGACCTTCCCGCTCAAGGATTCTAAGCTTGTGTTTCAGTTTAATGTAACTATGCACCAGCCATATCTCGCCATCAGTTTTTGGCTTAATACCAGAATCTGTTTTAAATGATCAAAGAACTTTGAAATTGCAGAAAATAGTTAATTACATCAAGTTCAGGTCAAGATTGTAAAATAAGTATTACTCTGGAAAAAGGCTATGAAATTCATATTGTCATAGTTTTGAGTATCCCTTTATATAACCTACAACCTTTTGTTTCATCCATATACTTGACCAACTGAAGCTCTGGCTTTGCAAGTATACATGTTTTATTCTTTGCTGTTTATGTGAAAGTTGAATAATACTAAATGAAGATTGTTGCAAATCGATGATTATTTGGATCTCTTGGTATCCAGTACTTGTATTGTAACCTGTCAGCACTCCCAAAGGTGCTAAGATGATCTTGTTTTTAACAATGTCGACTTCAGCTTTCCGTGTTATTTTTTGCATATTCGTTTACCACGTTTCTAATCTATATATGAAGGGTTTTTTTTTTTTACCTCATTAGAAAACCAGAAAGCAGTAAAGCACTTGGTTTGCATTCTCCTTCTAAGAAAATTTTTTGTTATCTTTATTTGTTTCTGTTTCTCTTTTGCAATGCTAATGTTTGGACTGGTTTAGGTTACTGGCCATCAAGAGTTCGGGTTTGTGGCTTTTGGTTTCTTCCTGCTGAATGGCAGTTCTCTTGCTTCAGTTGTGCAGATGCTTCATATTTAATTTCTTCGGAGAAGTTGAACGTCCAAGCCAAGTTGTGTTCGGCTCACACCAAGTTACAACATTTTTTGGATTGTTCCCCTGAGAAACCTGTTTTCATAAGTCTGAGTTCAGTTGGTAGGTGAGTCCATACATTACTTGTTTTTTTAACATTCATTTTCACCGTTTTGTTTGTTGACTCAATTGTAGTTGGACTCTTGAAATGTGCAGCATACCACGTGATATGAATGCTTTTCTTGCATGTTCATTGGCTGTAATACGAGGGTTTATGTTGTTATGATGTAATCTTATCCTATTTCTGCTGCTGTATTTTTTACTTGGGTGAAGTGTAAGTGTGTAACATTTACTTTTAAATTGTGTATTGATTTTTTGTAGAATGCTAATAATCATGATATGCTGAATTTTGGGGATGGACTTTAGTTTAGAATCTTCTGGATTTAGCTGTATAAATATCTGAATGAGTAAATTCCATAAACTCTTACTTTTTTATTCGATTACCTTCAAATTCATATTACAATATGTTTACATGAAATATATATACCTATATATAAAAATACCACTTCCCATCATGGGATGCCATTCATATGAATATCCTTGCTCAAATTTCGTATTAATTGGAGAGTGATCCATCATCAAGCAATGGTTATTCTGACTGATAGAACTGTGGATTAGGGCATTTCCTTGATGTTGCCCTGAATTTGACGAGCGTGATCATGTAACCCAAGTGCTAATTCGAAATTGTTTTTCCTACAACAGTTCCTGATGGGACTTACTGTATGGTCTTGTTCAGTTATATTGGGTGTGATTAAATCATTTCTCATTTTCGAATGCATAGAATGGTAAATGCTTAACTTATCGAGCATCCACTTGTATGCACATATTTTAGTTCACTGTTCTTAGTGTTGTATGGTGAATTTTGATCGTGGACAAGGTAGTTTTCGAAATTTAGAAATCTTAAATCTATTATTTTTAACAAAAATGACGTCTTATCTGCAGCATGGGGTTTTTAAGGAACCCTAAAGCATTTCTTCGGGTCCTTGGAGATGTGTTAGATATTACAAATCGCAGCTTTATTTTGTTCTCAGCTGGTTATGAACCTTTAGATGTCACCATCAAAATGTTTGCTGGAAAAGCACCATCAGCTTCAGAACAAGTGCAATCCAGTAAAGATGGAACACTCTTATTCGATGACCGGCTCCTTTGCTTTTCTGGGTGAGTACTTGCTCAAATTCATGGTTTTACACTTAGGGACCAATATATGGAGTAAATTCGATAGAAAGTGCAGGAGGGAGAGCACCGATAGTTGAGAATTAAATATAGGAGAAGTGAATGTTTTTGGAGTGCATATAAATAAACAATAATTAACTTGATAGAGAATTACATAAAGTGATACCACTAAAAAAAGATACTAAAAACAATTTTTTTGGGTATAAAATGTTGGTTGAATATAAATACATTGGAGATTTGATTCTTCACCTGCTCTGCGACAGTTAGTCAAATGAGTACTCAACTGCCATCTGGCAAACTGCACATGGCATCAATTGTCTGAAGCATGCTCAATTACTCTGTGTATACAAACACTTTGCAGTTATGTGTTCATTTGTGTATTTGAATAGAAACAGAAATCAAAGTTAAGTGCCTGTTTGACATTCATTACTTTATTTCAGTGTTCTAAAAAATGTAAAGGGTGGCTAGGCTTGGAGGCCAAGCTTCAAGCTTTACGAGCCTAGGCAAAGCTTAGGCGTAAAAAAGCGTTTTTAATTTTTAATTTTTAATCATTGTAAAAAAATTCAATAATTCAAATAATACATAGCAAACATCTAAAAGTATAAAATACTGTATTTACTTAATAATTTATACATAAAGATAAGTTTCAAACATAATTACATAACGTAGATAACTTGTAGCTTAAAACTTATCTAACTTAACTTTTTATCGGACTCCAATTCAATATCTTTTTCTTCTTCATCTAATTCGCCATTCGTATCGTCCGATACAAAATCATCATTCTCGGGCTCTCTTATTTCATTTTGATCATTTCTTATACATATCGATACCCAAATCAGTGCGGTGTGTGGAGAAATTGAGAGGTTTTGAGCCGTTCTTCCGTCTTTTCAGTTCTTTGGAGTTTTTGAAGTTTGAAGGGATAGTGGGCTATTAAGTTTGGGTTGTAGGTTTTATTTTTTTTTAAAAGGGGAAAAAATTGGGCACCCTTAAAATTTGGGCCTGAGGCGGAAGCGCTCCTAGGCGTCGCCTAGGAACGCCTTGGCGAGCATTAAGTGGTCAACATTGTCGTTAACCGCTTAATTCCCGCTTAGGCTCAAGGCGAAAACGCGCCTAGGCGACGCCTAGGAACGCCTAGACGAGCATTAAGCGGTCAACGAGGCTCAAGGCGAAGCGTTTTCATCAAACTTCCCGCCTAGGCGTGCTTTTTAGAACACTGCTTTATTTTATGGTTTGCTACAGGATCATTTTCAACCACACATCACACAATAAAATATTCTACGTGTACCACACATTCTCCTATAAATCACTATTCAAAACTTTTTTTCCTACAATAATGGTTGTCAAGCAGGCTCTAAATTATTCTGCTGCTTTGAGCCTCTTTGGGGTTTTCAAGAGTAATTATATCAACCTCTTTAATTTTGACTCTTTTGAGGAATAAGTACATTACTCACCCTTAACATCAGTTTATCATAGACTGAAAACTTTCAGACGCTCAACTAGGCTCTATGAATAAGAATTTTGGTTACTAGTGCACATAAAGACTAAATTATCTTGCATGTCACATGAAACATACCTTGATTGCTTTCGGGAAAACTCCACAACAAACCTTTGATTACTGATGAGAGAGTTATGAGGTAGAAAATTTTCTAGAAACAAAAATAATTTAAATAAACAAAATAAATTCTTCCCTCTTTTACTCTTTTTATATGAATTATGTCTTTTCTATTAACATTTAAATCCTGTTTATGGAAACGTCATTTTCCTCGTATTGTATTCTAGACACATGAAATAGTTCGAGATACTGATGAATTGTTCTCTTTTTCTTTTTGGGGTTAGTAATATACCATACAGTTGGCTGTTTCCAAGATGTACTGCTGCTATCCATCATGGGGGAAGGTAAGGTTTCTTAGGTTTCCTTTGCCTCCCTTTTTAATTGCCGTGATTCTGCTAAAACATTATACACACTCCTGTGTTTCTATCTCTGCACCAGTGGGTCCACTGCTGCTGCTCTGCGAGCAGGAATTCCTCAGGTTTGATTCACAACTGAGATGTGTTTCTATTGCTTAGCTTGCTCGCTGTCTGGCATCCACCTGACACTCGGGTGGCAATCCCTGACAGTAGTTGCTCAAAGTTGTGTGAACGGACTACTTCTAAATCCGAGTTTCCATAGGAGAATAATTAATGGAAGAACAGTTATTTTAAAAGAGAAAACAAGTTCATACTGGTCTCTTAACTATCCACAGACTTCTGAAGTTTCTTTCATAAGCAACAGCTGCAAAATCTAAATCTAGAAGAATCTTTGACAGATACTGAATGCAATGCAATGCTAGGCAAAGAAAGATTTTCAATGGCTGTCAGAGAAAGAAATCTATGCTGCATTGCTCCAAGAATATATTTATATGCATCTCTATTATTGCCGAATTCATTTTTCTGAATAATGGGAAATGAGCGCAATTGTCAAACTATGTATTAATTCCATGGAGTTGTAACCAGTAATATCATCTGCCACACTTCTATTGGTCAATGTGCTTCTTGAACAATGCCATCTGAGCCACTTGCTAAAAGATCATTTATGTTGCAGAATCAAATTTATTTTAAGTCCATATATCGATGGCTTCTGCTTCTCTAAGCACTCAATGGACACAGAACTAGTTGTTCTTTGATGGCAGGTAATCTGTCCATTTATGCTGGACCAGTTTTATTGGGCAGAGAGAATGTTTTGGCTCGGTGTTGCACCAGAGCCACTAAACAGTAACCAATTGCTCCCAGATAGAGATGATGACTGCTACGTCAAAGAAGCTGCATATATGCTAGCGAAGGTCTTAAACTCTGCATTGTCTTCTCAAGTGAAATTGCGCGCTTCAGAGATCGCTGAAAGAATTTCCACCGAGGTATGTTTGTTTTTTCAAATATTCATTCTTCAACGTGGGGAAGATGTGCAGTTGGCATTTGAAATGGGGTCCTACTATTTACTCGACAGCCTTCTTTTAACCTGAAGGTTTTTTGGTTGCTCCAATATCAAAATGCTACTTTCTTGTCAATCAGCAAGAGCTGACTTCTTTGTGTATGTTTGCCCTTTTCCAGGACGGAGTTTCAGAAGCTGTACGGATAATTGAGGAAGAGATAACCCGTACTGATGGTACAAATAGATGCTAAAGAATGATTTTACAAAATCTGGTAGGAAATAGATGGTCTATGATCCCTGTAGTTGGAATGTCCTTTAGTAACCTTGACCATGGGTTTGATTGTCTCTTCAAGAACTTGTCTCCTAATAGAATCAAATCTCATCCGTTTTTTTTTTTTTCAAAACTTAAAAGACCTCTCTCGGTGAGAGCATGTATGAAGTGCCGGGATGTTATGTTTATAGAGGTTTTTATTAAATCAAATTTTCTTTGTATTCAGATGAATGATGAGTTCTTTGGTTATCAATTTTACAACAAAACCACTTTTTTCTATTTTCTTTTTCTTATTTTATCATATTTGATATTTCCCTTCGTCCCATTTATATATAGGCTGGTTTCGTTTTTTCACACGAATTAAAAATTCTTATTTAATATTTTATTGAAAAAATAATTTTTGCCAAAAACTTTCGTAATTAACTCTTTATTTAATTATCAACAACTGGTAATAAATTGATTATATAAGCAAATTAAATAAAGATGTATTAGTAAACGAACATAATAAAACATTTTTAATAAAGAAACAAAACTATATATAAATTGGACGAATGGAGTATTAGATACTATATAAGAAGCATTACTTCTAATTAAAATAAATCATTTTTTACAAATTTACATAACTATATTTAAATGAGTATTTATTTTTGTAAATACGATTGACTAACTATTTCTTTTACAAATAATTAAATACGAATGAGTGATGTAGGTTAATTAGAATTGAACTAGTCTCATTATTTAAAACAACATAAAATTTACTTTGCTAGCAATCTATGTAAGTCGTAGTTTTTTTATTTATATAACCTGGTCAACAAAATAAATTTTCAGTATCTACAATTTTTATTCAATAACTATATTATAAGAAAACAGGAAATCTTAAACGACCACAGCTCAAATTAATAGAACTAAACACACTATAATAAAAATTTCAGACTAGATTTGGTGGGGTGCGCCAGGCCCATGCAGCAGTGCAACGCTTGGGCGACGCTCGAAGGCCCGAGTAGCAAGCTACCTTGATGGGCCTTCCCCCTCAAAAAATTAATTTAATATCGTGTGGGCCGATGACCCACATATCAGATATTAAACTGATAAGAACAGATACTACACTTGATCTTAGCCAAAAGGCCGAGAAAGGTATGCTTAATCTAGTCTTCACCCGGCCCTTTTATAACAAGTTTCTTTAACACTTTTATTTCCTGTCACCGATGTGGGATAGGAACAAGAACATAATTTTCTTCTTCCTCTTCCTTCCCCTATCCCAAACCAACCCAATCTCCCAGATTTGCCAATTCCTTTCACGTGCTCTTCGTCGACCCGACAGACAAATGTAGCACTCAAACATCAAATTTATTCCCTTAAAAATCAATAAAGTTAATCTCAAATCTCGATCACTGCCAAGAATTCTGCAACTTCATGTGTACATCTAAACCGTGTGGTTAATAAATTATACTTTCTTCAGGAACAACGCACGAGAAACTTGAATTTAGAAAAAAATTAAACAACAGTGGAAGTGAAAAGAATTTACACAACAAAGTGAAAGAAAAAGGCAACAATAGCGTAATTGAGCTTTTCTCAACATAACTCCATTGATAAGAGTTAAATATCATTCTTTACACATCTTTGAAAATAGAGAAGAGAAAACTAGTGACCAAGACCACTAGTAACCCCAGTCCTCATCGTCTTAAGTATTCTACCTTTCATTCCCGCCCTCCTTTATGGCCTTTTCATTTTGCCCCCACCTTATAAATAAAATTATTGTACAATATTTTGCACGACTGCCTGTGCAAGTCCGGCATACTAATGTTTTTCTGCAAGTGCCAAACTTTATTCCATTTGCAGGTTACAGGAGCAGCGTGCTATGAGCTATTGTGCAACACCATTGTCAGCATAAAGACCGTCATCTTGAACTATTTTCCCGACTGGATTATCTTCAGCCCAGATGGCTGCATCTGAATATCCAAGCTCAAAGAGCTTATCGAGAATATCATCTTCTGCTGGCTCAAGAGCCCAATTAAAGAGCTAGAAAGCAAAAGAACATCAGGATTTTATCAGGAAAATGGAACTAGGAAATCATCTCAAGTGAGGTTGCAAATTACCTCCCTGGGACTTGCACGGTTTTCTGGGTTGCAGTCAGGACTAATTCCAATTCCTTGCAATCCCAAACGACTGGCAGGAAAAGCACAAACTCGTACCTGTAACATTTCAACAGTCTAGATTCACTTAATTGCCTCAATAATATAACGATGGTATTTCAAGAATGAAAGAAAACATAAACCCATAGTTCTGATGGATGTATCATCAACAAATAAAGCCAACCAAGATTATAGCTGAGTCATGACCAAAATTAATATACAACCCACATTTCCAATACATCTGGACTCTACAGGCTACACAAATTCAGCTTCTTATAATCAGAAAATAAACTATACGACATAATTGTTACAGTTTCAATGAAAAAGAGAAAGGCAATACCGTTTGTGCAGCCGAAGTTGGCGGCATGAACAACGTCAAACCCCCATCTATACAAAGTCGATTGCGGAACATTGTTGCTGGCCTCGGTGCAAGATATCTGTAATAAACTACACTTTTAGTTCAACTTCCAAATCTAGCCTAGTAGCTAATGCAGAAATAGAAAATGTGTACCCTGGAATAAAGGAGGAAGTAAAGACTGCATTAATGAGATCTTCTTTAGAATCAAACTCATCAACCAATAAGCCCCTTGGCCTCCACAGAATCTGCGTTACGGCAACTGAGATGAAACCACATAACAAAATCAAAACCTCATTTCTAGAAGCCACTGAAAAGCACTTCGGTACATCAAAATTAGTGCCCAAATTACATGAGCAGGTGGTGATAAGATTAGAAAAATAAGTGTTTAAGCTGTGTCTCAGAAGGACTATGGCAGCACTTTTTAGGAGGTAACAAAATTTTCTCCAAATTAACTACGCTCCAATGGCCATTATACATTGGAGATTGCAACTGTGAACTGTGGCGTGTGCGTGTGCTGGAGGGAAGTAACAATACTCACCACGAACCCTTCCACTGGACCGGATATGAGCATCATCTGGCAGAAATTTCTCCAGAACATCCCTAAGAACAGCCTGTGCATTGAAACATTTTCCATATTAAATACTTGGATTTTACAGTGAGATAAAATAGGATATTGGGTAATTTTTCTTAGCCCTCATATGCTATTTTAATCCCTCTATGCTTAAACCAAAGGACTATTTGTACTATTCATCCTTATTCAATTCCAGATCACCACTGCACTCTGCAATCCATTTTAAATACTGTCAGCTCACCGATTTAACTTACTAAATACTGTCATTTTAAACAAAAACAAAACGAAGCACAACAGCAGGAGGGGAAAAGTAGATTCTTAAGCCTTGCAACAATGGTCACTTACTTATTAGCTATCAAAACCATTTATTTCGTTCATATTGAAGGTTGTCCTCTTTTTTTCCTTCAAAATTTCATCTTTAGCTATATTGATGAAGTTTAAAAATAGTGTTGTCCTGTTTTATCTAATTAACCTCACACCCATTAAACGTAGCACATGCACATACCCCGAGGCGAAATGCAGTTCCTCGAAGTCGACAATCTTCAGCCAGCACTTTGGTAGCTTCTAAGGCTTCCCGCATACTGGCTCCAGATGCAATCACAGCACAGACAATAGCACCAGCAGATGAACCAGCTAATGGTGTTGTCTCCTGTGTCAGAAACAAATACGGAAGTCAAAAAACTAACTATTATTTCTGCATCAGAAATGCCCAGTAATATGGAAAGGTCCCTCACTAAAAATATAGAAGGAAAGGGCCTTCTGTAGGAGAAGAATACTGGAAAAAGATAAGTTTCTTGTCATCTATATTTAGAACTACTACATATACAATTATATCTCACATTGCAAACAGTAAAACCCCTGAAGAAATTCCGCAGCCTCGTCTGGCATTCAAAAGAACTATTTCCGATCACCAAAACATACCAATGATATACAATGGCAAGAATTTCCAACATAAAAGCATGGAAATACCAGCAAAGCAATTATAAGCCAAAACAAACAAGGTTTTTCAATCAGTCGATCAAAGATTGAAGTTTTGATCTTTTGTTGGGGGTATCTCAGATGCTGCAAGACTGCAAGTGCAATACCTTAACCAGTTCTTCAGAACGTCAAGATCAATGCTCTAACCGAAGCTTCAATTCAAAACACGAAATTATTGTGTGAAATGGATAAAAGATTGTCAGAATAAAGTAAGCTACTCTAAATTGTTAATGCTGGATTATCTTACTTATCCCAGAAATGGTCATACGATTGGTTCAGATTCCATTTCATTCACAATCAAGAAAACAGAATTCATTGCTAATAAAAATTCTCGAGAAATTTTAGTATTTACACGAAAATTTGATAACAGTACAACATATTGCTCAGTCAATAAATAAATAAAGGCATATAAATTAGTGTCAGAAAAAGCCAAAAATGAGAAGAATTGAATCAAATTACCTTGATATAACCCTTCTCAATTAGAAAATTGGCCACGCCAAGGTGATAAGGAAACAAAAGCCCGGCAGCTGAGAAGCTGAATCCGGGACTAGTAACCGCCTTGCGCCGCTGCTCGGCCTCCACATCCTTAACCCTCTGCTCCCACACCACCTCAGGCTGCACGGGATCCTTCACCACAGTGGCAATCCTCTCCTTCCTCCTTCCCTTCCACCACCACTCCCCCTCTTCCTCCGCGAACATCTCCACCGCCGGCACCTCCCTCCCTTCTCCATTAATCGATTTTCCACCGCCCCTTATCAGAATACGCGACGCAATGCCAAGGAAGAGCTCCCCGGTGGCGACAGAAAATGACTTCTTATCTTGCTGTGGCCCCGGTGGCGGTGGTGGAATGCTGGTGTTTTGGTGTTGAGGTGGGGTGGCTTTTGTAGAGAAAGAGAGGGTGCGTAGTGGGACTATGTTTCCGGCGGTGGAAGTGGTGGTGGCGTTTGGGTGACGGTGAGGGTGGGTGAAGAGGGGGGAAAGCGAAGAGGCCGCCATAATTGGGGAAGGTGGAAAGGGGATGATCTGCTTAAAAGTGGTCTTCAAATACATAGTAATTAACGCCTTTCGTCGCTAGAATCGGTACGATTTGGATGTGTCAGTTTCGGATTTTTTTCATGTACCTGTGTTCAAGGAGACTACTTTTCAAAACTATTTTTGTCAAATTCATTTTTAATTATGCACTTGTTTCATCCAAATTAAAGTCTGATTTTAATCATAATCAAAATCAAAATCAAAATCAAAATCAAAAACAAAAAATTAGGCCCTGTTTGGGAGGAATTAAATTTTTCTACAGTAAATCAATTCTCATTTTCAACCACACATTTTTCAATAAAATAATATTTTCCATCACATCAATAATTTTTTCTTCTTTTTCAACCACACATTTCCCATCATATTACTATTTAAAATCAATTCTTCCCCCAAAAATCTCTCCCAAACAAACTCTTAATATTAACGACATATTTCATGAGTCTCACAACTTTTCAACCATACATTTCAAAAACTTCTATCATAATCTACTAAAAATTTAATTTTAATCCTCATTAAACACCTTCTGTATATTTTCACGATAAAATATTATATACATAAATTCAAATTTTTTTCCGACTTTTCCATCATATATTTTTTAAAAATTTACTATTTTAAAATTTATTTTCAAATGGACAGTGGTAGACAAACGGGGCATAATGGTATAATTTCACTTTTGTGTTCATTTAGGATGTTTCAAGATGATTTTTTGTTGTTCTTTTTTCATGTACTCGTTTTTATTTTTTGTGGTATTCTTAGTTCTTACAACCATAAACTATATATTCCTCCTTATACTGGAAAATATTTTTTCTTCAAAAATGAACCATATAAAAAAAATAAAAAAATGTAAATAAATTTGGTATTTCCCAGTTTTCCTGAAAAAGGAAATAGACAATTGGGAAAAAAAAAAAATAAAGCATCCGTTGAATGAAAAACAAAGCGAATAAACTTTGGACCATGCTACATCTACCAAATTTTTTTACCTAATTCATTACCGACTACTCACAATAGGTGATGATGACCACATTTTGGGATTTTTTTATTCACGCGGAGCCTGCGTGCATGTGAGAGGAGGTAAATAATTTAATACATTAAATTATGTACAAATATTTTTGGGAAAAAATCAAAAATAAGGTGTGTAAGTTTTTAAATTCAAAAATCAGGTTTATAGTTTAAAAATTCAAAAATCAGGTTTTATTTTTATTTTTATTAAATAAAGATAATAAAATCACATTTTTGTGATTAATGGTCACATATTCATAGTTATAAGTCACGAATTTATTTACTGGTCACATATCGTCAAATTTTTTGGTCACAGATTATTTTGAGGTCACAGATCCAAAAATTTGTACGTCACAGATTATTTTGAGGTCACAGATTTTTAAATTAGTTGGTCACAGATTATTTTTGAGTCACATTTGTTGGTCACAGATTATTTTTCAGTCACATTGTCAAAATTTTTAGGTCACAGATTAAATATTTGGTCACAGATAACCAAATACTTGGTCACACACCACCAACAATAACCACCAACGTCGCCATCCCCGCCACAAAATCGCCACCGCCACACAACCGCCACCGCCGCCACCACCACCACCAACAATAACCACCAACACACAGCACACCACTCAATAGCAAAAAAAAAAAAAAGAAAGAAAGACAACAATCCAACCACCAAAAGATCCGCCGCTGCCACCTCCACAACACACACCCACAGCACCACCACTGCACCACTAGAGAACACAGAAGAAGAAAAAAAAACTAAAAGGCAGCGAAATCGCTGCTTCCAGCAGCAGAATCTCTGCTATTGAGAACCCAGCAGCAGAGACTGGGAGAAATTGCTGCAGGGAAAGCGCTTTCCCGGCAGCGAAATCTCTGCTCAAAGAAGAATCTCTCGTCTTTGGGAACCCGATAGCGATTTTCGCTGCCAGCCGAAATCGTCGGGGGTTCCCACCAGCAGCGATTATCTGCTGAGGGGAGGGGGGGGGAGGAAGGGAGGCGGAGGCGCGGCGGCGGCGAGGAAGAGGTAGATGCGGTGAGGAAGAGGGTAGAGAGGGAGACGAGAATGAAGAGGAGGAATAGAATAGAAATGATTTAGGTTTTATTTGGGATTAGGTTTATGTTTTAATATATTACCTGATTTTTGATTAAACAAACTTTGCACCTGATTTTTAAAAACTAAACTTTAAACCCCTGATTTTTTATAATTTCCCAATATTTTTATCCATCAATTTTGTACCGCATGCATGCATAAAATTTGAACCATTAACAACGTGATTGAATTTGTAGGATGGTTTTTGGTCGCGGGTAGTGCCGTAGTGGTGAATTAGGAATGGGTGGAGTAGGAGGAGAAGATTTTTTTTTTTTTTTCTTTTTCTTTTTTGTGTATATTTGTACTGAAGAAAATTCATGGGGCTTCATCTGCAAATTTGTCTTATTTTTTATTATTTTATTTATTTAAACCGAACAACAAATTCATCATTAATGGTTATAATTGAAAGGTTGTGATATATTTTATGCTAAAAGAAAAGGTTGAGAGTGGATTAATTTCTGTATCTTCAAAGAATTTGAATCCAAAAGTGTCTTCGCCGACATCTTCTTTGATTCATGCAGCTACTTGTAATGTCGATGTCCAGGTAGAAGGAAAATTAAAAATTGGAAATATTTCTGGTGTCAACTCTCAAGAATGAATAAAACATAATCTTGAAAGAAAAATGTTACTAAAAATAGATCCAAACATAAACACAATTAAGAGGAACAATCGAAAGGTCACAAAATGAGTAAGAAAACTAAGGCAATAAAGCAGAAAATCGCAGAGGAACTGTTTTGCATGAAGGGTAAAATAATAAGAAAGTTCAATCGTATTCCAAAAATTTATTGGTGTTACATCAGATACCTAAGTTGGGAAGCAATGCGGTAACAAATGAATTTGCCAAGTATCAGTAGTCATACACGCTGCTTGTCCTGTGATCCAGTGACAAGACTTCCATAAGGTGTATCATTAAATTACTATGTCTCGATCGTCTTCTACTTGAGGGCGTGTCTGTGCGGGAGCTATATCGCTACAAAATTGAAGAGTTGATCACAATCGAATAAAATATAACCTGGCTCAACTTGTTGCCACCTTTTTCCTCACAATTCTCTTTCTCCGAGCCTTGGGGGGAGGGGCTTCACCATCCATTGTAGAGTCACTTTGTCCTTGTTTAAGTCCAAGAAGACCGAGCCCTGAAACAATAGTGTTCTTGGATATGAACCACTTTGAAGAAGACTGATTGACTCCATCAGCTGGTCTACTGTAAGCCTTCTTCAAGAGATCGTCCGAATGAGCCAACGGATCAAGCTCCACCCCGAGCCAAGCCAACCTTGATGTCTCTCCTAGTTGAACATTCAGTGCCCTGCATGCATTTGACACAGAATTTCTACTATGAGCTGCAACCGACATTTTATGTGCAAAATGCAATAGGAAAGACGAGTAGATTCTAAAATTACTGGTTTGGTATCAATGACTCCAAATTTCTCTAGCCGAGGGACAAAGGGGCATGGGAAATTATCAAAAGCATAGCAAATATATTTGATTTTCACCATTTAAATAAAGCATGTTATGAGAAAAGAACAGGTAAACCAACTAAATGAATCACTGGTGAACAGTTTAAATGACAAAATGCTTCATCGTGGAACGTGAAAAATCCCAAATGCAGCTTACACAGATCAAATACCAAGAAAACATACCTCAGGGCTGTGCTAAAGAAAAGAGTTACTCCAATAACATCAAAGTAGCTGATAACTGCTCTGTCAAAACCACACAGCATTTGATATCGTAAATTTGCGTATAAGCCAAGGAAAGCTCCATAACCAAGCGCATTGGTGCTCACAGACGGAATGGTCACAGATATCCTACAAAACCAACAGTTTCCAGATTACATAGTAAAATGTGTTGGCAAGAATATTACATGTATTGTTTACCAAACAAATTTTACCTTCCCTCCTTTTTATGGGCAACGAGGTTGGACACAGCACCCTGTGCAGCTCCGGCAATGAATCCCACCATACACAACTCTGCAGCTTTGTAGAAAAAAGAATGAAGTCTCTTCTGGAAGTCAAATTCTCTAAGTGGATAGCTCTTCTCAAATATATTATTTGGGAGTTTTTGCAGGGTGTTCTGCAGATCAAAACGGAATGTATTTCCGTATGAACGAGAAGGAGCAAGGGACCAAACAACCATGGCATTGCAAGCTGTCACTGTAAGCACGTTGATAAGCGCAAGATCCCATTCCTGCTTTATCCTGCTTTGAAGTGACGTGTTTATCAAGCGGATAAGGCAAATAAACACTTTTGATTTAGCCCCTATTTGATGGCCATTATTTTGAAAAAATGATGTTTTGAATGGTAATTTTTTGGAGAATTTGTGATTAAAATGTAGGGTCAATCCCTGGGTTTATGTGCAAAATATTTTATTGTGTGCATATATGGTTGAAAATGAATATGAAAATTAAAGAGTTTTGTTTTATAGGGAGACAAACAGGGGCTTAATTTCTTCCTAATAGAAACCATAAAGTGAAACCTCTCTTTGCGATTCTGGATCTCCCACCAAACGGAGCAACCAATAGTAGTTGCCTGCTCAAGAAGCAGCCTGTATAAAAAGGCAGGATCTGCAATCATCCTGTGCAGGCAAGGAAGATTCAAATAAATTTTTGGTAATGTTTCGGAAAGACGATTGTGCTTCAAACATTCTAGTTCTAAACTGCTATATAATCTGTAGAAAGCAAACCAGAAAAAATTTTGCTGCATTACAACAATGCTATACAGCATACAGGCTTAAACGAGTTGAAAAACCGCATGGCATGTCCTTTAACATAACCAGCCACAACAAACTACGATGAAGTATCAGAATTTTGGATCAACATCAGGTCCATTATGGAAACAAGTGACTGCAAACCCACTAGTGACTAGACTAAATCCAATTTGTGATCATTGCCTTCTTTTCGGTGATTCCATGTCCAAAACAAAGAGGAAATTGTAAATAATAAACTTTTTAAAGCTACAAGAAGTAGAGTCATCGCTACTGATAACAGGAGAAATAACCAAACGTTCTATCAAGTGAATCTAATCGGTTTCTTCATCCAGTGGAATTTTTATGGACCGGACATGTTATCATATAAGCCAAAGTTTCTATCGTCGCCCCAAGATTTCCTTCCTCCATACCATTTTGGAAAATGAATATAGAACCGCTACCCCAATGAAAAACACAATCTAAGTAAACTGTTTCTATAACAATTTAGTCATGCAAATGATTATGCCTCCATTTGGCAAAATTATAAATCATTTATAAATGGTCAAATTTCATTTTCAGTCGCACAATCCGATAAACCCACAAGTATTGTCCACTTATTCACCACTCATTTCTATCTTTTTAGAAATTAAACCGTTTATAAAATTCTTCTCAAGCAAGGCTATATTTCAAAGTCATTCTCCTATGCTCAGGACATATGCACCAGCTGGGGTAAAATAGTGAAACTCATACAAGCTGGATCTCCATCTTAAGCATTCTAATTTCAGAAACATATTTACATCTTAACATAAAAATAATTATTGTTCTCTGAACGTGCAACATGTAATTGTCATTTGTCCATTCATACAAAAGATGAAGTATGTCATATGTATATTTATTCTATACAAGTCCCATCACAAACTTCAGCCTCCATACACTAATCTATTAGTACCTACAGTAAAACCTCGATAAATAAATGTAGAATAAATTAATAATCTTGCTTAAATAATAAAATTCTTCGGTCCCTACTTGGGGTGAGTGTACTAAATTAATAACCTCGTTAAATGCATAAGATAATAATTTTTTTGACATCCTTTAAGGCCCAACAAATGTATAAAATTATAACTGCTTAAATTCATAAAAAATCATTCTAATACAAATTAATAAATTTTTAATTTGACAATATATTTTCAATTCATCTCTTTTTCAAAATATGCATCTAAAATCTTTTGCTTTTTCTTTGAACCCAAACCAAACTCAACTTCATCTCTAATTTTTTGCAATGCACATTCTACATATTTTTTTCATTTTGTACAAAGTAATTATTTAAGGTTTCAACTACTTGAAATGCCACTTTTGAAAAAACTGTGGTTAAAATACAATTATCATCCAAATGACTAGATCATGATCATCATTGATAGGTGTATTGAATACCCCTTGAATATAAAATACTCTATAAATTAATAAACCCTCTAAAATAATAATTTTTCGGTCTCAACATTATTATTTTACAGAAATGTTGATGCATATGCATCATCCACAATCAACCTTAATGGAATTAATCTGAAACCAATTCCTTGTAAAATCAAACACTAACTCATCTAAACTGAGGGAGAGGAAGGAAGGCAACAGGATTTAAATCCTCAACGTCTACAAGTCAGTATATGAAGGCTCTAAATTTACCTGCCAATGAAAGCCCTAGATATTCCTTGGGGAAGAGCCCGGGAAATGAACCTCTCAGTGGTAGGTCTGGCATTGATTGCCAGAAATCTCACCATTTGAGCAGAGCTGACCAAACCCTGAGGCAATTGCATAACATAGTCCAAATCATCAAGTACTTCCACTGAAGAATGTACAGGAAAAGGAAAAACATTACCATTTCATAAGCTTGACGTAATCCAGCAGGCAAATCCATCATCGTCTTTTGCCACTCATTCAACACAGCATCAATAAATTTCCGATCAAACAACTGGCAAAGAACATAAAGCGTTACTAATTTTAAAATATGTTAGATACAATAATTGGAATAAATTACACAATATATAGGCATGCAATGTAAGTGTGTGGATATCTCTTGGCTCTTGCATCAATTTGTTACCTCTGGCAGAACAATACGCCGTCTAAACAGTCCACCTTCATCTCCCTCATCGCCCTCATCAAAGTCATCAAAGTAATCATCATCATCGCCGCCATCATCACCCCCATCACCGCCGCCATGACTAAGCCCCTTGCCCATATTTCCGCCTCCTCCCCCGGTAGAAAGCTGTCATATTGCCACATCGTAATAAAAATAACTAATCAAAAGAGTTATCAAATTAAAGTCCCCTATCCTAAAGGAAAAGTAATAAATTTCAAATGAGTTGAGCGGAGAAACGTGGGAATATGCTTAGTTATCATACAAGTCCGATCAAATCTCCAGACCTTCTATAGAAACTCCATTTATTGTACAGTATTATTATGGATTTCTCAGACTAGCAAACATGTGCATACCACCAGGCACCAGAGGCTACTTCATGCAGCCATTTTGAAGCAAATGAAAGAAATTTGGAAATTTCTCATGATTATATTTGGTACTCAAATTATTATTTCTAACTCTAAGACTTGAAATCTGAGATATTTCCAGTTTAGAATGTCATAATCCGAAAGGATATGGGTGCATCGATAGTTAATACTCAATATAAAACATAGCATCCTCGAGGCAACAATCGACACTCTAGTGCTCCATGAATTTTAAGTGCATTATCATTTTGCTACCCTGAGGAAATAGAGATGTTAAGTTGTATTGGGAAAGATAAAAGGACAAGGGAAAAAACTTTCATGTTAAGATGATAAGATCTTCAGTAGAGCACAGCTTCAAATGTCAGTGACTATCTCAGACAAAACCTCGGAGTTAGAATTTGGTTTTTACCAGGGATTAGTGGATTAAAAGACTATCATAAGCTCGAAACATGAAAAGTACAGAAGAAACAAAGAAAATTACAAATTTTCCTACTTCAAACAAAGGCCTCAATCCCTGGCCTCAAACGCCGAACCTACCACCTTATTTTCCGTGAAGCAAAACTCACATCCAAACAAAAGGGAACAAAATAAATACAGAAAAATTCCAAAGTTCCAAACAATATTGTAGTTAGGAGGGAAACCTTTTTGTGTATATTGATATTGTTGAAAAATACAAGTATATACAGGATGAAAAAAGGAAAGGAAAGGGAAATTGCACTATAGTCCCTAATTATTAACAAAAGCTACAAGTTGGTCCCTAACAAAGATTAATATATATTCCAACTCTCCCCCTCAAGTTGGTGCATAGATATCTCGCATGCCCAACTTGGATGTCATTGTATAGAATGGACCACTAGCAACTCCATGTGTCATTATATCAGCCAGTTGTTCCGCCCTCTTGATGTATGGAACCTCTATATTTCTGGAGTCGAGATTATCTTTGATGTAGTTCCTATCAAGTTCAACATGTTTTGTTCTATCATGTTGCACAGGGTTGTTTGCAATTTTAATAGCAAAGCAGTTGTTGTCACGTAGAAAAGTAACATAGGCTTGTCCTGACCAAACCCAAGTTCACTAAGAAGAAGTTTTAACCATGTAAGCTCGGTAGTTGCATGATGTAATGCTCGATATTCTCATTTCTGCATCGGATAGTGAGACCACATTCTCTGCTTTACTCCTCCAAGTCACAAGATTGCCTCCAACAAACGATACATATCCCGATGTAGATTTTCTCATTCAATCTAGATCCAAAGAAAATCGTAATCAGATAGCCCGTAATATCTAAATGCCCCATTTTTGAGTACGTAATGCCCTTGCCTCGGGAGAGGACTTCAAATATGCCAATATCCGATTAACTCGTATCATATGCTTCACCGGGATTATGCATGAATTGACTCACAACGCTTAATCGCATATGACAAATCGGGTCTCAAAGTGGGTTAGATAAATCAACTTCCCCACCAATCTCTCGGGTATTTCTTTGTTTGTGGGAATTTGATCCGGTAAATAGATAGACCATGATTTACCTCAATAGGTGTATCAACAGGACACAAGCCGACATACTCGCTCGCTAGAAGATCAAGGACATACTTGCGTTGGGATGGGATAAGTCCTTGCTGAGAACATGATACCTCAATGCCCAAGAAGTACTTCAAAGTACCCAAGTCCCTCATTTCGAACTCCTTTGTCAAATGGCTTCGAAGTTTCTCAATCTCACTGGGATTACTACCAAGAATAATCATGTCATCCACATACACAACGAGCATAGTAATATCGCGACCTTCTCTCTTATAAAATAGAGTATAATCACCATGCTTGTTTAAAGCCATACTCTTTCATCAACAACTCAATCTTCCAAACCACGCCCTGTGATTGTTTTAGCCCATAAAGGGCCTTTTTCAATTTACACACATTACCTACCGGAGGAGTGAACCTGTGAGGAGGATCCATATACACTTCCTCCACAAATCACCGTGAAGGACTGCATTTTTAACATCAAATTGCCTCAATGGCCAATCAAGCTTGACCGCTAGAGATAGGATAACTCTAACGGTATTCATCTTAGCAACTGGAGCAAAGGTTTCCCGGTAGTCAATCACATAAGTCTCGTGTGTACCCTTTGGCAACCAATCTGCTTTATACCTATCCACAGTTCCATCTCGACTCCGTATTTCAATTGAGTACACCCACTTACATCCCACGCTCTTTTTCCCCGGTGGTAATAAGACCATCTCCCAAGTAGAGTTTCTTTCGAGAGCATTCATTTCTTCTACCATAGCAGATTTCCACTTAGGTTGATCAAGAGCTTCCCGAAAGTGATTAGGGATAGATACAGAAGATAGTTGGAGGGCAAACGCCAAATTAGTCTTAGATAAACGGTGGTACGAAATATAATCAGAAATGGGAAAGATAGCATTGGAAGAAGATTTTGAAAAACCAAACCTATCAGGCTTATTATGGACTCGAAGAGGATATCTCCTATCCTGAGTATCAACCATATCTAAGGTCAGAGGATTAGAATCGGCACCGTAGATAGGAGTAAAAGGGATAAGAGGTACCTCATTTTCAATCTCCGAAGAATCGGATAGCCGTAGAATCAACCAAAGGGTTATCAGGATCTGAAGTAGCTAATACAGGAGTGCAAGCATTGTCTAAGTTTTTTCTTGTATAACACTTTTGGAACAGGCGAGGTGATCTATCACCCTCAACTCTATCACCCTCAACTCGGGATTCATTTTTGGATTCAACTTGGGATTCCCCCGCTTTTCCAGAAATCCACACTTTCTTCTCCTCTAACCACACTCGTTCCTCTTCCTTACTACTAATCTCCCCCTGAAGAGGAACTAACGAAACATCATCAGAAAAAAAGGATTTTGACTCGCAAAATTCTACATCCATAGAAACATAGTATTTTCCCGTAGGGGGATGAAAACATTTGTAGCCCTTCTGGGAGCTAGAGTAGCCAAGGAAGATACATTTCAAGGCACGAGGATCAAATTTATCTCTTAGATGAGAATGCACGTGAACATAACACACACAACCAAAAATCTTGGGACAGAGATTTAAAGCAGATGGAATAGAGTGAAACTTGGACAACATTTTTAAAGGAGTTTGAAAGTCAATAATGCGAGCGGGCATGCGATTTATGAGAAAGACAGCAGTTGTCACCGCCTCAGCCCAAAAACGCTTTAGAACTCGCATAGTGAAACATAAAACCCGAGCTACTTCAAGAATGTGTCGATGTTTTCGCTCTGCGATGCCATTTTGTTGAGGTGTGTAAGCACAAGTGGTTTGATGGAGAATGCCACAGTCGAGAAGAAGTTTTCAAGGGTTTGGTTTACAAACTCACGACCATTGTCAGAATGAATAACTTTAACCCGTGTATGAAATTGGGTCTCAATCATTTTAAAGAATTTTGGAATAACATGGACAACTTCACCCTTAGATTTTAACAAATATACCCAACAAACTCTGCTACAATCATCAATAAAAGAGACGAAATATTTATGACCTGTAGCAGATGGGATAGAGAAAGGCCCCCAAACATCGGTATGAATACAAGAAAAAGGAACAGAACTTTTATTGAAACTGACTTTGAAAGGTGTGTACGATGATTTTTGGCAAAGATACATTGCTCACATCGCATACTAGAACTAGGAATACTTTTAAATAGCCATGGGAACAAGTGTTCTAAATAAGTGAATGAAGGATGACCCAATCGACAATGCCACAAAAGGATCCTATCTCTTGGAGATGATTTACTAACAACTTGGAGACCATGAATATCCTCAGTTTGCAAACGCCTAGTTTCCTCCAAAACATACAACCCTCCTCTCTCTCTACCAGTGTCAATCGTCATCTTCGTTCGATTGTCCTGAAATTACTAATAGATAAGAGATTAGTGGAAAAAGTGGGTGCAAGTAAAACAGATGAGAGAGAGAAAGAGGGTGAAAACGAGACGTTTCCGGCCCCGGTGACTTTAACGGGGGTTCCATTAGCCACTTGAACGGTATCGAACGGGCGGAGTTGTCAATGAATCAAATGTGGAGGAATTACAGGTGAAATGATCGGTAGCTCCAGAATCAATAACCCAACAATCAGATGCAGTAGAAGTAGAGTGCAACCCAAAGATACTTTCCCCAGGAAATGAACGCAACGTGAGAAGCCATTTGACAAGAATAGCACCAAATGCAAACCACCAACTGGAGAGCACGAGAATCACTAAATGCAAACAATTCAAATCCAATCTTCAACCAATGAAGCCAGAAACAACTTCAAGTGACTAATAAAATAACAACCCAGGCCAACACCACCACCAAGAAGCGTTAGAATATTCAAAAACAATGTGTTTGGCAACTACAATGTTTGGGGCTCAGTTTAATCATCCAGCATATGACAAGTTTACTCCAATCCCTTAATCTTAACCTTATAAACCACAATCAAACAAACCCACAACCACAAACACTCCAAAAACCGGTTGCAAGAGAGAGAGGAAGAAAATACTACATAGGAAGCGCGAAGCAAGAGAACTGTAGCGGCCAGCTTTTCCCTGGTAAGGTGATTTTCACACTACTACCAAAAACAGCTACAAAATCGGACACAGATCCGCAAAGACAGAACCGCGAGGAAGCGGCGACGGGAGGATCTCTCAGCGACACCAAATACGGAGCAATACAAGGCTCTGGCGCCAAGAACGGCGTTTCGGAACAAAGAAGGGAAGGCGCTAACTTTCGGGCGGGGAAAGCTTGGTCGCGAACAGGGAAGAATCGCGGTCAGCCTAAGTCGGCGCACAAAACAAAAACAGTGGAACTGCTGTCGCTGCCGCTTCGCTTGTCGTCGCCGGAAGGTAAGTCGGGACTGACCTAGGGTTACGGTTTTCGCTCTGATACCATGTAGTTAGGAGGGAAACCTTTTTGTGTATATTGATATTGTTGAAAAATACAAGTACAAGTATATACAGGATGAAAAAAGGAAAGGAAAGAGAAATTGCACTATAGTCCCTAATTATTAACAAAAGCTACAAGTTGGTCCCTAACAAAGATTAATATATATTCCAACTAATATCAATTATAAAGGACATGCCACATTATCTCGCTAGAAACGATTAAGGTGGAAACAATAGAGTCAAAGGGAAGATGCACTTCCAGGGAAGAAGTTTTAGAACTCATTTGTCTGTTAAGCAAATAAAATTGTAAAGTAGTTTCTTTGTGTTAAATCTAAAACAGCATCAAGTACCTTCAGACAAAGTGACAAACCAAAACAAAACGTAAAATCTGCCTTCTGATATTTTCCTTATCCAGATTATGCAGGTAAAATGGCGCGCATTACTACTCAATTTAACAGTACACTTCACGTTTTAAACTAAAGTTGTAGCCGAGCTAGCATAAAAAAAAAAAAAAAAACTCAGCCTTTATCCATTTCTTCAATAGAAAAATAATTCTTGTACTACGTATGAATCCAGAGATTTCTTACATGCACATTTCAATTGCTTCAAAACAAAATGAAAACGTACTCATCGCTTTTTAACCACCACAATTATCAATCTATGCACATAAAATACCTCAGGACTAGACTTGGTTTGCTTTTGCGTCAAATCAAGCTTCGATTTTTCCAAAGTTACCGCACCTAACGCACCGTACTGTCCGCCCTTCATAACCGGCCCGAAGTCCACTGAACCCCAAGGCGAGGCCGATGGAACATCTGCGTCAGGTGAAGCCTGAAAGCACCGCTCAAGGGCAGCAATAGCGTCACCGTCAACCACCGCTGAGGAGGCCTTTATGGTGACAGAAGACTTGCGGAGCCTACCAGCGATAGACGGGGCCACCGGAGACCATTGAAGGCCTGCTGGTAACCGGGGTTTGGATGATAAGGTTTTGGTGATAGGGGCCACGGGCATTATTTGCGCTGTTTGGAACACTGCGTGAGACATTTTAGGTCCCGAAGTTTTCTGAATTTTTTGAATTAAAACTCAGTGTTTAGAATTTCATAGAGAAATCGATAGGGTGAAATGGAAATCTTTCCTCTTTTTGGGGGTTCTTTTCCTTTCTCCTCTCAGACTGAGAGGTAAGAGAGAGAAGGAAATTATGGGCGAGGATGGGGTTAAGGTTTTGATGGGGACTGCGGAGGTAGGTTGGGCCTTGGGCGTGTTCAACAAACCCAATCCGTTTTCAGGTGAGTCGACTGGGTTTTTGAGCATGGAACGACTCGGAATCCTAGAGCGGTCTCTCAACAAATTGCTATGCCGTTGTTGCCAACTAAGGGCATGTTCTCTTTACCATTTTCAACCCGTTTTCTGTTTTCAATTTTTCAAAACAGTGAAAACGCGTTCTCTATCCTATTTTCGAAAACTCGTTTTTGAAAACGGGTTGAAAATTTACAAAGAAAACACAAAACGACAATTTTGTCGTTTTGGGTGTTTTCAATTATATTTAACAAAAATTTCCAAAACATGTTTTCTTTGTTTTCAACCACATCAAACCATCACCGCACCAGACCACCTCTGCACCACCGCGACCACCACCGCACCAGACCACCACTGCACCATCGAAATCGCCACCAGAAACCCCCAACGCCATAGCCAAAACGGAGACCCAACCACCGGAAATCTCGACCAGAAAGACCACAACCGTGTAGCCAAAATGACAACCCAACTACCTCAAAATCACCACCAGAAACGCGACCCAACCACTGTCAGATTCGCGACTAGAAAGACCACCACCGCCCAGTCGAAATGGCGACCCAACCACAGCAAAATTGCCACCAGAATGGCAACCCAACCATCGCCAAATTCGCCACCAGAAAGACCTCCACTACCCAGCAAAAATGGCCACCCAACCACCTCAAAATCGCCACCGGAATCGCGACCCAACCATGGCCAAAATCGATTTGCCATTACCCCCACCTACCCAGCAAAAATGGCGACCCAACCACCGCAAAATCGCCACCGGAATCGCGACCCAACCATGGCCAAAATCGATTTGCCATTACCCCCACCTACCCAGCAAAAATGGCGACCCAACCACCGCAAAATCGCCACCAGAATCGCTACCCAACCATGGCCAAAATCGATTTGCCATTACCCCCACTGCACCAGCCAAAAGTCGCGACCCAACTACCACAACCACAGCTTCACGACCTAACCACCACGTCCAACCATAACACTCAAACCAACAACCATCATGAAAAAGGAGAGGAAGCAGAAGAAGAGGGCGAGGGAGAGGGAGAGGATGAGGAGGAAGAGGAGAAGGAGGAAAAGGAAGAGGCACGAGAAAGACAGAGAGAAAGAGAAAGAGAGAGGCTGAGGAAGGGAAGTGGGAAGAGCACACGTTTCCATTTCCTAATTTTTGAAAACAATTTTTCAAAATGGTAAAAAGAACGCATTTTCAAAAATTTCAAAATTGACACTCAAAACACAAAATGAATTAAAAACACAAAACTCAAATACAAAGAGAACAGCCCCTAATTGTTTTACATAGTTGCTTCTTAATAAGTGTATTTTGTTCACTTATTTAGATTATTAAATTAGAATATTTATTAGTTATTTGGATGAGTTATAACTTAATTTTGTATTAATTATGTTTGTTAAGTTGAACTCAATGCAAATTGGTGAATTTGGAAGAAATGAACGAAAAAAGTGCGAAAACGAAGGACATCCAAAATTTGAGGACCAAAGTGTAAACATTCAATATTTGATTCGAACCACAAAATGATGATTAAAGATCATATAGGATCAATTGGATGCAATTGGATGTCAAATGAGTAAAATATAGCAGAAGTATTTTCACAAATCAATTTCAAACCGAAAAAATTATGCTCCAAATTTTTAGTCTCAATTTGAGATCCATTTTTTAGATGGTAAAAGTTCGAATTGGAAAAATTGTATTTCTAGAAGAATTGTATCACTTTGAAATATCTTTTCGAGGCATTGTGAATCTCTTCAATCGGATATTTTAGAGAAAGTTATGGCCAGGATACTGAGAGTTGCTCAGGGATGAACATAAGCGAACTTGCGTGCGAGGCACATTATTTTCCCCAACCCGAGAGCCATTTCGCTCTACGGTGCGTGTATGCTATTTTTGGGCCTGAACAGCCCAACTTTCTAATTTGATCCAAATTCTTATGAAAATCAAATTCAACCTACTATTTAACTTACAAGGGACGGCCAAAACGGAATAACATATCAAATCCTATTTTTCACCACAAGAAATGGGATAACACGGGATTCAAAGGCAATTAACACAAAAGATTGAAGATTTAAAATTAGATTAACGAATAAATTGATTTTTCACTTTTCATTAATTGTTTTTAATTTCGGGTGATTTTTTCTGAATCTTTTTTGTGTAATTTACATAACAATATGCTAGGCTAATTCGTTTCATGTATTTGATGGAAATGAAACATATTTGTTATTTGTTTTAATTCAAAACTAGTAGTTTAATTTATTTATTGCATTTTGCATACCTATTACATTATTTAATTGATTGGCCACCATTAGATAATTAATTGCTTGTTGTAGTGTTGAGAGACTCACAATAAATTTAGAACATCGCAAAATTAACATATGTGCAATAGATGTTAAGAATAATATTTATGACATATGCAATCATATAGATAATATAAACTTTAAGGCATTCTAATCATTCGAATTCGGGTCGTAGTTAGGATGAAAATTATATATTATAGTTTTATCGATTGTTGAGAACGTATAAATTAAACTATATCACATATCAAAAATTGAAATAGATAGTAATAGACGGATTCGAGATCCAATACAATCATCCATAAATTGATTAAAAAAATCACATGTTTACTTCTTTCTTAGATTAGTTTAACATAAAACAATCTTTTATTTACATAATTCGAATCACATAAAAAGTTAGTAAATTTGAATTGAATTTATTCTATATGGGACGATACTCTCAACTCATCAATTCTATTACTTGTTAACGATCTCATACGCTTGCGAATTTCGCACGAACACCTCTATGTACAAATCAATACACAGTGTATCGCACAAAATTACGACACTAAAGAGACAAAAAAATATATCAAATACTAACATTACCCAATCACTGCAACGCCATCTCTGCCACCATTGCACCACCATCTAGTACAATACTATAAAAGGAGAAAGTAGCGCTGCAATTACACGACCAATATCTTTAAAAGAAAGATACGGTGGAAGATTTCAATATGGTGGTGATCGGCTAGGTAGAGTCACAGTTGTGGTACTGCGGCATAAACAAAAGATGGTGAAAATATTATCTTGGTAGCTATAAGATCGCCACTGCAGTGGTGGCGTGAATACAAATGTGGCAGCAGTATGGATTTCAGGGTTGGTGACATAAATTTAATTTAAGCTACAATGATAAATAAAAATATTACTTTAGGAATAAAAGTCAAGATACAATAAAATGAGATTTTCAAATTTAATATGAGTAACAACGTAATTTTCACATAATTTTGTTTGAGGATCACAAATAAGTAGTTTTCGGTTTGGAACACGAAGTCTCGTATAAGCTACACTCACAACCCTTTATGTGCAGGAGCATTATGGTCACTCTCTTAATGAAAGTACAACGTGCCGAATTTTATTATGTGATAAGAAATAAATTTTGTAATGGTGAATTTTTGAAGAATTTTAGGTTGTGTTTGATAGCATGGAAAATGGGTGGAAAAAGAAAACATTTTCCAACTTTTCATGAATTGTGGTGTTTGATGGACAGATTTTGGCATGGAAAATTTGGCTTTTATTTTCCCTAGACGCGCCTAACTCCTTGCGTGAGGTGAATTGATTTTCTCACCTTTTAGGTGGGAAAATTAATTCTGGGTCTGACTGCCATTTTTTTTTTTCTTTTTTTTGGCAATGAAAACAAATTTCATGACCAAGTGTAAAAAAAATTTCACTTTCATGGACAATTTTGATGCAAACGAAGGTCAAACGAATATTAAACTTTGATAAAAAAATGATTTTTTAGAAAACAATTTTTTTTTTTCGTTTTTTTTTTACTTTTTCGCAATGGAAACAAATTTTATAACCAATTGTGGAAAAAAATATCACTTTAATGGACAATTTTCATGTAAAACAAAGCCAAACGAATAGAAAATTTAAAAATTTTCCGGGTGGAAAATTATACCAATCAAACACACTTGAAATCATTTTCCCTGCAAAATATTTTCTAAACAAATCTTTTCCCTGTAAAACGTTTTCTTTCCACCCATTTTCCACCCTTACAATCAAACGCACCCTTAGGTTCAAAAGCTGGGAAAATGAAGAAAATTGGGCTCAAACAGGACTATACATAGATGTAACATCAAACCTTACCATAATAACATTGGCATTCGTGATAGACTATACACGCCCATCCAATGTACTTCGAGCATTATTCCTTGTGCATGTTAATAGAATTGAAATTCACGAGTTGAATCCTCTTTTACCACATGGCAATCATTTATGGGTTGTAGTCCGTGATTTAGGTTATTCTCCTCTTGATAGTGAAGTTTATTTTCATCGCTAGTAATTGTTTTCTTGACGTCTCCTTTGTGAATATTCCAAGAGAAAAATAAAACAAGGGTTGTGAGTGATGGAAGAGAGAGAAATAAAATGAGAAATTAATCTAAAAACTGAAGTCGAATCAAAAGGTCTTAACAATAGTCCTGAGCAAGATAGCTATCAATCTCCCAACACATGGGCAGACCTATTAAGGGCCCAGCGGCTGGGCCCTTAATTTTTTGCCTTAAAAAAAAAAAAAAAAAGCCCTCCCAACCCAAGCCCAAGTTTTTTAAAATGTTGAAAGAAGAGGAAATTATACCAAACCATGTGTTTTCTTTTACATTTTAAAAATTCAGGTTTTTAAGTTTTTTATTCAATTATCAGGTTTTTATAATTTTAATTAATAATGATTTTATAAAATTAAAATAACATATATACCCACCCCACTATCTACCCCCACCCACTTTATTTTAAATATAACATCTATCCAAACCCTAATCCATTTCACACCTCCTCCCTCTCTCACCCACCACCACCGCCCGCCGCCGCCGCCGCCTCCACCCTCCTCTCCTCCTTTCTTCCCCCCCCCCCTTCCCCTTCCCCTCTCAGGCGCTGCTGCTGCAACGTGCAGCAGCAACGTCGCGACGCTGCAGCAGTCTGCATTTTTTTTTTCTTTCCTTCTTCCTACTACTAGATCTTGGGTTTTTGAGTTATGGTGATATTGAGTTTTTATTCATTCTCAAATCTTGTTAGTGATTTGCACATTGTGATTTTTTTGAAAATGAAAATGGTGAGGTGGTGATTATTTTTACGTTTTGGTGGTGTTGGAACTGTTGTGGCGATGGTTCTGTGTTGTTGTGACGGGTCGAAGGCGTTGGAGGTGGCGATCGCGAGTCTCTGTGACCTAGGTAGGTGTCTGTGACCTAGGAATTGTGTCTGTGACTCGTTGAAATAAAGTTTAGGTGACTGTGACCTAGCTATTGTGGTTCTTTTTGGTGTTTGTGACCTTACTATTGACCTGTGACTTTGAAATTGATAATTTGTAACTTAAAAAGGGAATCTGTGACCTTAATTTTTTTCATCTGTGACCTCGAAATAATCTGTGACCTATAAAATTTTAAATCTGCGACCTCGAAATAATCTGCGATCTACAAATTTTTTTATCTGTGACCTCGAAATTACCCGCGACCTACAAATTTCTTGATCTGTGATCTCGAAAAAGTCGCCGATCGCCGGAGTAGTAGCCGGAGCAATGGTGGTGGTGTAGGTGGGGTGGGGTGGGGTGGGGTGGGGTGGGGTGGGGTGATTTTATTATATTACAGTTAAATATTTAATTTAATATAATAATTATGAAATGTAATTAATTAATTTAATAAAAACCTGATTTTTGTAATTTTAAACTGTTGGGTCTGATTTTTAATTTTGAAATAGTAAACACCTGACCCATGAACTTTTCCCTTGAAAGAACCCCAGCCCACCCTTCCCTTTCCCTTTCCCTTTCCCTTTCTCCCCAGTTGCCAATCCTTTAGTTCGTTTCCCCCAATTCTCTCTGGAAAGTGTTCAAGGCGTTCTCCCCTACTATGTTGGTGAGTTGTTGCCTATTTTTTTTTTACTCTGTTTTATGTTTTGATTAATGTTGCAGTATATGGATAAAAATTGTTTGGTCTTATGAATTTTGTGCATTTTTTCGAGACTATCGCAGTTTCACTTTGTATTGATGATTTTCTCGTTGCATTACTTTAAGTGAAACCCCAATGATTTACTTATTTATGTGAAACCCCAGTGACCCAATCCCCAAGCATGTTTTGTCTGTATAAAAATTAATAATCTTTTGTTTTTATGATTAATTGATTATGTTGTTTCTTTAGTGGCAACAATAATGTCATCATTAATTTCTATTTATTATTATAGTGGCAGACGGTCAGACAGTATCTTTATTTTCTTCATCTTTTTCATTGCTTTTAATGAACGCACTCGGAATGTATATTTCTGTAACGGGATGTATAGTAATCCGAAAACAGATCTCATGATTAGTTGGTTTTGTACATTCACGTGATATATTGTAGGAAGATATGTTGAGATATTTTAAACGAATATCTCGAAATTCTATTGAATAAAATGTTGAGGCAAAGAAACAACACATTGATGAAATTTCTATTCAAGAAAATGTCGAGGCAAATGAAGCAAGTGTTGAGGATGCTATTATTGGAGAAAATGATGAAGCAAATGAAGTAAGTATTGATGAAACTAATTTTCAAGAAAATGATAAAGCAAATGAAGCAAGTATTGAGCATATTGATATTGCACAACTTCCCACGGATCCCAAATTAAGAACTCCAATAATGGATTACAATGTTAATATTCAAGATTAAATAAGAAGAGCATACTTGCAGAGAGGTCTGTGTCAACCTCGGAGCCATGTGTTTCCATGTAAAAAAACAAGGCAATTCATTCCTGCTTGGTTCAATGAATATGGTGATTGGTTAGAATACACTATAACTAAGAATGCTGCATTTTGGTTATATTGTTATCTTTTCGGACCAAACAATGGGGAACAAGGAGGTGGTGATACTTTTGTGAAAGAAGGGTTCCAAAATTTTAAAAAGAAGGATAGACTTGGAGTTCATGTTGGAGACGTCCATAGCGCACACAATCAAGCCCGAAGCAACTGTGAAGCCTTGATGAATCAAGAGCAACATATTGAGACGGTTTTCTTCAAGCAGTCAAAAAACAAGCACGAAGCGTATATCGAATTCGTTTGAATGCATCCATCAATTGTGTTTGACTTCTTTTACATCAAGGACAAGCCTTTTGTGGTCATGATGAGTGTAATGAGTCAAATAATCAAGATAACTTTCTTCAACAGTTGAAATTTCTAGCTGATCATAATGAAGGGATTAAGGATGCCACTTTGAAAAATGCTCCAAAAAATCACAATCTAACATCACCAAAAATTTAGAAGGATATTGTAAGTGCTGCAGCTGTTGAAACGATTGATGTGATTATCAAAGATATTGATGATACATTCTTTTCAATTCTAGTTGATGAATCTCAAGATATTTCGGTGAAAGAGCAAATGTCTATTGTTTTACGTTATGTGGATAAGGCGGGACATGTGGTTGAACGTTTTATTGGGATTGAACATGATTCAAGTACTATAGCTCTATCACTCAAAGTAGCTATAGATAAATTATTTTCAAGATATGGGTTGAGTATATCTAGATTGAGAGGTCAAGGTTATGATGGGGTGAGTAATATGCAAGGTGAGTTCAATGGTCTCAAAACACTTATTTTGAAAGAGAATTCAAATGCCTTTTATATTCGTTATTTTGCTCATCAACTTCAATTAGCTCTTGTAGCTATAGCAAAGAAGCATAAGAAAGTCCAATCACTCTTCAATTTGGTTTCTAGCGTGGTGAATATTGTTGGAGCTTCTTTTAAACGTTGTGATATTCTTCGAAAGAAACAAGAAGCCATAATACTCGAAGCACTCATTAATTGTGAGATTTCAAGTGGACGGGGTCTTAATCAACAATGTACTATCGTGCGTTTTGGTGAGACACGTTGGGGATCGCATTATCGTACTTTGATTAGTTTGATTGTGATGTTCTCACCTATAATTGATGTCATTGAATTGATTTTGGTTGATGGATCAACACGTGAACAAAGATGCGAGGCTGATAATTTATCGGACTCAATGCAGTCGTTTGAGTTTGTGTTTAATCTACATCTCATGAGAACCATTTTAGGGATTTTAAATGAATTGTCTAAGGCATTACAAAGAAAAGATCGGGATATTATAAATGCCATGAGTTTAGTGACAGTATGCAAATAGAGACTCCAAGAGATGAGGGACAATGCGTGAGATTCTTTTTTGGATGAAGTTATTTCTTTTTGTCAAAAGCATAATATTGATGTTCATGATATGGATAGTGTGTTTGTACGCTCAGGTCGCTCACGGCGTAATACTGAAGAAATGACAAATTTTCATCGCTTTCGTGTGGATTTATATTATTCTGTTATTGATATGCAATTTAAAAAATTGAATGATCGTTTTTCTGAGGTAAGTATAGAGTTACTATTTTGTTTAGCATGTTTATGCCCCGATGATTCATTCTCTACTTTTGACAAGGATAAATTAATTCATCTTGCTAAGTATTATGCTAAAGATTTTTCAAAAATACAACTCGTGGCACTTGATGATCAATTTCGAAACTATGTTGTTGATATGCGCTCTAACAAGGAGTTTGGAGAATTGAAGGGACTTAGTGAACTTGTACTAAAGTTGGTTGTGACCGAAAGAAATAAAGTGTATCAATTAGTTTACATACTTGTGACTTTATGATTAACTCTTCTGGTTGCTACTGTTACAGTTGAAATAGTATTTTCTGCTATGAATATTGTGAAGAATCGACTGCATAATCAGATTGGAGACCAATTGATGAATGATAGTTTAGTTGTGTACGTTGAAAAAAATGTATTTAGGCTCTGTTTGGTACACATTATTTTTTTCATTCTCATTCTTCTACTCATTTTTAACCACACATTTTTCAATAAAATAATATTTTCCATCACATCAATAACTTTTCCTTCATTTTTAACCACACATTCTCCATCAATCTACTATTCAATAATACATTATTTCAAAAGTATGTGTCTCAAACACACTCTTAATGAAATTACTAACGAGAATATTATACGGCGCTTTCAAAGTATGAGAAGTCGTACGGAACAATTGTAAAGTATTATATTTTGAATATTATCTTTATTGTTTAAAATTATTTTTTACAGAATTCTGTCTCGCCCCCCCGGAACAATAATCTTGGGTCCGCCCCTGGCCCAACATTAGGTTGGAAGCAACTATCAAACAAGGGGCATAACTATCCTTAGTGCATGCTTCATTAGTAACACGACATGTTGACAATTAAGGAGTGCTCTTCAAATTATCGTTAATGAACAACAGTGGATCGAAGCATGCAGGAAGGGAAATTTAGTTAGCAACAATTTTTTTCTGATGTAACCTTTTTCATTTTTAAATTAGAAATAGCAATAAAGTTGCAAATTTACATTATTTTGTGATGTTTTGGCATGCTATGTTAAATTGATCTTGATAGTATATGTGCATGTTATAATTTTAGTGTGATCCAAATTATTTGTTGAAAATAATTAAGAGTTCTTTTCCTCCGATGCCGCGATGTCAAGCCGTCGGCGGCCCACCTATTTGTTTTGCCTTTTGAGCATCTTCTCATTACTCTGTTTTTTGTATTTTACTTCAACTATGACTCTATTATGAGAGTTTGAACATCATTTATTTGTTTTCTATATGTAGTTAGCTCTTGTTTATTATTTAGTAAGAAGTTAAAAACACTATAAAAACACAATTTTCGTATTCGTTCTCCATATTACAGTAAAATCTATATTCTCCGTAAATTATTTTATTCTTGTGTTTAATTATTTCATATTATGGCTATAATTTCTTATTTTCTCAAACAATTTGGTATTGATTTAATCGAGTATCATCTCCGATTTTCACAATGCGCATGACTAAAAATTCAATTACAAACTGTAGCTCCTATTTGACCTCATTTTCTAAATTTATTTTTTTCAAAATCACATATCGGATTCACAAAATCTATTAATTTTTCAATCACACATTTCATCAACTTTCATCATTTACTAAAAAATTGAGCGTAATATTTTATAAATAGATTATCAAAATATTAGTAGAAAGGTATTTTACCATGAAATATTTTTCTGTTGATTTTAGGCCCTGTTTGATTCGTCCTATTTTTCATTCCAACTTTTGTCTTGTTTGATAGACAAATTTTTCTTGGCAAAATATTTTCCTCCCAACCCCCCACGTGACCCATTTTCCATGTTTCCATTGAATTGGTTTTCCCACCACTCTGGTGGGAAAATGGTTTTTCAGGTTTTTTTTGACAATGAAAATAAATTATATTCTAATTGTAAATTTTTTTTCCTTTAATCGACAATTTTCATGAAAAACAAAGTCAAACGAATACCAAAAGATCAAAAATTTCAACATTTTTCATGTGAAAAATTATACTAATCAAACACAATTAATTGACAATTCCCAGAAAAATAATTCTAGACAATTCAATTATCTATAATTCATTTTTTTTTCACCCAAATTTCACTATTGCAATCAAATGAACCCTTTTAAGTTTGAAATTCGTAGATTTGGGAGATTGAGAGGCTGCAAACGGTCGAAAATTCAAAAAAAAACTGGGCGGCTTTTATTTCACATGCTGCAAAGCTGAACTAAAAAATGAAAAAATCCCCTCGCGTCAACAACTCTTATCCCTCTTCCAAATTTTGAAAAGCTCCGCTCAGCCATTCTAACCGCGCCTACCCCGCCTACTATTTCCTCTCTCTATCTCTATAAAGCGTGAAGCTCCTAATCGAAGCTTACTTCGAGCTTATCTTCTGGGCTGCGCCTCCATTGAAATCTTTCAAGAAAGTAAGCTCGATTTTCATCCTCTTTATATTATGCAAGCATGATTATATCTGGTCATCCATCTCCAAAAGAGACACCAAAACACCAAATTTTGGGTGCAAAGGCAAAGTCAAATTTACCCTTTTTTTTCATTTGCCAAACTAATTGATGGAGGGTATTTGTGTTATATATTTTTTAATACAATAACAAACACTGTTCATTTGATGTAAGTTTTGGTGTAATGGTTAGAGATAATTTTTAGTTTGATGCAAGATTTGGTATTAAAGGTACCTCAAATTTTGGTGCTGGATTGGAGATGGCCTAAAAAGGTTTGAATATGAGTTATTCTCTGAATTGTACCGCATCTGCCTTAAATTTGAAAAATCTACCTTTCACAATTTCAAGAATGTAATTTAAGTTTATGATTGAGAATTTGATTTGGATTGAGAGAATCCCCTCAACACACTCCATTTGGAAGACTAGTTAGCTATATAGCATGTTACCCATTGCCCAATTTTTAGATTTAACTAAAATCTGCTGAATTTTGTAGCCCAACTTCGCATATATGAGTTCTGATTTTTCTTGGAAATGCCTTCTTTTGAAATACTTATTGAATATCTACTTCATGGACAATAACACTAGTGTAAAGTGTTTGATTATTTTTCTCAAACCCGTGTACATATTTTGGGAATGGATGTTAACTGCCCGACTGTTTTACTCAGATAATGGAGTCCCTGCCTGATGAAATTGTACAATACATTTTGTCCCACATAAATAATGCTAAAGACGTGGCCTCTTGCATGTGTGTCTCCAAGAGGTGGAAGGAGTCAGTACCTTATTTGAGGAGCCTATTTTTCCCACGAAATCTTCTTGACATTTTTGGCAATCCTCCCGATGCCATTGTGATGCAAATGATTTCTTCAATTGCCGCATTAGAGGAACTTGTAGTCTATTGTACATTTTCCTGTGTTGGGCTCCGGTTATGGCTGTCGATAGCAGGACCCTCCTTGAAGAACCTTGAGCTTCGAATGGATACCATAATCACCCCCCAGAATTTTCCTAAATCCCCTTCAAAGTTGGATTGCATTGGGTCTGCATGGAATTTGGAGTCCCTTAAGCTTTGGGGTGTGCTAATGATTGATTCGCCCCAATGGGATGTTTTCCTTAGGCTAAGAAATCTGGAAGTAGTTGGTGCTAGATTGAAGGACACCGCACTATCTGATGCACTTCGCGCTTGTCCTAATTTGACTCACCTGATGCTTCTTGGTTGTGAGGGTTTGAAGTCTGTTTCAATTGAGCTTCCTCATCTGGAGCATTGTAAGCTTGATTTTACTGGAAATGGTAATTGCTCGCTTTCGCTCAATTCACCAAAGCTCGAATCACTTGAAGTACAAGGTTGTAGTTTGATCAGAGTCCACGAAACTCAACACTTGAAAAATCTCTCAATTGCCAACAATAAAGGTGTTCTATAACTGCTTTTGCGCATTCTCTCATTTACTTTCCTGTTAGTGCTCGATACATTGAATCTTCATTCTTCACAAACTTTTAACTGCCAAATGACAGGACGTGTTTGTATGTTGGATTTTGGAAAACTTGTGGCACTGGAGTCCTTGTCAATGAGAGGAATACAGTGGTGCTGGGATGCCATAAGCAAAATGCTTCAGATGGCCAGTGAAGTGAAGCAACTATACATGAAAGTGGAATTCACTGGGGATTTTGAGGAACTCATGCCATTTCCGGAGATTGATTTTGTTGACTTCTTTAACAGCCACCCAAAGCTGCAAACTTTTGACATTCATGGTGCCATGTTTGCTGCTCTTTGCCAAAAGAACAGCTTGAAATATGTGAGTTCGTTGTATAAATGTGTTATCTATTGGGTTAAATGCATCGATTGCCACTAAACTTTTAGCAAAAATGTCCTAGTTCACCACTTAAACTTTGTTTTAACTCGGTCGCACTATCTATGTCCATTTGTTATGTGCCAATTAGGGTGCCAAGTAAACTGTGAAATCATATTTATTGTTAATCAAATTGATGGACACGACCAACTTAACCAAAGTTTAATTGCCAACATGAAAATTTGCTAGAAGTTTAGTGACCACTGGTTTTTTCCCCTGCTAATCTACAGTTATTCCAACTGTTATGCCTGGTCACACTAAGAAACCAGCACACCAGATCATGTGAACCTTGTCTGAATTCTTCAAATGGAAGAAAAGAAAGTTGTTCAACAACAGCGGTGTCGAGTTTTTGATTCTTCGACTTTAAGATTTACCGAAGAAATTTTTCCCTTTTTGCAGGTGGACTCGAGATTTTCAATTCCGTGCCTTGAAAAGGTTATGATTACTGTCAGATCACCCTTGAATGCCGAACAGAAGATGAATACTCTGGAGTCTTTAGTAAATAATGCCAAGAATTTAAAGAATATGACGATAAAGATTCTCCAAATGAAAAGCAGCCACAGTAGTGCAGATGATTTCTTTGAAGACATTTGCAGATTTAGATACACGAATCGTAAGATTGTTTTGATTGAATAATGTTGTCAGAGAGTCTGTGATTTTTCTCACTCCATTTTGCATGGGAGATCGTCAATCCATGGATATTCCATGGGGGATACTGTTCTAGATAAGATTTTCCACATTATTTGGCTCTCGTTTGGTCTCCATTACTTCTCATTAAATTATAATTTATTTTTCTATTCTTATCAATCACACATTTTTCAAAAATATTATTACACACATATTTCCAAAAAATTACTATTCCTCTCATTATAATTTGAAATAATGGAGGCCAAACGAGCACTTGATATTACTGGTCAAAAGCATAGAATAGACCTTGTAAATCTCATGAACTCTGCCAATGTAATTTTTAACTATTCATACTCATTTATGTGGGAGAGCAAAAAGAACCCCTGATAATCTTTTAATCCATAATAACAATTTCCTCTTCATCTCAAACAGTAAAAGGATGTCACAATTAGTACTTTCACATCAAAACTTCATCGAGGATGAATAGAAAAGGTTTCAAAAGAACGAAAATTTGATCCGGTGGCACAGAATATAATTTAGATAAAACAAAACCTAAATTAGCTTCTTCTTTTGGAAGTACCGCTTCAAGTATGAAATCTGGGTGATTGAAACCATAATGCAGATTCCCAGGGACATAATACTGAACCATGCCACCTGCGCATTTGTTGCTTCACTCATGGTTCGCATCCCAGCTTCTCTGTGAGGAGAAATCCACATAGAAAGCACCTAGTGAGCTCATATTTTGACTATAAAACCATAAATATTTGGTTGAACCGAATAAAATAGAATGATCTGAATACTCGAGCAATATTAGAAACTTGGAATAAGAATAGGCAACACAATTTAATGACCTGCTCTTAAGATGCAAAAGATTTTCATGAATGGCCTCCACTGCTCCTTCAAGCTTTCTCAGCTCAAGTTCAACACCCTACTAGAGGCATGAAATAAGTAAATAATTTCCAGAGTACCAGCAAAGACATCACAAGCTTCAAATTTCACCTACTGCATTAATTCAATAATTTGTCTCGTAAAGAAGATAATAAATGAATTTATCATGTAAGTGAGCTTAAAGGTGTTACCTCAATTTTCTCCTTCCTTGCAACCGATTCCCAATCCTTCGCTGCAATGCCCATTTTCCAGTCAATGTTAACACTTGCACCTCCACCTCCTGGATTATGCCCTTCAATCCAGAAACATGCCAGATAGTTGCCAGCCTCACTAGTCGTGAATGCAAATTGACCATGTGTCGTATTTTCCAGGTGATATAGGGTATTGCCATATGGCGAGGTGACCTATGAGAGAAACAAAAACCACCATTATAGTTGGACCTGCAGTAAAAGGAAGAGGCCATGCTGAACATGCATCACAACTCCATCGTTAAAAGTTGCATGTTCTATAAGGTTGCAAATTAAATTTCTATCAACATAGGAAAGGATTCAACATCAAACCCCCAAATGCAGAAAGAAGAAAGAGATGTAACAAGTACAGAGTGCGGAAGAGGCAGAGAAATTGATTAAAAAAATGGCAACACGGTTAAACATTCCATTAGGGAGCCTGGTCTTGACTCTTTTGTGTGGTATTCATTCTCGTTCGGCTCAATAGGAAGACCGGAATGATTTAACAAACTGATCCACAGCTATTTCACATCTGACTTAAAAAAAAAAAAAAAAACTCGTCATAATACAAATCACGTGGATTTTGATAAATTTCAATTTAAAAAGCAACCATCCATGCACCTAGGAAGTAGGAAGTGCTAGGTGCAGCCAAAATAAACTTAAATCAATTAATGTCCAATGAGAATGCTAAATCACCAGAATTCATCAATATATCAATATATTTGCTAGCTAAGACTTCGAAAGATACTTTACAATTTCCATTACCTTAAACGGGCAGTAAAAAGATCCAAGGCCAGATACTTTTTTACTTTTTTCCTCTCTATGCACTTCACAAGATGCGTACAGAAGAGAATCAACCCCAAATAGATGGGACACAATCAAAACTATCACTTCATCAAGCACATAAAATGTATGTATGAAAAAATTTCCAAAGTAAGCATATTTATTTATTTTATTTTTGAAAAAAAAAAACTAACCTTGGTGGAAATAGTGAGGGTGGGGTGGTGTACGTGGTCATCGGAAATGACAACGTAATCGGCCAAAACGACGACGTTATTCTGGATTTCCTCCGACACACACTTGGTCCCAGTCGCCGGCAAATTCAACCATATGGCCTTGCTTCTCTGCAAAACACACAGCACAATGAACATGAGCCCTCCAAGAACGTTAGAAACCGCCCCCATCGCTTTCCTCACGAACTCCAACTGACCTTCGTGTGTGATTATAGCAGTTATACGTATATGAACGAATGCGCTTTTTGATCTTGAAAAATGGAGTTTCTGTCCGGATCAAACAGATCGAATTCCACAGTTTCTGATTCGGGCTTCCTTTTTCTTTATTTTAATTTTCCTCGGTAATAACGGGTTGGAAATTTGGAAATACAATTTGGCAGGAATATTTGGGGAAGAATTGATTTTTGAATAGTGATATGATGGGAAATATGTGGTTGAAAAAGAAGAAAAAAGTATTGATGTGATAAAAAATATTATTTTATTGAAGAATGTGTGGTTGAAAATGAGAATTGATTTACTGTAAAAAATGAAAATCTGTACAGAACAGGCTCCAAGGATTCTGCTTGACTTTTTAATCACACATTTTTTAATAAAATAATATTATACGTAATTTTAATTTTTTTTCTTATTTTCTAGCTACAAATTTTTGAAAAATTACTATTTCAAAATATATTTAACATAAAATACATTTTTAATGGAGACCCGGACTTAAATTTTGTCTCAATTTAAGCGACTTTATTCAATAATATGGCATTGTTTAATGTCACGTACTGAAGCGATCGTTACATGATAATAAGTATCATTGGTGACCGTAAAAACAATTTAAAAACATTACATTTGTGTATTATTCCACGTTATAATGATTTGAATAATAATTTTTTGAAGAATGTATGGTTAAAAAAAAAAGATTTTTTTTGAGTTATGTGTAATATTATTTTATTAAAGAATGTGTGGTTGATAAGAAAAGAAAGAAAAATGAATATAATTTAATGAAAAATAATGGAGGCCAAATGAAGGTTTAAAGCCCACTGAAAACATCCCAAATCCTACTGAAATGTGCATAATATACAATGATATACACAATATTATACAAGATTAGATATTATAATAAATAAAATTATAATTATAATTTTTTTCAATATTAGTTCGAATCATTTGATAGAATTTTGAAAAGTGAAAAACTGTTTTGCAAAGGCGTGTTCGGTAGAGATTAAAATTAAATTAAAATTGAAAAATTAACCGCTATTGTTAACTTTTATTAAACGAGTGAGATATAATAACGGTTATATTTTCAATTTTAATTGAAAGCAACTTTTGAATTTTTACCAGCATTTGTTGTTTAGAAAATTTTTGGAGGAAATTTTTTCTTATACTAGTAATGGGCCCAATCCGAATCCAAACACTAATGACTAGATTGAGCCCAAAAAGATCCGCAATCAGATGAAAGTACATCTGTGCCATTCATTCAGAGTGCGGAGAGGATATATGTGGCCCACTCTCTCTCTCTCTCCGGCAATCCATCTGTTTCAAAAACCCTGCACTCTTTGTTTCGTGTGTCCTTCAAATTACCTATCTCTGCTTCTCCAAGCAAAGAACCTCAGTTTCTCTGCGAACATGTCTCAGGTAAGTGTTACTATATACGGAATACAGTTCAATTTTGACAAATTTTCATTTTATTATTTGCTATTCGAAATCTCAGTCAAGCACCGGATTTCTTTCGTGAAAAAAAATACGGTGGAGGGTTTCTTCAAACAACAAGGGGCTGGGTAAACAATTCAATCAAATGATATTGAGCACGTGGGCTATTTCTTTACAAAATTGTGCTCAATTTCATATGTGGCAATTCCGCCAAAAATAGATAGTTCGACTACTATTCGTGACTTCGATTTTGACATTTCTTATCTGTGTTTTTTCATTAATGGAGAATTTTCTATTCCAGTTATTTTTATTATTAAGAGCTTTCAAAGCGTCCGGTTGATATTGCTTTTGATAATTTTGAAGTAGAATCGGATTCTCAGTTTATTTACGGCGACGTAATATTAAAACCTTCTCTATTTTTTTTCTTCCAGGAAGTGAAAGTCCCTCCAGCCTCCACAGATGGTATGTTTTTTCTTCGTGTTATGTTTGACAATTTGCTGATGTGAAAATTTATGAATTTCGGAATAATGAATTTACTATGATTATTTGATCAAGAGTCACACAGCGAAGGATATCCTTATTAGGCTTCTAGGGATTTAATAATTAATTAAGATATTTCATTTGAGAATTTTGGTTAGACAATATTTTAACTGATTGGATGCGGTATTACTGTTTGTGGGTTTTTTGAATTGTTTTACTCAGCAGCTAAATCACATCAATTTATAGAATTAGTCCCAATTATGTGTTCTCGGATTCAAGAGGAGCTGCCTTGTTCAAATCAATTTTTCTGTTTTGACATGTAAAAGAAATGAACTGGTAGAAATATAGTTAAGATTCAAGTATTCTTTGTATCTTATTACTTGAAAGAAGTCAGCTTGAAATGGGAGCTAGCAGATGTTTCTTCTAGCTGACCAACCATGTGTGATCAATATTTTAATACACACTAACCTTTTTGTTTTTTCGTTTTTCCATGCAATAAACTGATGATGTATTAGTGAAATTACAATAACTAAATGCAAAATAAGATGTAGAGCTGGATTGAGCATCAACATGATAGCAAGAATGCAATGCTTCGAGAAGAAAGCGACATTGAGGAGAGAGAACTGAGATTGTGTGAGAGTCGCTGATTGGATTAGATGTGTTGTTTCTTTTAATTAAGTTTATGAAATTAGAGTTATGTGTTGGAACCAAGAATTTCGGGTGCAAGAACATGAGACTAAAAAAAAAGCTCTTCTAGCCAAGCTAACTTTTACAATTGATTGTAAGCGAAGGGAATAACAATTTGAAGAATTAATTTGCCTTGTGATGTATCTGTGATTTTTTCCAAATTTACCACTTTCTATGGGTATGATAGGATTCTTTATGCAGAAATGCTTGAAAAATACCTTATTATCAATTTATTCATTTACTTAAATAGTGCTAGTGTTTTCTAATATGATTATATGATTCTTCATAAGAAAATACATATATTTTAGGACATACCTCATGGGTAACTTAGAAAACAACTATGCACTCACTTTTTGCCTAATGCTTGTACCAATTTTATTTTTCACTCATGATGTTTTTAGAACTTTAGACTATTTACATTGTTAAAGTGTAGTTATGAATATTTTTCTAATTCTGAGGAATTTTTGTGTTTTCAGAAGAGAAGTCCAATGCGGCTCAGGGAAAAACTTCAACCGAGTCAAGTTCTGTGGAAACACAATCAGGGCAGAGAAGAGCAACACCTGCATCAGTTGCTGGGATGCCAAATCCCTTTGATTTCTCGGCCATGACTGGACTACTTAATGTTTGTCCTTTTCTCCTTTTGCCTTTTGTTAAATCGAGAATGATTTTGAGTTACATATTATTATGTTTTTGAAATTCATTACATGCTGATTAGGTCATTTCTTTTTAACTACTTATCCTGTTTTGATAAGAGGAAACTGTATGAAAAAGGTTTACTTCCCCTCACTCACCGAATAGAGTTTCCCATGTAATGATATTTTGAACAAGAGTTTCCAACTCGTGAAACCCTGAAATTTCCTATCATTCTAATTGTTGCAACTGAAAGATCATGGACATTTCATAAAGGTTGAGGGAGTGAGACTTGAAAGAATGTGAAAGGCATTTTATTATATCTATCAAACACGATATTTTGGGCATTCACTGAAGAAGTCTAAAACAATACACTGGATATATTGTTTCCTAAATTCTATACCATGTTGTAGGATCCAAGCATCAAGGAATTAGCTGAACAGATAGCAAAAGACCCTTCATTTAATCAGATGGCCGAACAGCTTCAGAAAACCTTTCAAGGTGCTGCAGTTGAAGATGGTATCCCCAACTTTGATACGCAACAATATTATGCAACAATGCAGCAAGTTATGCAAAATCCTCAATTTGTGACCATGGCTGAGCGGCTTGGAAATTCATTGATGCAGGTATTAATTAGTACAATTATATTGTCTTTTCGGCAAACTATCACCTCTCATATGCTTAGCATGCTAATTGAGCCCATGTTTGATAACCATTATTTAAAACACTTTAATTCATATACTCATTTTCAACCACACATTTACACGATAAAATATTTTGCACGTAAACCTAAAATTTTTCCTTACTTTTTAACCGCACATTCTCAAAAAAAATAAAAAAACACTATTCAAAACTCCATTTCTCAAGCTATCAAACAAGGCCTGAATTGTTTTCATTTTTTCTACAGGATCCATCCATGTCCAGAATGCTTGAGAGTTTGACAAATCCATCTCAGAAAGACCAACTTGAGGAAAGAATGGCCCGTATCAAGGAAGACCCCTCGTTGAAACCAATTCTGGAAGAGATAGAAACGGGTGGTCCGTCTGCTATGATGAGGTCAGTTCTTTTTCTCAGATTTTGTAGTTTGGTAGATTTGCAGGTCTAGTGACCTTTGATGTTTTATTAAGTAGGATATATTTAACATAAGATGACTCATTCATGATGCCATGTGATTGTATTATACTTTAAATTTATTGATCTTTTCTGGTCTACCTGACGGTGAACAACATGCTATGAAGGAGAATAGCGGAAAATCCCAGTCTTGAGCTTCCTCAAATTATTGTTGACACATGGGCGAATTTGCATATTTTAGTAGCTTGGTTGTTTCAATATTATGATATAAAGATGTGAGGCACCCATATTGGACATTTGACAAATGACAAGTAATGGCTGTTAACAGCCTATAAGAATATTTAGAAATTCTCACACTAGTTATATAAGCATGTCTTGTCATGTCATATTGGAGTTCTAACCCATATGGTATTGAATTTCTGACCTCACTAATATTTTCATTGTTGAACTGTACATTTTTTGTGATTTGGCAGTAGTGAGAGTATTATTTTGACAAATGACAAGTAATGGTTGTTAACAGCCTATGAGAATATTTAGAAATTCTCACACTAGTTATATAAGCGTGTCTTGTCATGTCATATTGGAGTTCTAACCCATATGGTATTGAATTTCTGACCTCACTAATATTTTCATTGTTGAACTGTACATTTTTTGTGATTTGGCAGTAGTGAGAGTATTATTTATGTCAATTAGGTACTGGAATGATAAAGACGTTCTCCAGAAGTTGGGTGAAGCAATGGGATTTGCTGTTGAAGGAGAAGCTGCTGCATCTGCCGACAATGCTGCTGATGAAGACGAAGCAGAGGAAGTAAATGAAGAGGAATCCATTGTTCATCGCACTGCTAGTGTTGGTGATGTGGAGGTACATTCCCAAGCTTATTAATACTGAATTGAAAATCAAATTGCAAGCACTTCACACTTTAATTTTTTTGCTTGTTCCCTTTTTTTAATTTTATCTTTGTATGTAGAAGTTTAGTCGTTAAGCGTTTCATCACCACCACCACCACCATCATCATCATTTTACTTGTACTTTACGTGGTAGCTTTGCGGTGAATTTAACATAAATTTTCATGAAATAACTAGGGTTTGAAGAATGCGCTAGCTGATGGTGCTGATAAAGATGAAGAAGATTCTGAGGGAAGGACGGCACTGCATTTTGCATGTGGATATGGAGAGGTATACAATATGACCACAATGAGCTTTCTTTTGTCCTTTTGGCATTACAGTTCAATAAAATTACTTGACATTTTATACTCTCTACACTGTATTCGTACTAGACCTGTCAGCCATATCATAGGCTTTTTTCACTCTTCAAAATTCCTTAAGAGAGAGAAATGGTTTGCTCATCTCCACATCACTTCTCGGGTCTCCCCTCAGCTTCTTCTCTTTTCTCTTCTTGAAGTTTCTTGTTCCACTTGCCACTTATTCTTCACATGCTCCCTTCTCCGACATCTGACCTTCCATTTTTTCCCCGATGATATGATTGTGTCATTGTTGTCTTACAGTCTTTGGTTCTGTTCCCACATGTTTCGGTCCTTTTCTCTTTGTAATACTAGTTTTTCAAATTTCTACTGGATAGATCATGAATTCTGAATGATTGTACTCCTCCCATACTTCCATTCCAGGTCAAGTGTTCTCAAGTTCTTCTGGAGGCCGGGGCTAAGGTGGATGCTTTGGATAAGAATAAGAACACTCCTCTCCATTATGCTGCCGGTTATGGAAGGAAGGAATGCGTGGAACTTCTATTGAAGAATGGCGCTGCTGTGTAAGTCCTCTTCTGTGTTTGCTTTGCTTTCCAACAGCCCTGTGCTTAGTTAGTTTGTTCTTCACTCCGTATTTTTTTTTTGGCCCAGCACTCTCCAGAATTTGGATGGCAAGACACCTATTGATGTGGCCAAACTAAATAATCAGACTGAGGTACTGAAGCTGCTTGAAAAGGATGCATTTCTGTAAATTGGGAGTCATTCTGGCCCAGGTGCAGTTATAATCTTGCCAACTCGATATTGAAGTCATGTTTGCTGCTGTGTGATCATAACATTTGTGGGATTTATTTATTAAATTACATAAATTCGAGGGATGTTGGTCACTTGAAATGTAGCTCTGACGAGAATTTGGTTGATTTCTGGGCCTGATAACGTGGTTCCGGTTGATTGGTGACAGTCTTGATAATAAAGATTGATACGTGCATGTTGAATTTTGCAGTTTCTTGTAGTGCCTTCAGATATACCTGACTAGAACACTTGGTTTAGTTATTTCTCTACGTAAAATTAACCTCAATTCCTAAAGTTCAAATATTACCATTTGAAAACAAATAATACTATTATATGTTTATTCATAGGTACTACTTATTATATGCATTTTGTGTGGCTTTCCACGTGACTTGAAAAGTTCAATATAATTTTTTTATATTAAAAGTAAGTAATGTTAAGATATTGCACATTTTTAGTCATGCGTCACACTATTTTATAAATAACATCCCTTTTAGAAGTGCATTTTACTGCATTGTTTTGCCAACTTTACACTACTGTTTTTGTTTTTGTGAAATTAAGTCCATCTTTGGTTCTTATTTCTTAAAATTCATTTTTCCTTTAGAATTTTATTTTTAAAAAAATATTTTAAATTTGGAACTTTCAAATAAATAACAAAAATCAAAAATACTATTTTCTTGACCCCATGTCTAATTTTTCAATTGTTGGTTTCCGATCTCCAATGGGAATGTATGGGGGTTGATGCAACGTTGATTCACTCTTCACCTCGATCCATGTCGGCACATCCTGGAGGGTCACGAGCTTGGAGATTGTATATGCCACGGGCTTGGCTAGATAGTTCAAAATTGACCATTTCATCGATGGAAAAAGGATGGTTAAGCCTAATTAAGTAACAATTTTTGAAGGTCGAAAGATTATAGTATCATTGCACCCCCCTTTGTAGTCCCAATCCAACAATCACTAGTCATCCAACTTGTCGTCCATCATTCAGTTATGGACATATTATTTTTAAATTAACATTTCATTTCAAATTTGCGCTCATTATTTTCACCACTCCAAAACCATCACTACCACTATCGGACAGCTCAACCGCACCCACCCAACGCCAATGCCACCGTCGTCTCCTACACCGCCATCTTCATTCCGAGCACCCAATAATGTTGCAGAAATGCCGGGTCAATACTTCAGATAATTTGTCCCATTGCTTGGGGGATAATAATTCGGAATATGGAGAGGAGTCGTAAGCTTTTGAATTCCAGCCATATTACTGGAAGCATAAGGAGCGAAACATGTTCTATCATACTTCAGAGCTTCATCTTTGTCGTTGTTCTGCAAGATCTCCACAAACTGAAGGCGTTGAAACTTCAGTTCAATGTCAGATTCACTTCGTATAAGTTGTTCCTTCTTGGTGGAAGCCCAATTCAAAGCAAGCTCCAGGTTATGTGATTTCATGGCTTCAACTATTTGATACATTTCCAAGAAAGGATATGGCAGATTTATTTAGGGGCTGTTTGACACCCATTTTTGTGAAAGAATGTGTTTTTGAATAGTGATTGATGGAAGAATGTGTGGTTAAAAAGTAAGGAGAATTTTTAGGTTTATGTGTAATATTATTTTATTGATAGAATGTGTGGTTGAAATGAAGAAAGAGAAAAAAAATGAAAATGAGAATGAGAAAAAAATGGGTGCCAAACGGGGGCTTATTTTTGGATGATCCAGATTTGGGGAAGAAAAATTCGTAGGATGATGGGAATGAAGGTGGTGGTGGTGGAGGAGATGGTAGTAACGTCGGCATTGGGTGAGTGTGGTTGAGTCGTCCGATAGTGGTGGCGATGGTTTTGAGGTTGAGGTGGGTATGCGTGGGGTGGATGGAGAAGAAGAAGTTGGTTTTTAATTTTAATTATTTGATTTTAGTTATTTTATTATAAAAAAATATAAAATTATCATTTTAACCTTCTAAAACTAATTAAAATTATTGTCAATGTCAATTATCCTGTCAACTAACGGTCAAACTAATTGAAATCATTCATTTGTACCCCGTGTGCTAATTTTTGAAAAGTTTAGTACTGTGGGGATATAAATAAAATGTTTAACCAAAATCCTACTAAATAAAATATTTGGTAACGCTACTACAATTATCCCTTCTTTGTGTAAAGGGGCCATTTAACGTTCCAAGGCACCACCAAATTTTGGACACAACACACTTACGCACACCTGGTCTTCAATTCAGATCACAAAGATGTAGACAGTAAATTCTACAGTTGAGAAAATCGAGTAGATCAGGCCACTAGCAATCCTGCAAAAAGTAGAACGAAGAAGAAAGACCGCAAAAAGATCTCAAGATGACACCGGTGTGGTGCCGACCGAAGACCCTCCGATGGTCAAGTCAGAAAAGCTTTTCAAGAATTCTAGAAATACTAAACAAAAGAGAGAAGAAATAATTCAGAGCAAAGTAGTATTTATTTTTTGTGTACCTGAACGTAAGACTAACCACGAAATTTATAGTAGTGAGATAATCGTCTGGGCGGGATTAACGAGGGTTCAACGAGATTTGTTGGTTGGTATTGATAAGATCTATTCAGTTAAGATTCCCAACTTTCTTTCAAATAACTTTTATTTGATCTGATCAAATCGTAGTGTGATTTATCTTGTAGATAAATTATCAAGGATTACGAATTGACACGTGGGTCTTATTTGGCCCAATAGACGTAACGAACTGGGCCAAAAGATATTGCGTTCATCAAGTGGGCCATCTGTGGACCTTATTTTTTGGACTTGGGCCGTTTGGGCTTGTGGAACAATTTTTACCACTACAGAAGGCAAAGTCCAACCTTATAAACTAACACTATTTATTGCTTCTCAGTTCTCGTGAATTGAATCAAGTGGTAGCACGTCAATTTGATATCAAAAAACATGTATTTAGATATTACAAAGTGAAAATATATTGATTTTCTCGATCCAAAGAAGTAATAAAAATAAATTAAAAGGTTGAAATAAAAAACAAAAAAACAAAAAACAAATAGGTATACGCTCCAAGTGTGCATCAAGCATGACATTTGATGTGTTGTTAAAATGAATTGGAGGAAAATTTTGTTTAACTTTTTAAACTATTCAATGAGGGGAAACACCACTTATACAATTGAGGTTGACAACATCTCACAGTGGTGGGTCCCACCGTGTTTAAAAAAATAAAAAATAACTCATCCACCAGTCTCATGTGTGAGTGGTTCTCAACCTCGATTGTACAAGTAGCGCGGTTGATTCAATGATATGTTACCGCATGACAAGTGTAAAAAATGACATAAGGGTGTGTTTGGTTCACATTATTTTGGTAGAATGTATTCTAGAATAATAAATTGATGGAGAATTTGTGGTTGAAAAAGAAGGAAAAGTTATTGATGTGATGGAAAATATTATTTTATTGAAGAATGTGTGGTTGAAAATTAGTAGAAGAATGAAAATGAAAAAAAGAATGGTTACCAAACGGTGCCTAAGAATGAGAATGAAAATTTTACTGTGTACCAAACAAGGGCTAAATATAACTTGATTGAAAAAAAAAATTGTACAATTGTAGTTCGCGTCAACCTAGGAGAACAATAACTCTTATAGTGTTTAAATGCAAAAGCAATTATTTACAAGTGAAGCCTGTGAAGGGGCTTTTTTTTTTTTGGTGCGACCGTTTTTTAGGGATTCAGAAAATATGTCTTTGCCTATCGTTTGGGAAACAATTTTGGATGGTTTAACAATCACTTAAAATAGATGTAGTGTAATTTTAATAATTTCCATCAATTCATAAAATCAGTAGGTTTTGACCATTTTTCACGTTTTCTTCTAATTTTGCCTTCTATAAATGATAATTTTCAACCTACACATTTTCAAAATTAACTTGCAAATAAAAATACATCAACTAAATACCTTATTTTATAATTAAAAGATTACTTATAAGATAAAAATCAGTTTTGTGTAAAAAATACTACTAATAATTCACTTATGCGCTAAAAATTTTTAAAAGTAGAAAATTAACTTGTAAAAACTATATTAATTTAAGATTTTAAGTGAATATTTAACTTTCACCCCTAAATTCTCAAAATCGTTAAAAAAAGGTTCATAATCAATAGAAAAATGGGAAGATTACATATTCAAGAGTATAAGTTTAATCTATTTCAAAAATAAGAACACAAGTTTAAAGTTACCAAAATCAGATTTTTTTTTAATTTTTTTAAAATTTTTATTTATGAAATAATAAATTATTAAATATTTAATTATAATATAATATAATTAATCCATCCCACCTTCACCACCCCTACCGCTCCGGCGACCTTTCCGATCACCGCCCTACTTCGGCGACCTTTCCGACGACTACTCAGATTCCGGCGACCGTTCCGGCCACTGCTCCGGCTCCGATAACTCAGATCACAAGTCACAGTCCAGGTCACAACTCGAAATTTTGTTCACGAAACACAACACGGATTCGAACAACTGCCGCCCGCACCTCACCACACCACCGGACAATCGCCTGCATCACACCACCACCATTAAAAAAAAAAACACCGCCTCAGCTGCCTGCAAGCCGGCACCACCTCACCGTCAAACCGCTCCCATTTACAAACCACCACCAACTACCACACCACCACGCAAACATCATTAAAATCACAAATTGACATGGGGGAAATGAAACTCACACACAAACGACAGTGGGCACATATTTAATTGACCAAATTGCTGCTCAATTGCCTCGAAATTTGATCCCCAAATTCGCGACTAGGGCAATTTCGTTCTTCAGAGGGTGGCAGCGAAGAACAGATGGATCGCGACGGTGTTGTGACGCCGGCAGCAGCGTCACGATGCTGCTGCGAGATTTAACTGCTGCCCTAAATCGCAGCAGCTCGCCGGAGGGGAGGGGGAGGAGGAGAAGGGGAAGGGAGGACCACCGGCGCCACCACCAGCCAGGCGCAGAGACGAGGAGAGAAAGAGCGGCGTGAGAGGGAGAGAATGATGAGAATTTGTTTTGATAATTTTAGGGGTGGGGTGAGTGTATATTAATTTAATTTTCATAATATTTTTATTAATATTTAATTAAGCATATAAAACATGTATCTATATTAAAAATATCTGACTTTTGAAAAAAAGAAAGATGAAATTTGATTTTGAAAATGTAAACACATAAACTATGATTTTGTGTAATTACCACTAGAAAAATATTACTTACAGGTAACCCAAAACTCGCAAGCAAGCCCATAAATTAGATAAGGAAAATGCTAAGTGTACATTAAGGGGTACATAAGGGTATCTATAATGGACACCCAGCGCCCCCCTATTCGATGAAGTGCTGGCCCCACCTGCACTCCATCCAATAGGGAAGCGCCGGGTGTCCATTATGGACATCTTTATGTATTCCTTGATCTACTTGTAGCATAACTCATTAGATAATTAGTCATAAAAACTTGCACATTTTTCTTGCTCTTTTATCCTCCCGTCTTAGGGCAGCGCCCCCTATTCGATGAAGTGCTGGCCCCACCTGCACTCCATCCAATAGGGAAGCGCCGGGTGTCCATTATGGACATCTTTATGTATTCCTTGATCTACTTGTAGCATAACTCATTAGATAATTAGTCATAAAAACTTGCACATTTTTCTTGCTCTTTTATCCTCCCGTCTTAGGGTTTACTCTTCGTCCCCCACCTGATACGGTCGTTGAAGTTCAACTACGGATCTCTTACGTTGTCTTTGTGACTGGGTATTAATCTCATTCAATCGAGAATCAATTGATAGATTAATAAAAATATTAGAAAATTTGTAATTTGGTGTTGTCAATTTATTTTCTCGAAGTTGATACAGGTGACTATATTTATCTGGTCCGTATAAAAAATTGGATAAGTAATCAGAGATGGGTAGGGATAGGGAAATATCTCGGACGCCGCCATACCGGAGGAGGTATTCACCATCGCCGTCGCCGGTGGGACGTAGCAGGTATAGCCGTCGTACCAGGAGAGATAGAAGCCGATCCCCGTATTCTTATAGCAGGTGATACCCTTTTAGTTACACTGATTTCAGTCTTATATATTTCCCGTACTTTATGCAGAATAGTTTTATTATTTTAGTTTAATTGTGTTGAAGAGTCAGCTAATGGTACTCCGATGAAGTACGCTGTATTAATTAGAAATTACACAAACAAAAAAACTGTATGAAGAACGATTTTCAATTTTAAAGCCGAAACCAATCATCGTGCAGAATTTGTATTGAATGAAAATATAGCGCACAGTTGCTCCCCCCCCCCCCCCCCCAAAAAAAAATAAATAAATAAAGAACATTGGAGCATATGGTTTTTGCTCTCGAATATTCAGACTGATAGATCTTGCGATCCTGGAAAGTATAATGTCCTCCAATGAAAAGCTGAGGTTTTTCCATTTGCTTAAATTGACTTCATGAGAGCCTTTCTGGATGATCATGTCCAAAGCTATTATAAATGTTATGCTTAATAATTAATCATTTTATTGATTTTATTTTTTTAGATGATCTAGCAGATGCGTATGGCTTGTGTAACTTTGGTGTTCCTAGTGCAATGTTGCTGCATATGAGAGTTTTCACTTTCCATGAACACCTTGATATTCTATGTGCTTATGGTTGTTGAGTTGATGACTATCATGCCTTGTTCAATTCGTGCCTATTCTTTCTTCAGTGTGATAAAAAAGCTGCTAAATTGTAAAATGTCATGGTCAATGTATCTGGATGCTGGGGTTTTTCCCTACAAACTGTTAGAATTTGAGACTTATATCTTAAAACATAGCATGAATAGGATAGAGAACGTTCTTTGTTGTTTGAGAAATTAAGAAAAGAAAGGATGGCTTCCCTTCATCTGGGGAATGAGCAGGTGATGGGTGCCGATGGGTGTCCTTTCGTTGCTCGATTGTGATATTAGCAGTTTCTTATGATAAAAGATGGAGCATGCAGTTTATTCTTTGCAATACATGAGGTAACAGTACGTGCTTTCTTAATATTAGACTGCGGATTTGGACAAAGCAAGATTGCAAAACATTGTAGTGGACAATATTTTCATTTGAAGCTCAACTGTGTAACTGTATTCTACAGAAGAAGAAGTCGTTCATTGTCCTACCGGCATCGAAAAAGTCGTTCCCCAACTTCAAGACGTCAGAAAAGTCGCTCTCCAATGCCAAGACAGAGTAAAAGACAGAGAAAGAGGAGTACCTCATTATCTCCTTCGATTGCATCTCCCAGTACAAGTGCTGGGTCAAAAGAGATGAAAGATGCAAACGAAAAATTAAGAAGAGAAGAGGAGGAAAAGAAAAGGTATAATTATCACCTCACCATCTTCGTTTTAAAATTTTGTAATGTTTTATTTGTATTTTTACGAGTGTGGTGTGCTTGTTTACAGATTCTCAAAGTCTCAATTTTTTTAATTATTTGGGATACAGATGGTAGAAATAAAAATTTGCCAGTTCATATCAGTACGGTTGATTATATTTACCTAGCAATGGCTAAGAGAGGTTTGAGGCGGGTGATGACATTATTTAATTACTTTTTAGGTAGGATGTAGACATTGTGATGAAAAACTAGTGACTTGTATTACCCAATCAGTTGCTTTTGTTCAAATCTTAATATAGTTGAAGAGTGTTCAACAGGAATGTCATTCCCTGAGGTTTAAGATATGTCTTTATTGATATCTCTGGCCTGGCAGTTTTCTACTTTTCCTAGTGGATTGTTTCCTTCTGAGAATTATACATGGTTGTACAGTTGCTCAGGACAGCCTTATGAGTATTGTCGAAACTGTAGGCAAAAACAAGTTCCAATCTTAAATCAGAATTGGGAATGGCATATGCTTTGATGATCCTTCATAATCACCCAAATCTACTGGACGGTGAATGGGATGCTTTCTCTAAAAGATTTCAGTTCAGCTTGTTTAGTTTTTGTTGTGCTTACCTTTAACTTTCAGCTAATAATAGGTACAAATCCCTCAGCACATTCATGTGCACTGCTGTATGCTTTTAATTTCACATTCAGTAACCATATTTAGGTCCTCAGTACAATGCTGAGAAGCTGTTCTTGTTATTGATAGAAAACATATGTAGCCAAATATATAGTCCTTTAATCTTTGGTATTGACCCAAAATATATGCAGCTAAATATATAGTCCTGTAATCTGCCTTCCAAATTTGGCTTGTTACATGTATATATTTATATATTTTTAACTCTTGATATTTTTATAGCATGTAAAGAAATACTGTAATTTTGGGGGGAAGTAATATACTGGATTCGCCATCCTCTTGGCATATTAGAAAGAAAATGAAGATGCTGAGTGCAGCCAAGCTGTTATGTTTGGATGCCTGTTTCTTTTGAAGGTTCTATATTACGTGCATGTATCTATGATTGTGAGGCTAAGCTGTAGTTTTTCCCTACAAATTTTTAGGGCATTTTAAGGTTTTGTTATTCTTTGTACTCAATGAAATCTGTTATCATACAGCCATGTTGAATGTAATACTACACTCCTGCTGCTTTTTTTGTTGTACCCAACATGACCATTTTTTTCTAGGGAACAGCTATCTATATTGCTGTTATTTTGTTGCAAACACTGTATTCACAATCCGCATGACATGTTGCCTTGCCTCTTAAATTTATTTATTTTTTTAACTTATTTAGCCCCTGATTGATAGGGATTAAAATTAGATTTTTAGTGGATTTTGATAGAAATTAATGAAATGTGTGGTTGAAAAGTTGTGAGACCCAAAAGATATGTGACTAAAATTGATTGTTGACTTTGACTTAGATTAAAATTTGGATTTGAATCCGTATCAAACAGGGGCTTAAAAAGAAACTGTTACAATTCAGCTTTTACTTTTTTTTATTATGACTTATTTATAAAATGTTAAATTGATAGAATTATTAATGAATAATGGTGAACCTAGAGAACGAGCTCAGCATTAAACCCCATGGACTTAATTCAGTAAAAGAGGGTGTGAGCTTTGTGGTTTAAGTTTGGAAATGACCCTTAACGAATCTGAGTGGAAGAATCCATAAGCAAACTTCAAACAAGTATATGTGGCTTTGTATGTAACTTTTATTTTTTCTTTGGTCATTTGACTTTTGACTCTTGTCGTCCACCATGCATTCTATTTTCAACGCAATTCTCGGAAATTGAAATCGAGGGAATGTGGATCCTGTCACTGGTTAAGTCAATATGTTGAAAAGCATGTTCTTTTATTCTAACAGCAAAATGCCATTTGCTTGGTTATAAATCTTTACAATGGAAAGACTGAAGTACTCTAGTGATTAGCATGGAAACTGCAACGGTTTACTTGATGTTCTTCTCAACAGGATTAACTGAAGGAAGTTTCTGCTCTTGTTTATATTGATGATCCCATTGGCTGCCACATTAATCTACTATTCACCAGTTTCAAAACTGAATTTTTTTGGATCAGGATTCTGTTAGAGGTACGATTTAAAAGCATAAGCATGTATGTTTAGTGCTTTTTCGACCTTGGAGGTTAGTTTGTCATTCATTTTAGTTATGCATCCAGGAAATATAAAAATGACCAAGCATTGCGTAGTTAATGTTGTTCTGCATTCTACTTAAAACATTATATATTTAATTCTGGTTTTATAGTCCTATTCTCTTTAAGACCACTTCTTCCGCATTGGATAAGTATCTATTTCCATCTAAAATTTCTTACTGTTTTCTAGGCGTCAACAGGAGGCAGAATTAAAATTAATAGAAGAAGAAACTGCAATGAGAGTAGAAGCAGCAATTCAGAAGCAAGTTGAAGAGAGCTTGAACTGTGAGGAGATTAAGCTTGAAATACATAGGCGTCTAGAAGAAGGTAGGAAGAAACTTATTACTGAAGTGGCAGCTGAACTTGAAAAAGGAAAGGCAGCTGCTCTGGTTGAAGCTCGGCAGAGAGAGGCAAGTAACTAAATAAATTTCTACCTTATTCTTGCTTATTATCCATTTGTTGAGACTGCTTTTGTATTTTTTATATTTTTCATTTGACATTAATAACATGGGTGGCAGTAGGCAGTTAATTTTCCCCCAAAAATGTGCCTAGCTTGTTTCGACATTCTAGGAGGCTGAGGAAGCTTTATAGCTTTATGCTTTGAAGAGGGATTCTCCCTTGCTTACCAATAATTGGTATACTGCTAATTATTTTTAGAGCCCCAATTAGTTATAACTTAATTAGCTACTCGTTTCGCTAGGTAAGGTGCACTATGATGTATATATGTATCAAAATGCGTGGCAGCCCAGTACCTAGGTGACCCTGCACGTGAAAACACGTCCCTGGTCCAGCCTGCCTCAACATTTTGGCTCGCCGAACACAGGCCTGTTTTAAAAGCTCCTTTATTTTAAATCCAAAAAGGAAAATTGTTAAAGCCATGCCTGGAACGTCTAGAGAAAAAGGAGACCATACATTGTGTTTCCATTTTTCTCCCAAAGCAAGGGCTTGAAACTATATCTTGCTGGAATGCCTTGTTTACTTCCAGTCAATTTTGTGCTCCTGATAAAGAGGATAGTATATATGATTGGAATCTTGATATGTACAGGAACAAGCCTGGAGAGAGAAAGAAGAGCTGGAAAGGCTACTTGAAGAAAATAGGAGAAAAATGGAAGAAGCTCAAAGAAGAGAAGCTTTAGAACAAGAAAGGAGGGAGGAGGAACGCTATAGAGAATTGGAGGAGCTTCAAAGGCTAAAAGAAGAGGCGATGCGAAGGAAAAAACTCCAAGAGGAGGAAGAACGAGGAAAACAGATTAAAGTATTGGGCAAGAACAAATCCCGCCCTAAGGTGTCATTTGCCCTAGGTTTCAAATGATTAATTACAGTTTTCTTGTTCGGTTTTTCTTCTCTCACTTACAGCTTCCTTGTTTTGTAATCTGAAATAATTCAATGCAAAAACTATATTTGTGATTTACCCAACGCACTGTCGTCTTGTAGAGTTCTAATACTCTGGGTTTTGTTCTTGCATTATAAGCTGGCTGAAAACTGTAGTAGTGCAATCTTTACGAGCCCACATACTTAATACTCTCTTGTACATGTTTGTCTATAGTAGGAATGTGAACTGGGTTATCGGTTCTAAATTAATGGAACTTTTTGTTGCCTTTTGGGTATCTCGGAGATACAAGGGAATGGGGTTGTAGATACAATTAAGTGAAAAAAAATTTTCTCAACTGAAAAAAAAAAAAAAAAAAAAGGAATATTTATATTTTTCGAGAGACTCAGTAGTTTAGTTTACCTGTTAAATTTACAAATGATCATCTAATGGGTCACTCAATTTAATTTTGTTCACTATGATTACTCAACTTTATACTTAGTGTTGTATTGTCACTCAATTTGATTATGTTAAATAAAGTTATTGAGTGACTTGGCTGAAATTAAGTATGAAGTTTGGTGGTCATAGTTAAATGAAATCAAATTAGTTGGCCAATGTTACACTAAGTACGAAGTTGGATGGCCATGGTGAACAAAATAAAATGAGGTGGTCAATGTGACGCTAAGAATGAAGGTAGATGTGTCAAGACGGACGGGTCGGCCAGACCAGTGAAAATCGACTTGGATTGACCCGGGATCGCGGGCCGACCCGGGATCCGAGCGAGCGGTTTACGCGTCAAGGAGGTGTGACCCGCGGGCTTCACGATTAACCCTCGGCACATGAAAAAAAATTGAAAAAATTAATCTTGTTACTGCAATTACAATTATTCAATTACAAATATCATCATCATCTCTATTATATTTCTTTCTTCTCACTACTAAATTGTTTAATACTTCTATATTATGGATTTTTGCTATTTTTCTTCTGAAAATCTTATTTTCAATGATAGTTGCTCCTCAATAAATTTAGAAGATGACAATATTGTAGAAGTTGGATCATCTCAAAATTCAAGGAAGAAAATTCTTAGTTTACATTTAACAAAAAAAATATTTTTTGCTATAAATATGAAAAATTCTATATTTTTATAATTTTATTTATACAATAATATGGGCCAAATCGGAACTAACCGTGACCCGCATGGGCTCAACCCGGATAGGTCAGCGAGCGAGTCTGGGTTGTAGTCCAAAATTTGTGAGTCGACCCGGAACTCGTAGCGGGCGGGCTTTTTTTCACGCGATCCGTTACCGGGCTCATATATTGGCTGACCGACCTGACCCGGACCACCCAGATTGACATCTCTAAATGAAGGGGTGGCCATTTGTGAATTTAAACCTTAATTTACCTAATGCGTGAATTTTACCCTAGAGCGTGCAAGTGTACATGTATAGTTTTACATAATTTGCTATCGGACTATTTAAAGGGAAAAACAAAGCTTAGCCTCTGTTTAGACGACATTATTCCAAGAAGGAGAATGAGAAATTGTACCGTTGGAGCATGCAATTCAAGGAAAGTGTGAGGTGAATGTTAAAAAAAAAAAAGGCCAAGTGGGCTCTTCAACGGTACAATTTTTTCTAAAAATGAAGAAATAATGTGGAACAAACGGAAGCTTATTATAGTTCTATTACACAATATTCTCACGAATAAACAAGATTCTATTAGTCGAATGTCCAATTGAAAAGAAAATTTATAAAATTAATTTTAGACCCCAAATCAAAATTCGACAAACAGAATCAAAATACTTAACTGGGCCCGTGGGCCGGCTTGTAATGAACCAAAAGTTTTGTCATTTCTCCGTAGTGGGAAATGGCAAAATTTTTGATAGTCCAATTTGAAACAGCAAACAATTCAGATTTTTGGGGTCAATCCCTTTTCATTTTCTGCAGGAAAAGAGGTCAGTTTGCGTAAAGCCCTAAGCTGTATCTCTATCTGTCTCCTGTTTCTCTCTCATCCTATACATACAATACGAGGGGTTACTCATACCCCTATCATTAACACATAATTGCAAAAATGGGACCCACTACTGACGATTTTCACATTTAACGATGTGTCTTGTCTCCTCCGACTGGGCCCCCATCTCTCTCTCTCTAAAAATAAATGGGGGTGGGTTTGTTGGTCTGCATTTACTTCTACGCTCAAAAACATCACCTCTGTCGTCAGATTATTGAGACTAATCTCAACCGTTTATTTTGGGAGTGAGGACCAATCGGAGTTTTGTTTGACCACTTTTCACTGACACACCCGTAGAAGGTGTGTGCAATACACCACAAAACAAAATTTGAAATGGAACTCTTTGTCACCACGCGCGACGAAAAGCGTTGAACGGAATGTCCTGTTTTCTCGTTATTCGGGTTTGGTTTTCCCGATCCTCCGGTGGCGCTGACAAACCGACATTGCCGGATATCGGGGCGAAAACCCAATTGATGTATGTTCTGCATTTTTCTTCTTTCAGAATGTCCAAAGACGGCCAAACTACTAAAAGCATTTGGGAGACAATTTTTCGAACTCGTTTGACATGACTTTTACTTTTACTTTTTGTAGAAAAGTTTTCGAATAAAACTATCTTAATTTTTGTTTTAAAACTAATTTTTAAAAGAAGTCACATTGACCAACTTTCTTTAAAAATTCTTCTAATTAAAAAAAGTACCACCATTCGAAAAACTCCTCCAGACTTTTCAAAAGTCACGATAAACAGATCCTTCTTCGAATTTTATTTAGTGGATATTCTATTTTATAATTTTTAAGAATGTCAGATTTTTCATCCAACGCCAAAATTAGGAGGGAAGCAAAATGGAGGTAAATAATGGATTATGTGGGTGAACAATTTCTCTTTATTACAAGTCAAAGAGAGGTCAACAAACCTACTTAACGACAGATTTGAATGGAAACCGTTCAAAAGGACGATTTTTGCTAATTAATGAAAGGTTAGGGGTTAGAGCTGAACAAAAAAGATGGGATATGGCTGCTATTCGGAGAAAAAGTTGGAAACGAAATATGCAATTTATCCTTTAATTGTTTAATATAGGTGATATACGAGTTAATTACATCTTATTCTCCCTCATATATATATATATATATATATATATATATATATATATATATATATATATATATATATATATATATTCAGTAACACAGCCTTTATGTGACTAATTATTGAATAGTGAATTTTTGAAGAATGTGTAGTTAAAAGGTGAGGAAAAGTTTTGAGTTTACGTGCAGAATATTTTATTGCGTGAATGTGTGGTTGAAAATGAGTACGTAGAAATAAGAGTTTTAATTTAAAGACTATCGGCATATTGTAACAATGAAAAAAGATGGAAATTGTAATCGTAACTAACATTCTAGCACAAGTCATCGATCAAAGTCAAAACACTTCCGTTAGTTTAGCAAACAATTTACCAATGAAAACATGCATCCTTAGACATTACACATTTAGTGCTTGTTTGGATTTCATTATAATCTTCTTATAATTTAAAGTTAGAGTCAATGTCAAAGTCAAACACAGTTTTAACCACACATTCACATTTTGTGGAATCCATCCTATTACTAATCTAGTTAGGTATAATATATTAAATTTTAAATAAAACTGATTTCACAAAAAAATGCCTGATTTTACGAAAGCATTGGCCATACCCAATTATTAAAAAAAACCTACCCAATTGCAAAATTCATCTTCTTTCCAAAATTTGAAAATCGAAACCCGTAATGTTGATTTCAAAGTTGAGACAACCCATCTCAAGGGACGGATCCTAAGCATTCCCCCAACCCCCCCCCCCCCCCCCCCCCTCATAAAATTTGAACGGTCAAATCCTATTATTCTACATACACTGTCACATCACTGATGTTTTATCATCATAATGATAAATACCATTATTCATTGTAGTTTAATTATTTTTAGCTAAATATATTTACAAGGTATTTTCTTTTTAAGCGTATCACATCTAATTGCACGAGAGGTTCATAATCTTTGTTTGTTATCACACTTGTGTCCTCAATTTTTTTTCAGTCACAATCTTAACCTTAATAATCCATATCTTGTCGCCCCACTACGGTTTCATCCAAAAATTCGATTAATACGAAGTTTAAAGACTTATCTGTTCCTCGTATTTTTTTAAAAGCAAAAAATATAAATATAAATATAAATTGTGATTAAATATTTGTGCCCCGTTTTAAAGTACGCTAACAGAATTTGTAGATGAACTCATCATTAAGGACAATTTTTTCCAATTAATGAAATGTTAACGATAAGATTGCGATGAGAAAAAGTTAGGGACATAAATATGACAATGAGCAAAGTCATTATATTTTGATTATTTTTATGAGTGACGTGATATATATCGGATCGATGGGTTTAGTAACTGTCTTTTCCTGAGGAGCAACTTTTTCCGGACAAAACAATATTATATAGTCTTAGAGTGTGTTTGGAAGGGATTTTTGGGGAAAGAATTGATTTTTGAATAGTGATATGATGGGAAATGTGTGGTTGAAAAAGAAGAAAAAAGTATTGATGTGATGAAAAATATTATTTTATTGAAGAATGTGTGGTTGAAAATGAGAATTGATTTACTGTAGAAAATGAAAATCTGTACCAAACAGGCCCTTACTTCTGTGACTAAACTTACACGTTTTATCGTGTCCATAGTTTATGGACGATCGTAGAATATATTCCACAACAATATTATATTATTCATTTCTCTAAGCTAACTTTGAAGTAAACTTTATAATCTCGTTGAGTTTGTTTAGACAATAGCGATAATTTCTTACAAAACGACTTCATAATTTATCGTTTATGTTGAAATTAATGCATTCCCGATAGTGTATCACATTTGATATAAAACTCAAACCCTAAGCTATGAATAACCAACGTGTTAGATCTCGTTGACTTTGCTAATAAGAAGTTTAAAATCATCGTTTAATCTTTATTGTTAAAATTAATGGATTTTAATTAATCATAATCTTAAATCTGGATAAATAAATTTGGATCCTCCTTATATGTTTTTTTTTCCATTCATACCACGAGAAGGATACATGTCACAGAATTTCTTGTAGTCATCGCCTAAGGAGTAACTCTACCCCCACTCCACCCCAACCCACCCCCCACACCACACCCCGTTCTCCCTCCTATAAATCAGCACCTTCGGCCTTAGGGTTTTCAGTATCAGATAGAGTGTGTGGGCAAATCCCTCCTCTCTCCTCCCTTCTTTCTCCTCTCAGCGCCTCCATGGCTGCAGTTTTCATTTTATATGTGAGTGAGAGTATATATCCACCATTGGAGAAGTAGACATGGAAGAAGATTAAGAAGAAGAAGTGTTTGAGGGGGATGTTGGCTGGCTCGAAGCAATCACAGTTTGCTGTTAACAGTGAGAATGTGAAGGCATCGGACCAGGCTTCATTCCTCTCAAAACATTTACTCATCGTATACAAATCCATCTGCTTCTCCGTTTTTTTTTCTTTTTCTGTTTATAATCCACATTAATTTGTATCTATACAAAGCTCTTTCTCTCTCTAGATCTCTCTCTTCTGTCTGTGAGATTAGGGTTCATGGTGAATATTCATCTCTGAAAACTGCCTCTCTCTCTCTCTCTCTGAGTAACAAATCAGTGGATGATGTATCTTATAATGTATTCATCATTACATACAAACTGACATAAAAAGTTGTTTTTGCTTTGAATTAAACTTTTTTCTTGTGGATTGAAACATGAAATTCTGTGTATAAACAGTTCCAGGCATCTAGGGTTTAGAAACCCTATTACTCTATTCTATTTCCCGTTGACTGTTCTTTTCACCAGATTTTTTTTTCCACTTTCATTTTATAATTAATTAAATTGCTTCACTCTCTCTCTCTCTCAAAAAACGACGCCCATTAAACACGGAAACACAGTCAAATGCAGTAAATTGAAGCGCAAAACAAGCTTGTTTTTCATTATTTAAATTCAATTTTATAATTATTATTTTTCGTAGCGAAGATGACGATCGTTATGGACGGAGCTATATTAAGAGGGCTACTCGACTCATTGATCTTAATGCTAATTTATTAGGCTGCATCTTCTCTAAACAATCTTCAAGTTCGACTGAAGAAATTTGGTGATTTTTTCAAAATATCACAAGAAATTGTAATAAATTCGAGGATTTGGAGTTACGAAGATGTAGGTAGGCGGTTAAGTAATTAAGACACTGCCCTCTTGTGCCAACAACGTTTGAAATTTCAATTTTATGAACATGTCACACTTTTCATGAGTAATGCATTTGAATCAAGAGTCCACTATCACTTAACCATATATAACATTATTCTTGTGAATAAAGAATTTTGAAAATTTTATCTTGTTTTGATAATCCCATCTTTCTTCTTTGTTTAAGAGACTCTTTAAACATGATATACTCTCTATTTTAAAGAGTCAACCTTTAAAATCATGCTTCAGGAGACTTTTTAAATTAACATTTTAATTTAGAGAGTTGGAGAGCCAAGTCCTCTCTCTATAATTAAATGCATTCAAAGTATTTCAATTTTCAATGTAGAAAAATAATGTAGAAAAATAATAAAATAATTTAAAGAAAAGTTGGTTAAAATAAAAGATAAAGAAAAATAATAAATAATAAATATTTTTTGGGAGTGATAAAATTAAGTGTTAAATATAAAGAGCTTATTGGAGTACTTCAAAATTTTAACTCTCTAAATTTATATATACTCTCCAAATAATAAAATATGCTTTTTAAAAATATAGAGTCTCTTGGAAATGCTCTGATAATTACTAATTCAATTACATTTGTTATCTAAACTTAACATTAGAACTATGCTAATTCGCTCGCATCTCTATACACGCTATTAGAACACACGAAAGACAACTTAATAAACAAGATTTTAACTTCTTTTTGGTTGGCGGAAAAATGTCATTTGGATGATGGAGCATCGACGGTTGTGATCGATAGGGCGATGAAATTGTGACTTGCTTTAATGGTTGTGATATTAAATGAATTGCATTTATATCTATTTACTACCTTCAAATGTGGACATTTTTATATATTTATGAGTTGTTGGGTTTGAGGTATGGAAACGTAACAGATGAATGTAATTGTAATGGCAGATAAGACAGCATTTAATTTACACACTGAAATCTGATGACATGTTTAGAGCAAGAAAGATTCCTTTCTAGCTTCAAATTCAAATGAGTCTACCAATTAATAAGGTCTAATTGATTTTATGAATTATATTTTGATGATAGAATTACAATATGGAAATAGGAAATAACGTATAAAAACTAAAAAGAGAAAATTAATCATCCCACAATTTGATATGATTTTCTTAATTAAGTTGGCTTCATGTTCCCAATTCGCTTACCTATTCAAAAGCTAATCGGACACTAAAAAATCAATGTTCTAAAATGCGCGTATATGCTGTTGGGAATTTACTTAACATGCACAGCGGAAATTAAACAATTTTCAATTCCCAAACGAGGATCTGCAATGTGTTTAGATAGAAACTGTGATGAGAATGATACCTTTGATGAATTGCACAAACTCTTTTGCTTTTTCTTGAACTCCAATGATCACGATCTGCAATCCAAGCCGTCCAATTGTCCAGCCTCCAATGGTGATCCACACAGAGAATAAGAATGACGGCTAGGGTTTCTTTTCTTGTGCTAGCAAGAATCATAAAAATCACATCCAGTTTTCAAACCCTAGTAGTCTATTAATATAAGTCCAGATGGGCTCGGTCCATCTATTAAACTTAACCCGGTCCAAGATTTAATTAATCAAATTAATTAAATCTGGTCCATGAATTAATTAATCCAATTAATTAATTCGGGCCTATTAATAAACAACCCAATTAATTAATTATCCAACACTTGTCAATTAATTAATTGGTAAATCTCATTCTTCTGATTCTCTTTTGTGTGTGACCCATTAGGTTCCCGATCACGATGTCGAACGACGTGAATTATTATTTTGATCTAATCAAAATCAATAAATTAAAACACCACTTTTAATTTATCACTAATTCATTTTCGTTGTCCCAGATTGACATCTAGCAATGTATCAGGGCAATACATGTGACGGGAAATATCACGTAGCATGACAAAACCAAACTTGTTCGTTTACCGTGAAACTATAATCCTTTCGTCAATATGATCCGATCAATTATGAGATATGGATATGTGTCAATCTCAATTATCGATCATATCTTTTATCCCACTGTTAAGTCAATGTACGTCGAAAACTCTTTTCCGACTTATGAGTTCACCTTGGCCAAGGATTTCATTATTAACTTAGCTGGATAAAATGTAGATCATAATCTCTTACTATCTAAGAGTGACGAATCCTCTATTGATCATTCACTACCTTCATATGATTCTTGACATACCCGAACGATGCTGTATTAGCGACCCTTGACAGAGCAACATCCAACACCACCAAAGTATGATTGCCCTCATATAAGGTACTATGATGACCTTAAGTCAAAGGACCAATTCCACTACCGAACGTTAGAGATTAACCACTAACACTTAGATAGTTATCCATGTGGAATCTCTCAGCGGTCTCCAATGTTTTATTCTATAACAAAACATCCACGTGTTCATTCAAGTGTCACCACACTTTAACTTGTGAGATCAGCTACTTACTTCACAAGTAAGAATGCCACACGCGATAGTCTATCCGTAATAACGATATCCATATCTCGTTATTACCTCGACCACGGACGATTTAAGATTAAGTCATATGTAATTTGTATCTCACAATCACAACTCCTTGTGATTAACAAATCACCAAGACTTGAATCTACGGATTCTATTATTTAATTTATTAGAATATTAATTCAATTAAATAATAGATATTGCCATACATATGCATTGATTATATATATTCAAAGTGTTTATGTCCAAAGTTGATTGGACCTAGGGCATAACACTTACAAACTCCCACTTGCACTAGATCCAATCACTTATGTATCTTATACCATAAGAGTCTACATGACGATCATGTTTATGCTGCAACAACTCTTTGTCAGTGGATCTGCAATTTAATAATTTGTGGGAATTAGTTCTTTATTTACGTCATTTCATTGTATTATCTTTCCAATGAGATAATACTGCCTTAACATATGTTTAGATCATTGATGAGACCTTAGTTCCTTCGCTTGCACGATGGCTCTATTGTTATCACAATGCATAAGCGTGTGATCAACAATGTTAGGAACTACTCTAAGTTCAGTAATGAACTCCCTGATCCAGACCACAACTTTTGTTGCTTTGTAAAGCAATGATGTATAAGGCTTCCATTATTGAATCAACGGTTATTTGGAACATTTCCAACACACCGCTTAAGAGTAAACCAATATCCTATTTGAGATGTGCTATTATTCCTAGTCTGACTAGAAGTTAGCATCATTCTATCCATGAACTCTCAGTTCATTTTCTCCATATAAAATCTTCTCGAGATTTTATCTGTATAGATTGGGATGAGTTAAGCAATCTTCTGGATCTATCTCTATAGATCAACTTGCTTCTCCCACATCCATCACGGAGAAATTATTTGACAACCATAATTTCAACAATTGAAATATAGAGACGTCGTTTCCTATAATATGTCTCATACATATAATATCAGGAATGCGACAATGCTCCCACTATCTTCTTGTAAATGCATATTTCGTCTTCATTTTTGATAAAATCAAACATTTTGACTTTTTGCATCAAATCGAAGATTTCAGCTCCAAGAGGCTTGTTTCAATCCATATTGACATTTTCTTGTAAACTCATTTACAACCTATGGGTTCTAATCCATTTGGCAAGTCGACCAAGGTCAAACCTCGGTTACATACAACAAGTCCATCTCTTTAAGTCAACACTTGACTTTATTTCTATGTAATTAGTAGGTTCATTATCCTTGATTAGTAATCATGGATTCGTACCTTCTAGGAGGTCAAATGATCCTACAAGATTTACACTGAGCTAACGTGTCCTCAGAAGTCTCCACTTCCTGATCAAGAATATGTCCCTCAGCTGGTGTGGGATAAGACTCAGGTTCATCTATTCGGTCAATTATATCCGTGGACTCTTGAACTCTTTCAAGATTTATTCTACTCCCACTGTCTCTCTTAGAATAAACACTTTCTCTAAGAGTACGACATGTCTTTAGATGAACATCTTCTTCTCAACGGGATCATAGAATTGATATCCAATTATCTCTTGGATATCCACAAATATATAATTATCGGATTTAGTCTCAAACTTATCCAATTCAGTGCGCTTCACATAAGCGTCACAGTCCAAATTTTCATATGAGATAAGTTGGGCATTTCCATAACTCGTATGAAGTTTTGTCAACCGATTTAGATGAGACACGATTTAGTACGCAGCACGCATCAATCAGTGCATGACTTCAAAACGACTTTTGAATGTTTGCATGGCTGGTTCTCTATTGCACTATATCTAATAGTGCACGATTCCTCATTTCAGATGCACCATTATGTTGCAATGTATGTGGAGGAATCCACTGCATGAGAATCTCATTCTCTTTCAGATAATCTAAAATTCTTCCTTTTAGATATTCTCCACATCGATCAAATCTTAGTGTAAGAATATATTTACCTATTTGTTTCTCTATTTCTAGCTTGAATCCCCTGAACATTTCAAGAGTTTCATGCTTGAATTTCATCAAATATACATGATCATTTCTGAAATGGTCATTAGTAAATGTGATGAGATAAGATAAACTTCACCTGACATAAACTGATATGGGTCTACATACATCACTATGTATTAGACTTAATAATTGTGCAGATCATTTTCCTTTTCAATTAAAAGGAGATTTGGTCACTGTGTCTTACAGACATGATTCACATTTGTCAAATGATTCAAAATCATTTGATCCAAATATACATCTCCATATAAGTTTGGAATTGCATTCTTATTTATATGACCAAATCTGCAATGCCAGATATAGGTATTATTCAGATTATCATTTTTATGCCTTTCAATTTCTATACTCATTATAGAACACTCAACATTTAGAATATAAATGTCATTTTGTAATTTACCATAACCATTAAGATCTTATCAAGATAAAAAGGAACAACAATTGTCCTTAACATTAGAATAATTCATGTCAAAACATGAAATTTATTTAATGCTCTTGGTAATGGTGAAAACAAAATTAACATTTCTCTAATTCTAATATCAAACATAAAGGCAATGGCAAGAAATATGCTTCTACAGGCAATGCAACAACTTTTGCTCATTTTCAACGTGTAGGTCAACTTCTCCCTTTTGCAGCGATCTACTTTTATTTAGTTTCTGCATATTTATACAAATATGAGATCCATATCTAATATCTAATACCCATGAAACTAAGGAAGTAGATATAAGCCTTGCAATTTCATTTCCAATGATCTACCATTCCAAAATGATAATAAGGATCATCAGATTTGGTATTGTCCTTATTTGCTTTAACCGTCCTAGTCATCTTGGTTGCTTTCCTAAAGCATCCTTTAGACTTCCATATAGGAATTTATGACTAAGATTTGTCCACTACAAACACAGATGTTGGACTTAACAGTTTTAAGCATATTCAGCATCTCAATGAGCGTGCTTCGAGTTTATTCATGTTAAATTCATAATTAGTTATGAATAACTCTCTGACAGAGATTGCAGAACCAAGTCTATACTTAATTCATTGTTCATGACTGAACGCAATCAAGACAACTTCTCAAAGTAGTCTGCATTTTCAGTACACAAGCACCGACTGAAGATTCTTCTGTCATTAAGCACTGGTATAGTTGCTGGGAAATATCATATATTTCCTCGTATGATTGTTCATCATTCAACATATTGAGATGAAAAATCATGTGTTAGCATCTATACTCTTATGTTACTTTGTAACTCAGGTGACATAGTTACAAACATCACATATGTTGTAGTACTATCGTCATCACTGTGTTTATTATAGCAGCCACCTCTTCTTTTATCGAGTCATCAACATGTGTCTCTAGAAAGGACTATTCAAGGACACAACCAATTTTTCATGCCTGAGAACAATTCTCAGATTGCGGCGTCAATCAAGAAAATTTGCTTTAGTTGTTGGCATACAATATGCCTCTTAAATACACATGGTTACTCATGATTCAATAAATGTAAACGACGAAAAGTAAAAGAAATAATATATATATAATGCATGAATGGCCTTTTATTAAATTAATTTCGCTCCCACTGTTTAACTCAAATTTATGACCCTCTCACATAAATTTATGGAATCCGTACTTAATTCCCAGTGGGCTGGGATCCCATTTGTTATATTAAAACCTTGAGTGTACTCAACAAGCCCTAATAAAATATTTGGGTAGATACTATTATCAATTGTATCTCCATACAACTCCCAGATCATTAAGCCGACAACTCTTTGTCTTCACACATCTTATGTGTTAGCTTAACATGCCTCTAAGATTTATCTCCTTGAGTGTACTCAACAAGAGATAAATATTAGTTAAGTCAAACCCATCATTCAGAAATATCTAATATTTCATAGTGTCAAACATATCCCTAATAGACCAGCCTTGAGTGTACTCAACAAGCTAAGATCGATTTAGGACTCTCGTTTTTCACTATAATGAAGGAAGGCGAATATAAATATGACTTAATATTTTTAACGAGGGGTTTTGCATGCAAAAGGTCTCATCGTAATAATTATATATATATTTTATTATACATCCAACATGCAAATAAACATACATATAATAGTGTGGACGATTATGGACTTATACTATCTAGTCTTCCCGAGCCATAAGGAAGACTAGTCGGTCATTTCCTAGGGGGTATAGCATTGATTCATACAATGCTCCATCTCTATGGTCTCCTCCTCTTCTTGTATCTTCAATTAGTCCAGCTGCAACTTATATCCTATACTAGTTGGCACGCAAACCTAAATAATGTTGGACACGCAGGCCCATAATAATAACAACGGACTCGCAGGTCCAAAATAAATAAGAGCTCGCAGGCCCATAAAACAACAAGAATAAAACTAACCATTCAACACATCCACATGGTCGAGTCCATAATCATCCACTAATTAAACATTCATCAAATAAATGCTTTCCTATATAATATCTAATATTATATGCAAACATGTTTCAAGTTTCTAACAATTAAAGTCGTCTAAACTAATTTAGACAAATGGATCGGAACAATTAAATAATTAATTAATCAAATTAATTAATTAATTTAATTAGCGGACTTATTTAATTAAAATCAAATTTCAATTAAATATCAAATTAGAGTCCAACTCTAATTCTACAAATATAAGGCGGGACTATTTAATTAAAATCAAATTTTAATTAAATACCAAATTAGAGTCCAACACTAATTCCAATAAAATTTTAGGACAAAACAATTTAATTAAAATCAAATTTTAATTAAATGTCAAATTAAAGTTCAACTCTAATTATAATCAAATTAATACGGATGAATTTAATTAAAATCAAATTTTAATTAAATACAAAATAAGAGTCAAACTCTAATTCCAAGATATTGAGGCGAACATATTTAATTAAAATCAAATTTTAATTAAATACTAAATTAGAGTCTAACTCTAATTTTAAGAAGCATTTAGGGCGAGACAATTTAATTAAAATCAAATTTCAATTAAATGTCAAATTAGAGTCCAACTCTAATTTCAACAATATACTAGGGTGGATAATTTAATTAAAATCAAATTTTAATTAAATATTAAATTAAAGTCCAACTCTAATTTAAAATGAATTAACATTTTAATTTAGGATAAAACTCCTAAATAAAATAAAATTCAATTTAGGGTCAAAATTTAATATTTAAGTTAAAATCCAATTTTAACGAAAATATAAAAGTCGTCGATTTTGAAATAAAATTTTAAACGGGTTAAATTTGAAATTTTAAAATCAAACCATTTTAAAATCTAATTTAAAACCATTTTGATATTTAAATTCAAAATCCTTTTGAAAATTGCAAATTGACCCTTTTCTCATAATTGCAAGACGGGGGCCTGCAATTTCGAAAATTGCATCAAAGGCCCCCGCCTCCACCTCTCCTTCACCCGTCTGTAAAATCCCAGAAATTTGCCCCCATCTCTGTGCCTTAACTCCGGGAGGCGATGTAAACAAAAATCCCGGCGCCGCCTTCACCGGCGAGTGTCGCGATGGCGACACCCCAAAGTGAACAGCGCACGGTCTTTGCCAAAATAAGCGGCGCCGTGCGGCTGAGTGTCTTGCTAGTAGTAGCCTACTACTAACGCTGCTACTACTAGCAGCAGCGCCGGCGACGGGCGTCGCTGTGAGTAGTGGCGCCTGTCGCCTCTGCCGCCTCGCCGGCGGCGTCGTTGCTGCCGGCGAGTTTCAGATCCCAAAAAAAAATAATTTTTTTTTTTTTTTTAATAGATTCTAAAATGTGAAAATCAAATTTTCTCAATTGCTAGAAACAAGAAAAACAATAACAATCAACTTTTGATTGTTACAAGATGCAAAACAATTTCTAACAAACACAAAGTAGGCTCTGATACCACTGTTGGGAATTTACTTAACATGCACAGCGGAAATTAAACAATTTTCAATTCTCAAACGAGGATCTGCAATGTGTTTAGATAGAAACTGTGATGAGAATGATACCTTTGATGAATTGCACAAACTCTTTTGCTTTTTCTTGAACTCCAATGATCACGATCTGCAATTCAAGCTGTCCAATTGTCCAGCCTCCAATGGTGATCCACACAGAGAATAAGAATGACGGCTAGGGTTTCTTTTCTTGTGCTAGCAAGAATCATAAAAATCACATCCAGTTTTCAAACCCTAGTAGTCTATTAATATAAGTCCAGATGGGCTCGGTCCATCTATTAAACTTAACCCGGTCCAAGATTTAATTAATCAAATTAATTAAATCTGGTCCATGAATTAATTAATCCAATTAATTAATTCGGGCCTATTAATAAACAACCCAATTAATTAATTATCCAACAATTGTCAATTAATTAATTGGTAAATCTCATTCTTCTGATTCTCTTTTGTGTGTGACCCATTAGGTTCCCGATCACGATGTCGAACGACGTGAATTATTATTTTGATCTAATCAAAATCAATAAATTAAAACGCCACTTTTAATTTATCACTAATTCATTTTCGTTGTCCCAGATTGACATCTAGCAATGTATCAGGGCAATACATGTGACGGGAAATATCACGTAGCATGACAAAACCAAACTTGTTCGTTTACCGTGAAACTATAGTCCTTTCGTCAATATGATCCGATCAATTATGAGATATGGATATGTGTCAATCTCAATTATCGATCATATCTTTTATCCCACTGTTAAGTCAATGTACGTCGAAAACTCTTTTCCGACTTATGAGTTCACCTTGGCCAAGGATTTCATTATTAACTTAGCTGGATAAAATGTAGATCATAATCTCTTACTATCTAAGAGTGACGAATCCTCTATTGATCATTCACTACCTTCATATGATTCTTGACATACCCGAACGATGCTGTATTAGCGACCCTTGACAGAGCAACATCCAACACCACCAAAGTATGATTGCCCTCATATAAGGTACTATGATGACCTTAAGTCAAAGGACCAATTCCACTACCGAACGTTAGAGATTAACCACTAACACTTAGATAGTTATCCATGTGGAATCTCTCAGCGGGTCTCCAATGTTTTGTTCTATAACAAAACATCCACATGTTCATTCAAGTGTCACCACACTTTAACTTGTGAGATCAGCTACTTACTTCACAAGTAAGAATGCCACACGCGATAGTCTATCCGTAATAACGATATCCGTATCTCGTTATTACCTCGACCACGGACGATTTAAGATTCAGTCATATGTAATTTGTATCTCACAATCACAACTCCTTGTGATTAACAAATCACCAAGACTTGAATCTACGGATTCTATTATTTAATTTATTAGAATATTAATTCAATTAAATAATAGATATTGCCATACATATGCATTGATTATATATATTCAAAGTGTTTATATCCAAAGTTGATTGGACCTATGGCATAACACTTACATATGCTTCGCATATACTTGCATGTGCTCGATGTTTTTTTCGAAAGCTATGCATATAGGACATGCGCGTGTAATACGATGAACCCATTTCGTTGACTGCATATGCATGCTTAAACGCCAAACTGCCAACGCATTTGTATTAAAAATTTTGTCAAAATTAGTCAAGTGAAGCTTATTCCATTTTTATAACTTAAAAAAGCAAATTAAGCCTAACGAACATCAAATTAACTCAAATCACCCAAACCCATGAATTATATACTGCAATCCGTATAGTTTTGACTATTTAACAAAAAAAACAAAAACCATAACAAAATTTCCGCAGAGTCGCAAACTATTTACGTCGAGCCAGAGTCTCCATCTTCAATATTTCTCTAATTTTACTAGCAAGTGATGCTAGTATTGAACAATTTTGGATTGCTGGTGGTTGTGATGTCAAGGAGGATGATGTTGATAATTATATCCTATTATCTACAAAAGGTAATATAAATTCTCAAATTAAAATACGGGAGTCCAATGAAGATGATTTTATATCAGATGACACAGAAGATGACTTAGATGAAGAGGAGTTTGGATTGAAATCCGATAAAGAGTTATAAAATATTTTTAAAAAATTAAGTCGATGTTTATGTCTAATCTAATTGTAAAAATTGTATTTATGATATTGTGCATTATGTTTTTGTTAAAAAATTGAAGATTGTGTATAAAATTCAAGTAATTGTAGAATTTATCATTTTGAGTGATGTATATATGTTTTTTCAAAAAAATGAAGAATATGTATAAAATTTAAGAATGCATTATTTATTGTATTTATTAGTTTACAATATTTAGCCCCCGTTTGGCTCTCATTATTCCTCATTAAATTATAATTCATTTTCTCCCTCTTCTTATCAGCCACATATTCTGAAATTAAATAATATTACACATAAATTCAAAAAATCACACATTCTCCAAAAATTTACTATTTCTCATTATAATGTGAAATAATGGGGGCAAACATGCTCTTAAAATAATATTAAAAATTGAAAAATGTATAGTTACGTATATGCTTCGTATAGGCACACGTATTCTTGTAATACTTGATACTCGATTGAATTGCATTGCCACGCATCACGCATTTTAGAATATTGAGAAAAATTACTTTTAAACTTAATTAAATAATTTTTTGAAATTATTTTATCTGACTAAAAGAAGAGGAATGTGGTATAAGGTAGCTCCATAAGGAATCTCTTTTACAATAAGCAGAAACAAAAATAAAAAAAACATGTCATACAAACCCATAATACATCAAAATTGGAGTTTTACCTTCTAACTGATAAAAAATTATTTATTCTAAATTTTACTTATTAAACTACAGCTAAACTTATAAGTTATGATCTAAGAAAGAAACCGGAACAAATACAACCTTCTTACATGCCTTTAGGTATTCTGTTAGTATTTATATTCGGATGGGTTCATTGGTGACTTGACTGTAACGGTAAATTTATTCCCAAATCCCACAAAAAATTTTGATGCTTCGCAAGTCACAACAATTCGACTATAACTTCATCAGTAGTCATTCAGAGACTGGTGACAAGTTCACCTTTTACTAGAATGTCATGTTTGGTATGTTAAACAAGAATAACGATATTAAAAATTAATCAAGTGTTCTCTACAAAACACATTGTTTCAGAACTACGGTGTACGCCAAACAAATCCTTATATCTTTAGAATCAGCATTAATTAAAAGCACATCCACTGGTTCAATGGCAAAATCTACTACATCATTTCAAGTGACAGAAAAAGAGTAGGCTCAAAGGTTGATCTTCAACAGTTCACATAGCTCAAATATAATTACTACTATACAAATAGGGCATCTTCTATACAAAGATTTCGACGAGTATACATATTATTGGTTGATTACAAATAAATTCCGAAAGAATCATGCAAACTAACCAGAAGAACAGCTCAGAAATAATTGTTAGGATTTAAGGGAAAACCTTCTCAAGGAAGCTAATGAAACGTTTTGAATAAACCTTGGGTTCTACGGCAGATATTGACAATGGATCAAACTGCAAAGATTTATATTTATGCTCGGTTTTCTTTTTCAGGTTGTATTCTTGCAATATATCTATTACACCAAGGTAGAGAACAATGTCATAAACTTCAAAAAGTTCAACTCCAGTTGAGTCTGTATTGTCCTGTACAATCCTGTGATTTGCTTGAGCCGGCATATGTACGCCTAATTGCACCCTTAACCTGAGGAGTGGCAAGCAAGTTTGAGTACAAATTAACCACTTATTTATCAAACACAAGTTATGGGTAAAAAGAAACATCTAATAAGCACCAAGTTGGCATATCAAGTAATGTATGTGAACCAGTTCGATAAAATTAGGAATAAAAACACTAGAAAAGTAGGTAAAAATGACGGGAAGTTACCTTCCAGTACCAGGCAAAAGAAGATCAGCTTCCTTGTTACCAATCGAGACTGCCTTCAAAGTGTTTCCTCGAATGTGTGGACCAGGTAGAGTGCTGACCGAGCTAGGTTCATGGGTTACTAAAACCAAACCACTCGGAGGAATCAAGAGCTCCCCTGAAGAGATCACACCTTGAAGAAGCAAGCACGTGTCAAACAAAGGACGCTTCCAAGGGAAAAAATGATAATTGAAGTAATTACAAAAAACTAAAGCAAATAATGCAAATTAACATCATACAGACACATGCTAAAAAAATTCAACATTAAACACACTGTGTAGGTGCTAACAATCACATGAGGGAAGCAATGCCTTGCAGATATATCCTCGTCAAATAAATCACATCTTTGTCCAAAAACTAAATCAGGACACTGGGGACAAGAAAGTTCATATTTCACCCAGGCCCAAGCATATATCCCAGATTCCCTCTATGAATAGAAGATGTATTTTATCCAAGTAGATTTACACTTACAGAAGCCCAAAAAGAAGGGAAAAACACCTCGGGGGAGGTGGAGGGGATATCAGGTGAATAAACAAACAGATGTCTCATTCAACAAGCTAAAGATACAGAAGTAACTTAATAGTTATAAAAGATTTTAAACAATAGTCAGAAATATTTTAGACAGCTTTGAATCAGCAAAATAATATGTTCAATAAAGAACTTAATAAAAAATGATTGGAAAGAGATGGTGCCTAGACAATGAAATGTGAGAACAGAGAATAATATTGGAATAATAGAATATCCCATGATCAAGTTATACATGAATTGCCATCAGAATGAATTGAAATAAATAGATACCCAAAATAAATGCTTAAGATCCCAAGTTTTTCATGTTAAGAAGAGATGCCCACCATCAACATTGGTAACTGAACTCTCAGGTGTATGCAGTGAATCAGAAGGCTCTAACAGAGATTTTAGATGTTCAGGAGCTCTGAAATGCAACCCCAATAGAAGACTGTAGTCCATGATCCCCTGAGATTCTAGAAATAAAGAGTCTAGAGATAGTTGTCTGTAAACAAGACAAGAGAATGTTATAATTAGAAGGCAAACGAACAATTAACATGGTCAGAAAGCAAAAGAGAATGTTAATAACACTTAAGCAGAGGCTGCAAATATGAGCTATCCATAAGTTTACAAAAATATAATTTTCGAGGCCCATTCCAGCTGAGGTCCTTGGTACACTCCCTCTTCCCCCAAGCCTATTATATAATTTCAAGGATGGCCAGTGATAAGTGTAGTTTCTACACTTAGTTAGACCGTCAAAAGTGGCTATTTGGGAGTACTTTTAGAGAATTATTGCTTAATCTCATGTAAATATTGTCTATTTAGGTTAAACTCAATGTTGGACGAGCTTTTGGAGAAAATGAATGAAAATCGAGCAAAGAGGATTTTTTTGGGCATTATTCACAGAATGGGGACAAAGGTGATACAATTTAGAAGATGAAGAGCTTTAATTGAAATTATAAGGGACTTAATTGAGAAGCAGCTTAGCGTTCAACCGTTACCTCTGACTCGACCTTTTCACCATCCACCGTCTCTGCGGTTAATTACATGTGTACGGCATTTGTTGACAAAAATGTAAGGCTTATTGAGAGAAGCAGAAAGTATAATGGTTGTACCATGCGATCACAGCTAGCCATCTCTACCATGCGATCGCATGGTACAAATACAAAGGTTTTTTTATTTTTCCCTTCTCAATTTCATCTATCTTTTGGGAAGCAATTTGACAAGTTAAAATTGGAAAATTCGACATTCCTCATAACGTAGAGATTCAAGAGAAGAAGGCTAGGAAAAGTATCGGGCATAAAATATCTAGAGATTGAAGATTTAAAGCTGAAATTGGAGAACAAAAGCAAGAGAGAATCCGGAATCAATTGAAGACTCATTTGAAGGAATTCAAAGGAGTCGAATTTGATTCTGTTTCATCTTCATGCGATTATATTTTTCGGGTAATGAATATTCAATTTTTTTGTTGTAATTGCATTATGAGCATGCTAGGCTAAACTTGTCAAGTGTTGGATGATGGCGTAAAGCCTTGATGTACCGTTTTAATTCAAATATTATTTTTTTTGGTATGATTTTTGTGAATTGATTGATATCATATGCTTATGGTTTATTTAAATGCTTGATCACCATTTAAATAATAAGTGGCTTATTTTGTTTACGGGAGGTTCGAAATAGTTTAGCACATTATGATAATCAACATAAGGTTCAAGAAACGTTAAAAAGTATTGTTTATGATTGATGCAGTCTTAATTAGGTAATCTTGTATATTGATATTGTATCACAATAAACCAACAAATCAACTCTTTTGGTTGATAGATATCTATTATTCAGAGTTTATTCTCAGCCAAGCTACAGAATTCTATAATTATTTGTATTAGTCATATTAGAAAACTTATCAAATGCATGACCACCTACTGAAAAAACTAGATTTGCTAGTACCATGTGCATGGAACTACCGAACAATTTAAAATCAATTTTTTCACTTTAGTTGCTGCAACTGAATTAACAGACTGGTCATTCATTACCAGAATGGGTGAAGAAACTGAAGAGTCTAGAATGAGGAAATTGACAACGAAAGAGAACTTACCTCATAAGTGACTCACGCAATAATCTGTCCATATGAAACTCATATGTCAAGTCAAGATCTTTCAGTGTGGTGCTCTCATCAATCTCGTCTTTCTTTGTATATCTCCCTTGAGATGAACCCTTCAAATCATAACGATGATGAATGCGTAATTCTGTGCAAAATATATTTCCCATGACTACAAAGCGAACCTGTAAATAAAGTCGAATCACATAATCTAATCCTAAATAAAAGTATTTTTCCTTATAAATCAAAGTATCACTAAACAAAGAGGATAAAACTAGCATACATCCTAAAGGAAAGTAATAGTTGTAAGCAGAACGAAACTTGGATTCATGACCGAGGAACAACCTTTTTCCCATGTTTTAGTGCTATCCTGTGCACCCCAAAGAATTTAGTTATAAGAGTATTCTCGTGCTCCCGTACGTGTTCATAGTAGTGTGGGAGCATCTTGATTAGAGCCTACACAACATTAAGAATAAATCATTTCACAGGAATGTGCCAAGCAATAGAAGAGTAATTAATAACATTTCCAAGTCAATTTGAAATAAATAAGACAAGTGCACATCCTAAATAGCAACCCAATGTAATGCATATCATATATAGACAAAAAAATGCAAGGTGTTGCCATAAAAAAAAAAATCTCATGCAGTCTTCAAGGCAACTATTTATCCCCATAACCCCGTTCAAACTGCAATGCAATTCCTCGACCGACTGCTCAGCACTAAGAAAGAGGGGAAGGTGGTGGAACCCTCCGGTGCTTAAGTTAGAATGTATTTATTGTTTGACAGAAAGCAAATGGACAGAGTTTTATTAAGTTTTCATATTTTCCCTACCTGTGAATCATGCTCAGCTTAATACCTTTAGAAGATGAGAGAATGGGGATGGGTGAGGGAGGCCATGTGACGCAGGAGCGTATAACTTACTTGTTAAAGAACAAACAAAGATTAAGTAAGGAAAGAGGGTCCAAGAAGAGAAGAACGGAAGGTAAAGGAAATCAATTTTTACTCATATAATCAGGTTGTGAGTTACAATGATTAAGCCCCTCTATTTATAGAGCAAATATATTAAGAAGCTAAAAGGAAACAAATTTCTAATAAACTATGATGGTATCAAAACATCAAAACTAATCTTATCTAATCTAATTAAATATATTTTAAATCAAACTCTATTTTAGAATCCTATTAATATTATATATCTCTCTTTATCTCTATCTGTTAGGGATTTTGGGGCTCCAAAAACCAACTTCCAGGCTCAGAAATAACACCAATCGACACCTCTCGACTCCGACTCGACCCAAACCATTTCTCCGCCATTTCAGCCTCTTTCTGCCCTCTTTGGTGGCTCTTTATTAGTACCCACAATGGACACTAAATGGTGACTACAATGGAGAAGAAACTAGGTGCACAACAATGGTGGAAACTCTCCCTTTCCCCCAAACCCGGCTGCCCCCTTTCCCGTTTCTCTCCCTCTCTTGTAGCACACCCACAGGTGGTTGTTTGCAAGCAATCACATGGATAAGGAGAAGAGGATAACAAGGTTGAATCTCCCCAAGAAATCTACCACACATGGTAGCCTCTCATCTCTCCTCTCGGCTGCCCTTCCCTCTCTTCTCTCGTTCTTTTCTCTTGCACACACACAACACCACCACCACACACCACACCTCCACCACGGTTGGAAAGGGGGGGAATAAATGGGGCATTAGTTTAGGTTACTCAATTGGGCCAAGGGTTACCAATAAATGGGCCAACTACAAACCTAAACTAATGGGCTAATATCAAAGCCACAACAATGTACCAACATTAATCCACATCCAACTAGGGTCATCCGAGAAATATAGGTCGTGTCCGAGTCGAGCCAAGTCTATGGTGACGATAAATAATCCGACAATTGTTTTTCATCATCGCCCGGATTTATTGGGGATCAAAAAACCTAACACTATCTTGATCTCCATCACCATGCCTCTGAAGGGGCAGCAGTTGCCATAATACCTGAATGCATGTGAAGCCCGTCACATCCCGTAGGAGATAAGGCTGCTACATCAGCCTAATTTCCGAAATAACCATACGTAGGAGATAAGGCTTAAGAGGAGTTCAGCCTAATGACTGTTGTCCGTCTGAAGCCAAGGAATTACATGTAGACTGAGGAAGCTTCTGTGGGAATTATAGCTGGGCTAAGTTGTAGGCTTATGAACTTGAGTGGTTGTAGTGTACGTCAATTACTGCTAGATCATCTCGAGTGGATCCCCTCTTGTGCCACGTACGTGAAAGACAGATGGTATTATTACACAAGACATTCAGAGAACACAAATATAAGTGTACATAAAATCCAACATTACCGCTTTAATTCACTAAACTTAGTTGACTGACTGAATGCATTTCACTCATATTTCACTACTCAGAAACGCCCTATTCTTAAGCCAATGGCATGCCATCACTTCCATAAAAATATTTTAAGCTCAGAATTCATTGTTGAGTAGGTAGGGGTCCTGCAATGTCATGTAATCCAAGTAGCCTTTCTCCATTTCGTTAAATTCACCTTAATCTTATGCATTACACCAACGTGAGTCCTCATTTCCTATTGTAACTATACCAGAAACCTAAAATCTCAGTTACAACATAATTCCTAATTTAATTTCAATATCATCATTATTCATATTATGACTGAAAGGACATAATATCTATTCCCTATTAATTCCACTTAACAATTTATCCATAAAGAAAATAGTTTAGAGAACTCATTTTAGAAATGTTTGTCACGTAAATTCATCCATTACTAGAGAAATATACTAAGGATAAATTACTAGATATGATAATCATAAGATATTATAGTAAATGCATAGGATAGACAAACCTTCAGCTCAAACTTTTTCAATGTCTTAATCACAAATTTATCATCGTGGGAAAGATAGAAAAGGCTTCCACTTTTCCCTGGAGAAGATAGCTCTCTCAGTCCATCGTCGCCACAGATAGACATCATATAGTCCGCAGCATTCAACTTGAACATCTCTCTCAAATTCCTGAAAGTGAGTCCAACACACTCGTTCCCGTCATTAAAATATATAATCATGTAAAAACATTATACAACGAATTATAAAGGAATTTCACAGGTTATCGTGCAGGTGCTTTGGTAAAATACAACTCAGATAAATCCAAAGAATACTTGGAATAATCAAAAAAATGAGGAAATTTATGTTCATGGGACAGAGAGAAGACTGGTGGAAAATGAGAACAAGTCCACTTTTTATTCTATTCGTCCTCCATGTCCTTTTATTACTATGAATCTATGATTATTTCTTAGTTTACATTTTGCGAGGGAGTGACTGAATGTGGAGATGCAGTGTAAGCATCATTAAACACTGCCCATTGTTTTATAGATGATTAGACGAAACTGCAAGCTGAAGGAATGGAAAGAAATGCGTAGAAAATTAGAATTCCCTTCATTGTTAATTGCAAGTGCAAATTTTATGAATTCATGTCAGTTATCTCAACCTAAAACAAAAACTTAGTCAGGCTACAGAAATTAAGGGATGAATGAGTAGATGTTGGCCGCTCCATAGGTTTCATACAGGGGCGGACCTGGGGGTGGGGGTGGGGGGGGGGTTCCTAGCCCCCCAACTTTTGAGAATTTTTAATTTTAATTTTATTTTATAAATCGTGTTTGGTATCGATTGAAATCTAAATTTTAATCTAAATCTCAAAGTTAACAATTAATTTTAATAACATATTTCATGGAATTCATAAATGTTTAACTTTTATCAAAATATAATAAAAATTTGATTTTTATCTCCACCAAACAGGGGCAAAATCACAATAAATTTGAATTTCGATAACATGCTAATTTTAAAAATTCTCCGACGATGTACGCTAATCGAATCTACAAATTGTTTGTGTCATCTCAAAACTTATTTCGAGAACTAAATTATGGGCATATCGAATAGTCCAAACAAATATCGAAAATAGTTAAAACTTAAACGTGAGTCTTAAAAAAAGACGTCTAACTCGCATTTTTTTTAAAATTCAATTATTTCATTAACATTTATTATTTTTGCGATACAAATTTCTCAATGTAATTTTCATCATTTTATTAGAAAACTTTATATGGAATATGACATCAAAAATTTTCGAAATTTTACATTCAAAAAATTCATATCCTATGTAAATTTTTTGATGTAAAATTACATTGGGTATGATTCTTTTGGACGTAACTTTTCGATCGTAAAATTTCTCTCAACTTCTTTGCAAGTTCAATTGTGCCCCCCTAACTTTTAAATTCTGCGTCCACCCCTGGTTTCACGGGTTACCTTTCTTCTTAGCACAGAAAGGGACACCGTGCGGCAGTAGTCTGCTCCGCTAGACTACCTTCCGCCTTTTCTCGGTCCGTCTCGGGACAAAAGTAGATTTGATCACAATTTAAAGAAAGCTTACAACACGAGATTGAAATGCATTGAAATAAACTTGATCATTGCTAGAAAGCTTGAAATTACAATTGATTGAAAGCAGGAAATTACAATGGCTAGTGCAAAGGGGCTTAACACTAGAAAAACTTGAAAGATGTTTTAAAGTCATATAAAACCTATAATAGATTTAGCAACAAAAACCCAAATGACGGAGTAGACGTCTTTTCGTCGAGGAATCATACTAAAATTTTCTAATTATCAACTATTTTACAATTAAATGAAATATTTACAAGTGTGCAAGTAGTCGTAATAGGCCACGGGTCAAGTAAGTGCCGTCTCGCGACATTCTCCCCCATTTGCTTTGGCGAAGTCCTCTGAGCCGTTGGTTGTTATTCTCATTGTTGAATCCGCTCCATTTGACCAAGTATTCTTGAAGATAATTCCTAGAAGTTCGATGGCCAAGAATCTCTTCAGCAACCTTCATTTCTGATCTTTTCAATTTAAACACAAGTCGCTTCAGATCTTCAGACTTCCTGTACTGTTTCTGATTGATGTCTCATAGATGAGTGGAGGGACGGTTGTCGTCGCAGTAATCTCAAAAGGACTCTTGTCAGGCGAAGAGATCTCTTGAGCATTGAAACACATCCTACACATCCGAAAGTTTTACCCAAACTTCATGCGGAGCAGTAGATGAAGTGCCGAAATAGTCTTCCAAAGATATATTTGAAGCGCTCTCGTCTATCTGTCACGATTTGTGGTGAAAACTAGAATTCATGCTCAAAGTCAACCAAGAAGTTTGAACAACTCGGTCCAAAGTATGCCGCAAACCGAGAATCCCGATCACCGACGATGTCGTAGGCGCTCCCGCATTCGACAATATGCTTGAAGAAGAGTCGAGTCGTCTCTTCATGGCTGATGTATACTTAAAGCGCCGTGTAATCGGTTCCATCTTTAGATAAACGGTCCTCTTCGACCGTGATAGCGCTAAAATCTCCCACTTCGGCAATCCACCATCCACTCTCGACCGGTCTACTCGGACGAAAGGGGCTCCGTGTTCGCCTCTTCTGACATCGCATGAAGCTCTTCGTTCGACCGAAGTTGTACGGCAGGGTGCCTCGCCGGGAGGTTTGGCACCCAAATCAAGTTCAATCCCGCGATCAATCGCCTCTCGGGCAACTCATCCGTATGAAGTCTCCAAATTCCTCAACACTCCTCCCGACATGCTTGAATCGGGATCGCCGCTCTTCGATCTCCTCTCCGATCTAAGAGCGCACAAAGTGAGGGTTCATTCCTTTTCGAAACCCTTTAAAATTGTACGGCCGAGATACTCTTCGCCTCTTCCCGCTGAGCGGGGACGACACACGGTGCTCGCTACCCATCATCATAAGTGAATCGAGGTACGGCAACACCAGTTTTGCCAGTATCCCGAAGAAATTCCAATCCCAAAATAAGCTTCGAAGTCTTCCATCCGAACCGCATAGTTAGTCCTTCCTCGAACCGACCCAACTTCAGCAAGACAGATTTGGCTACTCCAAATTTATCGGTTGAGCAATGGAGTTGATCGCTTTGACCTTCCGGCTCTTCTCCAAAATAAGTCCGAGTCGATCCACTTCGGCACTTGCGAGGTAGCGCGGGTCGCACCGCATTCATCATAGCCCGATCGGCTTCCATTGATCTTCACATCAATGTACATTAGGCCTTTCGCCTTACGAATGCAAGCCCTTTAGATTCTTCCATCTCCGTTTCGAGGGACCTTCGTCCTTTTCGTAGCTCGATGCAATAGTGTATTGCGCACCGATGCGAGATCGCACCAACCACATCCTCATCCCCGTCTGGAATCCGGTCTCACTAGCGGCAACTAGCTTGGTGGGGTACCTTGCTTCGATTTAGTCCCGCCACTCGCTTGTTGGTAATATGCGTTCACCATCCGTTTCGAGGACACCGTGCCACCCGATGTGGTCCTTCACATAAAAAGCATTTCAATTTAGGAGCGACATCGATCTGCCCTCCGTTGCTTTTCCTTTGTTCCAGCTTGTTACTATTGCTCCCGTTGCTGACTTCCTCCAAGCTACTCTCCGACGGTTGCCTCGATAGTGGTTCTCCCTATTCCGAGAGTAACGCTCTCCCCATTTCGAGCTCGAGCTAGGTCTATGAGGTCTATTCCCACCTCCGATAGATCGACTATTTCCCGAATATTGATCATCTCTCAATTCCGGTTGATAGTCACTCAAGCATTCCTGTTACTCCAATAGCTACGCTTAAATCAAACGACCTTCCGTGCTCGAAGTTCCGCGCGTGCCCACCTGCCAACCCTTCCATGAAGGTGAATAGCTTGTCCCTTTCCGACATGTCTCGAATATTCAAGATACGCCCGAAAGTGCTTTCACATACTCCCCGATGGAGCTTGTATGTTTCGTATCTCGCAGCCGCACGTCGCGCTCGATAGTCCACATTCTCTCGGGGAAAAAACCGAGATCCGATCGTTTCCTTCGTAAGCTCCTGGGCATCTATTCGGACCCCGTCGCCTCGAATATCAAAGATACTTCGTCCGCCACTACGCTTTGCATCTCCACATAGATACATGGTAGCCGTAGTAACCTTTCTCACTTCGTCTCAATCGAAGCCGCAAGAAAGTATTGTTCCATATCGAACAAGAAGTTCTCAACTTCTTTAGCATCGCGCGCCCTCCGTAGGTACACACGGATCGTGAATTCCGAGCCTATGGCATGTATCTCGCACGGTGGCTTGCCCATTGCCAAACGCGCGCTGGAAGAACTACTTCTGAGCTCTCAACGTTCCCACTTCCTCCCGAAGATCGTATGCTAGCAAACTTTCACCATAGTCGCAAGCTTCTTCGGCACTCATCCAGCCGGATGCGTACCTCTTTCGAGCCTTCCGTCTCGCCACTTCGACCTTTTCTCCAAGTGCCCTCCACGGCCAAACACAACCTAGTGTTTGTCACCTCCAGCGCCTCCAAACGCCGTTTCGTAGTCCTCCTCTCGAGGATCCACCACCTCCGTGGTGTCCGGCTCCATCGTATCCATCGCTTTCTTATCGATGGTCTCGAGCCGCAGCCGATACTCAACTTTCACGGGTTACCTTTCTTCTTAGCACGTAAAGTGGGACACCGTGGCGGCAGGTCGCCCGCTAGACTACCTTCCGCCTTTTCTCATTCGTCTCGGGACAAAAGTAGATTTGATCACAATTTAAAGAAAGCTTACAACACGAGATTGAAATGCATTGAAATAAACTTGATCATTGCTAGAAAGCTTGAAATTACAATTGATTGAAAGCAGGAAATTACAATGGCTAGTGCAGGGGGCGAACACTAGAAAAACTTGAAAGATGTTTGAAAGTCATATACCCCCTATAATAGACTTAGCAACAAAAACCCAAATGACGGGAGTAGACGTCTTTTGGCCGAGGAATCATACTAAAATTTTCTAATTATCAACTATTTTACAATTAAATGAAATATTTACAAGGTGCAAGCACCGTAATAGCGTACACGGGGTCGAAGTAAGGTCACGCTCGCGACACTCGGTTTCATACAATGACCAACACATGTCGCATGCATTTCTTGTCTACTTCAAACAGCAATTAGATGCTGCCGGTATGTCTTAAATGCTTTTCAATAAATAAAGGTCGCTTAATTATCAAAACCTACATTCTATGATGCATCGACACGGATGCGTGTGTCCAACAAAATACGTGTCGGATACGCCTACACGCTATTTTTAAAAAAAGTACAGACACGATACGTCATCGACACTTTGATTAAATTTTTAAAAATTCTTCATTTATATAGTATAAATTTAGTTTTATATTTGTTATTAATTTTTCTTATTGAAATTTTTTAAACATGAGTACCTATTTGTTATTTACTAATAACTTTGAATTAAAAATATATAATATTTCTTATATTAAAAAAATGATTACGGTAGAGTGTTCGAGAAATGTCGGTATCGACTCGTGTCCGAAACGGACAGGCTACCCTAATTGAAGTGTCCGTGCTACAGACTACGTCCACTAGGAATTAGAAATTGCATATACTGCAGTCAAAGAAGCATCAACCCTCTTGTGGTAACAATACATTATTACTTGTTCCATTTATTTAAAAATAAACAAGAACATAAATCCAAATTAGTGGTTGTAATCAGAAGGTGTGAGAAGAATCCTTAACAACATATAAAATTGGAATAGCCATCAGATTGCTAGGCACGGATATCTGCTGAACTAATCTCCCTATATATGAAGGCAACTAAATTCCTTCTCAGATAACTGAAAGAAGAATTAACTTGTAATATCAAACTCACAGGAAAGATAATTCTATATTAGAAACGAAGGAGGCAGTTACTTAAAATCCCGCTTAAGAATTAATTTGTTTTTACAGTTATATCCACGTAAATTAAAAGATCGGGGTAAGAGTCTCGGTAACCTAAAACCACAAGAAAGAGAAAAACAAACAACCAAAAATTTTTTGTACACAGCAGAAGAAGAGTAATGTAGACTCGATATAAAAGGAATGCCAAAACTTTAAATCACCATGCTCCAAAAATGATGTGAAAAGATAGTTACCTGAAGACCATAGGACAGTAGTCCTTCCAGAAAAAGTCAACTGAATTGTGCAGAGGAGTCAACTGGGAACCTTTACTTGGAAAATACATTCTTATTCTGGCGTGCTCTCCAAAATCAGATGATCTCACTTCGCGCATAGGAACGGGTGTGATCTTGCCTACAGTGTACCTGTGAACTTCAGATGAGATGTTTAAGTAAGATGTTCCACCGCCATAACATCAAATTGAAAAACATAGTAAAGGAAGAGAACCTCTCTTGTCTACCTGATACCAAGCTGCAAGCCAAGCATTAGGTAATAGCTCCTGTGGGAATCAAAAATGTTCACACATGAGCTCCTTTGGACCTCTTTCGCAAATTTGAGATGTTGCTTGTTTTTATGGGATTGTTTGGATATATTTCTAGTTCTTTCCTTAATAAGGACTCCTTGCATATATTCCCTCTCATAAGCCACAGCACTATTATCTTGCAACTCACTTTGACCATCTCGCAAGCTGCGAGATAAGGATGATGTAATTTTTCTAGTAGAATCATTAGAGCCCAAATCAGAAACCAGGGATATAGTTTTATGTGACATGCGTCCTGAACGTCTTAGAAAACTATGTGAAATTTTATCAGAAAGACTACGCTTCACACTAGGTATTACAGAGTCCTCCGAATCTAATGACGAACTATGTGATAGCATCTTTGTCTTCTTGTCTTCCTGTCCCTCAAGATTATGCTCATTTAGATGCTTACTTCCAGCAGGATAGAATATTCCACGTCCATCCTTCAGCCCTTTGGTCCATGTCCCAAAATAATAGTTTCCATCAGCGAATCTATAGAAGCCTGAACCGTGTCTTAACCCATTCAACCAGAAGCCATCAAAAAGATCACCATTGGACCATCTCATAACCCCTCTACCAGACATTTTCCCTTTCTTCCAATTTCCAATATATGAGTATCCATCGCTCCATGCATACCTACCACTGCCTTCACGTACTCCTTCTCTCCAACAACCATCATAAATGTCCGAGTTCCGATATTGCTTCCTTCCAATGCCATGCTGAGAATTCATATTCCAATAACCTCTGTATATGGACCCATCAGAAGCAGAAAAAGTTCCAAAACCATGGAGGTAATTCCCAGCAATATCACCCTCATATGTAGCCTGCGACGACCAAAATATCTTACCTTTCCCTGTCATTTTCCCTTCTTCCCAGTCACCATCATAAATTGTTCCATCTGACCAAGTATATTTACCATTTCCATGCGGAAGCATCCCCTTGAAATTACCAAGATATATATCTCCATTTGAGAAGACCTTCTCACAACTCCTATCAGATGAAAGTTACAATTTAATTATCCATTTTCCCATGTGCAAGTGAAAACAACAAATCTAGAGTTTAATTACTATAACTTCTTTAGTCTTAAATGGTTTGCAGTAGTGTACCTTTCATCAGTCTCCATGAGAAATGATTATTATAAACTAAATATCTGCACAACATAAGAGAAAAACTTCTCAGGCACCTTGTGTTATGTTAATCGGTCAATGGTAGTATCTTACTATGATATGTCTTCTACCACTTCTACAATCTAATCTATTCAAAACCACTATTAGAACAGGAAAATAAACTTCCTTTATATGGTAAAGACTTAAACATCAATGGTGTCTATGCAACAAAAGATCATTTAGCTATCATTTTATTTATCCTTTAATTTTATTTTTCTCTCTTACCTTATCAATTTAGAATGAGCATTTCGGTTTGAATGTCTGTGATTAGTTAAGAACTTATATCAGCTAACTAATTGGTCAAAAATCTAATGAGCTGTAGTTAAATAAGGAAAGATTACCGTGTTCATTCTGTGTCTCTAGGTGCACCCCAGAATTAACTCTAGATTCCACAAAAGCCCTGTCAACAATAACAAAAAAGATATAATGTTATAAAGTAAATATTGTGATATTCTGCAATAGCAATACTAATTACTTAATCTAACTGAAAAAGGCAAAAATTTGGAACTTCTGCAATCTCATTGATCCCGTGCCGTAATAAGAATTATAAAGTTGAATAATACAAACTCTGAATATATAAGTTCCGCACAAATCAAATTGGAATTCAGATAGCTTAAGTGATGTGGAGCTGATAAAATGACCAACATGGTACAAAATTTAGATCAAACCAAAGTTTCAATTACATTGAATATCAATGCATTTAATACCCTAATAAATCAGATATTATATTTTCATATAGTATTGCATTTTCTTAAACTAAAACATCTGTTCGCGAAACAAAACACTTTTGTGTACACAGCTATAGCCTAAAGATACAAGTACAGATGATGTGTTTCTCCGATCACTGCAGCATTAAACAACAATTATATTCATCAGATTCAAGTTCATCAATCGATCTTACTTGTGATTGGTACGACTGAAAATTTAACAGCTATAATAATGCTAGTAATTGAGCAGCAATTAAATCAATTACCACCATAACTTTTCGTATTCATAGTTTATTTTAACGTAATTATTACAATCAAAATCTGAAAATCAAGTATTGAAACGCTGACCTGCGAAACTGTTCCAACAGTTTTGAGTCGACAGCAAGGAATACCCTAGAAATTCTCAGCAGACAGTTCAAAACAAATACAATCTGAAAATTTCCACATCAAAATTTCGATATTAACTCTTTTTTTTTTTTTTTTTTTTTTGGGGCTCTGTGAATATTGCAATACCGTTAAAACTGTGCTTTATGAAATTCTAGTGAAATTCCCTTTTTTATACAGTGACGAGAACAAAGGAATGGTAAGATAGCGAGGGAGGATATTTATAGCAATTCAAATGTGGACACGTGGCAGGCAACAAGCGTGGGGCGATGAACTTTCGTTTATGATCGTGCGGGATCAATTAATTTAATCGTTCATTTGGTGGCGCATAGAAAGTAACATGTGCTGAGTTGTAGGTGATTCTGTCTGCTGTCGACGTCCTTGCCACGTAAAGCATATGGCGAGTGTTCATTTAAAAAAAAAAGAAAGTAAGAAAGAAAAGAAGAGGACGAGGTGTGTTCTACACTGAAATGTTTTAACATTGGTCTCCAGACGATTTTTTACCCTGATTTGTCCCTACTAATGGCAATCTCGTATTAAAATAAAATATTTTAAGAAGCATTACTTTTTGGTAAACTTTCAAACTTCGAGATGAATGCTATTCACCTCGAAATTCAACGATGTCGATGATCAATGGATCTCAACTCATTTTCTTGATTTTTTTTATTTTTTTTAAAATTTGAGCGCCATCATCCTCAACTTAAGGGTTTGATATGAAAATAGTCATTAGATTAAAAATCGAGGTAACCATCTAGTCTACTCAAGAAGTGAAACACCAAATTATATAGAAATATCCAAGTTCTTTTACGCCAAAACTTTAGGTTGTGCACGACGACATCAAAAAATAGTCATATTGAGAATCAAATTCTCGAGTAATCATCTAGTCTACTCACCCAAGAATCAAGACATCAAATATGATAGAAAGGTCGCATGATTTTCACACTAAAACAGGAGAACCTTCTTTCAATGTTTTAATATTTTTTTATGAGTAATGTTATTTAGTCTCACGGGGTTACAATCTCAGTTTAAATGGTGTTAACGTAACATTAAATGACAGGTGAAATTAAATAAGTCATTTAATTTCACCTTTCACTAAACCTATCATTTAGAGTCACATAAACTGTGGCTAAAATCCCACTGAGAATGAATAGCATTATTTTTTTTTTAATGTGTAGTTAAAATCCCACTGGGAATAAATAGACCATTCTTCCAATGTTGTAGTAATCTTCCAATATGGAATGCTGGTCAATTGCCAGATATACGTGTTTACTAGCTTACTTCATTATTTTCGTTAACAAATCATAACCCCAAACAAGATTATAATCACGAATAATTTCAATTGAAACAAAGCAAATTATTTTGGACGTATTAATTGTTAGTTTTTGAGGTTATAAAATAAATTACTATAATAAATCTAATTAAGAATCATGGATTATAGTTATGATATTTATTATAATAAATCTAATTAATTGTTAGTTTCCGAGGTTATAAAATAAATTACTATAGTTATTTTGGACATATTTACTTTGAATTGGTAAACTAAAATTAAAAAATCTATTATAGTTATGATATTTTATAGTTTATTTGTGTATTTATTTATTTAATTTGTCATCCGATTCGATACCGGTTCGACCATTTAACCCTCGACCCTCTTCTTTTTTCGAGTCAATATTTGGATCAATTTTTAAGATATTGGGAATCACAGGGCTAATCACCCAGCTCAAATGACTTGGAATCTTTTGTATTTTTTGTGTCGTCGGTCGAAATTCACGTGCAATGAATAGAACCTCGTGGAGTAGGTGGAGAATTAAAATCCTAAAAAGTAAAAATCGGGAATTAATGAATTTTTTTCCTACTTTTTGTTATCCCGTGCTTCCCAAGTAAGAATTTCGGATTCCTAAGAATATTGATTGTTACGCTTATGTTTATGAACCATCCAACTTGATAATCAATTAAGCAAAAATTCATATAAGGTTCACACTCTTTCGCAACGATTAGATCATACTTTTGAACGACCGTTCGAAATGTTTTTATTCCAGATGAAGCCTCACGTCTCTACTGAAGCATATTCTCGAGGCCATGGACATCTGCTACAATTGGCATCTGCCACAAGTTTCCTGGCCAAATTGCACATTGTACACTTGATCGATTGATGTGATAACTTTCTAGTAGCGACATTCAGTTCAACCACTTCTCCTCTGCTTATATTTAGGCTATGGAGACCACAAGTCTATGACGGCTATGAATAGAAATAATCGGATTAAAATTGAAAAATTAGCCGTTATTGTTGACTTTTATTATACGAGTGGAATCCAATAACGACCATGTTTTTAATTTTAATTGAATTTTAATCACTTCCAAACATGCTCTTAACAAATGAGCATTTAGATAAGATCACATGTCCAACATCTAGAAGAGTCTCTACTATCCATAAATACTTGATCCTCAATCTTTTAATGCTAAAGCTTGTAATTACAATCTGGGTAATTTCCTCTTCTACTCGATACCTATATTTTTGTCTATTGCTCTATCCATAACATAAATATTCTTCATGTAACTTGAGCATAGCATTGCACGCTACCGTCACTCCATACCAAAATCACGTCGTGTTTGATGGATATTATTTTGGAAGAATGTATTTTGAAATAGTAGATTGATGGAGAATGTGTGGTTGAAAAAGAAGGAAAAGTTATTGATGTGATAGAAAATATTATTTTATTGAAGAATATGTGGTTGAAAATGAGTAGAAAAATGAGAATTAAAATTTTAATGTGTGTCAAACATGGTCATAGTGTAACATAGTATCCAAGTGTACATGTAATATACATGTGAACGGGAGAAGAATTAAGATCTGTTAATAGTTGGATTTCATTGTCAACATTGACAATTTGCCTTTCGGTAATAATTTTCAAAATTTAGCCTCCATTTGTTCCAACTTCTTTCCGAAAAAATATGACCCTTTTTTTTAAAGTCGGTGGGTCCCAACAAGACACAAATGGTAAAAAATGGTAAGCAGGGCCACTGTTCCAACGATTATTTTTCTTCTACTAATAAGCAACGAACAGAGGCTTAAATTGACTCGCGTATAACATCAAAATTTAGATAAATTATTATTTGGTACTCTTACTCTTTTAGGCGTTTGACCGGTTATTACCCCAAATGTTTTTTTATATATATAGAAAACGACCAAATGGGAAAACGGATATTGAATTCGTTGGAAGAGTAAAGGAGAAAACAAATGCTATAGTACACTCAAAGAATTTTATGATGTTAACCTTTCATTAATTTATGCAAAATACCTCTATGAGGCTTGTTGATTGAGAATAATCCCTTAGACATGGTAAGAATATTCTCTATTCTTCAAATCAAATGTCACGTTGGACCCTGATTAGGATTCCTCGTGTACGAATCTTGCTGTTATTTGTTAAAATTTAGCATGATTGGCCCCAATCATTTAAAACTATTTGGAATTGATTAAAGTTCACATGTAACTTAATTATATTTGAAGTTACTAGATCCAGGTCATTTTGTAGCACGACCACGTTTACTAGACTCTTTCTTTCGAATAATTTAGCGCCATACGAGAATACAGCGAATTCGTGTTCAAAGCCATTTTCGTATCACGACCAAGTTTACTAGGCTCTTTCCATGAAATAATTTAGAAGGTGTTTGGTGAAAATTAAAATTAGGTTTTTAGTGGATTGCGATAGAAGTTTTTGAAATGTGTGGTTAAAAATATGTGGGATTCATGAAAGATGTGATTAATATTGATTGTTTGACTTTAACTTAGATTAAAATCAATTTTTAATCCGATTCAAACAGGCATTTAATGTCACGCATAGAATACAATGAACATGTGCTATGTAACGTGAAACTAGGCAATTTTTGTAGCACGACCAAGTTCAACGGAAATAAAAGAACTAATTATTAATGATAAATGAATGAAATTACCGTAAAAGTAGACACATATTGTTATACCAGACAAAAACAAATAAATGGAATTGAATTGCTTGGGGCGCTATATATTTACTAGACAGAGAAAATAAAACGCAGAAAATGAGATTTTTTTCCGAAATTATTTCAGCTAAATTAAAGAGATATTTAGGCTATCAAAAAATGGAAAATAATTTCTTTTGTAATTCTTTGAATTTTAATTATATTGTTGGATTCGAACATTGGACTTAATGAAGTGTGCTCCCAGAGTTTGTATTGAAAACGCATTTGTGAAATGTGACTTTATTAGTTAAAGTGTTTTTTACTTGATTGAGACAAGTGGCTCCATCCTAGCTGTTGATTGTTGGTTTTGGAAGGCACCGTGACTTTATCTCTTGAGTATCGTTTCACTTGGCATGGGTTAGGGTTGGTTTTCGTTCTTCTCTTGGCGATTGGTTTTGAAGCAGAGAGAGAAATTCTCTCATATTGCTAGGGCTTAATTCTTCGAATCTTCATCTTTTGAAGTTCTAATTTGAGAACTGAGATTTGTAATACTTACCCTCTGATATGTGATATACTGAGTGAATATTTGAGAGAACGAGTGGGTTCGTTTGAGTTGTTGTTTTCAAAGGGTTTCTGAGAAGTTTCTTGGTGATTCTTCGTAGATCTCCTATTGTTCTTGAGAGACAAGTGTTCACGTACTGTCTCTGTGTTTTGGTCAAACGTTTGTAACATTTGTTGCTATTTTGGACTATTTAGTGCAACCGAGCATAATTCTATTTATTGGTTGCTCAACGGGGGATATAGATGTTGGATGTGGTCGATAAACCTCTAGAGCTTAGGCTGAAAGAAATCGCCTATATTCAATCTTTTATTTCTACACATTTTGCTTTTCTGTATGATCATTTATTTCGTTTCTCGACGCTAACATTGTGATGAGATCCTAGGAAGGGGAATCACGTGGAACTCGTGGAATTAGTCGAAAATGTCCGGAAAGCCCAAATTCAGGTTGTAGACGGTAGAATCTTGACCTGAGTCTCACGAATCAAGAACCTAAGGTATATTAAACCTTAGACCCATTGATATACGGAATCAAAAATTTCGATTTGCGAACGCCACAAATGGTGCATAATCCTTTGATAAGTTCTAAGATTTTGAACGCCACAAATATTGAAAATATTTGTTAAGTTCAAAAATTCAATCAAGAACCAATGGAGAGAGAAACCTCAATTATGATATTAATAACCAAAATAATATATGTTCACAATGAGTAATATGAAAACTATTTATAAGAAACTATAAAAACTCTAGTCTACACAAAATTGATGCTAAAAGATTACCTAAGATATCCATCCAAATTAAAACTCTAATGAAATAAGGAAACTCGCGAAAAAGGAAACTCGTATCTTTTATTTATTGTCTGTCCTGAATCATATCACATTGTGTGAACCTGGCCTTACATACATGTATTTAACCACTTTTGAAAAAAATACTAATCGTTTGACAGTTTAAACGCAAATCAAATAACTTCTAACACTAGCATCCCACCACCTCAAAAACATTATCGTCGTTGCTACCAACACAATATTAAAATTTCAGGTTTGAAATTTTTTTAGTTGGTCTTGAGGCTGTTTGTGTAACTTAGGCTCTGTTTGATACACCATAATTTCCATGGTTTTTCAACTTTTGTAGTGTTTGATAGGCAAAAATTTTCTGAGAAAATGTTTTCCAACTTTCCAAATTTTCCAAATTTTTTAGGAAAACAAATTTTTGATATTTTGGTTGGTAAATATTTTTCAGGTTTTTTTTTTTTTTTTTTTTGACAATTGGAAAAAATTCTAGACACAATGGTAATAAAATTTATCACTTTTATTGACAATTTTCATGCAAAACAAAACCAAACGAATGATATTCGGTATGATAATTTTTTTTTTTAGCAATTGAAACAAATTCTAGACCCAATGGTAGAAGAAATTATCACTTTAATGGACAATTTTCATAAAAAAAGGAAATCAAATGGACATCAAACTTTCAACATTTTTCATGAAAAATTATACCAATCAAACACAATTAATTGTAATTCCGAGTAAAACAATTTATAAGCAAATCAATTCCCTGTAAAACATTTTCTTTCCACCTATTTTCCACATTCGCAATCAAACGGACCCTTAGTTTATGGGATGGAAAATATTGTTCGAATTTCCTATTATTTCTCAGGTACTTATGCGTGGATAGTATGATTTTGTTGATGTACCTTTTCTTAATGAAACCGCATGTAACATGTGTCCATAGGAATAATTTCTTTCTTTCTAAGCTCTTGAGCTCGAGCGTCTTTAGTTTTTTGGTTCGTGATGAAGATTTCGTGGAACGTAATTGTGTATCTGATCTAAAATTTGAGATCTAGTTCTTTGTACGAATTTGATTTGGGTCTTTGGAGTGGAATGGTGGTGGTTTTGGGAAAAGAAATGAAGGTTGAGATTCGAAAATGTAACTCAATTATTGGTGGTGGGAGGTGATGGTGATAGGAGTATCAATGACAATGATGGTATGAATTGAGAATAGCGTGTTAGGATTTGAAATGCGAATAACACATTAGTGTTACCCCCACAAATAAATCAATAATATATGTTATTCGACAAATTAAAAAATAAGTAATACACTAACTATGTAACACATGTAATATTACAATAAAAAAGTAACACACGAATATGCATGTTATTCTACAAATATTAAAAATTGAAATATGTAATAAATATCATACATGCTTTTCATCTAAATATTTCGTATAAAGTGATGCCAAACAAGCACTAAATGAAGAGTAACATAGTATTTTTCAAAAAAATTCAATAGTTATAAGTAAAAATAAAGAGAAAAATATGATAGCTGTCAAACTTGCCCAAATCTAGACCTGTGGCTGTGTGGCAGGTTACTCCATGAAAATCAGATTAGCCATTGTTTATCCACATTATTTACAAAATATATTTTTCTCTCTTCTTTTCAATTACACGTTCTTCAATAAAATAATATTATATTTAAATCCAAAATTCTTTATTTTTTAACCACACATTCTCTATCAATTTATTATTTCAAAATGCATTTATGAAAAATAAAAATAAATAATAATAATAATAATAATAATAATAATAAGAGGAAATTACAAAAAATCAGGTGTTTAAAGAATGATTTTCAAAAATCAAGTTTAAAGTTTAATTATTTAAAAATCAGGTAATAGTTTTATATTTTAATTAATATTAAACATAATATTATTAACCTTAATTTCATCAATTCCTCCATCCATCCATTCCTCCCTCTCTCCCCCTCGTCTCTCTCCATGTGCGCGACGCTGCCGTGCGACGCTCTGAACACGACAACGAATCCTTCGAAAAAATCAGCCTGAAATAAATCTGATCTCGTTTTCGTTGGTGAAGAAATCATTTTGCCCCAAATTGAAATCAAGAAAACCATTGTTAAACTGAGCGGCACAGCAGCAAATCCTTCGAAAAAATCAGCCTGAAATAAATCTAATCTCGTTTTTGTTGGTGAAGAAATCATTTTACCCCAAATGGAAATCAAGAAAACCACCGTTAAACTAAGTGCCGCTTTGTTCAGTCCGCAACAACCCTTCAGACGGGCAAGGATAATTGCAAAACACATTGAGTTTGGGTATGGACATTCAATAATGCATCGGCTTGTGCAGTGGGTGTGTGTGCAGTAGTGGATTGGAGTCGCGATGATGGTGTTGTGCCGGGGTGTGGTGGTGGTGTTGATGCTGGTTGTAGTGGATTCAGATCTGGTACTTCTTGTTGTTGGTGGTGTTGATGATAGTGTGTGGTTGAATGCGGTGATGGTGCTGTGATCAAGTATTGGTGGTGGATAGGGGATCGGGGGTTGGTTTTTTGGTGTATGTGACCAACTATTTGGTTATTTGTGACTAACCGTTAAACCACGACCTTAAAATTTAATAATTTGTGGCCAAAAATTTGAAAATGTGTGACCGATAAATAAACTGTGACCTATAAATTTTTCGATATGTGACCAACAAAATAAACTGTGACCTATAAAATTTTTGATTTGTGATATCGAAATAATCCGTGACCAATTAATTTGATAATATTTGACCAATAAAAGTTGTGACGTATAATTATGTATCTGTGACCATTAATTATATATTATTATATTTAATTAATAAAAATATATTTAATTTATAAATAAATACCTGATTTTTGCATTTTTTAAACTTAAAACCTGATTTTTACATTTGTGAAACTTAAAAACTGATTTATGATTTTTTTTCCCTAATAATAATGGGGATCAAAGCTCTTGGTAGTTGGTACGTCGAATGGGCTGATCCAATTATGTGGACTTGGAGTTGATCCACTTGGATCCAGGTCCAACGGAATTATACGCGTCTATTCTAGCTGGGTTCTGCCCAAAACCTGCCGAATACAGTTTGTTATCATTCTTGTTCCTTAAATGCTTCTTTCGCTGTTCTTCAACTCAAACTCACAAGCTTCACGGAATACAGTAATGGAGGTTGTTTCCTCGTTTTCTGGAAACGGGTTTCGACCCATTTTCTGTCTCGCCTCAACTCGTACCATCAAGAACTATCTTCCCGCCACCACCACCCCAGTTGCCACTGCTGCTAATCCTACGAGTACTAGTAGGCCCATATATGCTGCTGAACAATCTTCGAATAGCGTTTCAGTTTCGTCCAAGATAAGACAATCTGCATTTCTCGACATTCACCAGTCCACTGACTTGGCCTCCTTTCTTTTGAGGTTCTCTCTTTCTTTTATTTATATGTACTCACTTGAACTTAGACATAGCTACTTATGAATATTTCTATATATCACGTGATTGAATACTCGTCTTTTGCTTGACTGCAAATTTCCACCATGCCGTGCCGAGTTCTCAGTCCTCTATTTATTTGGAAATTAAACTAGAACTTGTAGAATTCAGTTGATTGACATGTTATAAACTTGGAAAATTCAGTTCTTGAAATGTCTATTATATAGTACTAATAAAATAATGCTATCTATCATTCATAGACATCATTACTCGTTAGGTGGCAATAGGTCCCCGATTCATCACAACTCCATTGGACAATGAATCGGGGACCTATTGCCACCTAACCGGTTATGCATTCCTACTAATATCTAGTGTAAAGAGTATATGCTTCTTGGGTTCCACATCTTTCAAATTGGAACCATATCAATCTGTAAGGCCTACCACACCACACTACAATTAGTTCCTAAGTTTATACTAATTACAACTATTTTCCACCTACGTAGATAACTATATTTGGCATGAATTTAAAATTCGCTAGCGCGTAAAGGAAATTTATCACCATCGTGTCATTTTGAGTTCAAACAGATTTTCATTGGTGCAACCACTGATAGTATGTGAAAATGCGGATCATGGAAAAACAAAAGCTAACCGGTGGTCTTGGAATTTTTCTTCATTTAATTGAGGCAAATTTATATTATAAACTAGCCATGACAGCAGTTGACAATGAGACTATTTGTTGCTACTGGTCATTTTCAGATGAGAATTCTTGTTCAAGCTTCATTTTGAAATTAGTAGGAGAAGCTTTCCACTAGTTTCTCTTAAAGCCACTGTGATTTTTCTTCTTTTTATTACTTTCTTCTCTCTCTATAGGGTTCAACCGGTTTGAAAACAACTTTTGGTTGAATTAGATTGATTCCTTTTAACGACAACATCGAGTCAACTGTAGTATTTGTTTCTGGAAAAAGGATGTTATTCACAATGGGGAATTGTTCAAAGATAACAGAATAGATTCTGGTTATTAGGATGGTTTTCAACATGTTTAATTTAGTTTTACGTGCAATGTGGCCCATTGACACCAGTTTTCTTTATGCAGGACCTCTCTTCTTCTTTAATGTACCTCCTTGGTTAAACTAGTGCCTATTCAGAAGCATTTTTCGTGTACAATATGTTGAGATATAGCAAGAAAACCACATGCAAGGTCCTTCATGAATTTTTTTTTTTCATATTTTTAATTGCAGGTGGATTTCTCAAAGATGCATATGTTGTGATCAAGGTATGTAATTAACCTGTAACCATAATCTTCAATAAGGTTATGTCTATTGTGGATGATTGATTTTTAAGTGCTATGCATACTTCATGACAATGCAAAGTTGATCTCTAGAGCTGCTATGAGGAAGTTTTCTACCTCCTTTATGAAAAGAGGCAATATGAATTGATAAACGATGTGCTGAAGTCTATTCACGGCTCTAATTACAAGATTGATCAGGTGATGATTTGATTCTTTTGTTACGTGATTGATGAAGTCTATTTCTTACATATATAGATGTGAAACACATGTTTCTGGGTTTATTAGGTTGTCTGTGTCTCCCAACCTATTTGGCTGGATTGAGTTTTTTTTACCTTTGTGAGCTAGGAGAACATCCAAGTCTATGTTCGGACTTGATTACGTTCCATGAGAACCTTTTTAGGGGCTCATATTTGATGGTTGTACATAATTCACTTTGACGTTGTTGATTCTCTCTGTAACCTCTGTTATTAGTGTGCCTTGCTTGTCTTTGTAGATTCAAGAACGAACCTTTGTCTTGATTTTTTCACGAAATATTTCATAGGGCCATATCTCTTTATATCTCGGAACCCGTTAAGAAGGCATGGCTTCTTCACTTGCTACAATGGATGCCTGGTCAAGGCTATGCTGTTGATTCATCTACAAGAAGTTCGATTCTCAAAAGTTTCCACTTGTTGGTCTCGAACTTATCGTGGAATTATTGTCCAGGCAGTATATGGTGTTGAAAACAAATGAATCTCTCAAGGGGAAGATAAAATGAATCTGAACACAAAATGCAGGTATACGTAAGACTTGCTACTACTCGGCACATTTATACTGAAAAATGTCGTAAACTTATAATTGATAAATGTTAGCATGTTTTCTATCAATAAATGACTTTTGCCCTGAAGATGACTTGACTTGCATCCTATATTTATTTAATTTTTTTTTTCTGTGCAATTGTGAATAATTGCTCGTTTAAGATGTCTCGCGTGGAGAAAGAAATTCATTAAGAGAATTATGGGTGTCAATGATCAGCAACATCCGGGATGTCCACGGGATAGTTATGTATTCTATCTGACCATGCATTTCTTATCTTGGGATTTAAATCTGAAATGCATTCCCAAATTGCACTGTTACATTTAAATCCACTCCCAAAAGCAATTTGCCAGACCCTATTTCCCCTTTTGACCCTGCCTTTTGCCTCCAGGTAGCTTAGCTCGTACCAAACAGAGGATGATGAAGTGTTACCAAAGCGATAAAGTGTCATCCTCGAGGCTTCTCCATCTTCTTTAGTCAGCCTTAGCTTTTCCTCAATAGCGTCGATGACTGCCCTTCCTCCAGCATGTATACAGAAATGGTCAAATGCCTTCTTGAAGTTAGGTACATATATCTCCTTTTTCCTTGCTGAAGTTGAAAATTTCCTACGAATTACTGAGAATCCATAGTGGATCTGTTCAGAGTATGGTAAAACGCATGGACCCAACTCTGTTATATTTATTTTCAAAGCATTTCCTGCCACACGTAGAAGTTCTCTTGATAGTGAAACTCCCACGTACCCGGATTCATCATTTTCCTGGAAAACAGACTGGTAAGATAGATCATCTGATCCCATGTGTGTTCTTAACAGATGTCGAAGTTTGTATTTCGCTCTTCTTTTGTCGCGTTTCTTATTGGACAACAAGATAGCGACTCCTCCCATTCGGAATAGCACGTTGGCTAGAAGCATGGACTTCATTTTACCATTATAACCATTTGGAGTCACTGCTTCCATGCTAAGAACCAAAGCCAACGAGTTCCGGTGGACTTTCAGGAGGTCTTTAGCTAAACTAATAGCCACGAGTCCTGCACTGCACCCCATTCCGCTGAGACTAATGCTCTTTACATTACTCCTAAATCCAAATTTGTTTATGATCCTGGCTGTAATGGATGGTGTAGGGCAGAAAATACTACAATTGGATACAAGTATGTCGATGTTTTTGGGATTTATGTTGTGTTTGCTGAAGAGATCCTTCACCACCGTGAAAAGAACGGTTTCAGTTTCTTCTTGACTTGGGTTGAGAGAATTATCCGGTGGAATTTGATGCAGAGAAAGTGGAAAGCCGGCTTCACATCCAATGCCCATTCTTTCTACCACTTTGTTCGAGAAATCTATCGCATCTCTCTCATGAAGGCCACAGATTTCGAAGTGTTCGATGAAATTGGAAGTTGAGACTCGCAAGTCGTCTGGTGGTTGATAACAAGAGAAATCTATAAGATAAATGCAAGTGGATCTACAAGAAAAGAAGTAAACAATCAAGAGCAAAGCAGTTGCTGCCAAGAGATGAAAATAAGCAAAAAAGAATGAAGAGTCGGAGTCTTGTAACGGGGCCTCCATTTCTGAACTCAAGAAGCTTTGATTCGAGTTAGTTCAAGAACCAGGTTGATTTACATTATATTTTCTTCTTTTATTTGGTAGATGCTCCAATTTTACGAGAAATTGAAACCTCAGTTTTTGCTCACGAATATTGCATGTTCCAACTTCATTCGCATGCTTCTTGAGTCTATAATGCTTGTTTTTGCGTTTAGTAAACATACACTTCTCACTTGGTAGGCTTATAAGCATTTTGAGTAACTTTCCACGATTTTAAAGACGAGTTTTACGCAATATGCATGTACTCTGTAGCACAGACACTTCAATTAGGGTAGCGTGTCGGACACTCTACCGTAATCATTTTTCTTTTTATATTGAAAATATTATATATTGTTAATTCAAAATTATTAGCAAGTAACAAATAGATACTCATGTTTAAAAGATTTCAACAAGAAAAATTAATAACAAGTATTAAACTAAATTTATACTATATAGATGAAGAATTTTTAAGAATTTAATCAACGTATTGTGTCTGTACTTTTTTTAAAAATCGTGTGTTTGCGTATTCGACACGTATCGTGTCGGTACATCATAATGCTTGTATAATGGTATCGGACCAAGAACCTTTTTGGGGATGGTGCTCGGTGCGGATAGAGTGATATCAATTTTGAGGGAAATGCCCTAATGATCAAGTGCTTAGGTTCTTCACATTGAATTGTAATTTACTATTGAAATAGAAATAATTCATGTAATCTTTATTACTTGATTATATGTCGAATATTTTCTAATTATTTTAGTGCTTAAATTATTTATTATGTTGAAATACATGAATATTTATAGTAGGGTCGATAGTGGGAGCCTTTAAAAGAGTTTTCAAAAGAAACTCAAATAAAAAAAAGCATAAAATGCTAATTAATTTCTTTCCACCATAACCACTATTTGATGACCATTATTCTTTTTTTTTTTTTTTACATACTCATTTTCAATCACACATTCACACAATAGAATATTTACATGTAAACCAAATTTTTTTTATCTATTTTTAACCACACGTTCTCTTAAAAATCACTATTTAAAATATTATTTTGACCAAATAATGGTCATCAAACACAGGCTAATTCTTAAAAAATGGGTACGCGATTAATATGTGACATGTTCAGTGACAAACTCTTTCAAAATTAAATAATCAAAGACTAAAATATTGAAATTGACTTGAAAACTAGAAAGTAGGCTCGTAATATTCCTTTCTTCTCGAAAACAATTTGACACTTCTTTTTTTGCTTCCAAATCGTGCAATGGTATCATAGCAGGTTGTCATCTCTTTCGGTTGCAATCGTGCGGCATCAATGGTGACATCGACATAGTGACAATGACGAAATCAGGACTTGACTAAAAATTTTTTGAGTTGAGCCATTATGTGTTGCAATAAAAATAAAAAAAATTTTGAAGGAAAGTTTTGAAATGTGTTCGGGCAAGCTCCCCTAAATACGTCCCTGTATAGTGATTAGGGGCGGACGCAAAACTTAAAAATTAAGGGGGGCACAATAAAACTTGCAAATAAGTTGGGAGAAATTTTACAATCGAAAATTTACGTCCAAAAAAATCATACTCCATGTAATTTTATATCATAAAATTTACGTGGGATATGACATTCTCGAATATAAAATTTCGAAATTTTTGATGTCATATTCCGTATAAAAATTTATAATAAAATGATGAAAATTATATTGAGAAATTTGTATCATAAAAATAATAAATGTTAATGAAATAATTGAATTTAAAAAAAAATGCGAGTTATACATCTTTTTTTAAGACTTACGTTTAACGTATTTTTAACTATTTTCGATATCTGTTTGGACTATTTGATATGCCCATAATGTAGTTCTCGAAATAAGTTTTGATATGACATAAGCAATTTGTATATTCGATTAGCGTACGATCGTCGGATAATTTTTAAAATTAGCATGTTATCGAAATTCAAATTTATTGTGATTTTGTCCATGTTTGGTGGAGATTAAAATCAATTTTTTAGTAAATTTTGATAAAAGTTAAACAGTTATGGATTCCATGAAATATATTATTAAAATTAATTGTTAACTTTGATTTAGATTAAAATTTAGATTTCAATCGATATCAAACACGATTTTATGTATAAAAAAAATCTCAAAAGCTGGGGGCACTTGCCCCCCCGGACCCCCCTAGGCCGCCCATGATAGTGATGTTCATCTCGGACTAGCGCCGGCTAGTGAAAAGTTGGTTCAAGGCGGGCAGCACTGTGATTGTACAATTGCAAGGTTCTGGAACTTGAATTCCACGTCGAAAATATTCACATTTTGTGTGGGAGTTTATATAGACTCGAGTTCTCAAATTTTAACCGTTTTACTTTTTGAAGTATGGTTCTCTAATGATCTCAAAGTTAGGCACGGACTTGTCGATTGAGCAACTAATGGAATGATGGGAGAAAATAGTGAAATTTAGTCTGATTGATAAAAAGAATTTCCTTGTGAGATGAACAAATTATTTGAAAAGTTAGAAGCCAAGTTGTAATTTGTATCGACGGACCTAAATATCTAGTATACATCTAAAAATTCAGGGGTCTTGAAGCACGAACAAAGATTGTAGATTGTATTGAAACTTGTGGGATATTGAATATGGTGGTGCCATGTTTTGGGCTGTCAATGGATTGGATTTTGATCCGAATCCGACGAAATTAATGGGAAATGGATTTAGAGTCTCAATCCGATAACCCGATCAAGATTCGAATCCGATAATCCGTTAACTAAATGAATCAAATACGGATATAGGTCAATCCGATCCGATTTGTTATAAATAATTGAGTCGATAAAATATTTTTATGGCATATTATTTGTCACTAAAATAAATAAATTTAAAATAAAAAATAATCAAATTCAAAATATAAAAAAGTTTAAAAAATTTATAATTATTAAACTTTTTTAAGAATTGGAAAATTAAAAAAAAAAATTGATTTCAACCAATGTTTTTTTAATTTTAGTTTACCAATTTAAAGTAAATAAATATCTATATTTTTCTTAATTAAATTTATTATTGTAATTAATTTTATAATTTCAAAAACTAATAATTAATATGTAACAAATAATTTGATTTGTTAATAGAAATAATGAAATAAAATATTTATATTTAGAATTGAAATTCAATTTTACCTTATCTCACATCGAATGTCAATAGAAAACTAGAAGATGGTCTCTCCTTTAAAAAGGAACATGATAATGGTAGAAGTCATTATTGGCCTTGCTAGGAAAAATAGGTGGGCCTCAAGTTAGTTCAAAAATTTTTTCCCAAAATTTTATTAATTTCGGATCGAATTATCGGATAGGATATCCAATAACATTGCAAATCGGATATGGATTTAGTAATTAAATATCCGTTGGATTATCGGATCTGATCGAATAAATTTTCTTATCGGATTGGATCGAATATAGGCAGATCCGATACATATCCGATCCATTTACAACCCTACCATATTTTCTTGATTGATAACCCTTTGTTTTCAACATCTCAAATTGGGATGGCAACGAGAGGGTATGAGAAGAATTAGTCATTCCCAATCTCTTTTCATTGGGTATTTTTTTGTTACCTTGATCCATCCCCATATCTAGTTAAAAAGTGATGTGGCGGGGTCAGCCTGCCCCCGCCCCATTTGTTTTTATTTTTTATGTCTTTTAATTAGTAAGTATTATTACTCTTTTACCAATTTGTTAAAAACAACTTCTGTTCTATTTAAAAGTATGATAAATTTATTATTTTTATTTGATAAAAAGTTTAAATTTGAAATTAACTTTAAATGGAGCAGATAGCGAGATAGTGACTATATTTCCCGTATTTGTCTCATACCCATTTTGGGGCAATAACACTCATCCCATCCCCACCCAGTTTACCCATTTAGGCGGATAATCCCCGCCTCCATTCGGGGCGGGGTCCCACGAGCATCGGGTTGAATGATTTTTTTTTTTTTCAAACCCTTAAACAATTTTATATTTAATTACTATATATATGTGCGTGTGTGTAACCTACATGGTTATTTAAGCCAAAAACAATAGATGTAAAAATGCAAAAATTTCTTAAAATACAACTAAAAAAAGACCTGCTTCATTTAACTCCAAATTATAAAAAAAGAAGCTGATACGAGCGTGAATTGTCCTTATCGAGATAATGAAATTTTTTATACATTCACTTTTAATCATACATCCACGTAATAAAATATTGTGCACATAAATTCAAAATTTTTATTACTTTTTAAACTATACATTTTTTCTAAAAAACTATTCAAAACTCATTTTTTTAAAAAAGAAAAAAGAAATAATGGTCACCAAAGAAGGGCCGAATAAGAGATCGTCCAACTAATTCTTGAAAAATATTATGTAACCTTGTAAATATCACAGCTAATTTAATTAGTCAATTTTGAATCCAATTTAAATATCACAATTTTATCTTTAAATCATGTTATTTTAAATAAATCACGTAAACGAGTCTTTTAAATCAAGCCCTAGTTTAGTTTAGATAAAAAGTTAAATTTTTAGTAAATTTTGAAAAAAATTAATAAAATATACGGTTAAAAAATCGTATATCTCATGAAATACGTGGTTAAATTTAATTATTGATTTTAATTTTAATTTTAATCAATTTTTTTTAACTAAACCAAATTGAAAATAAATTACTTCATTATTAGTCTTTGTTTGGTTTAGATTAAAATTTAATTAGAATCTCAAGTCAATCACACATTTCATAAAATTTATAGTTTTTTAGTAATATATTTTATCAATTTTTATCAATTTTTTTTAAAATCTAATTTTAATCTACATCCAATCAAATAGAAGTTTAGATGGTGTTTGGTGTAGATTAAAATCAAATTTTAAGTGGAACGTAATAAAAGTTTTTGAAATGTGTGGTTGAAAAGATGTGGAACCCATGAAAGATGTGGTTGGTATTGATTATTTGACTTTAACTAAGATTAAAATTTGGTCCAAACATACCCTTAATAATCAACTATTAATTTTTCAATTCAATTAAAATTCCTTTTTTTTTTTTTACAAAAATGTAGATAAAGCCGTCCTAGACCTTTTGGGCCCAGATTTTCGAGTTAAGTGTTGCATTAGCCACTGAACTTTCATACATGTCACGGTTTACCCACTCACCTTTAAAACTTATTCCACTGGCCACTCAACTTTAAACCGTCCCACTCCGTTGGCCACTGGATCAAAATCGTTAGTAACGTTGTCCACGTGGCTGATGGAAAGATGACTGGCACGTTAAATTCCACGTCAATGCCATGTGTGCAAGTGGATTACTCACCGAACTTTGCTCCATGTCACGGATTAATCACCGAACTTTGCTCCATGTCACGGAACTTTGCTCCATGTCGCGGATTACCCACTGAACTTTGCTATATGTCACGGATTACTCACCGAACTTTGTTCTATGTCACGGTTTACTCACCAAACTTCCAAAATTGTCCCGTTGGCCACAGAACTTCACTCTATCCAACTTCATCACTCACCCAAATTAAGATGATATTTGACGGGGATTAAAATTGAATTTTTTGGTAGATTGTGATAGAAGTTTTTGAAATATGTGGTTGAAAAGTTGCGGGACACAAGAAATGGTTAGAGACGCATTTTGTCATATTTAATCAAAGCGAGATTCAATTATATTATGAAATGCGTGTTTGGTAGTGATGATTAGGGTTGGGCAAAAAGTCCGAACCGAATCGGATCCGAACCGAACCAAACCAAGTGATTTTCTTAAATTAAATACCTGAACGAGTATCTTTCGGTTCGGTTACCTATTCTAGACCAAGAACCGAAGAAGAACCGAATCTCTCTAAATTTTTAATTTTTTTTATATTAGATAAATCAAATTATTTTAATTTTTTCTAAACAAAAGTTTGGAAGTTGGAGCATTAATTACCTAATTAGTTAATTTGTGTAGAAAAAATTAAAATAATTTGATTTATACAATATAAAAAAATTAAAAAATTCAGAGAAATTCGGTTCTTATTCGGTTCTTGGTCTAGAATAGGTAACCGAACAGAACTCATCGATTCTCGATTCAGATACTCGATCGGGTATTTAATTTAAGAAAACCTTTCGGTTTGGTTTGGTTCGGATCCGATTCGGTTCGGACTTTTTGCCCAACCCTAATCATCACTACCAACACGCATTTCATAATATAATTGAAAATCGCTTTGATAAAATATGACAAAATGCGTCTCTAACCATTTCATGTGTCCCGCAACTTTTCAACCACATATTTCAAAAACTTTTATCACAATCTACCAAAAAACTCAATTTTAATCCCCGTCAAACATCATCTTAATTTGGGTGAGTGATGAAGTTGGATAGAGTGAAGTTCGGTGGCCAAGGGGACAATTTTGGAAGTTCGGTGAGTAAACTGTGACATAGAACAAAGTTCGGTGAGTAATCCGTGACATATAGCAAAGTTCAGTGGGTAATCCACGACATGGAGCAAAGTTCGGTGAGTAATCCACTTGCACACATGGCATTGACGTGGAATTTAACGTGCCACGTCATCTTTCCATCAGCCACGTGGACAACGTTACTAACGGTTTTGATCCAGTGGCCAACGGAGTGGGACGGTTTAAAGTTGAATGGCTAGTGGAATAAGTTTTAAAGGTGAGTGGGTAAACCGTGACATGTATGAAAGTTCAGTGGCTAATGAAACAATTAACTCCAGATTTTCCTACTTGAAATTTTTTTTGCGCGCCCTATTTTTCCTGTTTCCAATTTTTTTTGGGCGCCCTAATTTCCTAATTTGTCTCTATTCACCTTTTCAGTTTTCATTTCTCTCTCTGATTCTTGCTCACTCCTCTCATTCGGATTTTCATCAGCTTCCTCAAGTAATTTTGCTGTCAACTATCGCTGGAGTTTACTGTGAAAGGTTAGTCTGATTTGTCTTCCACTATGCTAATTTTTGGACCGGGTGTTTGAACTCGGTGGCTGTGGGTGGGGGCTATTTGGACGACAGTGGAGGTGGATTTGACTGTGTATGTAGAACGGTGGGATGGGTGGGGCTTTGAATTTCTTGGTCCTTACTAAGAGAAAAATCAAAACCTAAAAACTTTAAATCTGTACAAATATCAGTTTTCAGTTCTTTTGATGGATTTGTGTGTATAGTTGGAAATTGGAAAGGATGTTGTTATGGGGAGGGTTCTGCAAGCCTATATTTGCCTCATGTTTGTAAACTGTTTAGATTTATTGACTGATTTATTGTTCATACTTCTGCAACATTTTGCTGCATATGTTATAATTTTTCATTTCAGTTTCTGGTACATCAATTCTCCATTGTTTCTCATTATCAGTAGCGTAGGACTTACTGCAATTGTTTGTCTAGACTGACCTGGTTTCTCAGGTCCATTTTTTTCTTGGGATATTTTATGTTCGAGCAGCAGTTGCCAGTGCTCCTGATCAGAGAAATATAAACAAATTTTCTCATCATATCTGCCTGCCATAAATAAAAATGTCGAGATTCGATTATCCGACAATGCCTCGCCACGATATCATAGCAGTACTGGCGGAATTTCAAATCGCCAACATCTCCGAGTCAGATCTTCTCCATCCCGACCCCGATTTCATCTGCAACCTCTACACTCACATCCTCCTGCATGTTGACTCTCTCCAGTATGCTACCCGAATCGTATCAGTTTATTTTTGAGTCTGAAGTGAATATTGCAAGTACTACGACTACTATTGTTGTTGTTGTTGTAGGGAAGACAATGGGCAAATGGATTTTGGAGCGCTGGAGCATCTGGAGAACCCGGACCACCACGTGCACTCGGTTCAAGTTATGAATTTGTACAATAAGGTCCGAGAGTTGTTGGCTGCTGTGGATTGCCCCAAGACCTTCACGCCCAAGGACCTGATAAAGCCTGAGACAGATCGCACAGAGCTCTTCCTCGGTGCGCTACTCAATTTCTGCATACACAGGTGAAAAATGAAAAATCTTGGGTTATAAGGTTTATGCATCGCTGTAGAAAACGGTGGTTCTCTTTATCTGAGTACTACATATGGCTGGAAATGAATATGATCTGAAGTTGAATACAAACCCTGATTTTATGTATATATAATGGTAGAGAGACAAAATTGGAGCTTCTGAGACCGGTTGTGGAAGAACTTACCAATTTTGAGGAGAGAAGACTTGCTGCAGAAGCTAGAACCAATCAGGTACCTTTATGAACCCAACTTTTGTGCTGGATACCTGCGCAGTTAACTAAAATCTATGTGAAGTAACTCGTTCATCTGCCTCATAGTTGAATGCGGAGATTTCGGAGTGTGAGGAATCAAGAGAAAGGGAGTTGCCACTTGTTCAAGAAGTCAATTCTAAAGTCACTGAACTCCGCCAGACTATTTCAGGTCTTAATAATCACCAAATGTCTTTGAAGACCTCCATAAAACAATTGAAGGAGAAGACCAAAGAAATGGATGAGAAGGTCTGACTTTGTTATCATGTTGGTCTACTTTGATTAACATTTCTTCTTTCATGCTGCGGTTCTTATTTGTTTGATCTGGACTCTATTCTATTCCTCCCATCTATTATTCAAGTATGCACTTTCCATCACTAGAACAATTATTTCTCTTGGAGGTGCCTCACAATTTAGGAAGTTATAATTTGGTTCTTCTGCTGTTTACAAATTCGTACATTGAGTTTCTGGCAGAATCTGCAAACGTTTTGCTGTTTTAACCATCAATAGAATAACATTTGACATACTGACTTATCTTCGTTTATAACCAGGTCTCCAATGCTGAATTTGCTTTGGTGCAAAGCGTCCAAGAAAATGCAAATTTACGTTCAAAAATTGTTCAATCACCAGACAAACTTCAGGTACAAGTATTTATCATCTATGTTTGTCGTTGGCTGACGCTGTGTTAGTTCAATTGAGTGCTCCAAGTAAATGTCATGAAATGTTCAGAGATTCTAAATGTAGTTGTTAAGCTAGATTTTGCAACCTAAATTATTTACTAGGAAAAATGTTCTAATGCTACTGTTTTACTGCTCAGCTGAAATCAGGTATTGCATTGCAACCTATGTACTAGTGGTTGTATCCTGACCACATCAAGAATTTTCTTTTGTCATGCTATAGTTTAGTAACACGACCATGTGGTACACAAAAGCAGATATTCTATTTAGACTCCATGAATTTTGGGTGGCAGTCAGTGACATCTGTACAACATTTGTCTTCAATATGAATTTAACGTGCCATACCAGTCATGATTAGGAGAATGTATGCTTTAACTTCTGGTGCTGCTACTTGAATTGTTGGTTCTGATTTCATTCCATTGTTTTTGTCCTTGAGACTAAAGGTATATATTCGTATGCAAGTCTCTCTCCAATTCAGCCATTCATTATGTACACATTAGTATATTCTTTTACGTAAGTGTCAACTTTATTCACCAATTATGGTCGGACAAAATTTTAAGTTATGAGTTATCCACACGTTAACAATTTATGTGGATCATTTTAAAACTAAGCCCTTGTTTGGTGTAGATTAAAATCAGATTTTTAGTAGACTTTGATAAATGTTGATAAAATATGTGGTAGAAAAGTTGGGGTCCCATGAAATGGGTGGTTAAAATTAATTGTTGATTTGATTTAGGATTTTTATTAACTTTTAATCTACAAGGGTTATATGTAATCTCCAAAAACTTTAGCCCTTGTTTAGGTTCCATTAAAATTTTAATGCATTTTTCTCTATCTTTTTTTCAACCACGCATTCTCCGATAAAATAATATTACACGTAAATTCAAAACTTTTCCTTTAACTTTACTTTCTTAAAAAAATCACTATTTCAAAATACATTTTTCCTCAAAATTTGATTTTAAAGGAGTCCAAACAAGGGCTTAATATTCACACAATATTAATAAGCAATGTGGAATAAATAAATCAAGTCCATGTTTGACAACCATTATTTCAAAACTCTTTTTTCTACATATTCATTTTCAACCACACATTCATGCAATAAAATATTTTACACATGAATTCAAAACTTTTCTTTACTTTTTAACCTTGCATTCTTAAAAAAATCACTTATTCAAAACTCCATTTTACTCAAATAATGGTTGTCAAACAGGGGCCAAATTTAATTCAGTTTATGGAATTGTTTTTTTATGAAGAAATAGATCTATCTTTCAGATCACTATACTGAAGAGTATGTTCATTTTCGAATTTGACAGAGGGCTTTGGAGGAGAAAAAATTGGCTCAAGTTGAGGCAAAAAATGCTGAAAGAGCAGCAGTTCAATCTTTCCAGGATAAGACTGCCACACTTGAGGCTTACGCTAAGGTATACTGTGTCGATAACTGTTACACGTCGGACCTTTATTGTCATTCATCTTTTTATTGGGTGACATTATCGATATCTAGCTTGAAGTGTACTCCAGTTGCTGCATTTGTTTGCATACTACAATTTTTGATCTTTTAGACTCGATGAACTTGATAATATTTTCTTTTTGTCCCTCAGGCAAGCAAGAAAATCTCCAAGCACTTTGCCTTGATGCAGGCTTTACAAGAGCAGGTGTAATTAATACTAATGCTCTATCATCTTGTCCTGTCCATCAGTAAGATCTGTATGATGAAATGATCCTTTAATGGAATGTGTTCCCTTCATACTTGCTTGAGGTTTCTCCATTATCTTTTCAAGGAAAAGTAATAATGTGTCAACTTCTTCTCATCCCATTTTCTACCTTGAATTTTCATTATTCTTATAATCGTAAAATATCACCTATAGTCCATGGTATGAAAAAACCCTGTTGAGGCCCGCCTCACTGTGAGGCGCAGCTTTTGCGCCTCGAGGCTCAACCTGTGAGGCAAAAAAAATGAGGCGTACGCCTCTACATCTGAGGCAAAAAAATGAGGCGTGCGCCTCATTTGAAGTACGTTTTTTTCAGGTTTTTGAAAAAGAATTAAAAAAAAACCCTATTTAAAAAAGAGAAGGGTCCATTTAAAAAGACATTTTGGGCCAAACAAAATATTAAAATATCTAGAATACCACAAGACAGCCAGAAATCCTTCGACATGGCAGACAAAAATCTTCCTAGATGGCCAGAACTACACGGCAGTCATACACGGCAGTCAGAAATCTTCCCAGAACTAAACGACAGACAGAAAACTTATCTTCAATCCTTAGCTTAAAAGAGGTCATCAAGTGCTGCTTCTATGTCTATTTTCTCCTTTACTTCTATCTTCTTTTAGTGACTTACAATTTAAAATTATTTCACTACTTTGCTTGACTTTTTTCTTGTTCAGTGCATCGACGCCAGATTGCACCTGTTCTGTTCGACATATTACACCTGTTTTGTTTGTGGTGAGGCTTACGCCTCAAAACGTTTTGAGGCTTACGTCTCGCCTCATGACAAAAAAACACCCGTTTACGTTTTTTCAAACTATGCTATAGTCTAGTGCTTTTGTGTAGTGTTTTAGTTTAGTACTCGTGCTTTGTGAATATACACCTGCATTGGTTATAAAATCACTCATTTTGACCTTATATTTTTTAACGTTTTGCACATACTACTAACAGGTAAATTCTGCTAAATCTGTTGAGAAAGATGTTAAGGTACTTAAAAGTAAGCTAAGTGATGAAGGAGTGTTAGACAAGTCACTTGAGGCCAAAATAGTTGAACTGCAAGCAAAAGGTAGCCACAGTTTTATCTGCTTTCCGTCATTATCATTTGTACTTTATCCTTGCATCTTAAGTTTAATGTGTTGTTCAGCGGACCATTTAAAAGAATATAAAAGGCAGCTTGAAAAAGAAAGTTCTCTCAGAATGGAGGACGCAACCAAGGAATTAAATAATGTGAAATTAGAAGTGGAATCAAAGAAGCATACTCTCGATCAAAGGCAAAGACAGGTTGAATCAGTGGTTGCAGAGGTACCATCAACATATCAATTGTTTTGCCAGTTTGAAGTTGTATTTTGGGCAACAAGTTTCTAATTCTAAATCTTATTTTCTTTCTGGCTCATGTTAGGGTGATGCTATCACTTCAAAGATCAATTCAGTGAAGCAGTCAGGAGAAGCTAAAATGCAAGAATTAGGCCAGAAAGGTGAAGAAATAATGACAGAGGTGCGTGATTTTCATTCATCAATTTTATGTATTTTTTTAACCATTTTTGTCTGCTACGTTTTTGGTTAGAACTTCATTTACACCATACACATGAATGAGATGCATGTTCAGTTTTTTTAATGAAGCCGATCAAATACAGATGCCTCTTTTAGGAAAATTCTTAGTTTTTTTGTTATGATGTGGAACAAATACAGCAGCCACGTCCTATTCAAAGTCATTTTTGCTCATGCTCTACCGAACTATCTATCATACGACTCTGAACACATCACCATCTATAGATTTCAGTTTCAAAGCAGTATATAGTTATGAGGTTGACAAATTTCTCCAAATTGTAATATTAAGTGCTTAAATGAGAAATTTGGCCAGTTCAAGCCACTTGGACCTTAGTAACATAATCTTTTGGAGTTGCTTCAGATGTTTCTAATAATAATGATCAGTTGATGAAGTGGTGGAAAATGAGAAAAAAATGCTTGTTATGTTCTATTACACTTTTCTGTAGTTGTACTGATGATAATGGAAATGAAAAGGTTAACAAAAGCAAGTGTAATTGCTGGTGCAGTTCTATCGTTACTCAAATTCAATACGCGACTTGTTCCCAACAACTGAAGTGAACCCAGCAGCTGTTCAAAAAAGGAGCTGATCTCTATGTAGTTGATTCTGGTAGCCTTGTGTAGTTTACTTGTGTTTGTTGTTGCAGCACAATTGCAATTGTTCTGCGCAAGTACATAATTTAAATGTATTCATATTTCACGTGTGATTTTGTTTTCTATTTTATGCAAGTATGTTGATGTTGGAATTCGATCAAACATGAAGATTACTTGATTATGTTTCACTATGTCCTTGTTTGGTGTATATTAAAAATTAGAATTTTAGTCAATACTGATAAACGTTCATGAAATGTGTAACTCTCATTAAAATGTGTTGTTAGGATTAATTATTAATTTTGTTTTGGAATATTTATCAATTTTTTATTTACTCTAAGCAGAGGTTATATATGATCGTGGTCAAATTGGATGGCTATTCTTGAATTTCCACAAATTTGCAACATTTATGTTTTGGTCCCCAAAATATGGATTTTTTTGTTATTAAGGTTATTAATGACTATAAATCATTAAGTAATATATTTAAAAAATCCAGTAAATGTGAGATAAAAGTACTGATGAACAAATAATTCAAATTGCATGCATATTTATTTTTCACATCTGGGCACGATTATTCCTTCTTGGTAAATACGGTTCGATAGCATACTTTGATAAATACAGACAACAATCTTAAATTCTTATTTTAATTAGTAAAAAAATTAAAGTTTGGTAGCATTTTAAGAAGGATTATGCAAAATTAAATTAATTGATAACGGTAATAAAAAGGAAATTAGAAATGTCGTTTAGTTAAAAAATAGAATCTTATCATCAAACTTAATTAAGGAAAAAAAAATTAAAATGAGGGTAAAAAATTTTATGGGGTGAGAGAGGCTCGAACTCTCGACCTCAGGATTACTCAGAAAGCTATGAGACCTACGCGCTAGCCAACTGCGCCACCACCCCATTTTGATTTATGTTTGGATTTATTATTATATATAAATATTTGAAAACTCATGTGGATATCAATATCAATATCCAAACACAAATATCTATCATACAACTAAACATATATAACCACATTTCTCTATGGAAATTTCAATATAATCTTATCACTTGAAAGGTGAAAATTATGCTAACTGCAGTTGTTAAAGATTCAATTATTTAATTTATTTTAGATCTTTCTATAAATTGTTAAACGAACGAAGTGGAGGAAAATAATCGAGATAGTCAACCCTAAATTTAGAAAATGATTATTTAAGATATAAAATAAAACTGAGAAATTGTTTTAACTTGGATTGAATTATGTCAAAAATATTGTTTGACTGCGTAAAAAAATTGTTCTAACATTTAAGCCCAAGTTTAACAATCATTATTTTCATACTCTTTCTTTCTACATACTCATTTTCAATCACACATTCACATAATAAAATATTCTGCACGTAAACCCGAATCTTTTCCCTATTTTTTAACCACACATTCTTCTAAAAATTACTATTCAAAACTCTATTTTTCCCAAATAATAATTGTCAAACAGACATAGGCTAAGTTTTTTCATTTTGACAATTCAAAGCATGCTAGGCAAAAATAACGAATCTTTTCCCTATTTTTTAACCACACATTCTTCTAAAAATTACTATTCAAAACTCTATTTTTCCCAAATAATAATTGTCAAACAGACATAGGCTAAGTTTTTTCATTTTGATAATTCAAAGCATGCTAGGCAAAAATAAGTTATGGACCACAAATTGTATGGACCAAACAAAATTATTCAAGATACCGAGAGTAATAGACCAAAAACTCATTTCTCATATCGATTGATTTTACCATTTTTTTTAACATTATATTGTGCACACTACACCAAAAATGGCATTTTGCAGCGTTCAGACGTATGTTGCAAAGCTTAATGTTGCCGTAGAGTGAAAGGATACGGCAACGTTTATTGAACGTTGCAAAAGACTTTAGGCAACGTTTTTTAAACGTTACTAATAACTTTTTTTGCAACGTTTTTGGAGTGTTGCGAATAACTTTTTGCAACGTTGTTTGAACGTTGCGAATACCTTTTTGCAACGTTTTTTGAACGTTGCGAATAATCTTTTTGCAACGTTTTTTGCCCGTTGTCTATTGTTATATCCTTATTTTTTGCAACATTTTTTGACCGTTGCTGTAGGTCATTTTTCATTTTTTTACTTGTACAATGATTTACATAAATCAACCACAAAACAAGATCAAAGATAATAATATCAAATAACTCCAACAATCATCATTAATTGAACTCCAAAATGTAACAATATCCATACAAAATTCAAATCCAAAATTGTGAAGCACCTAAAAATCCAATACATTTTCATTAAAAAAAAAAAAAAAGGACTACCACAAGCCCTAAGCTTTTAATTCTCCAAACTAACAGTTTTTTCACAGAGAACCATATGCAAATTATAGGAACAAAATATATCAGCAGGAGGGCAAGTCATCATCCACATTGGCTAGAGGATTATACATGGGTGAGCTGGGATCGGTGCATCCAGGTACAACCATGACTGATAAACATTTGTTTCTAGATAAATTGCTTCATGTTCCTGAAATAAGGAAAAATCTTATAAGTGTTTCACAGCTCACTGCTGATAATCACGTCTTTATGGAATTTCACTCTAACTATTGTTGTGTTAAGGACAAATCAACGAGGAAAATGATGCTGTACGGAAGGCTTAAAGAAGGCTTGTATTAGCTGGAACCTCCAAACATCTATCCTACATCACAGTCATAGAATCCAAACTCATCATATTAGAATAATTACTGCAATTCAATGTTTTTATTTGCGTCAAATAGAGTCAAGAATCACGAGTCAAATAGCTCCCTGATCAATGTTTGGCACAGGAGGCTTGGACACTCATCAGTCAGGTGATGTCCCAAGTTCTCAAAGATTGTAATCAAAACTTGAAAATGAATGAACACAAGTTTTTCTGTGATTCCTGTCAGTATGGAAATCACATATGTTGCCTTTCAACACATCAAGTTCACGTGCTAAAGCTCCTCTTGAACTCATTCACACAGACGTATGGGGACAGTCACCTATCCTCTCTACGTTTGGTTTCAAATTTGACATAGCCTTCGTTGATGATTTTAGTCGACACAGCTGGATATATCCAATGAAAAACAAATCTGATTCTCTGATTATCTTCATTCAATTCCAAAAATTTGTTGAAAATAAGTTTGATAAAAGAATTAAAATCCTCCAATCTGATTAGGGAGGAGAATACAGAAGTTTTGTCAACCATCTCTCACAATCAGGAATAGAGTTTGGACATCTTTGCCCACACACGTCACCTCAAAACGGAAGAGTTGAAAGAAAACACCGTCACATTGTAGAAACTGGTCTGACTTTACTTGCTCAAGCCAAAATGCCACTAAAATACTGGGTGGAAGCCTTCCAGGCTACTACCTTTCTCATTAATGAATACCCTTACAAGTCCTTCAAATGTAATCCCCTTATCAGGTGCTGAACAATAAAAAGGCTGACTACACATTCCTTAAAGTATTTGGGTGTTCATGCTATCCTTGCCTAAGACCTTATCAAAGGCATAAATTCAGCTTCCACTCAGTCAAGTGTGTCTTCCTGGGCTATAGCTCATCTCATAAAGGCTACAAGTGCCTCAGTCCTACTGGCAAAACCTACATATCTAGACATGTTATCTTCAATGAGTCTGAATTTACATTTGAGTCAATCTTCCTTGCAAAAGATAAATCAAAGTCTCCTGAACAAACTGTCATATCCTACTCTCAGTCACAACTTCCATTTTTCACTCATTCCACAGAAAAAGGTTCAGATGATGCCACCCTTTTTGAAGTTGCACCATCAGCAGAGTTACCTCATGATGAGTTCAACATTACAACTGAAAGAGAAATCTCCAATGACCAACCTGAACCTGAGCAAAATGATGAATCAACTGATAATGAAAATATTGAAGTGAGAGATCAAAGCATTAGTGAAATGGAATTACCATCAGAACACGGTGATAGAAGAGGTGAAACTCCATGATAACAGGAGCAAAGGCTGGTATCTTCAAACCTAAAGTCTTATCCAGTCAAGCAATCGAAGGTAAACTAAGTAGAATTGCACTTGAAAATCCTACTGAGGTTTGGAAGGATGAAAATTGGAAGAAAGCAATGATTGAGGAGTACAATGCACTGATCAGAAATAAGACATGGAGATTGGTACCCCCATCTCCATCCTTCAACATAGTGGGAAACAAATGGGTGTTCAAGTTAAAACAAAATTCTGATGGATCATTTCAAAGGTTCAAAGCAAGGTTAGTTGCAAAGGGTTTTCACCAAACTCCAGAGGTTGATTTCTATGAGACATTCAGTCCAGTATTGAAGACATCTACGCTGAAAATCATTCTCACTCTTGCAGTCTCAAAGGATTGGAAAATAAGGCAAGTAGATATCAACAATGATTTCCTCAATGGTGATTTAGAGGAAACCGTCTATATGCATCAGCCAGATTGCTTTATTGATAAAACAAAACCCAAACATGTCTGCAAACTTGATAAAGCCTTGTATGGACTCAAGCAAGCACTAATGGCTTGGTATGACAAACTGGAAAACACACTAACTGACTGGAAGTTTCAGCAATCAAGGGCAGACACTTCACTCTTCTACTTCACAACAGAAAGGGATATAATTTTTATACTTGTTTACGTGGACGATATAATAATCACTGGCAACAATAGTGATCTACTGCAGAGCTTCATAAATAAACTCCACAGGCAATTTGCTCTCAAAGATATGGGCGAGCTTCATCATTTCCTAGGCATAGAAGTTCACAGGCATAGTGCAGGACTCCATCTGACTCAATCACAGTATACATGTGAGTTGCTCAAAAGATTTGATCTTCAGAACATCAAACTATGTCCTACGCCTAGTGCAGTTGGAAAAACAATATCTAAAATCGAAGGTGAAGTCCTAAAAAAATCATTCAGTCAACAGGAGTGTTGTTGGATGTCTCTAATATTTGTCACATACTAGGCCAGATATAACCTTGCTGTCAATAAACTCAGTCAATTCCTACAGGAACCAACATCAGTACATTGGCAAGTAATGAAGAGAGTCTTAAGATATCTAAAAGGCACAATCAATCAAGGACTATGGATCAAAAGAAGCGATAATCTGATAATAACCGGCTACTCTGATGCAGACTGGGCATCATGCCCTGATGATAGAAGATCAGTGGCAGCCTACTGTATTTATCTAGGAGACAGCCTAGTATCTTAGTCGTCTAAGAAGCAACATGTTGTCGCAAGATCTAGCACGGAAGCAGAATACAGAGCTCTTGCCTCTGCTGCGTCTGAAATAGCATGGATACAGTCGTTATTTAAGGAGCTCAAATTACAATCAACCTCAATTCCAATTATCTAGTGCAACAACCTCAATGCTGGATCCTTGGCAGCCAATCCTGTGTTCTACGCTAGAACAAAACACATTGAATTAGATGTTCACTTCATAAGGGATAAAATTCTTTCAAGAAAACTGGAAGTAAAATACATCCTTACTGCAAATCAGATTGCTGACTTGATGACTAAAGGTGTATCACACTCAAGATTTGCTTACCTGAAGGACAAGCTTGGAGGGTCAATAACCCCTCCAGCTTGAGGGGGGATGTTAGCACAGCTGAATTAACCAACTAAATTCCATATGGCACACTCACATTTTACTGGATCAGGTGCACCAGAATTCCACTCAGCTCTCTCTCTCCTCCTAGTTGCTGGAGCACCCTTAAATTATGGATCACCATTGATTCCTTTTTCACTTGTACAGCTTAGATTTAACATCTAGAATATTCTTTACTTGTATAAATTTCACCTCATCTTCATTTGTATTGTATTGAGCATTAAGCTGATTAATATATCTTTTTTACAAAGTTTAACTAGCAAAAACTATTGAATTAATGACCTTATAGCCACCACCATTCTCAGCCGTAACCGCCGGAGGTTTACAATTATTAAAGGCATTCTCAGCAATGCTGTACTGTGTAGCTGCTGGCTCCCCTATATATTATAAAAGTGGCCATGATTCATATTCCAAATGATCAATAGAGCATAAATATTCACAATTCTCAAGATTCATTTTAGGTAAACTTGACATTTACTTAGAGAGTACAATAGAAATAAAACTTGAATCTGTACTGCACATGTAGAAGCCCGAAAAAAATGATGAAATGCAAGTAGACTCATAAGTCATAATTTTATGGTGGCCTAGCACCACAAGTCGTAGCCCATGAGAAACACTATACTTGGCCCATAAGAAATGGAAGCCCAATGCTAGTCCAACATGTCTTAAAATGAATAGATTTTATGGAAGTTTAAAGTGCAACCCAGGCCCATTTTTTAAAAATAATTAATGCTTAAAACTCCCATAACCTATTTCAATTACTACCCCCATATTAATTAAATGAAAACCCTTCACTTTCTTTAGGTTACTCCAAGACTACCTATAAATAGGTGCATGGTTTCACTTCAAAATCACCCACAACAATCTTCTAAACACTTTATACAAGAGAGAGTAAGGAGAGAAGGAGAGAAGGAAGTAGATTTTTTTTGAAGTTCAAGTGCCGTTACGAAGACAAAAGTTCAACGTCCAACTTCATCAAACTTTTTTTTTTCAGAAACATAAATTTCAAAGTATCAACGAAGGTAGGTGGAGGTGCAAAAATGTGTTATATTTCATGTTCAAATTATAGTTTTCATTATACCTATATTTTCTTCCAAATGCAATTATACCTCCTGGTACGGTGCTTCGGTACCACAACAGTACAACAGTTAAATGAAAGAATGGTACCTCCGGGTACGGTGTTTCGACACCTCTATAGTTGAATGATCATTCTCCGGCTCGAGGCGTCATGTTAAGTCATGACTCAACAGTTATTGGATTTCGCCGGAAATCCTTCTACGCGACGGTTCTTTTAAAAGCTACAGATTGAAAATATATAATTAGATAACGAATGCACCTATGATATCTATTGAGTTTCAAACTCATGGGTTTTATCCCCTTATTACAGGTTGATACGATACGTGGGACGTGAATAATGGTTGATGAAGATGCAACATGTTAAGGGAAGCCGGTGATTTTACATGTTTAATTTATCTAAGAAAAAGTTTACGTTGTTTAAGTACCTTTCTGCACACTATATGTAGAACTATATTGCGAGTATTTTTCCTTTTCCTATGAATAAAATATGTTTTCAAGTGTTACGTGTGTTTTTTGGAAAATATTTACAAACAAAATGTTATTGATTAAAAACTTGTACTATATCTCAAGGGATTTCGGTTTCTCTGCTTTAAGCTTTCCGCTGAAAGTTTGTTAATCATTAAGTCAACGGCTATAGTAAGTGACGGCTCGATCCATACGGGTCGAGGCGTTACAGCACAGTACTTCAAAGATCCGTGAATCTCGGTGGTCCAAACCCAAAAATCCAGTTTCTTCATAATATTTTCACTTCTTCAAACCCTAGAAATCTCAACCCTTAATACTAATTTCCAATGGTTTTGTTCTCAAATCTGTGTCTACAATTCCATCTACTGATGTTCATTGTGCAACATGATTTCCAGAACCATAAACCTGAATTCTAATTATAGATAACCTGAAGAAATAACTGGTTAGTGAGAGCCAGAGAGATCTTTAATTAGAAGTCAATTAATGCTAACCTGTTTCTACATACAAAGTCAATTGCTAAAATGGATTATTCGATTAACTAATAAATTTTTTAAAGAAGTAACTTGTGGATTATAGACAGAATAATGATATTTATCATCACTGGGGTTGAGCCCCATTTTATGTGGCAATTATATGGCATTAAATGATAGACTCAATTAAATGAGTCATGTGACTTTGTATTTAAATGAATCTGTCATTTGATGTCATGTAATTGCCACATAGATTGAAGTTCAACACCAATGAGGATGAATAATATTACTCTTATATAGGGCTGTAAATGGATCGGATATGGATCTAATTTGCATATATCTGATCCGATCAGATAATAAAATTTATCCGATCCGATCTGATCCGATAATCCAACGGATATTTAATTACTAAATCCATATCCGATTTACAATGTTATTGGATATCCGATCCGATAATCCGATCCGAAATTAATAAAACTTAGGAAATTTTTTTTTTTTAACTAACTTGAGACCTACTTATTTTTCCTAACAAGTCCAATAATGACTTCTACCATCATGATGTTCCTTTTTAAAGGAGATACCATCTTCTATTTTTCTATTGACATTCGATGTGGGATAATGTAAAATTGAATTTCAATTATAAATATAAATATTTTATTTCATTATTTCCATTAACAAATCAAATTATTTGTTACATATTAATTATTAATTTTTAAAGTTGTAAAATAAATTACAATAATAAATTTAATTAAGAAAAATATAGATATTTATTCACTTTAAATTAGTAAACTAAAATTAGAAAAACATTGGTTGAAATCAACTTTTTTTAAAAAAAAATTTCAATTCTTAAACAAGTTTAATAATTATAATTTTTTAAACTTTTTTATGTTTTGAATTTGATTATTTTTTATTCTAAATTTTATTTATTTTCTCATTTATTTATTTTAGTGACAAATAATATGCCATAAAAATATTTTACCGACTCAATTATTTATAACAAATCGGATCGGATTGACATATATCCATATTTAATCCATTTAGTTAATGGATTATCGGATTCGGATTTTGATCGAGTTATCGGATTGAGACCCTAAATCCATCTCCCATTAATTTCGTCGGATTCGGATCAAAATCCAATCCATTGACAGCCCTACTCTTATAGACAAGTGCCCTCCCTCTCGATGAGCTCTTCATGTTGACACCCTAACTTCTTGTTTGGTCCTATTTTTTTAAAATTAAATTTTCTTCTAATTCATTTTCAACTATATATTTTATGAGATTTATAAATTTTATCAACTTTTTAAGCATACATTTAGCTCTTTTTTGGTTTAGATAAAAAATTGAATTTAGGTGCAAAATATTTTATTGTGTGAATGTATGGTTAAAAATGAGAATGAGAATTAAAGAATTTTGTCTTAAAAGGAGACAAATTAACATGTGCTAAATTTATAGCAGACTTTGATAAAATTTGATCGTATGATTGAAAAGTTGTGTCTCATAAAAAAGTGTGACTAAAATTTATTGTTGATTTTTACTTAAATTGAATCAAACATGAAATTCTTTAACTTTATTAAAATCTATTAAAATCCTGATTTTAAACTAAATCGTACATGGACTAATAAAGAATTTGATTTGTGTACAATACACTTCCCGTGATAAATAAAAGAGCTTTGCTATATGTACATCGGATTGTAATTCTCCTCACAATAGGGGACCATGATTTTTTTATTGAGCGTTGACCCTCTATCGTGAGAGAGTGGCGTACAAATAGCAAACCTCAAAATAAAAGATGACTGATTATCCAAAATAGTACACAACAAATACATGAGTATCTCCAACAAATACACCGGATTGTAAATCTCCTCACAATATATTGTTTTTTATTGCTAGTACAAAGTGTAACAAGGTAGTACATGTTGGAAAAAATGGAAAGTGGGTTGACTTTGGCACTAATTTTGAGCGGGACCCGGTTGGCTATTTTGAAAGATGAAAGTTGATTTGTGTTCTCCTCCGTGAGTACATCGAAATCATATACTTACTTGTCAAAAATGATGCTCGGGTGAATGAGAAATTGAAACTCAAAGTATGCCATGTGAAAGGAGTTTGTTGGTGGGAAAACTAAAAAAGTTAATGTTTGTCTCACATAGGAAGTTGATGAAAATTAAAACCACTTTATAAAGGATTACACTTTAGAGTGGTGTAATCATGTGTAGCATAGAGGCTCTCTCCACGTGCGCGCGCAGGGGGGTGCAAATCTTGGACCGAAATAGGCTGCGGACCTTGAACTTGTGTGCGGGCGCGACCTGCGTACACGAATGTCGGACCGAAAGGAGCAAAAATGGCCCCTCGTGAGTGTCCACGTTTTGCTACAATCTTTAATTTTTCCAACTGACTTTTCATTTTCTGAAACAGTTGAAACTCCAAAAACTCATGTTTTAATTGCTATGAAATGAATGTGCAGCCAGTCTTTATATGTGTCTCGGTTTTCCACAGTTCAACACACGAATTTTCATCTGTAAATTCATCTGTGTCCAGTTTCTGTTTTTCTGCATTTCTGTTTCTGTTCGAGTCTGCGGTGATATTTTTCAGACACTTGTTCAGTTCGCCGGAGTAGAATCTGCTGTGCTCGGATTTTACTGGTTTCTCCGTTGTACCCTGGGAAGCAGACGCTTATACTACCTCAAGCACGTACGGTGAGAGGACGAATCTGTTTTAAAGAAACTGTGTGTAACACAGGCTTCGGGTTAAAAGTTTTATACAGTTTAATTACTTGTTCTTGCTCGATCTGCATATTGATTTAAATTACATGTTATTTCTTACTGCAATCAACGAATCATTGGATTTGTTATATGTACTATTTAATCTGTTATGATATATAAAATCGATGTATCTACCACTGCATATACAGTATCCATACTGCTTCCGGTATCCAATCTGCATATACGGTATCCAGTGTGTAAATCCGGTATTTGATATTGAAACAATTATCCTACAGTACATAGGGACATGTTTCATAGTACAAGTGCTCCATTTTCGAGTTGAGTTCCGCTGTTCAATTAACTGTTCATCCAAGTAATTATTGAAATATCATTTTCAAATTAACATGTCATCTCAAATTTGCTCTCCTTAAGCCCCCGTTTGGCTCTAATTAATTTATAATACGTTTTTCTATCTTCTTTTTAATTACACATTCTCCAATAAAATAATATTACAAATAAACCAAAAAAATTTCTTTATTTTTCAACCATATATTCTTTAAAAAAAAAATACTATTTCAAAAATTATAATACCAAATATTGGGGGCCAAACAGGAAGCTAAATTTATCACTAACCCACAAAACTGATAACATGTTAATTTAAAATGATGTGTCAATAATTATTTTGATGAACAATAAGTTGGACAACGAACCTCAACTCTCATTTTCCCTAGTTGCATGCTCTCTCCTCACAAAGAATATATCCTTCTTGGTCTCCATGCTCGAATTTCAAATTTTCAATCGTGCAATTCACATTTTTTTCTCTTGGATATGGTTTTGGGTAATTTTCTCTTTCTTTTGCTACTAGAAATGGGCTCGAAGTTGGAAAATGCTGAATCAATTTAAAGAGTTTGGGTTACAAATGGGCCCACTAAGTTGAGCCTTTTAGTTGCTATTGGGCTAATTAAAATGGAATATTTATAAAGCCCAAATCCGTTAACGGCACAAACGCACAGATGTCTTGCGCAATCGTCTTCCTCCCATCTACTGCTTCCTGTACTTGCAGTTGCAGAGTAACAACTCCATGGCGTTTCCTCAGTCCAACGTCGTTTCAGAAGCTTCAAAACGGGGCATTTCGCTGTCTTAATGAGAATATCAGGAAGAAGAAACTCTATCTTCCCCGTGGATTTCCTTTGGACCTCTCCCCTCCTCCTATTGACTATGACCCCCTCGTAAGACCCACATACACTCCCCTTATTCTATAAACGATTTCTTTGAAGTCTTTTTCTTATATCAATTATCGATAATTTCAATTTTGATAATATTTACTTTTGCTATACAGCTACGAATATTAATGTTTCTCACTGGAACTAGAGGTTATGATAGCATTTTGGCTGAGCTTAAAAGGGATATTTATTAGCAGTATGAAGAACAGAATGAGTATTCATGCCAAAGTATTCGTGAAAAGTCGTTAATGTTTAAAAGGGATTTGTATTATGTCCTTAGAGATTACTATTGTAAAAGCTTTAGCCAAACATGCTTTATTTCTATTTTGAATAGAGTACAAAATGACAAATTATTTGGGTTCATTACTGATTCTTTTCAGGATGCAACAGCGGCTGCTGAGGCAAAGGTAACAGATCACACGAAAAATGAAACTTTTGATAATGACGACGAGGCATTGGATGCGATTGACAATGGTGTTGTGGTGGGCATCCATTCTGTTTTAAAGTCTTCCATTTCTAATCTACTTAGTGAATCCATCTTCTGGATTTATTATTTGCATGAGTACCTTTATTTTTAAGACTTCTGATATGGACATTTGTGTTAATTTGGGAGACAAGTTTCTGTTAGTATCTGGGCTGCTTCTGAACTGGATGATAAATTTCTCAAAAGAACTATTTTTGTATCTTTTTTTAGGTTGTGGATCTTTCTGATTATGGCCGGATTAGAGGTAACTTTTCTAAGATGATTTTTTATTTTTTGGTTATTTCTTTACGAACAACATAAATGCAGTGATTATCTAAACTGTGGAAATCATAAATAATCTAACTATTAAGAGGTTCATAAAAATTTCAGTCACATATTAATGTGGCTTGGAACAAAAACTAGGACCACGTTTTCTTAGTGATGAGGGACTAACCCAAAGTCTTGATAATAATAACTATCCACACTTTAAAAGCTCATATGGTTAGCTACTTTGGCACTAATTCTGCACAAATATCTGGGAACAGTCTCTAAGTATTCTGCTTTCCATACATATACAACATAATCATATCACTGACAAGTAGGGATGGCAACGGGGCGGGGGCGGGGATGCCCTCCCCGTCCCGTTAAGAAATTCATTCCCCATCCCCGCCCCGTTCCCCGTTTAAGGCGGGGCGGGGGTAGGTAATTTCCCCGTTTAATTTTTTTTTTTTTTTTGATAATTTATTTTTATTGTCCATATTCATTATATTTAGACAAATAATTTTAGTTGCTATTTTCTATTAGAACTAACGAAAATGTTCATTTAAAGTATTGAATTCTAAAAAAAAAAAAAAAAAAAAAAATTTTTTTTTTAACGGGGCGGGGCGGGGACCCCGTTACCCGTCCCCGCCCCGTCCCCGACTCGGGGAATAATTCCCCGCCCCGTTACCCGTTTAAGCGGGTTTTCCCCTCCCCGTTCGGGACGGGTCCCCGCGTGTATCGGGTTTGTCGGGTTTTTTTGCCATCCCTACTGACGAGTAAATACCACCAAGGTCATTTTGAAGACTTCCATCATATATAGTTATAGGTTAATCTATCCTTTTTTTTTTTGAGTAATAATGAGGGATGCCATACGCTTTCCCTACTATCCCAGTCATGGGACACAAAAAACGATAGATATTCTCCATATAGTCAAAGAAGCTCTATTCCACGTTACTAAAAAATCGTTAGTGGGAAACACAATGTTTCACCATTCAATATATGAAAATCTCCATTGTTTCTTATTTTGTATTTAGAATAATTTCAGTTATCGCCAAGGAGTTAGACCTCTGTACAACTCATGCTGATGTTTAAACAAAAGATTTGGAGAATTCCTTGCTTGATAGAGAAGCTTATTTTAGTTAAGGCAAAAAGATCTTTGATTCTACTGCACAGGTGGATAACTTCAGCAAAATGTTTTTGCAGTTCAGATTGCATCTCAGAACTCTGTTGTAACACTAACATCACAATTATGTTTCATTAGTCACCTTAGTGATAAAACTTCTCAGGTTGGTTTTCCAGGTTTTGTATTGACAAACTCTTATATGACATGGAATTGCCTTTCCTTTGCCTCTTTGTACATAATGCAACAAAAGTTAGTGGATTCATAAGCTTTATGTGTCGCTTATCAGTGTCCTCAAAACCCATGTTTAGATATTGCAATAAATATTAAGAAAATTGCTGCTGTATTTCTCAAAAACTCAAAATCCTTACACTGACAAGCTCATTTCGCGAACATAACATATAGTGGCGTACTCTAATCGATAAGAATTTTGATACTTTATTTGTTTTTTTTTTTTTTGTATGTTTAATTCCGATAAAGTCAGCGGAGAAGATCGAGTTCAGTTTCTTCACAATCAAAGTACCGCAAACTTTGAATGTCTTAGTGAAGGACAGGTAGTTCTTAGGAGTTTGCCCATTGTTTCCCTTTATGTCTTAACATGAGGCAAGTTTTCATTTCAGTTTGATGCTGATCGTCATGTTGAAATTTGTAGGGGTGTGACACTGTTTTTGTGACACCAACAGCTCGAACAATTGACATTTCTCATGCATGGGTTATGGTAATTGATCTTCAATTTTGTAACAAAGTAGTTAGCATCTTCAGTATCTATAATTATCTTATATACAAGTTTTTTTCTAATTCATATGTTACATTTACAGAAAAATGCAATTACACTGGTGGTCTCTCCTGTGACCTGTGGAAGCATTACTGAAATGCTTAGGAAGTATGTCCATACAACTAGAAAGTTCTAAACTGATTATTCATGCTTTTTCTCAGTCGATATTTATCTTAATTTTTTCTTGACGTGCAATTCATTTTTCAGGCATTCGTTTTGTATTAGTATACCTAAAAGCAGCATTTCCTAAACTGATTTTAGGCATGCATGTTCTAAACTGATTTCCCTTCGTAGGTACATATTTTTTGCAGACAAGGTAGAGATTCAAGACATCACTAAGCGGACCAGCATGTTTGTATTAGTGGGACCTAAAAGCAGCAAAGTATGTTTTCTGATGATTTGTGACTGATTAACCTGCCCATACTTTCTATATTCACTTAGATATCCTTGCTGCTTTCTCCCCTCTGCTGATTTGTTTTGTGGAAACAGATACTGGTGGATTTGGATCTTGGAGACCTTGTTGGACAGCCGTATGGATCTCATAAACATTACAGTGTAAGCTAATTTACTCATTCACTCAAAACCTTTACGAGTTCTTTTATCTTGCCCAAAAAAGGAAATTAATGAAATGTCATATCTTTTTTGACGTGTGTGCTGGTGTAACGTTTGGCAGTCATTCAATTATGGATCAGTGTTAAGCCCCACATTTGCTGTAGAAACAGGAATTTTTAATTGGTTATTGTTTTATTAACATTATCATTGACAAAAAAATTATTAGATTCTCGAACTTTACCTGAAATCCTTCGTATGTTTTATCATTTGCCATGTTGGTATGTATTCTTAAAAAGATAAGTTCTGAGATTTAGTGCTGTTACTTCTTAAATGATTAAATCTACATGGCATCGGAATGATCCTACAGAGGCGCAAGTGGAAAACCACATAATTGACCTAAGCCACGCGTCACTGCAGAATAAAGGCAGAGTAAGCTTTGCTCTTCGCACCTCGCAAGGGCAAAGCTCTAATATCGTTTCTCCTTAAAACTCTGTCCGGGTAAAGCCGATTGCTGAGCTTCGCAGGAAAATGGACCAACTCGACAAAGCTAACATGACGAACTCTTATAGGCAAACCGAGGTACTTGGAACAAGTTAGACCCCAAAAACAATCGAAGCCATCATAGGCATTTCCCCCTAAAGGAATACAAACAAATATCTCACTACCCACGTGGTAACATGAGGAAAGTGCCACGTAGTAAAACAGTTAGGTGTGTTGTGAGTTCTATGAAATGTGTGGTTGAAAATGAATTTAGGAAAAGTAATAAAAATTCTGCTCATTTTAAATTGATTTTTATACATAATTTAATTAATAGATTTATTTTTCATTTGTGGTTTGACTTCTTGTGCATTCAATCCCAACAATTCAAAATTTATAGAGGATTTATGGCATTATCACCTGCAAAATCCATAAAGAAATTCAAGCTCACCTTAATGCGTGGAGGCCAAGCTATGGGTTAGGCGAGGCATATGCGTAGAAAAACGTAAAAATGTGTTTACTTATTTTAATATTATTTTAATTTAATTAATCAAAAAATCATTTAATAATTAAAAGTAATATATACCAAACATCTAATACAGATTTATAAAAACTTTATACATTTTTTCAAAAGTTTCCAACAAAAAGATAAGTTTCAAATGTAAATCAACCTTTAAATTTTAACTTGAAAGAATTGTAAAAAAAAAAAAAAAAAAAAAAAATTTTAAAAAAAGGAAGAAAGAAAGATAAGGCACGCATAATCGCACCTAGGTACGCAACTGTTGACCGCTTAATAAGGCGCCAAGCCACTTGGCTTGGTGTTTCCGCCGCGCAAGGTGCCGCCTAGACGCACATTTTAGAACATTGGCAGTCACTAAGATTGCAGTATGCCATCTCTGTAAAGGTCTTGTCAAAGAGGAGCATCTCAGAAAGGTTATAATGATCCATTTATGTGCTTGGTGCCTGATCTGGAGATTGGAGTAGATCCAGATAAAAAGATATCTTTATTGCTGGTAGAAGCCATTTGGAGGTGGTGTGTCTGCAGCATTCTTTAACAGGCTAGGAAAATTAATTGCTATATAGAGTAGGATGAAATTAGCTGTTTGAAACGACACTATCATTTTTAGGGCGCCGTTGTTTACTTTGACCTTTATGTACACATAGAACTGGGTACTGAAGAGATTCTAACTAGTTCTCATAGATTGTGAATTTACGCACATGAGGTGTGCTAACTTTTTGGTACAAATTAAGGATAAAAAAGGCTCCTAAAGAGTAATATTGGTCACGTAGGTTGGCCTGCACTCATCAACCATGATGTTATGGTCTGTATTATGTGGCTTCTGCATTCTTATGCATTAATATATTGAACCTCGGTTGCCCCAGTGCATGTAATCTTGACCCACAGAATATTGATTTAAAGTTTTTGTCGTTGCCACGAGTTAGCATATTACGGCCTGGCAGCCTGCTATTTTCCAAAATTTCACAAACCTACATTTGTACCTTTGCCACTTGATGGCAAAAGATTTAGCTTCCACAGTTCAAAGATTGAAGCTTATTATCTCTCCATTTCCGAATTGGCTCCCAAACTGTTGGCCAGAGAGAGAACTTCAACATCATTGTTATTGTTATCACAATCATCACATTTTAACAAAAGTGGCTAATATAATTGGAAAATACATGTCAAATCTCCTAATTGAGAACATTATCATTCTGTTTGAGGCGCGTTATTTAGCCAGAAAAATGAAAAATATGACCGTTTGCAATCAAATTCAGCACCTTTTTTTGACTTATTCTCTCGAAGGTGGGGCCCAGCTACCTGTGCAACTGTCATCTTTTTCATTTTCATGAGGTAGAAAATGTGCTCCAAACAGGGGCTATATCTGAATGATGAATGCTGAATTACCAGTAACCTTTTTTATAAAATTCAGTATGCACACTATTATATTTAGCCAGACATATATATTATGGAAACATAATTTGCATTCCTATTCCTAATGCAGGTTAGTGGAATGCCATTGACTGTAGCTGTGGGAAATGTTATTTCACAAGAAGGTTTTACATTATTGATGTCTCCAGCTATTGCTGAATCAGTCTGGAAGGCTCTTCTAGGTCAGGGTGCAATCCCCATGGGCTCTAATGCTTGGGAGACATTAAGGATTCTTCAAGGTTGTGGTAATTCTTGAGTTATTGTTTTGGGTCTTCATTATTACTCTTTTACTTCATTTCTCTTGTTCCATTTTGACTTCACATGTTTATCTGTTCTTGGTGGATGTTAACTTTTTTCCAGTATTTGGCATCCTTTATCATGTTTCCTGGGCTCCTGACTTTTCTAATTTCTTTATCATTCTACTGGTTCTAATTGAAATTATGATTTAACTATTATTCTGATTGTGAGGTTTTGCTGTCTATCATTTGGTTCCTTGTATAGAAATCTGTAACCTTCCTGCTTAACTTCTTCAGGAAGGCCAGCTCCTGGCAAAGAACTCACGGATGAATTTAATGTTCTAGAGGCTGGTCTCTGGAGGGCTATTTCTTTAAATAAAGGTTGTGTGATTTCGTAGACTGGTATTTCTTCACAAAATTAGAGTGGAAGTGGTGGTTTGAAACTAAGTTCTTTATCAGGATGTTACAAAGGACAAGAGACTATTTCTAGACTCGTAACTTATGATGGCATCAAGCAGAGATTGTGGGGAATTCGCCTACCGTCTCCAGCAAAACCAGGCAGCTTCATTACAGTTGATGGGAAAAAGGTTTCACTTTTATTTTTGTTTTTCGAAATGTTGATATCATTAGAAGTAGTTTTAGTGTATTACTGACCATAAAAGCTAGCTTAAATACAGAAAAGAACATGAATTAGTTTATGGCTTCTGCATAGTCTGACCATCATAACTTAAGCATGGCATTTTTGCTTTCTTAATCATTCATACTCGGCAAAAGGAAAAGGCTATCCTAGATTGGCACCTATTATTGTTCGCTTAACGTGATCTGAATTTTGTTGACCTTTACAAGGCTGAGGTGACGAGCAATCTATATATAATTGTTCAGGTTGGCAAACTGACAAGCTTCACTGCTGGTAGAAAAGCGTCTGAGCCTTTTGGGTTAGGCTATGTCAAGAGGAAAGCAGCTTCAGAAGGAGACACGGTGATTGTTGGTGATAATATTGTCGGTACGCTAGTAGAAGTTCCCTTTCTAAGAGAACAACTTTCACCATCATAATGGTCCCGGCCTAAAGACTTCTGATTCAGTTGCCCAATGGCCGTCCGAGCAGTTGATATGCTGAGAATTGTGCATTCCAATTGTCTCTTTAGGTGAGACACACCGTAAATGTATGACGAACCATATAGTATAACTAACTTTTAATGTGCAGAAGTGATTTGTGTGAAAAGTGAAAAATAGTTTGTAAGGAAATAAGGGAATGATTTGAGACAGACTGACAATGAAATGTGATGAATTGTTTTATACCCGTTTATGGTTTGTTTTTCATACATAATATTCATTTCAAGTTCCTAGTTGTTTACTTTAGCAATTAGTTTTTTACGTGAGTATTTGCTTTTGAGACGCAAAACATCAGTTTGAACAGCATTTTATCATTTGTTTCCTTGAGTTAGGGCCAAATTCTTGTAAAGAAATTCCTGGTAGGCTTAAATGACAGGGATCGCTGTAAAATTTCTCTGTTAATTATCTCTAGGATGCTTACGTACAAATCATTATACATTATAAACCTGCTAAAAGTAAAAATGCATGTACATAATTCTACCAACTGAAATCAAAATTTTGTTTCAAGACTTGAAGAAAAAAGAATTCAGTGATCAAAAACATTCTTGTAAAATGCTAACTACTATGAGTTGTTCATTGGACAATTATGTTGGTAATTCAACCTCAAATTTGAGGCAAATGCCTCCTCTTCTACCGTCTTCTTTGGATTTAGGCATGCTTCTCCAGGTATGAGTTTTTCATATCCAGGGTATATTATATCATCTATTGACAGTGTCACGTCGCCTCCTCCTAACAGAGGGACAGAAATTGTGCATCCTGTCAGGGCCTGAACCAAAGGGACCTCAACTCCTAGCTCCAGATCGTCGCCTTCGTGTTTAAACAATGGATCTCCTTTTTCATCAATGGCGAAGATTATGTCAGCAGGAAGGATTCCCTGCCTCTCATCTCCTTTCCCTTCAAAGGTGATCTTTGTTCCCTTTTGCCAACCCGGGTTCACTTTTATCATTGGTATCTCCTCCTCTTCTACGATTAAACTGTAACAAAAGAGAGATTCATGCAAAGATAAGTAGCTATAGATTTTAGAAAACATACAGAACATGTTTCATTGCCTGATTTCAAATTTTATGCGAAAAGCCCAAATCATCATTCAAGAAAAAGGAAGAAAAACTTCATTTGGAGTTGGACGTATAATTAAAGGCAGAATCCACATACCTGGTATTTGAGATGACCTCTCTTGTGATCTTTATATTCTTTACACATCCATGGCACAATACCTCGAGGGTGCATTCGAGCTTTTTCTCGATAGGCTGCGGTTTTCTTTGAGCTGTGGATTGTGAAAAAATAATAGGCATCGCAGTTCTTCGGCTGGCTATTTTTCATAGAGAATTTGCCTCCTTTGGTGTAGTTGAGGCTGAAAGGTTGCTAACCCCTGTAGGAGATTTTGGTTGAGAGGCATATAAATAATCCATTGATGTTGTAGTTGTGCTTCCCTGGCTTGTACTGTGTGACAAATCTCTTGGACCTGGCATTGGACTGATCCTGCTTGTGGTACGTGAAAGAAGTGTGGGGCTAGAAATGTGCAATTCTTCATCTTCATCATCATCATCATCAGATTTTTCCTTCTTTGTCTTGTTTTGACTTCCTGCATTTGCTTCTTCCCTTTTCTTAAGGCTGAGGACCTGAAATTGTATTTAGCGTCGAAAAATTAGATACTAATATGATGATCGATATTCATTTTTTCATACAAGAAATAATTAACGTACCCTATAGGCCTCGTTGATGGATCTGAACTTTACTTCAGCTTCGGCTTTGTTGGAATTCCAAGAATGCTGTAAAAATCTGGTGTTGGTGATTTTGGAGGATCTCCCATGAGAGAGAGAGAGAGAAGAGAGATTGTGTGGAATGGAGATTTTGTCCAAAAAAATGTGTTTGATATAAAAGAATTGAAGCCAGGCGTTTTGTTAGGGGTTTTTACTAGTCATATTTGTTGAATTTATAGTGTCGGATTCAATTATATTATCAAAAAAATAATTGATGTCCAGTGAAGACACCCTAAACATTTTGTGGCATTCGATCACCATTATTTGAGTAATACAATTCACGGGCTTAAGAGCAACATTGTTACACCCCAAAAATCTCTCCTTCAACATGACGTTTTTGTGATTCAAACTCATAGCCCTAGGTCTGGTACCACTTGTATGATCAAATTTCAACCATCTCATTTGAAGATTAATTTGTCTCCAGTGAAAGCTAGTTAAATCTTTTATGACATACGATCACCATCATTTGAGTGATCCAATCTTTGGACTTGAGAAAGGCCTTGTTGCACCCAACAAATTTGGAAAGTATATAAAAGTAATGCTAAATGCACAAGAATTGTTGACAAATTTTTCAAGGCAAATCAGATGATAAAGTAAGCACAAAATCCACTTTCTAAAACCTACATTAACTATTAGTTTAAATAATGTACAAGGGAGCTAAAAGTTTAATTCTGACAGCAATTTGTTCCTTGTGCATAAACTCTATGCTAACACAAGAACTATGTACAAAAGGCTATAATAACATCAATAGAACACATTTCCCCGACTTCGGTTACGGTTTTTTCCGTGTCGATGCAGAAATGAACACGTTTTCATGAGTATAAATTGGCCTATCAGGAATCACAGGAACTTCAATATCACCTTCAAGCATTTTCAGGGCATCCAATATCGTGGGCCTTAAAGCCACCATCAAATGAGCACACAAAAGTCCAACCAGAAGAAACCTTTCCATTATTTCTTTCGGATATCTATTAACAGAACCCTCACCTTCCAACAAGAAAGGATCAAAAGCTTCTTTTACCCTACCGGCTTTCACTAGCAACCAAGCCCAATCCGTGATCAAGAACGAGTTTGGATTTTCCTGTGATGATAAATCAAGAGCCCTTCTTCCACACATTATTTCCAGAATAACTATTCCGAAACTGTAAACATCACTCTTTTCTGTCAATTGACCGTATAAAGCATATTCGGGAGCCAAATAACCATGAGTTCCTGCAATTCTTGTAGTGAAATGGGACTCGCCTTCACTTCCTTGTTTTGCCAGTCCAAAGTCTGCAACTCGCGCTCTCATATACGAATCTAACAGTATGTTTGTGGGCTTAATATCCCTATGATATACAGGAGGCTTCACTCCATAGTGAAGATAAGCTAGTGCATTTGCTACATCCAAAATTATGCTCTTCCTCTGAGGCCAAGTAAGTGGCCTCTTTCCATCTTTGAATTTACCTTTCTCAGAGAAGAACAAGTGGTCGTGTAGATTTCCGTTTGGCATGTAATCGTAGACTAGGTATCTCTTGTCCTCCTCTTCATTGTAGTTACTTCCTCTCGAGACACAACAGCCTAGAAAAGGCACTAGATTTCGATGTTTCAAGGTGCTAATGATCTCGACTTCCCGGATAAAGTCAGTGTCCCCTTGAAAATCTGAATCTATGATGATCTTGACCGCGATCATGGTTCCATCTGGTAATTTCCCTTTGTAAACAACTCCAAACTGACCTTTACCAATGAAATTCTTGGAAGAAAAATTTTTGGTTGCTTTGTCAAGATCGTCCCTCTTGAAACAGATTGACCCAATCTGGGGCTCCCAGTGCAGCAATTTATTATCATCTACATAAGATTCCAAACTTGAAAAGCCTGCTGAAACTTCCTGCCCTTTTTCCCTTCTATCCCACCAGATGACGCAACCAATTAAGCATAGAACGACCGAAATGGCAAAACCAGCTCCAACTGATCCAGATATCAAGGGCAATTCGCCTGTACCCCTGGAAACTGCTTGCAAGGACAAAGGCAGTCCAAAAATGCAGGTAAGTGCACCAGCACTTTCAGGGCCAAACTTATTTACTATTCCTGCAGCATATAGAATAGCGTAGTAAAAGCAACCTTTAGCGTGAGAAATATTGCCATCGATTGCTAGCAATCGAGCCTGAACCTGAAAACCAGCATGAACACATGCATCACAGGCTGTGAGGTCAGAAAGGTTTTGGCTGCAGCCAGTGTCTAGGGAAGTAGACGGTCCTAAAGCCATGAGCCAATCCTGCTTCGTTTGAATATTGGCACATATGTTAGTGGTGTTGACGAAACGATGAGGTTCAAAACACATAGAAGTAAGACTTTTATCGAGGGACAGAGAATTGAGCCTAGTTTGAAAATCAGAGAGGCAAGAACTGGAAGTGGAAAGATCAGGAAGGCGGAATCGAGACGTCTGCTTGAGGTGTTGGGCAAATCCAATGCCATAAAGGCTGATAAGAGTCTGACAACAACCCCCGGAGGCATCAAACTCAGAATTTTCTCCATTGTTTTTGCAGGCAGATGAGTCCCACGGGATTGTCAGAACATAGTTGAAATTCATAGGACATTGGGATGTGCTTATCGGAGAAGACAATACCAAATTTTGCAAGAAAATACAGATACAGACAAGAGGTATAAATCTCGCAGGAAAACCAACTAACATTTTGTGGGCATAAACAAAAAACACTGATCAAATGAATCCTTTCATCCCAAAATTTGAAAGGACGTATGATCATAAAACGCTGACTTGACCTGCTTTGATTGTGTGTTTGTCAATAACCTCCATCAATTTATTTGGAAAAGAAAAAAATGAGTGGTGTTGCAGTGTTTCCATGAACTGAAAGATTCAAACTTCACTATCAGAAGTTTCGTACAAGAAAATTGAATCCCCTATCTAAGAAACTTGGTTTGACATTTCTTCGATATTTCTTAAATATGTTGAATTAAGATCGGTTGGTAAAAATGTAATTTTGAAAAACATACTTAGCCCCCGTTGGTTTCTCATTTGTAGAAATTTCTTACTAACCAAGAAAATTGAATCCCCTATCTAAGAAATATCCAAGAAAGTATGTTTTTCAAAATTACACTTTTACTAAACCAATCTTAATTCTGTAAAAAGCAAATTTCATATTTTTTTCTAGAAAGTTAGCAAGAAAACTGTCAGAGTCGGGTGTCATGATTAAGATAGGCTAACTTAACTTATTTTCTTGTAATGAGTGTTGGCCTTTTGTTATTGGTTTGTAAATTTTTCCAAGTTCAATAGGTTCCTAGCAATTTCATAGCGCCAAGAACACGGTGACGGCAAAGAAGAACAAGAAACGTGGTCAACCAATGTCAAAATTAAGGACTTAAAAAACTAATGTTGCACCCACCTCGCCAAACTCCAACGTTGGATTTTTTTTTTTTTTTTCTATTGTTAAATATGTTGAATAAAATTTTTAAACGGACGGATTTGTGCTATTGTCAAAATTGTTACTTCATCAAATTTTATGAGCGCAAATACATAGTCGATCTCAAATGATTGAAGGCACTTGGACCAATAAGCAATAGATTCACTAATTAATCAATCGAGTTACAACTCCAAAGAAAGCTAGTACTTTTTTTTAAAAGAAATCAAAGATTCTTCTTCTTATTGCCTTAAAAAAATTTAATTATGATGGCCATTATCTCGAATCTAGGTCTTGAAGCTGAAAAAATGCACCTATTTGAGTATTTTCAATGGTATACAGCTCCAGCTCTGATATATATAGCTAAAAAGATCTACAAAACTAGGGATAATTGTAGCAAAAGTTTCAAACTTTTAAAATATTGACAGACTTTTTCTAAACATTTGATTTGTTGTCGCTATCACCCCTAACATTTTGAAACGTTGCAGGTAAGGCCCTTTTTGATAGTTTCCATCCAAAATACCGTTAGTTGACCAAAAAAATTAATTTTGACCACATTTTAATCAATTTTAAAAGGACAAAATGGTAACTATCTATTAATCACATTATAATAAACAAAAAAAAAGCCAACCCCACCCCAAACCAAAACCACTTGTTCTCCTCATACCTCCAAGCATTAAACTCCAGGGGCAGCAGCAGGCTTCTTCTTCTTTTTCAGTTCTTTCGTTCTTCTTTGCCCATTTACTCATTCAGACAGTACTAGCTTCAAAATTGGATGTTTAGGGCCTTTCGAGTTTTACAATAAAATTGTGAATCTTCATTCTGCTAATATCCATATACGATTTTTGAGTGTGCTCAATTTGGGATTTTCTCATCACTTTTATGAGTAAGAAATCTTGAATTTGGTTAGATTCTTGTTAACTTGGCTTCCATTTCGTTAAACTGAAAGTTGGAAGTCTTTTTGTTGTTTCTTAGTGTGCAGAATTTGGGTTTTCATAAAGGGATTTGGTCTTTGGATACGATTTTTTTTTATTAATTTCTGTGAGTGGATGAAGTTTATTTATTGTTTGATTAGTAATAATTGGAAGCTTTAGAAATTTTATTGGGCGAAATTTGGCTATAGGAATGATTTGAGGTTGAAAAACAGAGTTTCTTGATTAGGGAATTGTTAGAAGTTGGGTAGATGGCTTCTACATCACCATCTCCAAATTCTTCGTCTCGCCCTTCCAAGTAGAGATCTAACTTTTATTATTATTATAATGTGATTAGTAGATAGTTACCATTTTGCCCTTATAAAATTGATTAAAATATTGTCAAAATCAATTTTTTGGGTCAACTGACGGTATTTTGGATGGAAACCGTCCAAAATGACCTCACCTGCAACGTTTCAAAAGGTTAGTGTGACGGTTGCAACAAATCAAAGGTTTTGGGAAAGTCTGTCAGTATTTTAAAGATTTGAGATTTTTGCTGCAATTATCCCTTGTAATTATTTAAAAGCAATTTAAAAGGCTTTTAAAAGAATAATTAGTTAAAATACATAACGTGATTCAAAATTAAAACAGTTTTACTACACTTACATTTTTTATTGACAGCTTTTGTTTACACTTCATGATATGAAACACAGTTTTGTCATTGATTTTAACAACACTTAAAACAATTAGTGGCCTCGATTTTGCCGCATCATAGAGTGTCAAATTAGTTGTACACAATGAATGTAAAACTAATTTAATTCAAATTAAAATAACATGTTTCTAAAAAAATAAAATAAAGAGCATTAAACATCATTTATCTATTAAGCCCCTGTTTGTTTCCACTAAAAATAAAAAATCTTACGGTTGCTACAGTAAAAAGAGCCGCAATCTTTGACATCTTTCTCTAGTAGTGGGCCCCAATGCTTTTATAAAAAAGGGTAAAAAAATCCATTTTTAGGTTAAAACAATGGAAACAAACAAGGGCTAAGTTAGTTTTAAAATATCATGAACATAATTTTACGAAAAGTGAAATATAAATGCAACTATAAAAACGCTAAGAGAATATATAAAACTAATATAGATATTGGATTTAATTTTTTACAAAATAAAGAAAATTTTATAATTTTATAATATTCCAATCATAAATGAATTTTAAATTATGATCCACTTTTACTTTAATTTATGGGTATAAGTTGCCTCTTTTTATTTAACAATTTTTTTTCAACTCGACAATAACATTTTGTTTAAATCAATATCACACAATTTGAACCAACGACTCACTGATTCGATTCATTTGTCTAGTCAATTCAAATAGCTATACTTCAATACGTATAGAGAATCACTATAGAAGTGATGGAAAGGAGATGTAAAAAACGTATATAAAATTACTAGCTTTGGTTGGAATTCATCCAAGTTTGCCCTTTTAAGAAGAATTTGATACATACATAATTAATGTGATTTAAATGCCACTGACATCTATACTTTTCACAATGATTTCTATTGCCCATTAATCTTTACACTGTTTTTAACTTGCCACCACTCTATCATCGCCTATTGAAAATTAGACGGAATAGATTACTCGAATAATAGATATTTATTCGTCACATTTGAAACGTCAGTTTTCATCATGTTACCAAGAATAGCCATACACGTTTTGAAAAATAAAGTGATTTCATGAGAAACGTTGTTAAAATACAGCGCTAACGAGATATTCAATCAAATGTTTTCACTTTCACATTTTATCTTTTATGTTCGAATTATTGAAATGCACTAAAATATATTCTAATTATGAATCTTGAATTCTGTTGAGATGATTAGTAATATCCATAAGAGTTGTTAAAAAAATAAATGATTATTTCAATGTAAAATGGAACAATTGTTATTTATTTACTCAAGCGCTGGAAAATAAAAATATTATGTTTATAAATAAATATGATTTGCATGGTATATGTTTATATCAATACGTTATTGACACCTCATACAATTAAAGTTTTTAAAAAAATATAAGAGAGTAAAAACGCTAGATTAAATATCACATTGGTCATATATCACGATAATTTTCGTAACGTTTCTGATTAACTAATAAATTTTGATGACACGACGAAAGTAATGTTCAAATGTTTCGAGTGTGAATAATGAATATCCGTTATCCTTGTCAATCAATTTCATCTATTTTTTCAAGAGAAATGTTATTCATTCCCAGTGGGGATGCATCCTCAATTTATGTGACATTAAATGATATGTGAAATTAAATAAGTCATTTAATTTCACCTATCAGTTAATCAATCATTTACATCCACATAGACTGGGGATGAATAGCATTTTTCTTTTTTCAATGGTTGATGATAGGATGATAGACAACGTAACAATGCAGTAAGTTCATTGATTTGTCATAGGCATTTTAAAGTTCCTTGGAAAATAGAAAACATTGAGAAAAGTATAATAGTCATCGCGCATTGAACCTTGACCCCCTATTATGTGGCAATTATAATTTTTGAAATAGTATTTTTTTGAAAAATGTGTGGTTGAAAAGTAAAGAAAATTTTTTGATTTACATATAATATTATTTTATGAAATATTGTGTGATTGAAAAAAAAAAGGGGAAGAATAAATTTTTGGGATAACGAGGGCCAAATGGGCCTTAATTACAAGTTATGTGGTCCGCTTTCAAACTCAGTACTGATCTCACTTTTCCATTCTAACCAAACGGACCGTTTATGGTCTACGGGAGATTTGAAAGTCAATTACCAATTACATGTCGACACATCGGATTTATGACATGCATATGGGGCCAGGCGTATAAATTTACTCCTCTACCCAAGTGTACCATTTGAAAATACAAAAATACCCATCTAGTGGAAATTATTTTCTGAAAAATATAAATTCAGTGGAAAAATTGCAGCACAAGTCTCCAACTTATAGAATTATTGCAACTTGGTCTATCTTAGTTTGTGTAGCATAAGCAGGTTGCTATCCATTTAATTTAAAGCATGTGTAGAAGTGGTTAAATTATATAGATAGAATTAAGTGATGAATAACCAGTGTCGTACCTGTGTTTCGTAGGACCTGAGGCGAACTGCAAAATTTGGGCTCGTAAGTCATAACAAACAACCATTTTTTTTTTTTCATTTATAAAAATTTTACGGAGCTAAATTAATTAACTTAAAATCAACAATAAAGCAACAAATAAAAATGAAATGTTCAAAATATTTATATTACGATCAACTAATAATACAAAAATATTATTATCGTTTTAATTCATCCACATTGGCAGGTTCAATTATTTCTCCATTTTCTTTCTGTTCATCCACATTATCAGTCTAATTATTGTTCCTCAATTATTAAATTTTTCGATTTTCCTTCATTCTCTTTTCTTTTATTGTTATTAAAGTACTTATTCGTATCTCTAGTATGACTTCAAATTAATGCATCTACTCTTCTCTCTTCTTCTTTTTTTGAGCTCCAAATGCATATTTATGAGCCATATTTGACTCAAGTCACTCAAGAGTTAACAATTATTGAATTTTGACTGTAAAATTAGAATATGAATTCCAACATTAATCAACTAAAATTCAACATTTCGAAAAAAGCAACAAAATATTAAAATAGAGGAATAATTGCAACATAAGCTCCAAATCTTTTTAAAAGTATGAATAGATCGCACCTAAGCAGTTAAAAACAATTGACAAAAGCAATTTATAAATAAAGGAGAGAATATCTTCTTCCTAAGGATCCTCCTCCTAACAAACCACATCTCCCCATTCCAAATCCATGCCTTTCCTCCAATAGCCAACCATCCCAACCCAAAAGCACCACCCATGCTATCGTCGCACCCCAACCAAAAAGTACAATCCAAAATCCTAAAAACCAAATGCACACTTCTACCAAACTTAATTACCTACATCAACATCCTAGTAAATTCGAGCCATCAACTTGTACACAAGAAATTAAAAATGGGCAGTTGAAATTGGGTGAACGGCAGAGACCATTCACGACCAAACCAAATCATCATCCCTATTAGGATTTCAAAAGGGTAATTGACTCAAACACTTAAATTATGTGTTAATCAATTGAGATTTACATCAGTTTCACCATTAAATGGAATTGGAAGATTACAATAGAGAAGAATTTGATTTTATTGAAATGACATTTATCATCATCCCTATTAGGATTTCAAAAGGGTAATTGACTCAAACACTTAAATTATGTGTTAATCAATTGAGATTTACATCAGTTTCACCATTAAATGGAATTGGAAGATTACAATAGAGAATAATTTGATTTTATTGAAATGACATTTTCTTTGCCCTACTTGTTTTTGTTCATTTTTTTCAGTACCCTACCTTTATTGCAAGTTTACATATGCATATATAGAGAAATGATCCGATTTGGTCTGTGATATTTGCTCAGAAACACGAAATAGCTGTACATGTTTGCAAGTTTCAAGCGATGACACATGGTGCAAACCTTAGTGAAATAGCCCAAACATTGACGGAAAATGCTCAAACTAGTGGTATTCTAGCCTATGACACAGTTCAAAGCTTCAACTCTTGTCAAACTAGAAAAAAATCAGCTCTGTCTTCGACCTCAATCGCCGTTCTTCCGTCAGGTTTTGCCGTTAATTTCTCAAGCTTTTGGTCTGGCCTTTGGAAGTTTTGTACTTTTGAAGGCTCAGACTGGGTTTCATTAAAAAAAAAAAAAAAGAAAAATTGGCCCTCTAGAAAGCTGGGCCTGAGGGGCCTCTCCTCAGGTCCGGCCCCGTGAATAAGTAAGTAATGCACGTGAATTTTATAAAATATGTGGATAAAAAGTAACCTGATCAATTATAAATAAAATATAAAAAATTAAACATTATGCGAACAAGGACTTAACTGTTAAGAATGCACGTAATGTATGTAAGTACTAGTTCGAAGAAAAAAAAAGGAGGGAAGGAAAAATCACTATACTTCTCATTCTTCTACTCATTTTTAATTACAAATTTTTTAATAAAATAATATTTTTCATCACATTAATAATTTTTCCTTCTTTTTCAACCATACATTTTTTATTAATCTACTATTTCAAATACATTCTTCCAAAATAATGTGACTCAAACACACCCTTAAAGGTTTAACTCTTAAACAACAAAGTTGACTATTTTCATTTGATAATCTGGTATAAAAGGTGAGGACGATGCCATGAAAAAGTTGAGAAGTGCGAACCAAGTTGTCACAATGTTGATAAATAAGGACCAATAGTGCAATTTTCCCTTACCATTTGACCCCCGGGGGGGGTGGGGGGGCGGCACAGCCGCAGGCTAACCCTACCACCCGGCTACAGTTCAAACCTCGCTTTGCACTGGAAACGTTCCACTAAAATCCCAAGCACTCCTTTTCAGTCGCAATAAAACACTGTCCCATAGAACCATTGGGGAAAACCATCAAAGATTCAATCTTTAGTTGTTCTTTATAAATGGACACGCATTGATCACCAATCTTGAAAAAGGGAGGCTAAATTCGATCAAGATTCAATTATGAGGACCCCGTTTAGATCTGGATTTTGCTTTTTTATCCTTGTGTGTATCAGCCTTTCTGGGCATTCAGTTTCTGCGGAGAATCGCAAGCCTAAGAATGTGCAGGTGGCTCTTAGAGCCAAGTGGTCTGGAACTCCAGTACTTCTAGAAGCAGGGTATGCTTTTGTTTTGACCATTTTAATAGCTGGATCTTACTTTGTTTTAAGGAAATATTTATATATCATTGTTCGTTTCATATACTCGAACCGTGAATTTGTGCTGATTTTGAGCATTTTCTTATTGGTTAATAATTGTGTTTTAATTTCTGATGATGTAATATTTGGATTGGACACTTCAGTCCGGCTTACTTAGTAGTTAAACCGTATTTCGTTTTGGTTGACGTAAAGGATTTTCTTAGCCAAAAGATGTTGTCTTGACGATTTTCGTGTTCTATACTGGCAATGCATATTAGTTGATTGCCTTTACATTTATCCTTATGAACTTCTCTTTAAACTTTTTCGTGTCTTACAGTGAATTACTTTCTAAGGAATGGAAAGACCACTTCTGGGACTTCATTGAATCATGGCACCAGTCTATGAATGAAGATTCTGATTCTAATAATGCGAAATATTGCTTAAGGAAAATTGTCAAATATGGGAAATCTCTGTTAAGTGAAACTTTGGCATCAGTTTTTGAATTTTCTCTTACTCTTCGGTCTGCATCTCCAAGATTAGTGCTCTATCGCCAGTTAGCCGAGGAATCTCTTTCATCTTTTCCTCTAGCTGAAGATATTAGCTCAAACCCCGTTGATGGAGGGATCCCTGAACCGAATGAAACCACAAACAACAAGAAGTCTGAACCCCTTCTTTTGGGTTTGAACCCAAAAAGTCCAGGCAAAAGATGTTGCTGGATTGATACTGGTGGGTCACTGTTTTTCGACGTACCAGAATTGCTCTTGTGGATGCAAAGTCCTAATGCTTCGTATGTCCTGGTGCATTCTATCCATGTCAATTTTCTTGGCGCATACTTGTAGAAGTAAATAGAACTGTTGATTTTAACTCCATTCCTATAATGGTACTTTTTTTGTTGGCAGAGCTGATGATACATTTCAGCAGCCTGAGATTTTTGAATTTGATCATGTCCATCCAGATTCAACTACTGGAAGTCACATTGCCATTTTGTATGGGGCTCTCGGGACTGAATGTTTTAAGGAATTTCATCTTACCTTGGCCGAAGCTGCCAGGAAGGTACGATACAAATATGATACTTTGCTTCTAATTTATTGTAATTTCAATGAAACGATTTCCTATATTTGGTGGTTCTGGGAAATATATTGGCAGGCTTTTGGATTTCTGGAATCAAATTATTGGTAGATTTCGACACTATTAATAGCTGGGAATAAGATTATGTACATGACAAGTGGTTTTATTTCTTCTATTTGCAATAGTTGAACTCAGTACAATGATACACCACCACTGGTTTTTAAATTTATTTAAATATTACTATGTTTCATTATTTCACATGCTAGTTATTATATCAAAGATAGCCTTCAAATATTCTTAAAAAACCATTTTGGACATACATATCTAATGTGAGTTTGAGCATCAAGGATTCATGCTTCATTACCTAACTCCAGAACTTTCTCAGAAAAGTGTGTCACTTTGTTGATTCAGCTCACTTGATGTGTCCTCTGTCATGACCCAAATGGGGTTCATCTAGGGATAATTTGAATTTCTTCATGTTCTGTCTTGATTTTTTTATTTTTGTAATTTGCAAGCTGATCTCTGTTTTATTGTGATATATTATGAAAGGGAATCTACAATAAGCAAATACTTTCAGACCTTTTTATTTATTGGACGACATTCACAATTTTTTAGGGAAAAGTCAAGTATGTTGTTAGACCTGTATTGCCTTCTGGGTGCGAATCAAAAAGTGGCCCTTGTGGGTCCATTGGTGCCGATGAATATCTAAACTTGGGTGGTTATGGTGTGGAGCTTGCTCTGAAGAATATGGAATACAAGGCTATGGATGACACCGCCATAAAGAAAGGTTATATTTTCACCGTCTTGTTCTTTGTAGAATTATCTCAAAAACTCAAAAACATTTCATGTTGAAATGGATACTATGTTCTCTTTGAAATTTGTTATAGTCTTTACAAATATTCTTGTTCTATACTCCTGTTTCTACTAAAATATACATGATTATCAATTTCAAGGATTTGTATTTTAATTTAGAGTTATTCGATTTGAGAAACAACTATATATTTCTTTTCCATTTTGTCAGCCTGCAGATACCGAACTTGTTAACCATTGTGGTTTTTAGCCAAATTTGTAGATGCCTTGCACATTTTCACATCCTTATACCCATTTATTCTCAATGTAGAATAGTTCACAGTACCTAGTTTTTCATCTTGAATCTACTGAAGAGACCTTGGCATCTTACAGAAATTCTTATATTTATTTCCCTGTGAAAGCCTTGATGCTGTTTTACAACTTTGATATCAGATTATTATGTGTTTGGGTTCTAAATTATTCATTGGACATGGGCTAGTTGAAAATGCTATGTAGAAGAGGAAAAGTCTCCTAAGTATATCATTATTATATATTATGCAAGTACAATGCTACTGTTATCCGTTTTCCTATTACAAACTAAGGAAAATAATTGATCTTAAAACTAAAAACAACGTATACTTCTTTAATTTGATACCTGGAAACAACTGATATTAACGATAAATGCACTAAGGAGGTTTATTCGACTTTAAAGACTTCTATAGATTTAAAAAGTCTATGTATATTCAACGAAGACTTTTTATTAAGACTATAAAAGTCTTGGGGTATTCAATATAAAAATTTTAGAAGTCCTTAAACGTCTTGGGTGTTAAATCAAGATTTTTTTGAAGTCTTAAAAAGTCACGGGAATATTGAAAATGTTAATGATTTTTATAAAATCTTTCATGCACAAATTTTTAAACAGAACGTACAAGTGCAAAATCTCATAAGAAGTCTCTCATTCACCCCCCAAGGCATTGAAAGATTTTTACCGAAAAGAAAAAAAAAAGAAGTGTAATATTTATGTTTCCTCTTTCATTCTACGAATCTGGGAGCCACGATACAAAAAAATTAATATTTTTCGCTCTCGTCAACTTCTTATCATCATCATCATTTCAATATTCTGATTTCCTTTTTTCTATAGATTTGAACATATTGATAATATCGAACATTAGAGATTTCTTTTCTTTCATCAATGAGTTACATAGACATATAACTTTATATACAATATTTTTTTTTCCTAAAATAAAAGTCTTTAAAAGTAAAATGTATCATATAAAAATCTCCAAATGAAAGTATACAGAAGTCTATGAACAAACTTTCAATGATTGTGGAAAAGTTTATAAATGTTCATTAAATTCTACAAAAGTCATTTACTTTAAAAGTCTTTAAAAGTCCAAATTGAATACACACTCCTAAAAATAGTTGGATAATTTTCTGCTAGTTGAAAAAGGCTTGTATTCATTTTAGCAGGACTAATATCATCGGTTGTTTCATATGATCTCATGATTTAAGAGTTTACTAGGGCAGTTGGGCTCTATGGAATTGATAAATTTTGGAGTCTTCAATGATATATCATTTTTAAAATTATGTTGTACTGTCTACTTGATCTTTGCATCTGTGTATGACACATGATAGTTTCAAACTTTAGAATGTAACAATCATGAATCTGAAGTTCCATTAGTAAAATAATAATGATTAGAATAATGATGAGGAACAATGCTCCTATAAAATAACTTCTACTGTTTATTTGTTCTTTTCATCTGTAAGTGATAAAGTTTTTTTCACAAATTAGAACACCATCGTAAATAAGTGAATTTCCATAAATAAAATGATGACGACGACGACGACGATGCCTGTCCCTGAATACTAGTACATCAAACTACTTTAGGATTCTGAAATTTTTCATATTTGTTGCAGGTGTAACACTCGAAGATCCTCATACTGAAGACCTCAACCAAGAAGTCAGAGGGTTCATATTCTCCAAGATTTTGGTTAGTCCCTTTTTACCTGCGTCTGCAATCCCTAACCAAACCAACCCCCCCACCACACGCACACACAAGAAGAAAGTATAAAAAAGGGTATAAAAGTTAAATGGCCTTTCATGTAGACATCATCAAATTAGAAATATTATAAAACAGTAAAATCAGTCGATCAGCAACAATAGACTGAACTGTATTCCAATAAATTAAGGGTCGGCTGCATGAATTCTTTTTCGGCACTCCATTCAATTGTCACTTCATCTATAGGAAGATTCAATGTAATCTTAACCCTTGCAACCGGGTCTCTGTCTTTCTGGCAATAAAAAGACCAGTTGAAAGAAACAAGGAATTAACAGGTCATTGATATCTTCTGTTGCCTCTGCACACACAAAACACCAGCTAATGGATTATTTTTCCTAGATATATTCAGCATTTCAATTTTTCCAGACGTTTATGAAAGTAAAAAAGGAAGTGTATTGTTGTGCATTTGTGCAATAGCTGGTATAAAAGCAGATTTCCATGGTAGAAGGGTTGGAAGAAAACTGTGATCCCCTTTTGCTAGGCACGTTGCCATAGATTTTCACTGCTCATTATGGAACTTAGCCCTCGTTTGAGCCCCATTTTATCAAAAAATCATTTTTTTCGAAACTTATTTTCAACCACACATTCTCCAATAAAGTAATATTACACGTAAATCGAAAACATTTTCTTCATTTTTAACCATACTATTCCAAAAATCACTATTCAGAAAATGCATTTTTTCTCTCAAAATGGGGCTCAAAAAAGGGCTTAATGTTCTTCATTTTTGTCTATGAAAGGAAAGTTGTGTTAGGCCTTCAACATTACAAACTTATCACGGATCACAGTGTAGTAACATGATTAAACCTTTTAAAATATTTGGGGAGGAACTAAGTTAAGTTCTAGCTATTGTGAATTAGAATGCTTCTGAAGAAAAGTTATTTAGAAAATTGTTGGTAGAAAACTCACACATGTGCATACATATGCAGGAGCGCAAACCAGAACTAACATCTGAGATAATGGCATTCAGGGATTATCTCTTATCATCTACAGTTTCTGATACACTCGATGTTTGGGAATTGAAAGGTAATTATTTTTATTGATGCATTGATAATTCATGACAAGATTTACAAAATTACTGTATAACTTATTTTTTTATCCATTACTGCACAGATTTAGGACATCAAACTGCACAGAGGATAGTTCATGCCTCTGATCCTTTGCAATCAATGCAAGAAATCAATCAAAATTTCCCAAGCGTCGTTTCTTCATTATCACGGATGAAGGTAGATATTTTGCAGCAGTTACTAATGTGAACTGTGATTTGAGAGCTTATATTTTGTAAGATCTGAAAGCTGATACACGATACTCATTAAATATGATTTACTTTGTACGATTATATCTTTGATGTGCATTTTACTTTTTTGCAGCTGAATGATGCCATAAAAGACGAAATTATTGCAAACCAGCGAATGATCCCCCCTGGCAAGTCATTAATGGCTCTGAATGGTGCCTTGATCAATATTGAAGATATTGACCTTTATCTGTAATACTTTTATTCCTTTTGTGTTTCTGCTTCTTTTTTTTCTGTTAACTTATTTATTTATTTATTTTCTAATTTTTGAGAGGGAGGGACCGCAGGAGAAAAATAAGAATATAATTGGGTGAGAATGATGTGTTTTAGGAGGAGAAACCAGAAATGCAATTGAGCATTGGACAGGATTCACAGAACCAAGAGCCCCAAGAAATATGTCCGTAATGGTGGTGGGCTTGGTGTGTATATCTTACCTAGGTGCCACCATGTGCATAATTTCTAAATTGGCTCTTATTCCCATATTAGAGATTAATCTGAATCTCCAAGTATATCAGTCATCAAGGAATGGATTTAAACTCTTTATTGGTTAATATGGGCTAGAATTAGCAATGAAGTTCTTTAATCTCCTTTCTGTACTTTTCTCTATTTACTAATTTTGTATCCCAGTGCTGAAGTTCCTCCCAATCTGCACCAATGATAAGGTATCCAAAAATCCAAGATCAAAATTGTTTCTAGCAAGAGGAGGATGATATCTTGTGAATTTACCATACATGTTAGAGTAGCTGATTATGAGATTGAGAGGAAAGGATAACTTCAGCTCTTTAGCCAATCATGATTTTGAATTCCCTTCCATTGCTATTGTTTCACTTGCCACCTTGGTTGTTTTAATTTTGTTCAAAATTGAGTTGGATTTTTGCACTTGCTTTGACGCAAGGAAACTAATTGCTGACTTGGGTTAATCATATTTTGAACTTCATAGGCTGGTTGACATGGTCCATCGGGAGTTATCACTGGCTGATCAATATTCAAAATTGAAGGTATGAAATGCCAAAACTGTCACATAAATGAAATCAAATTAAAGTTGAAGGTAGTAGTGCAAGATCTCAGGTTCTTTATACTGCTAATATAACTTGAGAAGAATGTCTGCTATGTTATATCTATATACTAAGAGTTGCATTCGTTAGTCTACTCGGAGTTGGTTAGAGTCTATATCATTATCTACATGTTTAGTCTCATAAAATGAAGTTAGAAGAGGATGTAAAATATCATGTTATATCATTGGACGTAAGCTTCACGGCTAGCAGTAGTGTGGTTCAAGTTCACTATATCAATTCAGAATCACCTTTAGGAAATCACTTTCTTAGGCAACTGTCAAAGAATTTGAACTCAATGTAATTCAGGTTTAGTATCTACTATCTAGAAATGTTTGTGAGATAAATCCTAGAACAGTACCCTGATCTCATTGATTTTGATATAGAGACCTCTCCAAACAAATAAGAAGTTGATAAGCTAAAAGCAATAACACAGGCTTCCCTATGTAACTTCAAACTATCCATGAACTGTTCTAAAATGTTGTCAACTATGTCAAGTATCCTGATTATAAATTTTGTATTGGATTTTGGAAAATGTACTAGTCTGCTTCTATTGTTTGTGTGCGTGTAGTACTCCATCTAGTTCATTTATCTGTAATGCCCCTCTCTGCGCAAAGTTAAGAAAAACCAATTTTTTGCTTGACAGCTCATCACCGAAACTTCATGTTTCAGACCTACACTCCACCATTAAAACTGATTCTAAGAAAAGTTTGAATATGTTGCCTTAGCTTTTACTCTATTTCAATAACTAACAGTTTAAGGGCAACTCTGAAATCTAAATGCGGAAGTGTTTCCATTTTTGAGTTGTGACATCTTTATGAGACATCCGAACAAATATTCGGTGATGGTAGTCTTTTAGTGTTAATTGTTGCATCCATATATTTTGGTTTTTTATCTGTGACATAAAATTTGTCCATCTCTTATTATGTCTCTGACATTGTTTTGAGTTTGTATTCTTGTCAATAACTGTTGTTTGATTTGATGGCATATTTTCTGAATCAGTCTTAAGGCTAACAATGAATGGTGATAATATCTCAGATCCCCTTGAACACTGTGAGGAAACTCCTTTCGGTTGTACCTCCATCCGAGTCCTTCACGTTTCGTGTTGATTTTCGTTCTCCTCATGTTTACTATATCAACAATTTGGAAGAGGATGCCATGTACAAACGTTGGAGAAGCAACATAAATGAGGTATAGTTTCTCTGTGTGTGTGTTTATACCTGTTTTCTTGGCCTAGATGGCTTCTTTTATCATAAAACATGCCATTTAATATACCTTTTCTGTCTTCTGTCCATAGCTTTTGATGCCAGTCTTCCCTGGACAATTGCGTTACATTCGTAAAAACATCTTCCATGCTGTTTACGTTCTGGATCCTGCATCTCTTTGTGGCATGGAGGCAAGTTCTCATCTGTTATCTGTAGATGATCTGAGTTTCTGTGTATGCTTTCTATTGGTGTTGTCTCTGTAACCTATTGAGTATTGCAGACCATTGATACGATCATTTCCTTGTTTGAGAACAATCTTCCTTTGAGGTTTGGTGTGATAATGTACTCAGCAAAATTAATTGAGAAGATCGAAGCAAATGATGGCGAACTTCTACTTGCTCAATTAGTGGATGATAGTGGGGAAGACATTTCCAGTTTGGTAAGTGATTCCGTTTCATCAGTACTTCATTTACTTATCAAGTGTATATGTCTTCACGATGTTTTTCAAGGTCTGGTTTTTCTTACATTTTAACAGTTCATGCTTACTTAAGAACTAAAAACCCATTTATAGTGCATTAATTATAGCTTTGGAGAAGGCTGTACGGGATTTTGAAGGAATTTTTTATGGTTCCTCAATCTTTAGTATACATGCTACTTTTCTAAAGTTTGAGGCTTTGGTAATGCTGAAGAAGGCAAAGCCTGTGAAGGTGTACCATTAACATTTGGTGTCCAAGGAAAGAGATAAATGATTAAATGTTCTGGATTCCTAATGTTTTTAAATATTTCATTAATTAATTGCTTTCCTTTTGGACTTCTTCGTATTCTGCCCATTTATTGATTTTTTTTTTTTTTTTGCAGATTATATGTCTTTTCATTTACATTAAGGAACACCATGGGACTCTGATGGCTTTTCAGTTTTTAAGCAATGTATGTGTCTGATCTCTGCATTCTTGCTGGTTCATGTGTGAAACCTGTGGGCTAGCCAACTGAGAAACTATCTCAAAATTAACTATAAATTAACAAATGTATCTTCACTAATGTAGGTAAACAAATTGAGACTCGATTCATCAGCAGAAGATATTCCTGAAAGATATCATGTGGAAGGGGCTTTTGTGGAAACGATACTGTAAGTCTATGTTAAAATTTTACCCCTACTAGCCATATAAATTTCTCATTGATTTTTTTCTCCTCATCTGTGTGAGATCCACACATTTAATGAGTTTTTTTCCCCATCTAAGATATATGTAATTGTTACTTGAGCTCTCTTCGTAATTTTGTTAGTATTATGAAAGTTCATTTATAGTTTCTCTCTTTAGTCCAAAGGCAAAATCTCCACCTCAAGATACTTTGTTGAAGCTGGAGAAGGATCAAACTTTGAACGAACTGTCTCGGGAAAGCTCCATGTTCGTTTTTAAGCTGGGCTTGTCCAAGCTTCAGTGTTGTCTCTTGATGAATGGGCTTGTCCATGAATCTAATGAGGTATTTCACAAATTATTGCTGCATCAAACTCATTATTTTATAAATCATTTGAGATTTTGTTCAAATTATGCTTAATTCTGTTAGTTTTTGGTTCACTTCTTTCCCTAATATGCTCCAGATATAGTTATTTTAACAGTCATTATGTCACCACAATTTCTTAATTAAAACTTGATACTGACAAGGTATATTTACAATGTTATCATTACCCCTTCTTCCTGGACGTTAGACTGCTTGAGAAGTTTTGGAAGATAATATGTTTATATTGTCAAACAGAAGACTAGATTACTTGTGACATTTTAAATTGTGTGTCATCCATTCTACTGTGTGATTGTTACTATGTCAATTGGATCGTATATACACAAGACCACAGTGGTATCGCTCTTCCAAAAATTTCAGTCTGAATAGATGGAGGTTATGTGAAATGAAATGAAATGAATTTGGATCTGTTATTACCAGGAGGCCCTTATGAATGCGATGAATGATGAACTTCCCAGAATACAGGAGCAAGTTTACTTTGGGCACATAAATTCTCATACTGATATTCTGGACAAATTTCTATCGGAAAGTGGCATCCAACGTTATAATCCAATGGTACAATAATGTCAAAATTTCCTCTGATGCACTTATCTGTTTTTTCTTACCATATATCAATTTGAGTTCTTTCAGGATGTCTCCCTCTTACTAAATCTTCTATTTCGTTGTAATCATGTAGATTATAGCAGATGGGAAGGTTAAACCCAAATTTGTTTCTTTATCTGCATCAATTCTTGAAAAAGAATCTGTAATATATGACGTCAGCTACTTACATTCACCTGAAAGTAAGCTTTTTTTTATCTAATAGATCAATGTTGAACTTTCCATTTGGTTGAATAGTTGAATTTTAGTGTATGGTTTCTTTACTTTGGTTCCAGCCATGGATGATTTGAAGCCTGTGACTCATCTTCTTGCAATTGGGATCACATCAAAGAAGGGGATGAAGTTGCTTCGTGAAGGAATACACTATCTGGTAATTTTAGATGCCATGAGTTGTGAATTTCCTAATTGGTTTTCTGATTAGTTCTTTATAACACATTGAAAGAGTAAATATTTTATAGTGATGGATGTACAAGATTATGTCTTGTTATCTAAATGCTTCGCTTGTTCTTTACACTATCTTTTATGGTTTAAGAAATTTAATTTTCGAATTTCCATAATGTAAAAGCTATTAGTTGCACCCTCTTTGTGCGGCGTACTTTTGACATTGAGAAAAGATAGCTATCCCCACTTCTGATTAAAGTTTGTTCACATAATGGTAAAGAAGTAAAAGTTTGAAAGTAATACATGGTATATAGCTAAATTAAAATTTTGGGCCACATAACTCCATATTGGATGAGACTTAAGTCTGGCAAAGGAATCGATCCAAACCTAAGTCTGTTCATGTGATCATTTATTTACTAGTGTTTCTGTTTGGCTTGTGTTTGTAACAAGCTTGGGAAAATTGAGTTTAAGTTTGTATGTTATTTGCAAACATAGGTGCTGCTAACGATCCAATCATTGATATGAAAAATTTTAAGATTCAAAGAGTATTTAGTTAAGGCTAAGTATATTATCACCATACTTTATTATAAATGCACCATGTTTTAATTGCATAAAAGGTCCCTTCTTTTTCATTGTCACACTGATTTCTCTAATTATTTTTTATCGCATTCCTATCTTCAACCTTCTATTAATTTAGCAAATCTTCTTCTTCATGATGGTTTCTGTCTGAAAATTCCGTTAAGATAGATTAAAAAGATTTATTTACTCGTATTTTTAAATAAACAAAAATAAAATAAAATTGCAACTAAATATGTGTCCCTCATTTTAAGTATACCAACAGAATTTTTGGACAATAACCATAATTAGACACAAGATGTGCTAATTAACGCAAGGTTAAGGGTGAGAATACGAGAAAAAAAGCTGAGGACAAGACGTATTCCATGTTTATGAGTTTATAGAAAGCAACATGGCATCTTAGGATATTCTTGTGTGACACTGTTTGGGAAAAGCTGCGAAGTTATCCTTTATTTATTTATTTATTTTTGTTTTATCTATGTGCTGAAACTAAAGAAACGTTTTCATGATTTTTTTGAGCTGAAGACAAGCAGTACAGCCGGGTGGATTCATTGCCACCTTAGCTGAAAGTTTTCTTTTCTTTTTATGAATATCGTGTTTCCATTTTTATGTGCTACTTTGCAGATTCATGGTTCTAAAAATGCTCGTATCGGCGTGTTATTTAATGCTGATGAGGAAACAAATCTGCCAAGTCTCTATTTTGTGAAAGTCTTTGAAATCACTGCATCGTCATACAGGTTTGTTAGTTTCTTTTTCAGCACTTATTTTTCGACAAGCTTCTGCTTTGTGTTAGTGAAGAGCCTCTCAATCATTTAATCATATTTTTTTCTCCCTTTCCAATGTAATCGTATTTGCAGTCATAAGAAAGAAGTATTACAGTTTCTGGATCAATTCTGCTCATTTTATGAACAAGAGTACATGCTGGCTTCTGGGGTTACTGCAAGCACCCAAGCACTCGTTGATAAGGTCTTCGAGTTGGCTGATGCAAATGGTTTGCCGTCAAAGGGCTACGAATCTGCTCTCTCTGGGTTTTCTGCCAACAAATTGAGAATACAATTGAATAAGGTGTGTTACATAATGCTATTGAATTTTTGAATTTTCATTTGAGATCATATAAGCAATGAAGAAACTTGCATCTGCAGTCCTCAAACATTACATCCTAGAGCTTTTGTGGCCCCATTCTTTTTTCGGCATTCAGTTTGCTTATTGCAAACTATCAGTTCTGGTGCAAGTTGGTCCAAATGGAGGGAAACTATCCAAAACTCTGTTAAATGGTCACTTGATACCCTGTAGATATGATTTACTTTGTGTGCTTATATCCTTGATGTGCATGTTAACTTTTTGCAGCTGACGATTCTATAAAAGATAAAAATATTCATGAGTTTTTTAGTTAATTTCTGTTATGGAAACTGGCTATGAAGTTATCACTTTACTAAACTCTCACCCCGTAGAATGACAGAGCAGAATACCTTTATGTATATGACAAATCCAGCCTGTCCACATAAATTATTCCATGACCCTGCTCTTCTATCATTCGGCTTTAATTCAGTGCTTCATGGACCAAATAATTAACATGCATCCTTCCCTCAACTCATAAGTCAAATGAATAAAATTGGGCGAAATCACATAGATCAGAGGCAATGCCCATCTAATAGGTAAGTAATTGCTAAACATAGCTTTGGCTATTTACTAAACTAGACGCCAACAAATCAGTGAATTTATCAATCTGTCCATGAATATTTCCTATTTGTAAACCCTAGCTGACTAACAAGACCCAGTTGCACAACTTTGATATTTTCTCCCCACACATTAAACTACTTACGAAATAAACCAAGAAAAATTGGTTTTGCAGCTTCCAAATGTATACAAACATATCAAAATACAAGGATTTTGGTTCAACCATAATGTCATTTCTTACATGTATTCCAGTAAGTCAAATGAGTCCACACACCGGTATCTAACTTTTGGACACTCTTTGGCCAAGCCTGCAGATCGTGAAAGTAAAGATTTACACCAAGCCGGCAATGCTTAGACATGCATCGTGTCTGATACCCTCACCTGATCCCATTTAACATAGACCAAAATTTATAAAAGATGGTTAGAATGCTGAACCATGAAGTGTCTAATCATTAGTTCAATAATTTTTCAGGTGACCCAGTTTTTATACGGGCAACTTGGACTTGAATATGGTGTAAATGCAGTTATTACCAATGGGAGAGTAAGTTTTTTGTTGACCCTTGTTGATTGGAATTTGTATTTAATACTCAATAAAACTATCAGTGGATTGACTCGATGTCCATATTGTCTTTCTCTTATTTTATATTGTGTATAATATTCTGATTGGGAATTTCATTTTGAATTTGGTTTATACTTTCTTACAATTTCTTGTATGGATTTCATTTTGTGTTTATAGGTGATCCAACTCCTTGATGGTAATACATTGTTGAGCCATGATTTGCATCTTCTGGAATCCCTGGAGTTGAAGCAACGAATAAAGCATATTGTCGAAATTATTGAAGACGTGAAGTGGGAGGACATAGACCCTGACATGTTGACAAGGTTTGTGGATGCTGGTGGAGTTTTTCCTTGCTTTCTCTTCACAATTGTATCAAAAAGCTCTCTTATGTGCATAATGGAATTTGTTCTTTCACATGACCAAAGTCGCTTTATTCGTGTAATTTTGAAGCTGATCGGTTTTATTTTTTATTTTTATATAGACTGTATTCTAAAATATTATCTTATATTGGGCTGTCTTTACTTCACTCATTCGCTCCTTTTCCTAAGTAGTCCTTTATTGTTCCCTGCTCTCCGCCTTGTGGATGAGTGTGTCACTGAGAAACAAAGAAGAAACTATAATAATGTTTGTAGGATAGACACGATAAATGAGAAACTTCAAAAGTAAATATCAAATGGAATAGTAAATGAGAAAAAATTGCCTATTCTGTTATTAACATTTTCTAAATGAACAAGAAATGAGTAAGAAGAAAAGAGTTGGAGGGGCCAGGGACTCCTGTAGAAAGAGGCTGTAGAAGTTCTAATAGCCAATGACATGCTAGTTGAGGCTTCTTTATTTTATTACTGTCAATTGTTATTCCTATAGTGAAGTTGCTTTACTGTGTTGCTTCTTTGATTTATAGGCATTGTACTTGTGTGTATCATTATCAATCACTCTCTTCCATCTGATCTTGTCATCTCCTTCCACTTTTGTCATTTAGTCTACTCATGTCATTATGTAAACGAAAATAAGTTGGATTTATAGAAGAAATTGATGGATAGTTTGTCTATTTGGCTATAATTATCATCATATCCACATTTTTCTTCATTAATTGGTTCGTTTTTGTGATATTTAGAGGGTAATTCATAGTTGAATGTCACAATGATTGGATTTGTTCTTTGTTCTGTAGCTTGTTTTTCTCTGACAGATTGCTTGATGTTATCAACACTTGTGTGATATATATGTTTTTTTTCTTTTGTGCAGCAAATTCATCGGTGACATTGTGATGGCCATCTCATCTTCAATGAGTCTACGAGATCGAAGCTCTGAAAGTGCTCGGTTTGAAATGTTGAGCTCAGAATATAGGTACAGATATTCTTGCTATTTAAAAATGGTTTCACTATTTTGTTGGGATAAATGGGTGATAGGGCATTGTTAGTGAAGAAAAATTGTAGCTTACGTAATGGCTAGGAGTTAAATGCAGGGTTTATGTGAATTTCAGAACAAGATTATAGTTTGATATGAACATTCAATTGTTAAAAATTGTATTGCTATTTCTACACATGGACGCGCACACACAACCATAAATACGGCAACTCTTTACTTTTGTGATGACAAAGACGTGTTGCTATTTTCATTGAAATAGACAAGTTGTTTTACCCCATATCCCCTGTTATTCTCTCTTAGAAATTCCATGTAGTTTGTCTTCTACTTTTTTGTGCCTTCATGTCCATGTGCACGCTTCATACAGGCAACAGTTCATTAAGTTCTGCCATTGCATTTGCACGATCCACTTCCTACATTCTAGCTTCATTTGTTCTTTTACAGTTACTTTCACCCATCTAATTTGAGAAGAGAGATTTAAGGCATTATGTTGAGTGATGGCAAATGTTTTATGATAAAAATTCATACACCAATGAATTTATTGTTTATTTTGCAAAGATTATCACCATGTAGAGATTTTCATAGCGTTTATATTCTCGTTCTAGAACTTCTACGTCTTACTCTAGTTAATGTTTCTTTAAGTTGCTTATTTCTTTACCCATCCTTTCTTAGTTAAATAAGTTTCATTTTTCCCCCCAGAAATACAAAATAAACATTCTGAATATTTATCTTCTTGTTCTCAGATAATTAAACTATAGAAAATTATGTGTTGTATTAAACAGTTGTCTTAACTCTTATGTTGAAATACTTTTTGGTGTAATGATATCTGATTACCTGTAGAAGACAACGATTTTACCTGAAGGTGAAACTTATATAAGCGGTTAAATTTCTAATGCGGTTAAATTTCTAATTTCTCTGCTGCATTTCTGTGTTCCTTGTGCTTAACCTTCTTTATTTTCTTCTGCAAGTGGGGTCAATTAGTGTTTATCTTTTTAATGATTGCAGTTTATTGTTAGTGACTTCATTCCTTCTTTTAGAGGTTTTCAACATGGTGACAATTTCTTCTACTTATATGCTAAATACAGTGCTGTTGTTTTGCAAAATGATCATTCGAGCATTCATATTGATGCTGTTATTGATCCTTTGAGTGCTTCTGGTCAAAAGTTATCTTCTCTTCTTCGGATTCTGTCAAAGTATATTCAGCCAAGCATGAGACTTGTACTCAATCCAATGGTAAGTATTTTCTTTGCTGGGAGTGCATACTTATGTGTTTTGCTATTTCATATACCCTGTACATTTTGCACACCCTCAATCATTTTCAGGCTATTTACTGCACTTTTTATTTAAATAAGCTCATATAAAGATGTGGCAAGTTAATCATCTTAATGCTATAACCTATGACTTGTATTTGAAATTTAATGTTGGTATTCCTGGCAGAGTTCGCTGGTTGATCTTCCACTGAAGAATTACTACAGATATGTAGTCCCATCAATGGTATCGGCAGTTCTTTGGAGCTTAAAATCCTTTCTAGAATCCGTGGCTTCTTGTACTTATTCTTTCATTTTTCAGGATGACTTCAGCAGTACAGATCATACAGTGCATGGTCCCAAAGCATTTTTTGCTAATATGCCACTATCTAAGACACTTACCATGAATCTTGATGTTCCTGAGCCATGGCTTGTTGAGCCTGTTGTTGCTGTGTAAGTTTCTTGTGGAATTTCATGTTTATTCAATACAGCCTTGTGTAAGAATTTTATATTGATCACATGCACGATTCCTCATACGAGAGTCCATTCCTCTCTTATTTTGGAGCTAAACGTGCAGCCATGACCTGGACAACATACTGCTTGAAAACCTAGCCGACACCAGGACATTGCAAGCAGTGTTTGAACTGGAAGCTCTTGTACTTACAGGTATTATTATGGTTGATATTAATCGTCAACTGTCTATTAACTGATCATTTAAAAATAATAATAATAAACTAATCAGAGAGCAATATAACCAGGTCATTGCTCGGAGAAAGATCATGAACCTCCGCGGGGCCTGCAATTGATCCTTGGAACAAAAAGTTCTCCGCACATGGTTGACACGCTTGTCATGGCGAATCTAGGGTACTGGCAAATGAAGGTTTTTCCTGGAGTTTGGTACTTGCAGCTTGCTCCTGGTAGAAGTTCCGAGCTCTATGTTATGAAAGAAAATGCTGATGGAAGTCAGGAAACAACTTTATCGAAGCGTATTACCATTAATGATTTGCGGGGTAAATTAGTTCATATGGAAGTGGTGAAAAAGAAGGGCAAGGAACACGAGAAACTCTTGGTTCCTTCTGACGATGATAATCATTCTACTAACAAGGTAAAGAAGCTCAATTTTTAATGTTGTAATTTCTTTTCACAGTACATAAAGTCCATATGAAAGAGATTATCTCGTTGACTTTACATTATTTGCACGAGTATTTTATCTAATAAATGTCCAGGGGATTCAAAATGGCTGGAATTCCAATTTTCTGAAGTGGGCTTCTGGATTTATTGGAGGGAAGGAGCAGTCGAAGAAGGGTGAAAGCACTTCCATGGTGATCACTCTTTTTCCATCAATACTTCATGATGCATGCACAGATGCACTCGAGAGATGGACTCACATTTACTTGGCGCACTCACGTTTCATTATTTAGTAGAAATTCAAAGAAAGTTATGCTTGAAATTAACCATCTTCCTGTCATGTTCTCTAGGAGACTGGGAGTGTTGGTCGTCATGGGAAAACTATTAACATATTTTCTGTTGCATCTGGACACTTGTAAGTTTCTTATCTGTACTAATCCTCTCCTAGTTTCCTCCTCCACCAAATCACCATTTGTTCTAAACTTCACAAAACTTTTTCCAAGAATTAATATCTTTTAAGTTTTTTCATTCTGTGGCATGGATCTATAATAATGTCAAGACATGACTGAGTTAATGGGTCTTGAATCTTTGAGAAATTAAAATTACTTGTTTTGATTTGTCAAGAAGGGTTTTAACTGATCATTATCCTCCCTTTAGTCCTTTATTTCCTGAGTTCAGTAGACAACTAGCAAGATAAAAATGCTGATTCAGAAGCTCTGAATCATTCTTTTTGTGTTGTCGTGAATAAAGACATAATCGTCCCCTTTTTCCATTTCTCGTTTTTCTTTTCCAAAGTGTAAATTATACTTTGAACTTTCAAACTTTGACTTGTTTTCTGTTTCTGTTACTTTTGAGCACTTCTAATTTCTTTTTTAACCTCTTCATGAATTGTGGTCGGCAGGTATGAGCGTTTTCTAAAAATTATGATTTTAAGTGTTCTGAAGAACACGCACCGGCCTGTCAAGTTTTGGTTTATAAAGAACTATCTCTCTCCTCAGTTCAAGGTCTGTTCCATTTTATAAGCTGAATATTTTTGCCTTTTTTGGGTCATCTGTTTTTATTGTCAGTGTTACTTTCTCCAGGATGTAATCCCGCATATGGCTCGCGAATATGGTTTTGAGTTTGAATTAATTACCTATAAGTGGCCAACTTGGTTACATAAACAAAAAGAGAAGCAGCGAATCATTTGGGCCTATAAAATCCTGTTTCTTGATGTCATTTTTCCTCTTGCCTTGGAAAAGGTATTTTACTTTGTTCAAGTATAGAAACATTATGCTGCTTGATCCACATTTTGTCTTAAATGTTGTATACTATGGATGTCTAATGTTATAATTTCAACACCTGCAGGTTATATTTGTTGATGCAGACCAGATTGTGAGAGCAGATATGGGAGAACTCTATGACATGGATTTAACAGGCCGGCCCCTTGCTTATACTCCATTCTGCGACAACAACAAAGAAATGGACGGCTACAGATTTTGGAAACAAGTAGATACACCTTAAGTTGACTAATTTAACCATTATCTCCATTTATGTAAATTTGACAAAAATTTCAACGTTCTGGAACAGGGTTTCTGGAATGACCATTTACGAGGAAGACCATATCATATTAGGTAACTGCAGCTTTTTATTGAGCATATTTTGCTAATGTTGGTATTTCTCATTGAAGAAAAGAGTCAGCCTGATAACGAAGTGTGCTTCTGTAGTGCTTTATATGTTGTTGATCTGGCCAAATTCCGGGAAACAGCAGCAGGGGATCAATTAAGAGTTTTCTATGAAACCTTGAGCAAAGATCCAAACAGTCTTTCAAATCTTGATCAGGTAAGTGAATTATTTAATTCTTAGCTTATTTTGCGGACATCTGAAATTCATTTCTGCCTCTTGTTCCTCGCTATGTATAGGCTTCTTAGTTATGAAGTGTTCGAGAACAAGAAGTTTCCAGATGTCTACTAGATAATACCATTCTGTAATTCCGGTTAGGGGCACTTTTGCCGGATATGCTTTTTAGTGTATAAATCGGAAGCCTTAAACCTAATAACGTTGGAATTTATTACGTAAAGCATTTTTCTCCATTGCACTTGATCCATCGGTACCTCTGCCAAAATATCCTGTAAATGAAATGTTTCACAATCACGTTAGCTCTACCTCTTCTGCTCTCTCTGCTTTCTTCCTTAATGTAATGCCCGGATGTCTCAGGATCTTCCAAACTATGCTCAACACATGGTACCCATCTTCTCGCTTCCCCAAGAATGGTTGTGGTGTGAGTCTTGGTGTGGTAACTCAACAAAATCCAAGGCAAAGACTATAGATCTCTGCAACAATCCCATGACAAAGGAACCCAAGCTTCAGGTGATAATTAATTTCATGAAATTCTATCCTTTTTTTATTATTTTTTGGTACTGTCATCATGGCTTATCTTTCGTCCACATTTCTATGTTTAGGGAGCTAAAAGAATAGTCGCAGAATGGCCCGATCTTGATTTAGAAGCTAGAGAATTCACTGCTAAAATTTTAGGTGAAAATGTTGAACCCCAAGAACATGCAGCACCTCCCCCTCTCCAAACTCAGAACATTTCATCAGAAGACGAGGAATCAAAAGCAGAATTATAAGTGTAGTAGCTATGAAGCGAGGTTGGAGTATTGACCCGTGCTTAAACAAGCCCCGGGTATTTGTTCCGCCATTTACATGCTTGCTGAAAATCTCATTAGAAATTCAACTAGCAAAAATCTCTAAAGAATTTTTTGCCCAAGGAAAGGTCAGAGTAGAATTTGGTAGAGGAGCTTTCATGGCATATGTAGGTGAAGCAACCTCTGAAACCACTAATGAAACATTTCTTGCTTGGACGAAATCATGAGGGATGAGAGAAATGATTGAGGTTGTCTGAGATATACCAAATCACAACAATTCTTATTGAATTTAGTTGTTGAATCTACTAAAATAATCATCGGGAGGTGTATAGTCGACGAGATATTACCATGAAAGCTTAGTCATTATCGACTTTTGTCTCATCGAAATCTTATGGCAAATGCTTGTGACTTGTCGAAGAATTGACGTGCATATTAATGCGTATGATCAGTCTAAAATAATAATTATATCAAGAAAGGGTAAAAAAGGAGAAAATAATAATTAAAAAAATCTACATTTTTACATATTTATGTACAGTTTTGCTATACTTACATCTTTGTCGACAGTTTTGTTGATATATCACAATGTGAGGCAATCTGGTCACTTATTTGAATAGCGTTTATTCAAATCAATTATCAGATTTTTTACACATTATGCAATAAAATGAAATTTTTAAAATATATTTTTCTCTCTTATTTTCAACCACATTCTTCAATAAAATGATATTACACTTAAATTCAAAATTTTTTCTTATTTTTAACTGCACTTTTCTATCAAAATACTATTTCAAAATGCATTTTGGAGGAAAAAATGTGGCTTAAACATACGCTTAACTTTTCATTAATTAGTACATATTGTCCATGATGACAATTTTGATTTAAAAAATCTATTAGTAGGGCATAAAAGATTTACTAGCCCCTCTTATTTCTAAATAAGAAAAAAAATTACAAAAGTTCGACAAAATATTTACAACTCTTTTGAGAGTATTTAAACTACAAACGTCGGTAAAGACAAACTGTACTAATTAATTAACTGTTACTGATAAGAATATGACGAGAAAATGTTGATGTCAAAAATCTACAATTACTAAGAGATTGGGAACTTTCATTGCAATTAAAACTAGAAAGATTGTAACTTTGAGAGTGATGTGACACTGCTCACAGACCTCAATTTTTTTTACCTACAAATCAAAGTAACTATGCTATTTAGTTGGGGGATTATAACCCCAATCAACGTGATGCTAATGTGAGTGGAATTAAATGAATCATTTCATTTTACCTTTCATTTAACATATGCGGCATCCCAAAGTAGGATCCTCCTCATGAAGGCATACTGCTATGTCATTGCTGATTGGTCGTCAACCTATAACCAATACATTTTAAAAATCTTTACTGCTTTCTTGTTCATCTCGACATTATTGTGACTTTGCAGGTTCTTGATTTCTCCCAGCCCTTCTGCATCCTCAAATCATCTCAGCGAAGAGGTTGATATCTCCTCTATGTCCCAAATTCTTCTCAGCTTCCCCTACCTTTGAAAATGTTCTCTCGAGTGCATTCAAACGCGCCGACAATATTGCATCAAAGCAGACGAGCAGGTCGCATAGCGAGGAGCAAACACCTGAATTTGTCTGCTAAATCTGCACTGCTCATGGTGGAAACCTTAAGGAACAGAGCATATAAATTTTCCAATTATTCATACGTTAATTAATAATGTACAAGCATTTACAGCATATATATTCAACTAGATGATGTCGGAAGTATATACCTGCATCCTGAACAATATTGAAAGTATCAACAAATTTGTCGTCCTTTCATATCTAAACAAAGGAGTTCAACTTATCAGTTGTTATTAGTTAATATTGTGCATGTCAGCATGTGCATTATAGTGTATGTAACAGGGCAGATGTTGTAAATTGGGAATCAAGAACACACATTAATACCTTCAGAATCCAAAAAATTTGAAATATCGACGGATTGTCCATCTTCTATCCATACTTTATCAAGCTTTGGTGCACTTGCTAGTTGTCTTGAACATATTTTCGTCATCACAGGGCACTTTTCAATTTGCAACGACTCTAGTGAAGGGAACACAAGTTCATAATTCAGAGAGGAAAGCACTTTGAATCTATCAAGATAAGAAAGTGCTAGATCTCTCAATTTAGGAAACACGATTCTGCTACTCATTCCTTCTTCCACAATTTCAATCTTCGAAATGTCATCTTCTTCTTGTCTTCCAATAATCTCTTCAATGGCTTCACACTTGAAAACCCACAAAATTTGTAGAGCCACGAGTGAGTTGGCCATTGAAGGGGTGAATAAGTATCTTAAGTTGTCACAGTTTGAAACTTCAAGATGTGTCAAATTCTCAAAGATATAAATTCCTTTAGGAAACATCCTTGTAATGTGCACTAATTTGGGTAGAAATCTTACCACCAATGATCTTAGTTGACTAAGTATACTGATTTCTGCATCATCTTTTGTATCCTTAAAGTCAAACAGAATGAACACATCATCCAAACTTCCCACCAACAATTCTCTTAGTTTATGAGATCTGATACGTCTTAGCTCATACAATAATTTTATGGTATGACCCAATCCATAAATTTGCAAGTGCTCCAAGTTAGGCAATGTAACCTGCAAAAAATTCACTTAATGATTTTAGTATTCCCAAATCAATAGTTAAAAGTTTGGCTTCAACATTTATTTTACAGAAATTATATATCTAGTGTGGCTTTTTATTTGTGTTTAATGTATATGGTAATTAAGAAATTACCAATATTTCTCATATGGGAAACATTAGTGTCATTTAGAACTTATTTGTAAATATTTTCAAAGGTTGGACTCCATGTTTCATAGATGTTGTGTTATGAGTTAATGAGAAATGAAGAAGCGGGATGCACTCATGCACACACACAGATGTTGTAATTTTCCTGTGTATTTGTTATGTTGGTTAGAATTTCATAAATATTCACGTTCTATATAATAAATGTGGCCCCATGCACGCACAAATGCACAAATGAAAAAATATATACCTGTTTGAACATTGGTTGGAGCTCGCCATCGCCCTTGCTTGATTCAAATCTAAAGCTTTTAAAATTTCTTAAATTCCGAAGGCTAATTTCCTTTAGATTTGGGAACTCCAGCATCTGGGTAGTTTCATTTTGTTCTACGTCCATTGAAATAATTTCCTCTAACATCTCACAATCAAAAATGCTTATACATTGGATATTCACCATGCATAATGCAACCGATTCTGAAAATAGGCTTTTAACTGAGGGACATTTTTTCATATTAAGAATCTTAAGATTGCAAAGTGATGGAGGTTTGATAACACCCCTCCAAAAATGTTTCATTCTTGGTAAGCCATGTAGAAATATCTCTTGTAATCTAGCAAAGGCCTCAGTTGGAAGATTTTCATGGCTCATCTCTATCAGATATTCAAAGCCATCTTCATCTAACGTATTCTTCCTCTCTATCACTTGTCGAGAAAGATCATCAAGATCATTCATGTCCATTTCTATAGAAAGATGGTCGGATCTCCTCATTAATGAGTTAATGGCAGGTTGTGAAAGCATACCAGCGTCAGTATTGCCACGTAGATGCAATCTTCTTCTGAAATAATAATATCCAATGCTGTACTTACGAGCATACTCTAAGTCAGTTAATCTGATATGAAATCTTTCCAGCTTCTCAATGCACAATACATGTAATATTTGCAGCAAAAACCGAGGATCGTGTGTGGAAATCTGGAAAGTATTAAGCCCAGTCAATGAACTTATCTCTTTAATAATGTACCCTCGTTGTTCTAGTTCATCGTCTCTTATTTCAATGACACCCATATACAGTTCTTCCAGTTTCTTCAATTGCGATAAGATACCAGGTGGAAGTGGACAATAGCTAGAGCGGTAATTCAACCTCAAATCCAATGACCTTAGGTTGCTAAGTTCTGCTATATCATTAGGGAAGTGATCAAGATCAGAGCCATAAAAACTGAGAACTTCTAACTTTTTTAGATTCCCCATAGTTGAAATTTCAATGTTTAATGTACAATGTTCCAAGCACAAAGTTCGAAGATTGGTCAACAATTGGATTGATGATGGAACTTGAATCCTCATATAAGTGAAATCAAGAACTCTGAGTTTCTTCATATCGGCAAAAAATTCTTTGGATATTTTCAGTGATTGTTGCTCGCACATCACTCCTAGAAACTTTAGGTTTGGATATTCTAACCCACTGGGAAGCTGATTCAGCTCATTCGATGTCAGACCAATTGCACTGTAGGATTCAGTGTTATGTTTTGGCCACTCCTTCAAACCTGTGTGTTTCGACATATATGCATGCTTGTCTTTAGATGCAATTTGTAAGCAAACATCTCTTACAACATCATGCAATTTTACACGCTCCTCATTCTCAGCTGAGAGCAGTAAATAGCAACTTTTCAGATCATCGACAATCGAATTTACCCTATCTCTAGTTGTAATTAATGTCGTTGTATCTCTAAACAACTCTAGACCCCAAGCATATCTAACCAAATCTTCAATTTCAATACCACAATCTTCTGGAAACAGAGAACATAGTTGAAGCAAGGACTTGGCTTCATCACTCTCTAGATAGTTGTAGCTAAACTCTATCCTTGAGTATACCGACTTATGCACTCCTTTGATATTGGTCACTCTAGAATTCCGTAATTCTTCAAGTGCATTCTTCCATGAATGTTCTCCTCGTTTTCTGAGGGCTTTGCCGACTGTCACAAGAGCGATAGGTAAGCCTCCACATTCCCTTGTAACTTTTTCTGCTGTACCCTTTATCACGTTTGTTGCATCATCAGAAATCTCTGCCTTGTTTTTGAGAAGTTCCCACGATTCTTCTTCAGATAAAACATTGACTTCGAATTTCCTTTGAGCTCCCATGTTTCTGCACACATCTTCAAAGCGTGATGTTAATAGAATTTTGAACCCTTTATCATCACCTGCTGAAGGAATTCCTATAGTTCCCAACTCAATATAATCCCAAACATCATCCAATATTATGAGAATTCTTTTACCTCTGTCACCTCCAAGTCTTTCACGAAGTCGTCCAGCTCTCACAATTTTATTAGTCTTCTCTTCAATTTTCAAACCAAGCATATCAGCAAGTTGATCCTGAATCTTAGTTACATCTGGATCTTGAGATACAACCGCGATTGCAATCTCATCAAATAATTTGTCGACTTTGACTTCGTTAGCTATTTCATTTGCCATTGTCGTCTTACCTACTCCTGGCATGCCACAGATCCCAATTATGCTGACATCTTTGTCCTTCAGAGCTTCCATAATTTCCTTTTTAGTTGATATCCTCGTTCCGAAAGCCCCAAAGTCACCGGGGTTTTGATAAGGCGTCTGCACCAGCAGTTTAGGTTCGCCCACCTTTCGAAATGTACCTTCCACTTGGAGCTTAGCAACCTCAACAGTCTTCTTTGTGACTTTCCTGCCAAGCGAGTGACGGGTCTTCAAATTTGGACATCTAAGGAATATGCACTCCATTTCAGAATTTGTTACTCCTCCCAAAACTTCATATGCCTGTTTCTTTAAGTCATCGACCTTTTGCAGCCAATCCTTAACATCTGATTTGATAGTTTCTGCATTTCTTTCTGCTGTAACAACCAAGTGTCGCACATCAGATTCCTTAATTTCGAGATCTTTCACCTTATCCCTCAAAGTTTGAATTTTGTTGTTGTAGCAGAAGATATACTTGAATTGACACAAAATTGGGTCGATTGTGTACTCCACGAGCTTCCCAACAACAGAAAAGACTATTGCCTCCACCATTATCAATTTCAAACAACAGATATTCCAGCAGTATCAAAGAAGCCTATCAGCATAAAAACTGAACATGATAAGGATCTTAGAATTACATTCCACTAGAAACTATTAACAGGTAGCCTATAATATCTTGGAGCTTGTTTGGATATGATTTTAAAATTTAATTTTTTTTAAAAATCATTTTCAACTCTACATTCTATGTGATTATTAATTTTTAGTACTTTTTAACCTACCTTGAATATTAGCAAGGAAAAAAATGTTAAATTTTTCTTTGTTGTTCAATACATGCAATCCATACCAAACATATTCTTATGGGTTGTTTGATTTACTAAATTAAATACGACGTTGAATTTAATTTAAATTTTTTTGGTTCCCATTTTGAATGTCATATGTACTTGGCGTCTCTTAGACCTGGATTTCCCAAAAACATTTTTTATCAACTTTTTAATCACGTATTTCATCAAATTTTATCAAAATCTAATAAAAATATAATTTTATCTAATCAAACAAAGGCCAATGTTTTTGGCACACAAATAATGACAAGTTGGATTTCTCTCTCTTCTATCCCTTCAACAAAATTGGACCACATGTCGAATATACCCCCAAATATGAACATGGCCACATTTCCATTTGTGTAGGGTTAGGGGAAGTGGATTGATGGGGAAATTGATATTTCACAAGTCGATGACAAAATTAAAAATGGAAATTCAAGTCCTTGGAATGGGACGTGTCAAGACCATTTCTTGAAATTGTCATTTTGAATATTATTTTAATACAATCCCACGAAGTCAAACTATCAAAATCTACATCAAACAGACAGTTTGAGTCTCATAATTGAAATGGTAAATTGACTTTCTCTCGTTATATAAAGATTTTTTTTACTAATCTTTTTTACATTATCATGCATGCCATAGTATGTTTGGTAAACGACATTAGATATTAATTAAGAGTGTGTGTGGTAGGAATTTTTGGGGGAATAATTGATTTTTGAATAGTGATATGATGGGAAATGTGTGATTGAAAAAGAAGAAAAAAGTATTGATGTGATGAAAATATTATTTTATTGAAGAATGTGTGGTTGAAAATGAGAATTGATTTACTGTAGAAAATGAGAATCTGTACCAAACAGACTCTAAATGAGATTTGAACTTTAATCCTCAATAGTAGGATTTAGATTTTAGAATTTTCTGTGCTCAAAATCATCTGCAAGCTTTAATAAGATGGTACAAATTGAACAAAAGGACAGATTTGATAAAACTAATGTGATCAAAGACTGGGAACTTTCATTTGCAATTAAACTGTGATTTTTGCTCATTTTTCAGATGATTTTACTGGAATCAGATTGTCAGAATGAGTTAGCAAATTGTAATTAAATGGTTGGAAAATGCTTTTGGCCAACTACAAATGAAATGTTGAAGTGTTAATCGACACATTTATAGTAAAATCAATTTGGTAATATAGCATGACTCTTAAAATGTACTGCATCCAATAATTGCACTATATAGTTTCATAAGTGTTCTTGGTTCAACATGTATGAGAGCAACAAACGTTGTCAGTGCTAGGATCACGTTAAGGAATCTCTCTCCCATACAATTACAGCTACAAGGTTTATTATTTTCAAGTCTAGCAAAAACTATTTAAATATGACAACTTCAAACCTGTAGTAGGCATTATTTTCTCAAAACTGCAACAAATACAAGAAAAAAAATAAAACATCCTTAAAAATCTGAATTTCAACAACAAAGCAAAAGAAAAAGGAACACATGCTTCATGTACACATATCCTAGACTAGGAAAGTACGACCTAACCAATAAAAATACGGACTCACAAACAATGGCAGAGATTATAGGGTCTTTAGTCTCCCTGCACAAAAAATACAAATATAATTAAATACCAAGATTGTCAAAAATTGCTGCAGATGAACATGCAACAAGCAGAATAGGCACGCCACCGGACTGATACAGTCAAGGTTAAGCGAAAACAACAGCCAGAACATCATGAAAAAGCCGGATCGCTATCTCATACAAGAATTGGACATCACTGTACAGTTCTGATGTTAGAGCAGAGATCAGTCTTTGGGCAGAGACATAATCCTTTGATAACACCTCCACACCAGTTACATGTCAAATCCGGGCATCGCAAACTGGGATGCAAAACATTCAACTTGTGTTTGGAGCTCGACAATTTCTTTGTTATTCTCAAGTCCCTTCAGAAAAGCTTTAGGCAGTTTAGAATGTTCTCTCTGTACAGAACTAGCAATTTGGGCAGCTCTAACGAGAAAATCAGCTATCATCTCAAAATCATCCTCCAGACAGCCTCTTGATGTCATTGCAGGAGTACCTGCACCATAAATATGAAAAGCTATCACTACTGTGCAAATACTTTTATCATACAAAGCTCATGAAAGTAAAGTGAAGTTTACTCACCAATCCTTACACCTCCAGGGGAAATATTGCCACTATCATCAAAGATTGTAACTTTGTTGAGAGTCATGTGACACAGCTCACAGACCTTCTCGAAATTTTTACCTATAAATCACAATAACTAGAACCAATAAGATCATATTCTACAGTTAAAAAATCAGGAACAGAAACGTCTTGTAAACAATCCAGAGTCTATCAAAAGTTCAACGCATACGAAGGATGGGCATTGCTGTGATTATTATAATAGATGCAAGAGTTCACAAAGAAGCAAGCCATATAAATCGAGAAAAAGAAATTTCTGCAAGACACAGAATCAGGTTTATACAGTATTCTTGATCGAGGCAAATTATAAATCTTATTCCACTCTCCAGAATAACTTCATATTTAGTAACATATCGAGCAAGTTCAGGTTTCAAGCTCTAAAGTTGTTATTGACCAAAGGGCATAGAAAGCCTAGATATATCGAGTAAGTTCATTTTGTATTGAATAGAAATTTCATTTTGATAGCGCAGGACCCAAGCTGTTCCGAATAGAACGGCAAACAAGTCTCAAGCTCTAAAAGTTGCTATTGACCATAGGACATAACATTTTTTCTTCTTAGGATCTAAAAAACCTCCAATTGTCTCTGTAATGGCAGAAATTCATTAGCCATCATATTCAAGGTATAAATCACCTGCCTGCCGCCACATGGTCAACATAGAAAAATAATTACCAAAATATATAGAGATGATATCAACAAAATGATCCAAACACATTTCATCAAGACCACATGAAAATTTTGAAAACAAACAGGTTCAAAAAACTATAATTCTATGTAATAAATCAGAAAAAAATAAAAAATTCAAAACAAAAGAGGATATCAAACTACAATGCCAAACAAAGTACATGCATTTGAAAGCATTTTAGTTGTCAAAAGCATCAAAATGAAGATATGGCCGTAAAATCTTATGGAACAAACAATATACCTGTCAATCCAAGATTTCTTAGATCCCAAAGCAACATATGATTGTCGGTGCCTCCAGTGACCAGCCTACATTTTCTTCTTAATAAAGCAGATGCTAAGGCCTGAGCATTTTTCTTCACTTGTTGCATGTAAGTCTTGTACTCGAGAGTAGCCACTTGTTTCAAAGCTACTGCAAGGGCCGCAATGTGGTTGTTGTGTGGTCCCCCTTGCAACGCTGGGAAAACAGCAAAGTTTATCTTTTCCTCAAAATCATATCTATCACTGTCATCACCTTGATACAAAAGCATGCCTCTTTTCCTCGGCTTTGGGCCCTTCCTGTAGAAAATAATTCCTCCCCTTGGACCTCGAAGACTTTTATGGGTTGTAGATGTTACAACATCACAGTATTCAAAAGGATTTGCACACTCCTACAGATACACAATTAAGTTCATGATTAAAGGATCAAAAAATTCAATTTATCAAAAAGAAAAATAGAAGCAAATACAACTCCAAAATTAAAATACCACAAGGCAGGAATGGAGAAACAGTAAGAACAGCATATTGCAAATATATTCACATCACCAATTTTGAGAAAACCGCTAAGAGCAGATAGTCTTCTTTTGCATATGTCTATATATAAACATGGAGAAAACTGAGCCAGATGCACAGCATACAAGACAGTTCCTACACTGAGTGATAATATTCCTACATATATGCAATTGAACTGACATTCTCGTTGACCAAAGAATGAAATTATCTGCAAGTTCGAATTATAATTGATAAGGATGCATAAGTTAGTAAACTGAATGCGAATCTATATCTGTTATTACTATTAAACAGATAATCTGAAATTAAAAAAATATTCAAGAATAATGCTATTTGTACATCACCATTTACAAATTCTTTCACAGATCGGTGTGGTGGCAAAAAGAAAGTGGGAAGTTATATTTTTTTAGTTGGGTGGTGAAATTTTGACTCAAATCATATCTTATCACATCATTTGTTGGTAAACACATCTATAATTTGTGATGTACATATAGCACAACCGAATATTTAATTAGCCCAAAAAACTAGTTTACTAAAGTGACATTCAAAATAAAACCCCAGACGTTGATATCAGAATAATAATTGCATTTTCCCCCACAATGTTAATAACATATTCTCTCAAAGCCCTACAAAAATAGAAAGACGCTTGTAAATATGATAATCTGAATTGGATGTGAAGCCAAAAAAAAAAAGAGTGCAACACCAGAAATGAAGCAATATTAACATTGATGTTAGAGAAATACAGAAAGAGGTCTCAGAGTCAGGTGACTGATCTGAGGAAAGAATGACACCGGGATTAGTATTACTCACTTGCTTATAATGTAATCCATATACGGAAAGAAAAAAATACGAAATGAAATGAAATGAAGTAAGGTGTATAGTTTCTACATAATGGAGCTATTCCCATCCAATAAGTTAATTCGGCTGTAAGAATGCCGCTAAAAAAAATTCACTCTAACTACAGATAAGAGCAAAAATTAATGTAATACGAGACTAATGATACGAAACTTAATCTATTATTCAGAACTACACTAAATAACAGAAGCAAGCAATTTAAAGTTGAATTATCAGAAGAAAATTATGTTTCTACCATGACCAATACAGATTTCAACTATGCTGTGGGCATTATTAGCTTGGGTGCCGACCTTAAAATTCAAAGACTGCATGAAGTATGAAGGGCGTTTATAAAACAAAAGTCACAAATTCAGCTAATACAAAGTAAAAAGTAGGACAAAAGATTCTGCACAAAGAAACTAGTAACAACTAATTGAATAAAAGAAACTATTCACCTTGGCAGAAATAAGACCACTAATCTGAGCCATGTCACACAGCAATACCGCTCCACATTTATCAGCTATCTGCCTAAACCTTAAATAATCCCACTCCCGAGGGTATGAACTCCCCCCACAAATCAATATTTTTGGGCGAAAATCGATTACCCTTTCTTCCAGCTTATCATAATCTATATAACCTGTCTGTGGGTTCACCTTATACGGCAAGCTCTCAAAGAAAATTGATGCCCCTGAAATTTTCCTCCCATTAGGCAAATAGCAGCCATGACTCGTGTTCCCACCAGACGGTGTGTCCAACCCCATTATCCGATCGCCTGGCAATAACAACCCAGTATATACAGCAAAGTTTGCAGATGTGCACGAGTATGGCTGCACATTTACACCCCAATGTTCAGAATCAAGCCCAAAAGCAGTCAAAGCACGCTCACAACAGAGTGTTTCAATTTCATCAATGTATAAATTCCCACCGTAATACCGGGCGCCTGGCATTCCCTCCGAGTACTTGTTAGTCAAATGGCTTCCCAACGCATCCATTACAGCTTTACACACAAAATTCTCAGATGCAATTAATTCAATTCCTTTGTACTGCCTATGCTTCTCCTTCTCCATAATTTCATATATATCAGGATCTGAGACTCTCAAGCTCTGATTCCCCCATGCCCTAACCGCATTCCTACGCGACTCCAGCTCGTTAGTAGAAGTCTTACTGCTCTTTGAAGAGGAAGACCCTGACTCACAATCCCGTTTCCTCTTCAAGCACATCGAGTGCCCCAATATCCGAAACTCCTTCACATCTTTTTCCTCATCCTCTCCACTAACTATATTTTCATTTGAACTATTTTCAGCATGGCGAGGATGATTCTCGGTCTGCTGATCCATCAACTGAAGGGCAATCGATGGAACCTCAAACGACGGGTCCCGAATCCTCGACTCAATTTGGAACGAAATCGAATCATCGGGAATCTTTGAGCCTTGATGATTATTCGCGGGCGTAGGCAACGATGGCAACGATGAATGAGATAAAAACCCTAACGAAAGATTAGGATTGGATGGCGATTGACCTAAATCCATTGCGAAGAGCGAACTGAGTAGCGATACGCAACACAAAACAGTTGTTCGAGGCTTTCAACACAACAGAAATGAGAACCTATATAACTCAAGAATGAAAAATCAACAGAATTGGTAGCTACAAGAACGACGGCGTAAACAGTTACCAAACCTGGCGGGGGGAAGTGACTGTGGCGGCAACGTAAAATGGTGAAACTCCCACTGGAAAAAAATTGAAGAAATGGATTCGGAATTCGAACTTCAGAGCAGTAGGAGCAGAAAAGCGCTTGGAGGATTTGAGTATTTTTATATGGGGGAAGAGATGTGGCGTGGGTTTGACGAGGAACGGTAGATTCGAAGGGGGGGTGAATCTGGACAAATTACGATGAGGCGCGTGGCTTTGCGGGCACATGTTGAGTTTCCTTTTTCTCATCCCTCAAATATATAAACATGTTTCCTATAACATATTTTGTTGTGTTCCTCTACCAATATATCCTTATTTGTTTTTCCCACTTAATATACAAACTTCTTGAAAACATCCAAATACACACATTTCCCACTTCTTGAAAACATGAAACAACTCTCATTTCTCCTTCTTCAAATTTTTTATTAATTCCAACAATAATTTAATTTTACATACTGAAAATTAAATAGGAATAAATTAGGACAGATCTTGACAAAAATTAATTTTTCAATGACATTAAAGAAGCTTTCTTAATTTGTGTGAAAAACGAAACAAGCATATCTAAAAAAAAAAGGATGAGCCGCCTCCTTGAGGCCCCCATCTGTCCTGATCCTTGGTGAAAGAGGTAAATCGCAAGTTATGCCTCCAAGAGTACTGAGTGATAGGCTGTTTGTACACTTACACTTACTCAAGGGCTAAATCCATATTTCAGGATTCGAACCCTTGACGCGGCAACCTCTAGTAAAATTGTAGTTTTTTCACCTTCCTATTTTACCACTTGGAGATTAGCCCTGAGGCCGAAACAAACCTATATAATTGGGATTGGGGACGGAGTGCGTGTGTGATTAAAAAGTGGAAAAAACAATTTAAATTTTCGTTGAAATATTTTATCGTGTGAATGAAATTGAAAATGAGAATGAAAAATAAATTGCTTTATATTACCCTCTTTCGGAGTTCAAAATACTCCCACCCACACATTTTAATATCTACATCTAAAAACTTTCATCGACTTGAACGTCGAAAAAATTACAGCACCCGCACTAAGGTTCTTGATCTATTTTTCTTTGTACTTTCTCTTGAATTCCAAGGATGGATGGCGGGGCTCCCCTCCAATCATCTCCATGGTAGACTCTGCATACAAAACTTTATCATGGTGGACGCATAATATAGCATTTTAAGTAACATAATTCTTTACAAATATTACATGGCTGTGTCACCACTTTAGTACTAAAAAGTAACCTCTTCTTGCAACTTCACCATGTCACTTTTTTCCGAAAATAAAGTAAATATTTACACGCGGAAAAAACATCGTACACATTCATTTTGTCACCATGCCCTCAAACGGAACTGACGACATAAATCTGAACGTAGCGTGGTAAATTCATATCCCTGCTTCAATATCAGCCAATTCTCTGACATTTCGTAAGCGCCTTCTTTGGACGACGAGCCCAACAAGATAAAAGATGAATGAGAGAGCAACGGCGGAGTTATCAAACACGTCTATGACATTCCAACGACCTGCCAATAATCAATGATGTCTACATTAAGAAATGCACATAAAATTGTTGGTTGGGAAACATTCACAGAAGAAGCAGAAAAGTGGTTGGATAAAAGTCTTTCCAAATTTTGCAAAATAAAAGGGGAACTTTGACAGGCAAATTTGATGCCCATGAAGGGGGATGTTCACTAATTCCTCCATTTTATGCTAGTGCGTCTTCATATTTTGCTAAACCAAAACTATCAAAATTAGCTGTCTCAAACTCAAATTGAATCTTAACCAATCAGATAGAAGTACCTATTCGGAGGAAATCGAAGGGGCTGAAAGAATAAAGGATTCCCAGAAACAACTGCAAACAAAAACAGTCAAATTTTGCATTAGCAAATGTGTTCATGCATCTAATATCTGAAACAAATTGTGCAAAATAAAAAACAATAATACACAACGCATCAAAGTACCAAAATGGTTAGGAAAAACATGACAAGTAACAAAAGTTTCTGCATGACGACATTGGCCCGCAAGTTTCTAGCATTCATATGTATATATTATCTAAAGGCCCCAATTAAGGGCCAAGATGGCACATTTAAAAACAATGCATCCTTCCGAACCATAACAGGATCTTGTAAATTCTATGCAGTAATACTAGTCTCCTACATGTCCCATCGAATACAGCAGCTCACAAAAATTGTTAAATTGACTACAAGATGTTTTGCCAAAGGTCATGTATTTATCCAAGGCACTTGATCATGTGCTTTATGGTTATATTCATAATTTTGAACTTTTAACTAGCCACCTACTAACTTTCACACAGCATTTCATTTTTCTTAATTGAGCTACATCCTGTTATTCACTGAATAAAAGAGAGAAAATTATCAGGATATGAAAGGTCATTTAAGAATAATTTAAGACTTCTTAACTCTAGTTATATCTATAACGCAGTAGTCTAATTGAACGAATCAAGGCATACGTGATATGATCTAAATAAAGGGCATACGGCCTGTATATGAGGCAAACTCGTTACAAGCCGTAAAGTGATTATAGACAGGCCCCACACTTCTAAATTTTGATCCCCTAGCTTCAATTCTTTTTTCCTGTTTTTCTAATCTCTTATAAGTACATAGTTCAGATAGAGCATCCTGACCCTTCATTATATTTTTGACTTTTTTCCAGTTTTCCTAATCTCTTATAATCTTCAGCCACGCATCAAAATACACCACAGCCTCCTACACAGGAGCAAGAACTCATAAAAAACCCTAGACCCTTTGGTGTTCTCATCACCCTTCTCGCCCTCCTCTGCCCTAGATCTCACATGTTGGACAAGAGATTTCAAGGGAGTGCAATCATAATAACTAATAAGCATTTGAAATGCAATCTGAAGAAAATAGTGTTTTTTCCACTCTAATACTTCCCTTCAGCAAGCTTATATCATAACAAATATGTCCACGTAATACAATCCTTCATGGTTACTGATTAGTTCCTCTGATTTCGCACATGGGGTAAACACACTTTCATATCAATTCGAGTACTTGACTTGTCAAACATAAAACTCCAGATTAAACTTTGCTTTCCAAAAACTTGCACAAAGAAGATTTGCCCTCGATGCTGAAACGCACAAAAACTAGGAAACTTCTGAAAAGATCCTGAAAAATTCTAATTCAAATAATTTACTTTGGCGGAGTTGGTAAAATATGTAACAAAGCCAGTAATAACTAATAAGACAGCATCAGTTAAGCAAAAGGAAATAATTGCAATTGAAACATTATTATCTTGTAAGCAATGATAAAAGTGAACTGAATGGTTAGTACAAGAGGAATCACCCATTCCTTTTCTTGTAAAAGATATATTAACTTAACTGCAATCATTCGCAATTCGAAGAGGCGAGGTCTCTCGGGATTCAACATGTCACGAAACAGTCTCTTGAAGTATAATGGAATGGCAAGCATTTTCTGTTTTATGCAGAGGTAGATAAAAAATTCAAAGGTCCAGTAAAGTATTGAAAATGTTATGACATGCCCTTACAGTCGTATGAAAATCAACGAGTATAACATTTCAAATGAACAATGCTGATTAGAAACCAAGATGCTCCAAGTCATTGATCCCACAAAACTTGCAACAAACAATAAATGAAAGTTTCTACTTCTCTCATTTGAGGACAAATTTCTAGTTAATTTTTTGCAATATAGATAGTTTTACACAACAAAAACACTGTAGTTCTCCAACAATGACAATATATACACACACACACACACACATTAGCCTGACTTAAAGTTTATTTTTAGTCTGGTCCTGGATCCACCCCTAATTTTTGACCCGGCACTTTGTCCTTATCTTAACAACTTGTGATTCTTAAATGTCGTACATAGTGACAACAGCACAACATTCATCTCTGAGCATGCCAATTCCTGGATCTTTTCAGGGTAGCCATAATATCTACTTGGGGACAAAAATAAATGAAATATTTTGGCTTTATTTGTTGTCAAATTTTCCTCAATATAAAGTAAGGTTTTATTGAGTTGTGGGTCATCAATCAACTTTCTAATTTCATTTCCTTTGATACTCCTAAATATTACGCAACATGAATCCTACTCCAATATAAAATGGTCATTAAACATCATATTTGATTCTCAGATTGAGATAGAGATCATCAACGATGACAGCTATTTATTCACTTTATAACATTTGTCATAACTAACGTTAATTCCTACGTGCTCTGTTTTGATGTAACTGGAAGCAATATATTATGGAAACATGTCCATAACTAACGTTAATGTAACTGGAAGCAATATATTATGGAAACATAAACCCTGGCAAAATGCTAGAGTTTTATTTAAAGTCTTCACAAAACTTGAAGCAATATATTATAGAATGGTGATCAAAATGCCCATCCAATTCAATTTATTATTCAATCTCAAAATTCCTTCAAAGAGGTCTAACTAGCATCCCCACTATTTAAGTATATGCATATGTTTTCAAGTATCATGTCTATAGAGATGTATCAACTTACCAGCAGTAATCCAGAAATACCTCCCACAAACAGACGGTTGTAATTATTAACATTCTTTAAAACCTGAGAAATTTCGGTTTCGTGCTGACTGTACAATGATGCTTCAGGTGTCAATTTAGTTATGTGCTGAGAGCACATTGGACACTTGCAAGGCCGCAATGCAGCGCTGAAGTTCCAATACTGCAAAATACAACCTCCTACAAGAGGCAAATGTCAAATGGTGAGACACATTTAAAACTGAATTTTAAACAAAAGCAAAAAAGGAAGGGAGGTCAGAAAGCAGCATTCATGACAAATGCTTCAATCCAAAATTCTCTTCTTTTTTTTTTTTTTAACTAGACATAAAGAACAGGTAATAATCTTATACATTCAGAGCACACTGGAAGAATGTGACTTTAGAAGTCTCTATTTGTCAGAGTGAGTCGCATTCTCTTTTCTCTCAACAAGGTGATAGTGAAAATCATATGAAGCTCTTCAATATGGCAAACAATCAGTAAAAATATAAAATCAAACAAGATTCTTGCAAGTACAAATACAAAACAGAAGCCACCAAACAATCATCGAAAGATAAAATATAATCAAATCGTCATAATCTATTTTACCAGCACTCTCTCAGTGCATGATCATGGATCACGGGCAAGTCACAGCGAAACTATTCTCGCCGGCCATTATAAGATATTGGGCATCAAGGTGTGGTTGAACAGGTCCCCACGGTTAGCAGCAGAGAATGAGCCTCGCCACAGCTTTCGACATTATTAACAATGGAGAGTTATAACATACTCCTCTTTTCATTTTAAAACTAGAAGACAAACCTACACGAGTATTTGTTCATTTTTACCTCAAAAAACTGCTTACAAGAAAGATTACTCATCTCAAGGACACAACAACGAATTTCACCAGCAAAATTTCAAAGTCAAATCTGTAAGTTCCGTCAAAATATTTCTCAGTCAAATTTTTACATTGTGTTAAATCTCCAAATACACAAATAAAATCAATGTCTAATTTAGCGGTTATATCTTTAAACAACGCCAGTATTATCTGACCAAGAAACAATATCTAAAGAACAGATTAATAATTAACCACAAATGAACAGCCAGCCTTACATACCGCAGTACCAATGGCCACAAGGACCACGGCAGGGAACATTGAAGTTCCCGAAACAGATAGGACACACGTCGTCCGTTGGTGGAGTCTCCATATTTGACCACTTTCTCTCTGCAACCACAAGGCTCGTACTAGACGGTGCCGTTTCGGGAGGCGATAACGATGTATCAGCATCTTCGGCTGCTGTTCTCTCACTAGACGACGCCGATTTCTCGTGACTAGTAGTTTCTTGTTCATTATCTTCAAGTATTTCTCCTCCTCCATTCTTATCGGCCATAGGCGGAGAATCCAAGTTGGGCTTTAGGGTTTGTAGGTGATTTTGGGGGAAGGACCGCGTCAACTCATCTTGATTGGGATTTTAACTGAGAATTGTTGGTGAAATTGAAGGAGTGAATTGGCGTGCTCTGCTATGTAAATTGAAGATGACAGGGTACGGATCATGTTTGAGCAAATTACGGGGAGAGTTTACTTTTCAGCTTGACTCTCTACTTGATAAAATTTCACCATTGGTCCTTGATTTATAGCTTTTGTAGTTATTGTATCCTCAACTTTGGCAATAATCCAAACATTAGGCAAATACAAAGAAAAAATTTATTATTGCAATCAAATTTGGATTTTGAGTTCAAAATGTTGGGAACAATAATGAGTGGAAGCGGAAGGAGCGTACGAGCCAAGTAGATTTTTATTATTATTATTATTTTTTTTTTTTTTTGCCTCCATATGCAATAGCAATGGTGGAGGGCAATTGTTTGAAGTGTGTTAATCAAATAGATTTATTATTGAATAATGAAATTCAAATCACACTGATGTTTCGAATCGATCTACGTGATAGTGTGATCCTTATTACATTGTCAAATAAAATTATAATATATTTATGCATTGGATAATGTGACACTAAAATCATTGCTACATAGAATGGGTACGAATTACTAGTGGGGCTATCTTTATTTCGTGAATCCCTATGCATGTTGATTTGTGTTGTGCGCCTCGATTTGATGACGATGGACCACCAACAATGGTAGTTTTTTCCTCATATTACTCATATCTATTCCTCTTAATTCATTTAACTAAAATATGGATAAAATGGTATTTATGATAGAGTAGTGTCATTCATCTCCAGTGGGGATGAAAATACAGTTTATATGACTTTAAATGATAGGTGAAATTAAATAAGTCATTTAATTTCACATATTATTTAATGACACATTAACGCTACATAGACTGTGTATTCATCCTCAGAGAGGATGAATAGCATTACTCTTTCTGATAAGTTTTAACTCGTGTGATTATGATAAATAGAACCAATCATTGAAGATAAACACCATATGAAACTTATAAGTTGGAGACCACATTACTAGGAAGGAGGGAGGGAGAGAGAGATGTTAAGGATTGACTTTCTAAAAAAGACTATAGAATAAGGACAAATATTACAATTTTTCCTTTTTGGTGATGGATATTCATGTCATAAAATGTTATAACCCTACTAAACAAGGCGATACACATAAAAGGAGTCCAGGGACAACCATATTGCCATCAAAATAAAAATTGCTTACACCTCATTTTTCACATGTTATTTACTTATTAAGCCCTTGTTTGGTAATCGTTATTTTCAAAATATATTTCCACCTCCCTTATTTTCGATTATACATTCTTCCATAAAATAATATTATACGCAAACTCAAATATTTTCCTTATTTTTTAACTACACATTCTCCAATAAAATACTATTTCAAAATGTATTTTAGGCAAAAAAAAATGGGACTCAAACATAAACTAAATTGAAATATAACTAGTTATTTAATTATCTTTTAAATTATTGTGTACAATCCAAGCCTATCGGTAAATCATTTATGAGTCATTCATTGAATGACTTCTTATTTCAACAAGAATTAAAAAATTAAGGGATTGTTCTCTTTGTGTTTTGAGTTTTGAATTCATTTTGAGTGTTCATTTTGAGATTGTTGAAAATGTATTCTTTTTGGCATTTTGAAAAATTGTTTTGAAAATACCAAAAACGTGTTTTGAAAATTTTGGCTTGATTATAACTGAAACCATCCAAAACGACAAATTTGTCGTTTTGAGTTTTCTTTGTAAATTTTTAATTTATTTTCAAAAATGCGTTTTAAAAAATAGAAAAGAGAACGCATTTTCACTGTTTTGAAAAATCGAAAACAGAAAATATTTTCAAAATGATAAGGAGAACATACACTAATCTTTTCCAAATATCAATTATAAAACAATCAATGGGCAAACGACTACCACTATTCTGTAAGTTGACTACCAAGTTTGAAAGCAGCAAATTTTATAGAAATAATAGAAAAAATGAATATTCTTTTCCTTTTTCTTTCTTTCTTTCTTTCTTTCTTTCTGTTTTTTTTTTTTTTTGCTTGGCCTCCCAATACAATACATATATTTTTATTTTTATTTTACTCACTTTCAACTATATGAAGTGAATTCCATCAATGTAATTTTAGAAAAATGTAGTTAGAAAAGGTTAAGCGTGTGTTCGGAGAATAGAGAGAGGTAGATGCGTATCATTTATTTGTTTTTCGTATACCAAGACTATATTTGTAAATAATTGTAGTATATTTATCAAAGGTAGTTTTCACGGTAATTATATTTATATAATAATTTTTATTAGTCATACCACATTTTAATTGTAGTTAAGGCCATCCAAATTTGCTTATTATAACATTTATGTTCCTTACGTTGTTTCGACTCATTTTCATCTTCAATCTTCCATTATTTAGCACTCGTATATGATATTGGTTTCCTTTAAAAAAAAACGTCCATTAGGAGGATGTAAAACACTTGTAGCATGCTTGAGCCCCATTTTTCGTGTAGAATATTTTTTTTAAAATGATAGATTGATGGAGAATGTGCAATTAAAAAATAGAATTTTGCTATTTGTCGGAGCCCTGGACAAACAAGGGACACCACATGCGCCCGCTAGAGTGACAAGCAGCAAAACCCTAAAAAATAAGAAAGTGTTTTGGATTTACGCGTAATATTATTTGATTGAAAAATGTATGATTTTTTTAAAAAAGAAAAAAATGTATTTTGAAAAAAATGGGGATCAAACAAGGACTTATTATCTGATCATATTTTTTAGAATATAACAAATGCAAAAGTATGATAAAAAAAAAATTTCTTCATTTTAAAGCACACAATTTTATTTATTTTTAACATAAACCACCATCAAAGACGATATTTGATAATTAGTAGAAGGCTGAAGATAAAAATTCTATATATAAAAAAAAGGCTAAATATATTCGCGTTACAATTATTAATAACTAAACTATATTTTAATTACATAAGAGTTCACAACAATTACGCATTCTCACATTTAAGTCTCGAATTATTTTTCATTGTATTCTTATTCTCAAATTAAGTTTCTCTCAAAAGAATTCTTTAAAACAAAGTAAAAAAAAAAACTCATTTGCCCATCGTATTTTTGAATAAACAAAATAAATAATACTGCAAAAACGCGATTAAATGAAATTCTCTCAATTCTCTACGGTCTGGAAAATTCAGTAAAAACAATAAACTAAAAAAAGGTCACAGGCTTTTCAGTAGTAGTGAGGCCACTTATGCTCACAGCCAATAGGAAAACTTCTCGTACATAACAGAATAACCGCAAATAAAGCAATTAATAATAGGGAAGAATATATAAATCCAACTTTTACTTATACACATTTCAAAATTAAGGTTAGATGTTTTAAATTTCAAAAATCAGGTTTTTATTTAAATTTATTTATTTATGAATGAATGAATTAATTATATGTTTTATTAATAAATATATAACGGTCACATATATATACAATTTGGTCACAATTCGAATTTTTTTAGGTCACAATTCAAAAATTTCATAGGTCACAATTTGTTCATCGGTCACAACTTAAAAATTTAAAAGTCACAATTTTTTCATCGGTCACAAATCACAAAATTTGTAAGTCACAATACTTATTTACGGTCACAATTTATCAATTAATTGGTCACAATTAATAATTTTTAGGTCACAATTAATAATTTTTTGGTCACAATCAAATTATTTGTGACCACCACCAAAATCGTTTGTGACCACCACCAAGTCACAAATCACACGCAGAACACACAAGCACCGCCAACCCCACCCAAACACGGAACCACCAAAATGGTCACAAACAATCAAATTATTTGTGACCACTCGTTTGTGACCACCACCAAGTCACAAATCACACAACCACCGCCAACACCACCCAAACACGGTACCACGGCCTGACGGCCGCCACTACCACTCCAACGACGACAAAAACCACGATCTCACCACAAAATGGGCGATTTCGACAATTCAAAAACCCCCCAACTACAACAACAGAACACACACGACCAACCGCACCCGCCGCCAACCGCACACAGAACAGATCTGCACCTCCTCAAATTATTTGTGACCACCACACCATCGCCTACACCGCACCGCCAACAACAACAAACACCACGCCTCAACACCATGAAACCAGACTCACCCGCCAGATCCAACACCACGCCTCAACACCACGAAACCCCGTCAGATCCACCACTGCGAGAAAATGTCTCAGAAAACTGGCGGTCGCCCTCCACCAGCAACATCTCGACCACAACGCTGCAACGACTCCCACCAACGCGAGAAAATGTCTCAGAAAACTGGCGGTCGCCACCTCCACTAGCAACATCTAGTCCGCATCGCTCCTGCCGGCAGCAGTGTCGACACTGCTATAGAAGGGGAGGAGAAGGGTGGAGAAGGGAGGGAGGGGAGGAGAGGAGAAAGGTGGAGCGCGACGCCGACGCTACGTTGTCGGACCGGCGACGGAGAGAGAGGAGGCAGGGGAGAGGAGATCCATTTTGAGAGAGAGAGAGAGAGAGAGAGTATATAAGTTAATTGATTTTAGGGTATATATAAATTAATTTATTGTAAATAGATATAAAAATAAAAATAAAAAAATGTTTTTATTTTATTAATTAAAACCTAATTTTTGTAGTATGAAACTTGATTCATGATTTTTGAAAATGGTAATTTAAAAGTAGGGGTGGGTGTAATTTCCTCTTAATAATATTTAAAAAATAAATCTGGTGATGATGGGTCTTGTGGTTAACTTGGACCTGTTCTCCAATACTTGTAAAAGTTATTGGACCGTTGTCAAAAGCCCAGTTTCCAACAACTCAAGCCCATTTCTCTAACCTTCAATCATTCTATATTTATTGTTTTTTTTTTAAATTAATTTTTTTTCTTTTTCAAATAGACAGCAAGATTACAATTTTGCTACAAAATAAAGAAAATTATGCACTATTTCATTAAGGGATACTCCCTCCGTCCCAATTATATAGGCCGTGTTTCCTTTTTCTCTTGTCCCAAATATATAGGCTTGTTTCCTAATGTAGAATATTTTATTGTGTTCTTTTACTAATATACCCTTATTAAATTTTCCCCACTTAATATGCAAACTTCTTGAAAATTCAAATTCTTTATGAATTCCAACAATAATTTAGTTTTACCCACTGAAAATTAAATAGGGGTAAATTAGGAAAGATCTTGGCAAAAATTAATTTTCCAATGACATTAAATAAGTTTTCTTAATCCGTGTGAAAAACCAAACAAGCATATATAATTGGGACGGAGGGAGTATTTTTTTCTGATTTATGAAAAGATTAAAAGAAAATCGCTCATTCGATTTCCTACTAATAAAAAGTTAATTTTCCATAATTTAATTTTCATTTCTAAACAAGCCCTTAAACTCTAAAAACTTTTTTAATTGAATAACTTATATAGAATTTAATGAATTTTTAGACTTTTGTAGACCGTTACATAATCAAGTCTTTCATATCTATATACTATCATTTAAAGACTTATATAGAGTTAGGGCCTGTCTGGCCCCCCTTCTACCAATTGATTTTTGGAACGTTGCTTCCTCTGATGGGACCCATGCACGAGAGAACTAGTCAACAAAGGTGGACTGATTTGGTGCCCAACGGTCAGAAAAATGGCATTTCTTGACTTTGAACGGTAGGAATTTTAATTATAATCAATCACAGACAGCCTCTTAATTTGACTAAGTAGATACTTTCATTTTAGGGGGAAAAAAATCTTGTATTAAAATTATCTATATAACTATTTTTTTGTATTATTTATTTATGCACCATAACATAATAATATTCTGAATCATTACTTGCATGACAAAGTGATCCAAATTACAAAGTAACAAAATTATATTATTCTTGTGAATAAAAATGTTTTTTGAATCCAAAACACAAAGTAACAAAAGCACTTTATCGCACTTCTACTTTTAAAAAAAATATATGTGATGAGCAAATAAGTAAATTTACATCTTTCTAACGGACTTTTGGACATAAACTATTATTAAAGATGAAATGTGACAACTAACAAAAGATTGAGGATAAGAATACGTTAAAAAAATTGTTATAAAAGCTATAATAAATAAACGGTGAAAACTTTAAGTGCAATTAAATGTAGCGTGAATATAATTGCCCTTATAATTTTAAAAGGGTAATTTAGTAAGTTCATACCATTTACAGTATCATGTTTATGATTATTTCTTTAATGTAAAGATAACAACAAATCAACAGAGTATATTTTATTAAAATACTGAAAATATGTAAATTGTAAATACATTAAAGTGCAGTGTATTATGTAAATTTCCCTTTTCTGTCGACAAGGTATTCTTTTCTAGACTTGGCTTTAACATTCAACGCATAATTTGGGGGGTTGGGGTCGGTGTTGGGGTGGAGTGATATCATCTATTAATAGTAATTATTATTCAACATCACTGGCGTCAAACACCAATCTATATGACAATTATATGGTATTAAATGATAGATTCACTTAAATACAATGTCACATAATATATTTAATTGAACCTATCAAGTACGACCACCTTGATTGATGTTCTAACTCCACTAATGCTAGATAACATTATTCATCTAGTATTGAGCTCAATGTGTCTCAATACCAATGCAAGAGCCAAGATGCACGACAAGAAGAAAAATATGCTAACTGCTACAATTCATTCACATTGCCTGAACTACAAGTCTACAAACTTGTTTGGCTACACATTGAAAATAGGACATTTTCATCCCCTAATGAAACATAAAACAGGATCACAAATAACATATCATCCCCCCAAGGACACACTTGGAACCTATATAACTCTTAACCATGAACCTAATTTCCAGTGGTTGACCATGAAGGTAAAACTCTTCCATCATTGCGACCTACGTTTAAATCAGGGCCAACAAAGAGGTTGTCATCGAAATCAACATCCTCGAATAAATCATTATAATAAGGTTCTGTATGGTTGACTCTTTCTGAATCCTTGTACTGCTTTTTCACAAACCTTTTCTTGGAGCGAGTATTGCTCTCAGTGAAGTCATTGTCAACTTCTGAATTCCCATTCGGGACATCAGTCGACTGTCTTCTCTTCTTTGAATCCGTACTATCATTACTGCTGCTGCTATTTCTGTCCTTGTATTCCCTTATGGTAGCTTCAATGGTTTCCAACACTCGATCTCCATATTTGGTTATTCTACCCCTGAACCATCGTGTAAATTAGCGTCATGAAGATAGTTAAAGTAGAAGCTTTTACAAATGTCTATGACTTACTTGCCGATGCCGCTAATATCTTGAAGTTCACCTATAGTTCTGGGTATTCTGTTGCTGATCTGCTGTAATTGAGCATTTCTAGAAGAGGAAAGAGAAAAAAAAATAGCAAGAGAGTATATTAGACTATGCAATTATGCTTTTAAACATAATTCCCAAATTGGATGAGCCCTTAAGCCGGAAAATAATCACAATGTTTCGTTAAGCCAAAAAAAGAGTAAAAGTGCAAGTACTTAAAAGTAACTTTGTAAGCTCAGCCAAAAATTTATCACAAAAATTAAAATTATCTTTTGGTTTAAAAACTTGCTTTTCTAAATAGAGGTAAAAAGGAACAGAGAAGAAGACAAGAATATAAACAAACCCGAAAATGTGGTGTGCACATGTGCCATCTCCAGCCTCCTTGATAAGAATATTTCTAAGCATACGCAGTGAAGAAAACAGTTTTGCTGATAATTTCTGTTACGGCGCAAGAAAAAAAAACATTTTGTAAAACTTCTAGTGAATTATACTATTAGGCTATTAGACGAAAATTTAGGAAAGAAAATATTCATCAATTATCATAAATGTACCAAATCAATATCTGACTGAAGCCCCGTAGAAGTACCCATCTGCAGGGGAATTTGCTTTGCTGACGTCAGTGGGCCTTTAGCTGGAGTGGCTTGTGATCGACCTGCTTTAACGGCTTTGAAGGAAGATGGAAATCTGCAAGAAATATTAAAATACCAGACCAAAATGGAATCTCTCATCAACATGTATCATTCAACAGAGAATTTGAATGAGCTAACCACATTTTATACCATAAATGCTACTTGTATCTATGTTAATAAAAATGACTTTGCCTTCTAAGTTCCAATATTAGAAATATTTGTCAGGATATTAGCGTAGCTTCATGACAATAAAGCACGACCAAGAGAAACAGGAAATTTATAAAAGAAAGGTCAAAATGCAGATTTCGAAAGGTGTCAAAATTATTTAGTCCAAAATTCAGATATTAGACGTGGAAGAAGCTCAGAAGCAAATTCAGTGAATAGGAGAAGAATTTAGCATGGACAAATTGCTCTGAAACTGACAAAGTGAGGGTGGATCGCTGATATTTACTCCAAAACAAAAACAAAAACGTTGGTAAGAATTGATTGGCACAACCTAGTGTGATTCAATCATACTAATTTAAATCAGTGACTAGTAAATAAAAGTTGACCTATACATGCCTAGAAGTGTGGAATTTTTGATAGCCATCTCGAACTGTATGAATATGTTCGCTTAATGCCCCATGAATATCCGACAGAAACTGATTTTAGAGACATTGATGGTTCTAAATCGCGTCACAAGTGCATGACTTAGTAACAGAGTATTATCTTTCAATTATAATTGCTTCAAGATAGTAGTCTAAGAGTTACATCAACTTTCATATAAATTAGAAGGAAAAAAGAAGCATCATTAATCATAAGAAATTGAACCTTAATTTAATTGTCTGGCCACCAGCAAAAAGATTGTGCGCCTTGGATTCATTGACCTGAAGGTAAGAGGTCATCACGACATTCACGAGAGAAAAAGAAATTTTACTCTAGTTTCAAGAGTTCTCAATGATATATACTTCCCGATGAAGATAAATTCAAGATATAGCATGTTATACCTTTAAAACAGATGACACTGATCCATAAATATCACTTTTTTTCACCTCTTCCACAAGAATATCCTCAGTGACTAGGTAACGTAGCACACGGGATGCTTCACCCTTGGCCAAATGTTTTCCAGCTCCATGCATGCTCAAGGTATTGTGTCTGTGTTTCTTAACCTATGTTTTTGTATTGGAATGGCGTAAAAATTAATTGTTGAAAACATGAAAAGAGAACACTTTTAATCATCAGGACGTACAAATTGGCTTAAAGAACCCTTGTAGACTTCCAAGATATGTGACGATGAAAACTGTTGTCCTGTCATCTTCACCAATTCAACCTGTGCATCACACAGTACAACCTTTTGTGAACTTGTACAAATACCATGTTGACATTTTACATCAAATAAAAGATAGAATACCAGAAACAGATGTACGATAGAATATAGGCAAATCAAGAAGGAAAAATAGGACAAAATAAAGATGTGGAATAAAGGGAACCAGTTGCTTTGCAGGCTCAGTGACATTTTTTTCAATACAGCTTTGTGTCTTGGAGCAATTATCACATGTGCTCTGGCAGTTTAGCGAATCGAACTTTTCTCCAAAATGAAGAAGTTGTAGGAGACGTCGACAATCGACATCATTTTCACAGTAGCTGACCTGCAAAAAGATTGTTGAACAATATTAACAAATGAGTGACTAACGTAACAGTAAAATGAGTTCTATTAGTACCATTCGCAGGACATTCTCAGTGTTTGTCTCCAGTAAACTCCCTGAAGCTGATGTACTTGCACGATAGCATCCAGATGCGAAGGGAGTTTGCTCGATTACACCTTGACTAATCATGTGTTTCACCCGAATCTGCAGAGAACCAGAAAGGAGTACGAGTGTTCAGAGAGGAAAAGTGTTTACATATAACTCAGTGGATGAATAAATCCAGATATCAATAATTCAGTGAAACCAGAGCCAAAAAAAATAAATAAATAGAGTAACAAGAGTGGAGAGAAAGAGAAGATAGCATCTCATTTCAGAACGCACATAATCACTGTAACTGTAGTACAATACACAAGATGAAGGCAGACCATCTCTACCAGCACGACCACACTCCTACAAAAAGAAGAAGTTAACATCTTATCAGATCAGAAATTATTCTTCCCTGCTGTGATAGCCCAGAAATTTTTGGAATATATTATACGACAAAATTATTTATATGCATTATTGTGGCTGTTGCATGGTAAATCGTCACGATCCATCCAAAATCTTTCGCAAGTCTCTATAAGGTTAAAAATACTTAAAATCCTTCACATGATCATATAAATTCTATTTTCTCTAAAAATGAATATTTTCCTTATTTACACTTGAGTCCTCAAACTTTCAAGATGTTACACTTAGTCCTTAACTTTCCTTGAAATTTCAATCTAAATCCAATTTATTTATTACCATGCAACAACCACAACAATGCATATAAATAATTTTATCAAGTAATATATTCAAAAATTCCTGGGATATGACAGATGCTATACTAAAAGCATCATACATCATTAAAAAAGCAGAAGGCAAAAGGACCATGCATTGTCCGATTTTTACCTGATGGTAGCCTTCAATAGACTTTGGAAGGGAATGGTGAATGACAAACCGAACATCAGGCTTATTGATACCTAAAATATTCATGTTAGTACATGGAGTTATAGTCCCAAAGACAGAATAGAAGAAGGAAATATACCCATGCCAAATGCAACGGTTGCACATATTATGTTGATCTCGTCCTTGCTCCACTGTTTCTGGATTGTTGAGCGCTGAGCAGAATCCATGCTACCATGGTAAAAGGCTGCTTTATGTCCGTATTCCTGACAAACACGTGTCAATATTTAAAAGTCAAAAAGAAGTTGATATTTTAAGTGTCAAGTTTAATATGAGCATGTCTTTTTATCAATATTGTGGTCTAGAATTTTTTTCTGTTAGATCATTCCAGCTATTTCTATCAACCCACCGACCAAATTTCAATTAAGATTCAAATGCAAATTTCGAGTGGTTGTTCTTCAAAATGAAATACAGTGTAAATTAATATCTACAAATATGAATTGAAGGAACTCAAATGCTAAAAGGGGAGATAGGGACAAACTGTAAGCATGGAGGCAAATGACCTATGATGTGTGGACTCGGGTACGAGCATCGGGTATAGATACGTATCTAAGTGTCGAATCTTTTATTTACTAAAATATAGGATACGAGGACGTGGATAAAAAGAGTCGAAATTTCGGACACGGGTACGTTAGTACATCTTTCAAAATTCAATTTTTTAACTAACTCAAGATGTCATTTTAAATAGACCAAAATCAATTGTTCACAAAGAAGGAAATAAGTATTGAATAAGAGGTTAAAATGAATAAAATAGAATTTTGGGATTTAGTTTTTAATTATGAGAAGTTAATTACTAAATGTTATATAAAATATAAAATAAGAGACTTGATTACAATTTGGACTGGGTGGAACACTAAATAGCACTATATGAAACCCATTTTCATTTTATATATAGAAAACCCTAAACCATCGATAAAGAGAGGGAAATAAGGAAAAAAAGAAGAAAAGGGAAAGAAAAAAGAAAGAAGGGAAAGAAAACCTAGTGCTGCCGCCTTCCTCCACGGCTCCACCCTCCCAACGGCGGGCGCTAGATTTACAGAGAACAAAAAAGGGAAAAAAAGGGAAAGAAAAAAAAAGAAGAAGAAGAAAGAAGCAGAAATGGCGAAGTTTGTTGAAACTTGAAGGATCCAAAACATATCCTATACACATACCCATGTCGTATCGTGTCGACATGAGTACTTCGTCCATTTCGAAAAGTCCGAGTATCAGAGGGCAAATCTATAGCATAGCAGTCAGTCCTATCCGCCATGATCAAAGAAAATATTTATGGAATGTGCATCTTTTATATGGAGTATAACGATATACTCTTTCTTTCCAGCAAAGACGACTCATGTTGAGATGTTTTCAGCACCAAGTTCAACGCAACCACCGCATTCCTTTAACCAGATATAGTAGACTATCTTGGTGTATGATTTATAGGAGATCAGTTCCATGTAAACCTAAGTCAAAGTAAATAGTGTGAAATGGTTCGGGAACAATATATAAGCCCCATCTTGTATCATGAATCATAAATAATGATTGTGGATTTAAGCAACTATATAGGTTGTTACTTGTTCCAATAAAAAGAAAGATAAGGAACTCAAAAGAAAAGAATCTGAAGAAGCACCATAGGAATGGTGCTTCTGTGGGATTCCACATGAAAAATTTTGTATATTGGAAAAAAATTTAACAGTAGAGTGAGGGTTGTTCATTGAGGGAAAGAGTTCTTTAATTCTAGTTTGTGTAGGAATACATTTTCTGCAGTCTCAAAGTTCAAGTTTTCTGGCAAACAGGTTGCTCTCCCTTGATTCTTCTTACAAAATTTGTTTTTCTGAAAAAATTTAAACCAGTACTCCTGAGGAAGAGAAGAACGCGAGGTTTCACCTTGCAACGTGCAGCAAGGAAAAATGAGGTGACAATCTCAAGATTTAATGGAAAATAATATAGAAAAATTACTAGTATAGTTATGACCGGCCCATGCTGAATAAAGGAGATGGCAGCAAGGGTGTGCAGGATGGACCACTTGGTCCAACATTTTTGTTTTTTTGGTTGATGCCTGAAAATAAAAGGTCCACATAGGTTGGAGAACCTGCTGGCTCAGCCAATGTTTACACCTAATTTCTGCCGTTCAAGAAGGAGCAACTGAGTTGATCACAAATTTACAGCCATTATATGAAAATTCAACTTATCGATAATGTATGACACTCGTAGGAGCTCAAGGAGAGTGAAAAATATTAGAAATTTCATTTAACTGGCTACCAACATTTGAAATGTAGACTATAAGAAGTAGAAATGGCCTTTGAAATAAGGAGTGAAGAATAACTTCTATCCTTATTATATAACTAAATATTGTCATCTTTCAGCATCTTAAAGTGACATTGTATTTTCCATTACGTTAAACAACCTTCTCCATGGCAATTTGCTTCCGAAGAAATAAAATACAGTTGCAATTAGAAAAGCAAGGAAGTCAAGATAGAGGTCTATGCTCCATAAGATTCAAGCAGTTAAGTAAAAACATATTGAATGTAATTAAATAGAATCATTATGTAAAAAAGAGGGGAAGTTTCATTTATTTTTGACTATTGACAAACACCCATAAACATCCCAAAAAAACTGAAATATACTTGTTATGAGTGCAGATAGATACAATGTTTCGATTAAATTGATAAATAATTATTGCAATTAAAACAAGGATTATTTCAACAGGTCTTTGTTACTGCAGCATCAATAATGCATGGTGAAAGGGAAATAAACATCCAAGGAAAGAACTAAACCTGCAACTTTTCAGCAACTTTTTCACAATCCATTCTTGAAAGACAATAGATGATGCCACATTCATCAAAATGGTTGTCCTTTATAAACCTGTCAATGTCTTCCACGCACTTCTTTGTCTTGGGAACAACAGAATATCTGCAATATACGCATAGTAAGCCATTGAAATAGTCAGCAACACACGCCTTCACTTAGCACTTACCGTAAGTTCGGACGGTTAAAACTCTGCCGAAAAACAATGCAATTTACTAATCCGAGAGCCTGCACAACATCTTCCTTGACACTAATGGTGGCAGTAGCAGTTAATGCTAGAACAGGTATAGTTGGAAATTTCTGTTTCAAGATACCAAGTCCCTGCATAGGTACCACCAAAAAGTTAAAACTAAACTCAAGCACCCTTCAAATCTAATTTATAGGAAACAAGTGATAAAAATAAAATTTTCTAATACTAGAAAACCACATGAGTGATGCAGCATTCAACCCGAGGATCCCTCTAACCAAAATCAATGTGGCATAATTCAGGGCTTCAAAACATAAAGAACCTTGTAATCAGGTCTAAAATCATGCCCCCATTGACTGACACAATGAGCTTCATCAATAACAATCCTAGCAAGAGATTCACGAGCATGTAGACTTTCCAAGTGTCGCAGCAAAACGTCGCTTCTGCATTAGCATAAATTATTATGGAAACCTCTGAATTTACCGAAGCGTGTGAGGGCAAAGTAAGTACACATTTAAGCAGTTCTAAATTGCATCCAATCGATCCAATTATATTTCAGTCAGGAAATTTACACCATTATATGAATACCTTGTTCTAGTCATTCTCAAAGACAAATAGTAGATATATTGATTTCCAAATGACTTAATTACTCTTGCATGAAATAAAATGCAGTCTAACAAATTATCGACGTGATAACAACAGCTAGAAATTTCATAGGAGGGCTCATAAGATCATTGTTTAAAAAGAAAAAATGAAAATCTATTTTCGAGGCTTACACCTCAAGTCTTTACCTTGCCTAATAGAAGTAAAACCCATTAGTACCCTATTAAGCCTTTTTTATTATTGCGTGAGACAGCATATCTTTTCGAATGGGTAGATCCAATGACAGTTCCATTTCTTAAAAGTAAAACCATTAATCGAAATAGTGAAATTGAAGGCACAACCAAGCTCATAACTTATTACACTTTTTAAAATGTGGAAACAGAATGATAAATTCATCTACTTGCAGGTAACTTGGGAAGACTATACTCACTTAGCAACTTTCTCTGGGGTGACATACAACAGCTTGTATTTGCAGTACTCTGAGCTAAGCTCTCTGAAAATCTCTTGCTGCTCGGTCCACTCCATATTGGCACTTAGATAAGCAGCAGGTATATTCGCCTTGGTTGTTGTTTGAGGGAAATAAGCAGCACATTAGGCTGGATGTTATCAAAATTAAATGCAGTTATAGGTGTACCTAAACCAATGTGATGGACAAGATTACCTGCACTAAATGCATTATCTGATCTTGGATAAGAGAGACGAGAGGTGATATCACTAAAGTTATTCCGGGACATATCAGAGCAGGGAGCTACAAGAAGAAAGCACACAACACATCAAATGTCAATTCCAGGTACTGCATGAATTCCAATCAACAATTGATGAGTAACTGAACCTCCAACTTATGAATCCGACAGCCTCCTAACGTTCATGTATAATATGGCATACACATAAATATGATGAAGCAAAAGAAATGAAACTTCACTTCAGGGGAGCACAATTGAGAAAGCGCTCTTAAACGTGATTGCACAAATATATATATATATAGTGTAATTGCTCTGTGACACACTATCCAAATCCAAGCATCTGTATTCCAGAAATGAAGAAACAGGAATAAATTTTTCACTGTATAGTTAGCACCATTAATGTAACTATTTGAGTTAGTGTTCATGGTTTGGGCTAAAAAAGATCTTCGAATTTCTTTTTTAGAAATCTTTGTGCATATCTTTAAAAGTGTACAATTCATTCTCCATTAGGAATATACGATTGTGACCTCTTAGCTGAAGTAGAGGTCACCTTCTCTGGGTACAAGTTTAGTCCCCAAAACATAAATTTATTTGCTACTATGGAGAAAAAGCCTAAGGTCAAAAGTAAAAACAAGCAGTAACCAAATAGGCTCCCATTACCTCTCCTCATTCCCAACATCCTAATAGGGTCTAAAAATGAGGAAAGCAGAAAAAAATATTACTGAAGTCTGAAAGCTCTCCTATTTCTTAGACATATTTCGTAATTGTGAATCTGGATAGAAAGAAAAGATAACAATCCTCTAACCTGATAAGTCAGGCTTTTTCCTCCTCCTGTTGGCATTAAAACAAAAACATCATATCCGCTCATGGTTGCATTAATCACCTCTCTTTGATTGGGGCGAAAGGAGTGATTCCCAAACACTTTTTTGTTGTTGGCCTGACAGTAGAATAGATTGGTGACAGATAAGAACATCTTCTAGTGAAAACCTAAAGCCAGGAATTATATCAAAAACAAACCTCTAGCTTCTTTGTCCAAGGAAAATCCCGACCACACCACTTTTTGTCTATTGAACCCTCAATATAATTAATCTCAATATACTTAGGAACATATGGTTCTCTCTCAAGTGGAGCAGTTGGCACCCCAAACCTGTCAGTGGAATATGATGGAAAGGATGATGAACCCCATCTATCAAAGCTACCCGACTCAGTGTTCATTTGAAACCGGTCATCAAGCCTTGTGGAGTCAATCCTAAATGGCACTGCTGGAGGGGTCTGAAAAGTCATAGGAGTTGCTGTGGATGAAGAAAAATGTGACATTTTCCTTTCCTCATTGACTGATGTACTATGAAGATATTTCTCAAGATGTTGAATTTGTTTATTCAGCTGCTGCCTAGCAGTAATATAAAAATATCATAAATTTCAGATTATTTGGCCTACCTCAAAGAAGAAAGAAAATGCAGCAAATCAATTAGAGAAGGGAAAAGAAAGGAAAAAGGGACATGCCATAATACTAAATATTACTGGACATATTAGCTTTACAATCAACACCCACTTTATTTAATATATTATACAGATTTTTTAGATGCGAAATAAATCCTCCCTTGCCTATGTGAGAAAAATAACACTATGAAAAGGCAGAAAAAGGTTGGGAGAGATGAGCAAACCTTTCTTGACGAAGCTTCTCAAATTCATCTGAACTCAAATTATCAGCATTATCTATGATATCATTTGATATGGCTATTAGCTTATCCTTCATTTCTTGTAGGTGATTTGAAGCTTTGGGACAAAGTCCTAGCTGTACCAATATCGGGAACGGCATAAGAATTTGGTCGTAAAATTTGAATATCACAACAAATAGGTAAGAAAAAAATTGTACCTTACAATTGTGACTGCAATTCAAGCACAACTCTGGAGGCAAAATTGTTTCCTCATGTTCAGAAAATTTTTCTTTATTTGCATTTGGAGTAACCTCTGAAATTATGGAGCTTGATGGTTGAGGTGTAGAAGTTGATTGAAAATGTTCCATAACTATTTGGTCCACGTCGATATTCTGTTGAAAACACTTATTTACTAAACAGGTATTCCCAACCAAATGCTAATCCATCTGAACTTAGTATAATAAGACATTGTAAAAAGAATAATGTTATTTATCATTACGATGATGTCGCATCGATGATATGGCAGTCTATGTGAAATAATGGGATTGTGCAGTTCAATTTTTATGAGATAGAGGGGGAGGAGAGAGAGATAAATGTAGGGATAATGTATTGTCACATCACCGATATTTCATACTAGCATTACTCTTATAAAAACACCAATTGAGCAGCATACTTCACACATCATTTATCACACAGCACCAGATAACAGACAATATTGTTAAAATCCTCCATGTTCAGCCATTATGATCCAACTTGGTACAAAACACATTAAGGGCGTGTTTGAGCCACATTATTTTGGAAGAAAATATTTTGAAATAGTAGATTTATGGAAAATGTGTGGTTGAAAAATAGGGAAAAGTTATTGATGTAATGGAAAATATTATTTTATTGAATAATGTGTGGCTGAAAATGAATAGAAGAATAAAAATGAAAATTATAATTTGGCTCAAACAGAGGCTAAGGTTCAAAATCAAACAACTATGACCTAGTTAAAGCCGAAAATCCACATGCCAATCTGCTTTCACTGTCTATACAGCGAGTATCAAGAATTACCTCAAGTATGTCATCATCATCAATGCCATCAGTACAAGAGGCCTTGGACATGTTCCTTGCACTTGTGCACATGGAAGAATTGATAGTAACTCCGTTCCTGGTTTGTGCATTAAAATTATCACTTGCCAAAGAGTATGAAGCATTCTGCCTGCTCGTAACCTTTCTAACTTTCTCAACCTCAGAGTTGCAGGGTGAAAAAGAAGTGTTCAAACGTCTGCTGGAATCACCAATTTGTTCATCACCTCCACTAAAACGTTGATGCTTTTGGACAAGTCCTGAGGACATTCTTTTCAAGTCAGACGAGCATTGTTGAGTAGTTTGTCTTGAGTCTTGAAAAGAAAATGAACTGACATTGTTAGTCAGAGGAACAGATTGTCCAGGTTTAGTGTAGCTTTTCGAAGATAGCTGAAGGCTAGAAAGAAGCTGCCATGCCTGCCAATATTTCACATTCCATCAGAATGCTTATTATTACTTCCTATGAATATGGAAAACAAGTTGAAAGCAATAAAGTAGATTGCTCCAGCTTAACAGTTCAGTACAAAGATGAGCATGCTCAATACTGAAAATGATATTTCCTTGTCATCAAAGGTTTAGCAAATGCTGTTACGGAAAATGTAAATAAGAAATACTAAATAATTGACACTTACGGAAAAACAATGACCCAGTAACTAGAAGTTCTTATGTATCGACTGGAGGGAAAAGGAGGATAAAAACTCTCCTATCAAGTTATTGGTTTATTTTGATTGAATTGGAGTTAAGCCAACTATCTTTAGTTTATATTGCATGGCATACTCCAGGACCAGTGGGGATGAATAGCATTCAAGGTCCATGCCAAAACAGACCTCATCATTCAAAGTTTATGTTCGAGAGGAGAAAAAGCTTTGTACACAGCCTCAAATTATGCAGCCTCGCCTCTAGGAAAGAATTAAAAATGCATGATAACATAAAACTTTGATCACAAAAACCAGATGGAGAAGCTAGTGGCAGACTTAAGTAAGGAAAAACTCTGGAATCATATGTAAAGAAGGGTGCCTCTAATTTGCAGCACAACTTAAAGGTTAATAAAGCAATGAACAATAGCATTTGTCAACAGCTCGGTTACGAAGCACTAAGCCGCAAGTTTTGAAGAGAAAACAAACAAACAATAATGAGGATGCTAGGGCCTTGGGGTAATTCTTAGAATGAAACAAGAGGAACCAGGAAATGACATTAGTGCCCATGACCAGTATTTAAAATACTTCACCTTTTCAACTTGAGCATTGTGCAACCTTACATTCTGAACTTGAAAAGCCCCGGACCTAAAAACATAAGGGAAGGAACAATGTAAAATAACAAGTCATCTTCACTCGATTAAATAATCGATTAATTATAGTCAGCACACAAATATTCAAATTTTTGTTTGTTTTCTCTAGACATGATAGGTAATGACAATAAATGTGAGAAAACCAAAATCCATAATCCCTTTCTTGACTTTTATTTTTGGTTAAAAACCATGAAACAAGCTTCACAAACTAAAATATCTTTCAATTCATCATATACAGGAAACTTTGTGTGAAGAATATGATGGTTTTATGAAGTATGTTATGTAGAAATATCAATTTCCTACCTAAATAGGATTAAATGCAGCATACCTCACGCTCATCGTCTCATCAATTCGAGGCTTTTGAGTTGACAAGGAAAAAAGGAAGTTTGAACTCAAGAACTTGTCTTGGCACAAAAAATTATTGTGTGCATTGGCTTGCTGCAACCAATTGACTTTTGGCAATTTGTTGCTAGATTTGAAATCGTCTTCTAAATTACGTCCCCTGCATCCAACAATTATGCAACAGCCAAAAGTTAGAAAGAGGGTACAAATCTATACAAAGAAAGAACTAGAAATCAAATGAAAGCGACAAGCTTTGTCCTTACCTCATGTAGTTTTCCTTCATCATTAATCAACATGGTCCTGAAGTTTTCTGAGTGATCCCCTTCATAGAAAAACACACAATCATCAACCTGAATGTGACCTACAATTGAGAAGACATTTACTATGAGAAGTTACGAACTGAAAAAAAATAATGTAGATGTAGAAAAAAACCTTTTTAACTCCTAGAAATGGAAGAATTAAATAAACGAGTCTTGATAACTTTCAAAATGATAAGAGAAAAATCACAATGGTCCAAACAGTTGTTACTCCCTATGTTGTTGGACAGATAAAAAATGTATTAAGATTTCTGTCATCATCAACTAATAGAATGGTGGTGCTCAGCTAAAAACTGCATTACGATTTCTGACATTATCAACTAATAGAATGGTGGTGCTATGTATTGCATATCAGATCTAAGTAAAAATTACACACACAAGAACATTAATGTTCCTGCCTAACACGCTGGTTATTTTCAGAGGCCTTGTTAATTTTCATCACCTAGCTCGTTAAAGCATCAGATGTGCCAGGACTATAGATGTAAAACATCTGCTGATATAAACTACACAAGGACATAAGCATTTTCAAATGGAACTACCATATTGCTCCTAACTAACAAGAAATTTGCAAAAACTTGTCTGCCTAATATAGCATCTGAAAGACCACTAAAAGTTGTTTCCCGAAGCACAACAGGAATCATAATCAAAGCTCATTGGTAAGTCTTCACGATGCTAACATGTTGTTTAATAGAAGCATAAGCAATGATGAATTCATCTAAATATTTCCTTCAACTTGTATTGGGATTGGCCATGACTTTAAGTGATTCTCTGTGACAATAATATAAATGTCAGATAAGCAGAGTTGTGTTCCTAAATGAATTTTTTCCCATTCTTCCTAGTTCCTGGAAATTGGCAGTTAAATTAGTTGAATAATCTTAGAAAAGAGCTGTTTCCCCTCCTTAAATTCTCATGTTTATAGAGACATTGATCTTCATGTTAAGTGAAGATTATCCAATTTTAATCAAATTTTCTTGCAGAAAGATATCATCAATCGCATAAAATATAAGTCCTCGTCTCCTTTTTGTACCGTTAATTCTGTGCCACTTCTAAAGATTTGATAACGGGCGGAGAAGTATCATGCATTGAGAATTTGACATGTTAACTGAAAGTTACTTTTAACCTGATCTTTGAAATGTCAATCAGGCCCTAATCATTCCCGATCAGGTGCTTCCAATACTCTTATCACTTCCTTCCATAAACTAAACCTTCAGATAAGTTTAAGGCCAACACCCTGTTGTGAACAAGGTTATAAATTCCAAGCTATCACTGATATTGACCATTTACTACCATAATACCAATATGGATAAGTATAATCATTCATAGAAAATCCCAAAAACATTTCGTCTCCAAATGAAAGACGAATCACAGAATCAAACCATCATTTCAGTTTAGTAATGTGAGCCTTGCTATAGTAATTACTAAGCAAGGAGAAATGTGGAACCCGTAGGGTTTGCTGCTACAACACGCAGTTTATATCAGCCGGTAACTTATTATAAAAATGAAAACAATAAAAACGAAGGATTCTCCTTAGCTCCGCAACAAATTAATTGACCATTTTGAACCAATTTCGAATCAGGGGAAAATTCTTGTCGAGACCAACCCTAGCATTTTTGAATCAAAATTGTATTTTTATTTTATTTTTACGAATTATGATCCAAAAATCTCGAAATCCTTCCAAAAAAATGAGTGTTTTCCTCATTGACAGACAATGTAATCAGACGATAAAGCGTAAAAACAATGAAATTATGTATGTATACTTCAAACTCGCAATCGACATCTAAACTTCATTCGAGTGGAGAGTATTTTCAAAATTGATTAAAAAAAGTGCGAAATAACTAAAAATTAAAAATTCCATTTACCGTTGATTATGCAACCAGAATGCCTTCGTAAATGAAATGCTGCTAGTGCCACTGAAATTTAAACGTTCAATTTATATAGAGATAGAGAATATTGTGTGAAGCGTAAGTGAGAGAGAGAATAGAAGTGAAGCTTCAAATCGAAGCGCGGGTTTGAATGGCGGGATATTATTGCCAATGCGATAATTTAGGGCAGGCCGCTGAAATGATAAGGCTGGGCCTATAAATGCTACGGTCCTTACCCAAACATTGAAGCCCACTTATTCATACTCGGCTTGACATATATACTAGGATTAGGTGCAAGCAACGTGCAATGCACGTTTGCCTAGTTTATATTTAATAGTTTTGTTTAATAATTAATTTGTTATTAATAAAAATGTAATTTTTTTGGTTAATTAAATAATTAATGATGTAATATTTATGTAATTATTAAATAATTAGATGTGTGATTTTGATGTTGTGATGTAAGTTGGTGAGATCGAAGAAAATAAGCTAAAGTTGACAAATTTGGAGAAAATGGCTAAATGTAAGGGATCCAAAGTTCGGGGACTAAAATGTAAATACTTAAAAGTTGTGCCGAACCTCACGATGAAGATTTGAGAGTGCTCGGAGTCAATTGGATAAAGGAAGACGTCAACGGAATCAAATTTAGTCAAAAGATGATCACAAATCAATTTCCAACCGAAAAGTTATGCTCCGATATTTTAGTCTCATATTAAGACTTATTTTTGGTATAGAAAGTGATCGAATTGGAGAATGATGTCTGAATCAAAGTTATAGCCAGATGAGTTAGCTTTCCAACGCATTTTGAATCGCCTCAATCGGATATCGGAATACAAAGTTATGATAAAAATATTGAAAGAAGGTGCATCTGCCTGTTTAAAACAAGAAATTCCATTACATAGTCCGTTAAAACAACAAATTCCGTTAGTTTTTCCGTTAAAAACAAGAAATTCCGTTACATAGTCACTTTTAATAAATAGAAGATGTGAGTGGAAATTCGTCCAGATTCGGTAAAAAAAAAAAAGGAAAAATTCACAACTCAGGTTTTATCTATCTCAAAATCAAAAATCAGGCCCCAAAGTTTAGAATTGCAAAAATCAGGTTTTTCATTAATTAATTAATTATATTTCACAATTATTATATTAAATTAATTATTTAACTGTAATATAATTAACCCCCACCTCCACCACCCCAACCCATGGCTCCGGCGACTACTTCGGTAACCGGCCACTACTCTGGCGATTGTTCTCCTACTATAATATATTAAATTCAGATTTTGGCTAGTAGAGTTCCTTCAGGCTGACAATTAACGACAGTAAATTCGACATTACCGATCACAGTTTGGAGGTGGTAATCTCCGGTCACAGTGCAATTCTATTTGTAGTGTTGGAGTGGATTGGAGTTCAGGTCACAATTTCCATAGCTAGTGCCGATCATACGCATTGCAATTGTGGAGGATATGGTCACAATCGTAGAAGATGTAGTAGATTGGTTCGATTAAGTCAATCTTAAACAGTAGACATAACAATTTTAGATAATCTTTTACATTCCATTAATTTGTTCTAGGTATCAATTGATATGTAAACAATGAATGTGATCAAATGAAATTTTTGCTGTAATGCAAGGAAAATAGGTTAAGTGAAAAATGTGACCTAAAGAACTGTTAAAGAACTTGCATTTGTTGTCTATGACTCTTGTATATACAGGGCAAATGTTTCCAGTGAAGCATGATGTATCTGTGACTTGATATACCAGTATGTGTCCTGATATATCAATCTGTGACCTGAGTTTTGCTTGGGGTACATAGGGGTTGTGTACCACTAAAATTTTTCCTGTGACCTAAAGAACTGTTAAAAAACTTTTATTTATTGTCTGTGACTTCTGGATATATATGGCAAATGTTTCCAATAAAGCATGGGATATCTGTGACCCGATATACCAATATGTGACCTGATATACCAATCTGTGACCTAAAGAACTGGTATTTGTTGTCCGTGACTTTTGGATATACATGACAAATGTTTCCAGTGAACCATGGGATATCTGTGACCTGATAGCTGGAACAAATTAATTTGTTATTTTCATTTCGTCAAATATAGTTATTTTCAGTTACAAAACATTGCTACTTAAGAGAATAAATTGTTTTACAAAATGAAAGCAAATTTTGATGTAAAGTTTTCTGGTGCCCAAATCAAAGAAAAAAGTCATAACAATGGAGATAAACAAAAAATTACACAATTTGAAACAAAACTCCTTTAACGTGAATTAAAAATTGCAGCCTCTATTCAAAAGATTCATTTTCAAAAGAAGAAATTTCAAGTCTCAGATGATTGTAAGAAATAAAAAAAGAGGCAGAAGAAAAGTACGGCTTCAAGCACAAAGGCAGCTTCGCATTCACCAATCTCCGACGAATACCATCGTGACAACTAGCGATGTATGGGTTTTAACAGTTCTGAGCAATTCTGAGAGACGGGAGGGTAAAGAGAGAGAGAGAGAGAGACGAGGGGTGAGGAATTGGTAAATTATAGTTTTAAAAGATTAATTGTTTAATTAAAATGATAAAAACCTGAAAAATGAAAAAATAAAGTTCAAACCTGATTTTTAAAAAGATCAAACTAAAGACCTGATTTTATGTAATTTCCACAAAAAAAACCGTATAATTGAAAAGTTGTGAATCGGTTAAAATTAATTATCAATTTTTATTTAAATTTTAATCAACCTTTTTCAGCTAAATCAAACGGGGGCTAATTAAAAAATTCATTACTACAATAATTTTAAGAATACAATTTCAAAATTAAAATATTTATAAAAAAATTTAAAAATCGGGTGATGTTTAGAGGGTGTTTGGTGGGGATTAAAATTAGATTTTTAATGAATTGTGATAGAAATTTTTGAAATGTGTAGTTGAAAAAATGTGAGATTCATGAAATATGTGGTTAATATTGATTGTTTGACTTTGACTTGGATTAAAATCTAATTTTAATCTAGCCCAAACAGGCCACTTGTGAACTTTTCATTAGCAGAACCTTAGTCCCGAGACGTATTACGTACACAATCATTTATCAGAATCAGTTCACAAGTTACATACTACCTAATTTTACTTTTATTTTTCTAAAAAAAAGTTACGACCCGATTAATGAAATTAAAACTTAAAAACATGGTTTCATGTAATTTTCTTAAATTAAAATGTACTAACTTGTTTAAATTAATTTACAAATATCAAATTAAATGTTTTACATTGAATGTTACCAATTACCTTACTCATAATCAATAAAATTGTTTCAACTAGACTTTCTGAAATATCTCCTTAATTCAATTAAGGTGTATTTGTAAATTAATGTGTCGAATAAAATATAGTCATGACGATATACTTATCAATGTTATCAAAATTAGTCCGGACCGATCGATATGGGCTAGTTAGACAAGAAAAACAATATGATGATTAGGAGACATTTTCTCCAATTTCATCATTAAGCCCTTGTTTGGTACATATTATTTCAAAATATATTCTTTAAAAACTTATTTTTAACCATACATTTTTCAATAAAATAATATTTTTCATCACATCAATAATTTTTCATTACTTTTTAATCGCATATTTCTCATCATATCACTATATAAAATATATTCATCTCTCAATAATATCCATCAAATACACTCAAATGATTGTATTAGCTTTTCTTTTTTATGTGTAGTAGCCTTTTTTTGGCCTTGATGGATTTGACCTTGAGAAATTAAGGCTCTATTTGGGAGAAATTTTAATCAGGATTTTAATCAAAAAACTAGTCTTTAACTATTAAATCAGCCACCATTTTTGACATTCCCTCTCACAGGTGGAGCCAACGGGTCGACTTTAACGACTATAATTTTGATTAAAATCCCACAAAAATTTTTCCCAAACACACTCTAACTAATGAAAGGGGATTCGGTCTTGTCTATTTTCCATTTTTTTAAATATATTTTTTTTAATCACGCATTTTTCAATAAAATAATACTATATGCAATCCGAAAAAAATTTCTTAATTTTTAACCATACATTCTTCATCAGTCTATTATTCCAAATTACATTATACACCAAAACATGGGGCTCGGACAAGCACTTAGTTCTGTTTGGGTTCCATTAAAATGAGATTTTGGTGAAAATATATTTTAGAATCAACTGTGTTACATTTACACTCTTCCATGTGGCAATATCTATACTCTTCATTTTAAACTCACCAATCACATCATTACACAAATATCCTCCACATAGGGAGGAATGTCATTATGTCAACCATGGTATCATGCAAAATGTATGCATGGCATTATTCATTTTAGAATAATGATGTTTTGGACTACGTGTGGTTAAAAAATTTGAATATACATATAACATGATATTATGAAAAAATATATAGTTAAAAACAAATTTTATAAAATTACATTAAAAAAAAAATGGTGCCTAAATCGGACCTTAGTAATCACGAACTCACTATTAAGAGCATTTTCAATAGACTGTCTATTTTTAAAGACCATATACTATCACTTGGAGAACATCTATAAATTTAGTGTTAAAATTTTGAAGTATTCCAACAAACTCTTTATATTTAACACTTAAATTTACTACTTCCAAAAAATATTTATTATTTTTCTTTATCTTTTATTTTAACTAGTTTTGCTTTAGATTATTTTGTTATTTTCCTACATTGAAAATTGAAATATTTTGAATGCATTTGGAGAGTCAAACTCACTCTCTAAATTAAAATGTTAATTTAAAAAATCTCTTGAAACATAATTTTAAATGTTGCTCTTTAAAATAGAGAACCTATCATGTTTAAAGTCTTGAAAATGCTCTAAGGCTCTGTTTGATACGCCAAATTTTTCAGAGAACTAGGAAAATATTTTCTACTTTCCACTTTTTTGACTGTTTGATAGGCGAAATTTTTCACGAAAAATATTTCCTTCTTTCCTCCACACGTTTATATTTTCCAGCTTTTTGATGAAATTTTTTTCCCACCATTTGGTGGGAAAAAAATTTCCCAGACTTGCTGAAAAAAAATCTTTTTTTTTTTTGGTAATGGAAACTAATATTATAACCAATGGTAAAAATTTTTTTCACTTTAATGGATAATTTTCATGTAAAATTAAGTCAAACGAACACTAAATTTTGATTACAAAATGATTTTTTAGGAAATAATTTTTTTTTCTTTTTTACTTTTTGGCAATCGAAACAAATTTTATAACCAATTGTGAAAAAAATTATCACTTTAACAAACACTTTCCATATAAAACAAAGTCAAACGAATAGAAAATTTAAAAATTTTTCGAGCGAAAATTTATACCAATCAAACACAATTGATATCATTTTTCCTGCAAAACATTTTTTAAACAAATCTTTTCCCTATAAAATATTTCTTTTCACCCTTATAATCAAACTCTCCCTAAGTCAATTAGTGAAAAGGGCTCTAGTTCCATCACTCTTTCCAAGCATAAAAGCTACCTAAATCATTGTCAACTAATTAATGCAAATATTAATTAAGAATAATGATATTCAACGTGGGGTTATAACTTCAATTTATGTGAAGTTAGTTGATAGGTTAAATAAAATGTGAAATTAATAATCTATTAAATTTTACTTATCATTTAACCATTGTTTGACATCCATTTTTTCTCATTCTCATTTTTTTCTATTTCCTCATTTCAACCATACATTTTATTAATAAACTAATATTACACATAAATCAAAAATTTAACTTACTTTTTTAACCACACATTATTCCACCAATCACTATTCCAAATCAAATTTTTCTTTAAAATGGATGTCAAACAAGGGCTTAATGTCATATTTACTTCATATAAACTAAGGTTATAATCTCAGTGATAATAAATAGTATTATTCATTAAGTAATGAAGGTTGTTTGTAAGTGGTTGGGGAAGAAAAACACTTTTCTTTTTCCTTTTTTCCATTTTCCCTAAATTTTTCGTCAATCGTTTTTAATCGTTTTGTAATTTATTTGTTTATTTTAAAAAGATATAGGACTCTTGCTATAACTTTCTTTTATATTTTCATTTAATCCATATTTAGTAGGGATTAAAATCAAGATTTTAATATAAATTAAAGTCAACAATTAATTATAGTTATATATTTCATTAGATTTACAACTTTTCAATCATATATTTAATCATTTTTTATCAAAACTTACTAAAAATCTGATTTCTGTCTACTCCAAATGAGAGCATAATTGCTTTGTCATTTTTTTGTTTATTTAAAGATGAGGATATTCGTCATTTTATGCGGATTTAATGGATGAAAAGACTTGATTTGCAATTAAGTGAAAGATTGAAATGTCTGATGCTAAAAAAAGATCGAGGATAAATTATAACAATTTGTAAAGGTTGAGAATAAAATGCAAATTTACCTATAAGAAAACCCTAATTCTGACCAGAAAGAACATATAAAAATCATGCCATTTAATTTGTTGTAAGGCTTCCTACATTAAACTCGATCTTCGGAGCTTATATCAGTTAACGGTGGACTCGCAGGCGGATAATTCAATGTAACAACGGGCTGAGGCGGCGTTGATGGAGGAGGAGGAGGAGCTGCAGCAGCAGCTAGATTGGTGTCCTGTCGTACTCTGGGTGGTCGACGGCAGGAATGTCCATCTCGACCTTCTGGTGGAAGTTCCTGTGGCAGTTACAGGCAACACATTGGAATGACTCGGGTGTTCTATCGGCTCCAGTTGGTGTAAATTCCCCACAGCCGCCAACTGTAAAGCAGCCAAGTGGTGCTGCATGGTTATGCAAATACGCCATGTAAATTACCAGAATTATGGATCTACCCCTACCTACTCTTTGGTTGGCCGCCATGGAAATGCACTAAAGCTGAATTCTAGTAAAAGTGAAAGTTAAGTAGATGAGAAGGAGACAAGGTAATTTAAAGAAGTCGGTAACGCACACAACTGAATACACAAAATGATATTTGCTTTTTTTTTCCTTGGGATGTCAACCAGAATTAATTGAAAAGTCAAAATTAACAAATAATTTTAACCATATATTTCATAAGACCCATGACTTTTCAACGACACATTTTGTTAGAAAGACAATTTAGCTGGGAATGTTATATTTTTCATTGAATCTGTACGTCAATATATATGGCTACACATGCCTTAGCTTTACATGGAAAGGAAGAGATAATATTTCACCAAAATTCGAGTCCATTCTTGTAATCACAAGGCAAATATACATCGACTTTCGAAAGAAGTGAGGGTCCACCATAAAGCGTCGGTAGTAATCATGCATGTGATGTCATCAATAGCATTTGTCGGAACCAAAGTCAGCACTTTAGCTCAAGCGACAAATTCTTGGCGACATTTGTCGAGTAGTTGCTGACGATGGTCAAGAAAAGGAAATTTACGCGACAAGTGACACGTTGTTAGCCAAATTATCTTGATACCGCATCAACAGTTAGATCTCCAATTATTAATGAAAGGTGACAATATGAGGTACCAAAGGATTTTATTTATTTGTAAGGTAAACTTAACAAGAATTTAATAATCTAAATTATACAGAAAAATTTACATTAATTACTAGCAGATACCCTCGTGCTGGTCGAATTATGAAAATCATGTGTGGTTAGTACAAAATACAAATTAATCGAACTTTTATTAAATGTGTGGATTATATACTCATTGATAATAATTCTAATAATTATTATAAGAGCTTGTTTGGGAGTGATTTTAATCCAATTAAAATTGAAAATATAGTCGTTATTGGGTCCCACCCGTCTAATAAAAGTCAACAATAACGGCTATATTTTCAATTTTAATCTGATTTTAATCCCTCGCAAACAAGCTCTAAATTTAACTTTTATGGATAGAGTAATTCTATGTAATATCACGGGTGTTAACGAGATTCAGGGCCTCGTGTCGAATTCACAAATCTCTTCATCGCGACCAGACGATTAAATTCCATATCTGAAAGAAATAAGGAATTTTGATTTTGATTATCAATTTAATTTGCTCTTTAATTTTTCAGATAAAATTTTCAGGAACAAATGTATATGCCTAATCGAAAGGTTTGGATAATGTATGTGTATATAGAGAAAGAGATCTGAAAAACGCCATGATCGAAGAACTAAGCAAAAGTACGAAATTATATTGGACATATATTCCTTCTCGACATAGCAATAAACCCTAGCGGAACATTTATTATTCTTCTTTTCAGATCTTAATCTGAAATTCTCACCAACAACAGCATTTATCATTCAACTGTCGGAGTTTGATTCACTCAATGGTGGACTCGGAAGCGGATAATTCATTTCAACAGCCGGCTGCGGTGGTGGAGGTAAATCCGCTGCTGGATTGGCACGACGAGCGGCTCTGGGTGCTCGGCGGGGTGGTGGTGGTGGAATCTCCATCAAAACCCTTTGGTGGAAGTTCCGATGGCAATTACATGCGGCACACATGAGTTCCTCGGGAGTTCCAGCGCTTCCGGTTGGTGTAAATTCTCCGCAGCCGTCAACCGCATAACCTCCAAGTGGTGCTGCATGGTTTCGCATACAAACAGTGTATATCGCCAAAATTACAGGTCTGCCCCTTCCCCGACCCCTACCACCTCTTGGTTGAGCCGCCATGGAAATGAAACGAGAGAAAGCTGAACTTTTTGGCACTAAATAACTCTGGAAAGAAAGAAGGTGACTTATAAAAGCTGGTATCACACATAACTATGAGTTGGCGTGGTTGGGTTGGATCCATTTTTTGCTCAACCCAAATCCGACCCGCTCATGGTATGAAACCCAACCCAACCAAGTTTGGAGGCCCATTTTTTGTAAAAACCGTTGAAAAAATAAAAAGGGAAGTATACATAAATCCTGCTTTTACTTATACACATTTCAAAATTAAGGTTTGATATTTTAAATTTCAAAAATCAGGTTTTTATTTAAATTTATTTATGAATTACTTAATTAATTATATATTTTATTAATAAATATATAATGGTCACAGATCTATACAATTTGGTCACAATTCAAAAATTTTTAGGTCACAATTCAAAATTTTCATAGGTCACAATTTGTTCATCGGTCACAATTTAAAAATTTGAAAGTCACAATTTTTCATTGGTCACAAATCACAACATTTGTAAGTCACAATACTTATTTACGGTCACAAACATCCCATTAATTGAACATATATTATATTTTTGGTCACAATTTATCAAATTATTAGTCACAAATTAATAATTTCTAGGTCACAAAGCATTTATTGGTCACAGTTCATCTACTTCATTGGTCACATATTGTTTACTGGTCACAACCTAACCAAATTCTTGGTCACAAACAACCTAATCATTTGTGACCACCCCTGAATCATTTGTGACCACCACTTCGCCACGACTACCACCGCCGTGCCAACCATATCACGGCGGTGCAACAAACTGGCCACCAAAGCAAAACTCAACCAATCACTGGACTAGATCGCAACTGCACCCCACACTTTGCACCCTGTCACAACACCACCACAACCGTCGACGCGGGAACAACAAACCAAAAACCACCATATCACCCATCGCCCGCCGCCAACACCAAGATCCGGTCCCCACCAATGACCGCTAATGCACAGAAGAACCACCACGCCCACCACCATGCACCCACAGACGCACCACCACGCCGGCATAGACCACGCCCACCACAGACCACAGATCACAGATCGATACTAATCACAAGCCACCACCTGCGCCACCATTGCTGCGATCCTCCCAAGACCGCCGCACCTCCGCCAAACCCAGATCTGCCGCACCCACACACCAAACACATCTCTCTCGCACCTAGGCACAAACATCCGACCATCGTCGCTCCGACGCTGCCGTTCAGCAGCCGCTGCCGCGATTCAGCAGCGTCGTCGCTGCTGAATCGCAGCGGCCAAAAACGGGAGGGGGGGAGAGACTGAAGAAGAGAGAAGAATGAGGGGAAGGGGAAGGGGAAGGGGAAGGGGGAGGGGGAGGGAGAGGCGGCGGTCGGAGAGGCTACAGTCGAAGAGAGGCGGCGGGAGATGAGAGTGGAGAGGATGGGTGATGAGAGTGGAGAGGATGGGTTGAAATGATTTTAGGGTTTGGTTAAAATGATTTTATTCTATATAGATATAAAATTAAAAATTAAAAATGTTTTTAAAAATATTAATTAAAACCTGATTTTTGAAATGTTAAAATTTGAAACCTTATTTGTGAAATTGGAAATCTAAAAGCAGGTGTAGGTGTAATTTCCTCAAATAAAAATGGGAACAATTCATAATTAAGAGGTTTAGTTTCACCCATTTATTTCAAATTTAAGAACTTAAATTTCAAATTTAAAATTTCAGATTTTTTAAAATTTTATTTATAAATTAATTAATTAAGCATATATTTTATTAATTAAATATATTAAGGTCACAATTTCAAATAATTTGATCACAAATTCTATATAATTAGTCACAAATCACAAATTTTAAATGTCACTAATTGTTTTACGGTCATAATTCAAAAAATTTATATGTCACAATTTTTTCGTCAATCACAAATAAAAAATTGAAACGTCACAAATTATTTTAAGGTCACAATTCAAAAATTGTATATGTCACAATTTGTTCAACGGTCACAAATCAGAAATTTTATAAATCACAATTCGTTTATCGGTCACAAATAAAAAAAAATTATACGTCACAATTTATTCATCGGTCACAAAACACAAATATTATAAGTTACAACTTAGTAGACCGTCACAAATGGTCAAATTATCGGTCAAAATTAACAACTTTTTAGGTCACACGTTTTTTGTCACAATTTATCTTTTTCATTGATCACATATTGTTTATTTGTCACAGATAAACGACCAAATAATCTGTGACTACCACCAATCAACAACTTGTGACCACTACCTCACCACTTCCTCTAGCAACACCACTCCCACCGTCGCCACCAGAACCACCACCTCAAACAAATCAACAAAACAATTTGTAACCACCACCTTCACCAACAGTAGCACCACCACCAATGCCGCATGTACCACCACCACCACCACCGTCTCCTCAAATTCATTACCTCAATCCATGCTGCAGCGGCGATCTGGCGCTTTGCACGATGGCACTCAATTCTCCGCCAGATGCCGCTTTCACCGGTGAAGAGAAAGTGAGAGTGAGAAGAGAAAAGACGGTAGAGAAGAGAGAGTGAGGAGAGGAGACGGAGATCGCCACCGCCAACACAAAGTTGGAACATATAAGCCCACTGTAAAACCCAACCTTTAAGTTCGATTCTCCCATTTCCCTTTTATCTCAACCCGACAAACAACAGTGGCACTCACTCCCCGTATGGCGACGGAGATACCGACACCAGACAGCCTAAATTCCTCTGACCCACCAAGATGGTGACATTTCCAGACCCACCACCAATCGAACATCCTACAACCACTAACATAACCTTGACTACCAACGTTACCAATATTAACTTAGGCCCTAGCCTAGCCCAATCGCCGATGTCGCCCCAACGTTCTCCTATGCAAGATCGGTGGAGACCCACCTTACTACACCAAGAGAGAGTGAGAAGAGAAGAGAGCAGACCGAGAGAGAGAGAGAGAGAGAGAGAGAGAGAGAGAGAGGGAGGAGGAGGAGGAGGAGGAGGAGGAGGAGGAGGAGGAAAAAAATTGGATTGGAATGAAATTTATTAGGGTTTGAGATGAAATATCTGATTTTTGAAAAGTGGAACTTTGTATCTAAAATTTGAAGTTGAATTTTGAAAATTCTAATTTTGTGTAATTTCCACAAAAAAAAAAAACTGACAATAAAAAGTAAAAATTACTCTCACGCATTTTTTTTCTAACTTTTCAATTCAAAAATCTGGTTTAAAAGTTTTTTTTTTTTAAAATCAGTTTATAGTTCATTTTTTAAATATTAATAATATTATATAATAAAATTAATCTACAAACCCACCCCACCACATTTCACTTTCCAAACCTTAATCATTTCTCTCTCTATCCTTGATCTTCTCTCTCTTTATCATACACCACCAATGGAATGCCACCGTTGGCGCGGCAATGTGAGCACATCATGCAGTGATAACTTCTTGTTGTACAGTGGCGTACACACCGTTACTCGCGGCACTCAGCCCGTTCACGATGTCGTTGCAACGGCGATGAAGTTTTGGGGATGGTTTCTTACTCCTCTGATTTGTTGCTTAGTTAACGTTTTGGGAGGTTTTTGTTAGTAATTGGTGGTGGGTTGCAAATGGTGGTGATGAGGAAGGTGGTAATGGTAATGGTGAGGTGGTGCTGATGCTACTGGCGATGGTGGTAGCGATAGTTGTATAGGTGGTGGTACAAATGGCGGTGGTCATAAATGGTGGTGGTGGTGGTGCTAGTAGTAGTGGTGATGTGGCGCGACGTTTGGTTGGTGTCGATGATAAAATAAATAATTTGTGACCAATAAATAATATGACCTAAAAAAATATGTGATTGCAACTAAAATTTGTAATCGCGAAAGTTGTGATGAATTAATTTGATAATCTGTGATCGTGAAATAAGTTGTGACATATAAAATTTGAAATTTGTGATTTGTGACCGATAAATAATACGTGGCTTATTGATTTGATAATTTGTGATTTATAAAATTTATGATTTGCATTCAAGAAATAATACTGACCAATTAATTTGATAGTTTGTAATTGATAAATGAGTTGTAACTTAAAATTTTGTAATTTGTGAGTGGTGTTTTATGATTATGACTAGTATGTAACTATGACCATAAATTGTATAATATTGTGACCTTGATATATTTAATAAATAAATTTTTTAATTAATTAATCAATTAAATAAAATTTAATTATGATTTGATTTTTAAAACTTTGAAACAAATTTCTTAATTTTGAAATTATATCTTTTGAACACATTAAATATGTATTGTTCCCTAATAAAAATCTGTAAAAGACCAAAAAATTGCATATAAAAACACGTTAACACGCATAAAAAACTACATTGAGAAACCTGTTAAAATGTCATAAAAACCTGTTAAACACTTAAAAACGACATATTTTTATGTTAAACACCGATAAAATTCAACATATAAAAATATGTCAAACCGATAATGTTGGATTGGGTTTGGGTTGAGTAAGAAATCGACCCAATCCACACCCACTCTTACTCCTACCCATATCCCTAACCCTACACACAACACACTGTCGGTTCTGTGATTTTGGGGACCTGAGACGAACTTCATAAATTAGGTCCCCCAAAATTGTATTATGCATGCAAAAAATATGTGTATTATGGTACCAATTGTTAACTTGTTAACTTAAAATTTAACTGTAAAAAAAAAAGGTATTTTAGCCTTTGTCTAATTCCCATTATTTTCAAAATACATTTTTTCTCTTTTCTTTCCAACCACACATTTTTTAATAAAATAATATTACACGTAATCCCAAAACTTTTTCTTATTATTTAATCACACATTCTCCATCAATTTATTATTTCAAAATGTATTTTACACCAAAAATTAGACTCAAATAAGGTCATACTAAAAATTATTATTATAATCAAATAACAATGCAGACAATGTTCTAAACGATCAATTAAATACCATTCGTCTTGCGATTTTAGAGGCAAAAATATTAATCAAATTTAAATAATCCAACTATTCAACTATTTCTTTCTCAATTGATAACATAGCCATTCAATTCGATCTTTCTTGTGACATAGTTGATCGCAAATAAGTCTTGATCAACTTCAATTTGGAGAAACTTCTTTCTGCAGATGCAAGTATAACCGGCATGGTTAGCAAAATTTTGTAAGCAATATAAGTATTTGAGAAATAACTATTCAGTGTCTTCAAATATTGTAGCATTTCAATTGCTCACATTGCTTCATTTGGTATATAACACTTAAAAACTAGTAACTCTGCATATAAATCATCTCCATTAATGTTCCAAATATTTCTCAAGATTCGTACAATATTTCAACAAATTGGGAAAAGTTGCACGCCGAACCTCTCCACATAAAATAAAAATCCAAATGCCTCTTCATATTGTTTAAATTGTTCAAATATGGTCTTTAGAGAAGATAGAGCTTGATCAATTATAAAAAGAAGAAGAAAACAATGTACAAATTTGTTGGTTCGCTCCAAAGAATACAACTCCTTGAAATGCTAAGGTGCTTTTGGTGAGTCTTTTCACAATAGCGATTATCCTTGTTAACATTTGTCTTCAATGTTCTATTTCTATATTGATCACTAATTGGACACTTTTGTCACTTATATTTTTTGTTTGAAACCTGTTTTCCAATTCAATCCAACTAGTCATACAACGTAAATACTCTTCATTTCATTATTGACTTTTGATAGACCGGTTCAAATTATGCCAATCTTTGTATGTATCATTATTCAGTTGCCCAATTTTAGTCGGAGCTTTTGGTTTTTTAAACAATTTGCAGCAAGAGCAAAAGATCATGTTCATAGATATTGAATACACTAGCCATACTCTTATCATTTGTCTACTCATTTAGTAGTAATCGTTTATATAGTGAAGAATCGAAATGTCTATTCGGAAAGAAGATGTCATCGACTCTTTTTGGACCAATTTCAACTAAATAATCCCTAATTTTTCATCAATATTTTTCCAATTTCCAAGATCGTCCAAATTCAAAGAAAATATACTCTCTTGATTTATATTTTTACAATGAACATCATCTCCTTCCTTCTTATCTATCTCATTTACACTAACAGGTTGGATCACTTCTTCATTCTTAGTAAATTCATGCACATTATTTCTATTGAAATACTTGTCAATATCTCATGCTTGGCTTTGAATTAATGTCAAGTCATTTCGTTTCCTTTTTTCTTTTTTGAGCTCCAGACTTATATTTAGGAGGCACCATGGTATATGACTACGTGAGTCTGTGCAATTGATCCTACGATTAAATCTTACAAAAGTCAATATAACCAGTATGGCAGTACTTAGAAACTTCATCTTATCAACAATAATAAAGATAAATTTCAATAAAATAGCCGTATTCAATCCACTTAATCTGAGCAATTGTTTGATACAAAAGAGAAGGAATACATAGAAATCAGATTTTTTACTGAAAGGTAGGCAATGGCGTGGCATGATGGCAGCGGAGACTGAGAAAAAAGAGAGAAGACAGAAGATGTCGTCGTCAAGGATGAGTTTCACCTTTCTAGTTCTTCTCGCATGCACTGGCACAGAGGAAGACGGATAGGAATGATGTATTAAAAAAATAATTTTTCGGCCTGAGGCATGGGCCTCACTTGTCTCTATCCAGAACTGGCTCTGACAACACAACAGCACACACTTAAAAGTGTTTTATTTTGAACTTTGTCGATCTTACTTAGACTCAACCCATAGACTTGGTTGGTTGTATTTAGACCATCACTAGTGGAGTTGCATTTTTTATTTAGACCCTGTTCGGTAGGGTTGGACAAAATGTCCGAACCGAATAGAACCGAACCGAATTGAGCGGGTTTTTTAAAATGAAATACTCGAACGGGTATCCGAATCGAGAACCGAATGGTTTGATTCGGTTCTCGGTTCTAGACCCAGAACCGAAGAACCGAATTTTTTTTTTATATTGGATAAATCAATTGTTTTTATTTTTTCTAAATAAATTAATAATTTTTTTCTTATTAAATCTTATTAGTTGAACAATTTAGAGTTTATTTATGTTTGTTAGTTGTTTTTTTTCAATTTTTTCTTGTATAGTCTCTTAATAGTTAGTATGGAAAGTCAAACAACTGATTATTACATTAAATAGTTGGTAAGTATTATCAATACTTTAAAATATTTTATCTTTATTACTTCTAATTTATATTTCATTTTTATGTAGACTTGAATGTTTGAAGCAAATGAATTATTGATATAAATTATCGAAGTTTTATTAGTAATATTTACTTTTTCGTATTTGTATTTGACAACTTATTATTTACATGTTATTAAATTAGATTACGTTAATTTGTAAAAGTTAAGATTGAACTTAGTATTTATATCTACTTTTTGTTATTAATATTAGTATCTACTTTCAGGTGTATTTATGTAGTATTATTTTAAATGTTAAAAAATTTAATTATAGTACGGAACCGAACAGAATCGAACCGAACCGAACCCGAACGGTTCCAAAATTATAATTGGAACCGACGGTTCCATTTACTAAATACCAGAAAATTTCTGGAACCGAACAAAATCGAATCGAACCAACTCGCGCCCACCCCTACTGTTCGGTGTGGCATGAATTTAATAAAAATTCAAGTCAAAATTACAATTAATTTTAATTACATATTTCATGAAATTCACAATTTTTATTAATAATCAAACTCTACTAAATATTTGATTTTTTTACTACAACAAATCGAAGTGTTCAATCATGGGACGAGACCTATGATGTATTTTATGAGGCCGCGATTTTTCATTATTACCCTTTGAGGTTTATTTGGCCTAAAACCTAATAAGGTGGGGACAGAATCGACGTGTATGTTTCTCATTTCTTATATTCGGCCATTCAGAATAGTCGCGAGTAAATAGGAAATATCATGATCAACACGTGTTATGTATGCGCAGTGGCGGACCCAGGATTTCGAGTCAACACGGGCGACTGTGGATCGTCGACCGTTGTCAGCAATAAATATTAAGAGTCCCGTTTGATATCCATTTTTATTGCAAAAAAATGCATTTGAAATAGTGATTTGATGGAGAATGCGTGGTTAAAAATAAGGAAAAATTTTGAATTTACATTTAATATTATTTTACTGAAAAATGTGCGGTTGAAAGAAGAGAAAAAATGTATTTTGAAAAAAAATAAAATCAAACAAGGTCTAAATTTTAAACATAACAATTATTTTGTTCAAATTAAACATATATAATTATGTTGTAAAAATTAACAATATTCACTAAATGATATTATGGCCACGTTTTGTATAATTTAAAGGAAGAACACGGTTTCAAATTTTTATAATTACATTAAAATCGCTAAACTGTAATATATATTATTCGGGTAAATTTATTATCAAATTCCATGAGTGCCACAATGGTCAAGTGTTCACCATTTTACCTTGAGGTTAGGGGTTCGAATCCTCTATCTATATCATTTGGTTTTGGCAAAAAATTGTAGAATTTAAAATATTTCACAATAAAATTGTTATGAAATGGATTCGAAACATGGACCTCTCATGTAAAAATAAAAGTTCTTGCCAGTTGAGCTACAAGAAATATATGGATAAAATGGAACTTACCAGGTATATAATCTGAAATGTTTATTCATTGTAAAAAAAAAAAAATCGTCCTGACTGATCCAGCACGGGCGGCCGCGGGGGCTCGCCGGGTGCTGGGTCCGCCCCTGTGTATGCGTATCTTGTAATATCAATAACTCTCTCTTTCTCTCTCTCACACATCATAATTAGTCTCCCTATGTCCTCTATTTATTAATCCGCAAGCCTGCTATAAATTATCACCAAAGGGTAAACTTGTCATTTAAGACTATCCATTTTCTTATGAAATCCTTATGGAAGAAAACAAGTCATCAGGGGAATTAGATGATTGAAATTTTGTCGAAGCTATCAATGACTTAGCTAGGGATCAAAGAATCTGTGTTTAGATTCCACTTTACACTTCTTTCGGAATTTAGATAATTATGGGTACTAAATCATATCATGTGATACGATACTCAATTTAGATACCTAGCTACTAGAAGAAGAATAATATCATATGGCTAAAATGCCTAATAGCATCTCCAAGAAGCTTTTCTTTAGATTATTTTATTGTTTGCCTACATTGAAAATTGAAACACTTTAAATGCATTTAACTATAGAGAGTGAGTTCGGCTCTTCAAATTTGGAGAGTCAAAACCACTCTCTAAATTAAAATATTAATTTAAAGAGTCTCTTGAAATATGATTTTAAATGTTGACTATTTAAAATAGAGAGTATATCATGTTTAAAGAGTCTCTTGGAAATTCTCTAAGAGAACCCAGGCTAAGAAAGCTTATATCTTTACGAATCCTAAAGGCAACAGAAAAAGAGGCCTAATCATAGAAAAAATAACTTAGGCAACAGAAAAAGAGGCCTAATCATAGAAAAAATAACTTTAGATTTGCTAACTCGATAAGAACAATCAAATTGTTCGTATCTCTAATTGCGTGATTGACTCTTAGGAAGCTATATGTTGTGCGGCTCCCGCAAAGCGAATGAAGGGAAGCTCGAAGAGCTTACGCTTACTCTCGACCTCTTTGATTGGGAATGATTCCTCTTGTGAGGAATTCCCTCCAGGTTGACTATTTTGTAGGTGTCACTCAAAATTGGAGCGCGCGACATCTTATTCACAAACCCTTTTTATAAGAGAAAAGGTTTGGTACCCTAAAAGGTGGTTCCATCGAGCATAATATCATCTATAATTAGGGATGGACAATGGGTCCGGTCGGGTTTGGCCCAAAAATGACCCGACTTGAGATACTCGGTTTTGGAATCTTTAGAAACCGACCCGACACGGCTCCTATTCTAAACCGAACGACCGAATCGGGTCGGTCCGGGTCTGATTCCAAAACTCCACAATATTAACAATAACAGAGAATTAATGAAAGAGAGAAGAGGACAAAAACAGAAGCTTCTATAATGCTATACTATTCTCACCATCCAAAGCCCAATCTCGTATTACATTTTAAGCAGTAGAAGCATATAGATTTATAGGCCAAAAAGTAGTGAAAATTCTCTTATGTTCTCAGATTCTCCACATGATTTTTATCATCATTTTCATTCTCACATCATATCATTGTACCCACACTCTGGTCGTAAAAGAGGATTCAATGCAGCAGGAGGCCAGGAAGGTATGTAGATGAAGATCAAAACGCCTTGATTTTGGAGAAATTAAGAGTAATCATGGCAAAGAGTAAAAAAGATGATACATCTCCAACCTTATACTCTTCAAACCCTGGTGATCAAGAGAAAAAAGAGAACCCCCCAAAAGTTCAAGCCGTCAAGTCTCCTATCCTCGACGAGAAGAAGGAAAACTACCCCGCCACACACAATCAAGGGACGCCCCTACAAGTTCCAATTTTCAAGTCTTCCATCCTCGTCCGCCCTCGCACCACTAGGGCTACCGGAATTTTGAAAGACGAAAAGAGATTGAAGAGGTGTTTTCAGAATCAAATCCTGGCTCCAACAAGAGTGCATTTCACTAAATATAGGGTTTCATTGGGTTGGGTCGGTTTTGGGCCAAACGACCCACAATTATTCCTAATTCGACCCGACCCAACCCATTTCGAGTCGGGTCGGTTTTTCGGGCTGTGGTTTTCAGGCCCAGGCCCAGTCCTATCTATAATCATTCATCGATGAGACGATGATTCATCTTCAGGTTCTAGCGGGACATTCCCTTTTAGTTCGAGTCAACTTCTATAGTATAAAGTAGATGGATCATAATCCTCTGTCCGTGCTAATATTGAGGCAAGCCTACTACTCCCCACATTGAGATAATCCCAATTGCATCTTAGGAGAAGTATGATCAAGAAGACTTATTGGAACCAAATTTTGACATCATCAAATAGAAAATCCATCTCCACTTTAAAAGCCATCCATCCTTGCTAGCTCGGTTGAGCTTTCAAGGGTTTATAAGCAGTAATTCCTAAGAAATGTGTGGTCACAAAGTATTTAAAAAAAGTAACTTTTAAAATTATATTTGAAGCTTAAAATAACCGTCGCTTCTTTCACTCAATAGTAGAATCAAAATTGAAACATAGCATCTAAAATTGCATTAATACACGACAAAATGAATTATTCTATTTCCAAACTTCACCTTCAACAAACGCAGATTTATTTCAAAAAATTTCCTCAATGACGTGTTTTTCTCATAAGACCCAGAGAATAAAAAAAAAAATCAAATCACACCATCTCCGTAATAGGTAAATGCCTTCTTTTACAACTAGCTAAATATGCTCTGAATAAGCAAACTATATTCCACTTCCCTTAAACTTTTCTCATAATCAGACGTTTTTAAGCTTAGCCAAACATTTGCCAAACGGCGCAATTTTTTTGAACGCACGTGTCAAATTACGTCTATACGTTCACAACAATAACACGAGTCTGGACGCAATAATCACACGTCCAACTATCCATGCATATTCGAAGAGTTGGATCAAAATTCACAGTTGAACCAGAAATCCCAATAGAAGATAATCCGGAAAACAACACAAACTGGAGTAACCATAATTTTCAAATCTACATCGAAATCCATCGACAAGATCAAATTCATACCATCACACCATTTCTACACAAACAAGCTCAAACTTCATACTGACCCACTAATTCAAAAGCACAAGTCTCTTGAAATTTACACGCTTTTCACTCATTTACCATGAAAATTCAGATATAATTCGACTTAAGAGGTAGATAGGAGGCCTCAAGAGAGACGCACTTCTCCACTTGCATGTGCGGCTCTCACTTGTTTTTCATACTCATCATCGTCTTCTTCGTCCTCCTCTTCTGCATCTTCATCTTTATCCTCATCTTCTTCCCCTCCCCAACCAAAGCCTCCAAGTGAACGAGAGGCCTGAGGAGTTGTCTTGGCCTCTTCCACGATTTTCATTATTTCCTCGACACTTTGAAGGGAATAGGTAGGGTTTCCTCTTCGATAATACATGGCCTGAGCTGCATCAGTCAGTTCCCTTGGCAAATTTTTCAAAAACCATGGGTGTGACTTGATTTCGTTGATTGTAATTCTCTGCATCAACACAACATCCATAGTGATACATTTGCATATGAAACCAATATACAAAATCCAGAATAGCTTTCTATCGCTACAACAAAACCAAGTACAGGTTTGGCAAGTGGTGTTAGATAAAACGGGATACTGCAACAGACAAGATTTTAACTTTTTTTTCTCTTTAATAATTGTCTAGTAATCTAACTCACCAAACATGTATCAAATGGAGAAATAGGAATGGAAAATGGATGCATTCCTACGCTCAACTATGTTTATGACAGCAAAAAAAAAAAAAAAAAAATTATTTATTTTATTTTATTTTTGAGGGGTGGGGGGTGGGTGGGTGGAGTGGGCATTGAAGTTTTAACTTATTCAATAATAATAATAAGTAACATATATGAAATAATCCAGCATAAACTAAAATTGCAAAATTATCAATCACAAGACAAGATAAAATAATTATCCAGATTCAACCAAAATTTCTTGGAAGCTTTCTTCTGCTGTTACTTTATCCTTCCACAGACAAGTACAAAGGCATTGAGCAAGGATTTGAAATAATGGTAAATTCATTTTCCTATGGCATATTATCAACAAAATTCACGACAGTAAAAATAATTTTCATTCCCATTGTGAACAAGGGGACCAATGACATAAGTGAGTGGTCACTGGTAAGCGAGAAAAGGTATACAAAGGGTATTTACCATCACTCTTTAGGTGTAACAATAGTAGTAAATACTAAATATAGCCTAGCTTAAAATAATAGGTGCCCACCCAAATAAGCCTGAAATCAGTTTCCAAACAAACTTAATAGCCGTTAATAGTGGACATACCCTAGCTGGATTGGCAACAAATATGCGGGAAAGTAGGTGCCTACAATCTTGAGATATGTGAACATAGTCAGGGAACTTGTACTGAATGGCCATTATTCGCTGGAAAAGAACATCAAAGATGAGTTAGCAACAATCAGAACAATTTTTCATGTCCTTCGGGAATGTAAAATACTAGAGCCTCGTAAAATTTAAAAAGATCAAATGAAGAAACTTGCTTGAATAGTTTTCCTAAAGTTCTTTGGATCATCTTGGTCTTCAAAAGGGTATGCTCCAACCAGCATCACATAAAGTGTCACTCCACATGACCACACGTCAGCCAACTGAATAACAAGATAAACACAGGAAAGTTAACAAACCCTGAAGAGCAATATTTCTGCCACAAATGCGTGCCTAGAGGGAGAGAATACACCAAATCAATGTTTACTGAAGGTTGTATTTTTACCTTGAGCTAATTGCCATATAGAGGTTAATGAACTCTTATAAATTTATCAAAAGCACACGTCTAAATTTCCAAGTAATATAAATCTAATTTCATGATTATTGGAAATATGTAGACACAATAAACTAAAGAACATAATCGAGATTACTAAAACAAAAGAATATGGAAGGAAATTTGAGAACATTGAGTAACACCAGTACCAATATGTCACGGCGTGTTTACCTTTCCATCATATTCTCTTCTAGATAAAACTTCTGGAGCAATATAAGCTGGCGTGCCAACTGTTGATTTGGGTTTTGAGTGCAGCAGAGATGACTAAAGAATATAAATGCAAACATAGTAATTACAATGTGCTTGAAATGGCAAAGCCAGAGAGTTATTTCAAATAATCAACAATTACAAACTTTGTAGATGACTGTAATACCTTTGAGTAACCAAAGTCGCAGATTTTTAGCAGGGGAGCAGGACTTCCATCCAGAAGGGTATTCTCCAACTTCAAATCTCTATGGCATATTTGCTGCAGATCAAGAGAAATCAAGGAAATATAGTAGCAAAATATGCAAGATAAATGATGTATAAGTACGGTGCAGGTGCAGGTGCAGGTGCAGGTGCAGGTGCAGGTTAATAAATTACTAATCTTCACTTACCATGGAATGGCAGTAGTTAACTCCAGATATAAGCTGCTGAAAGAAGTACCTGGACTAAAAATTTGAAGTGGAAACCGTTAATCATAAGAAAATACAACGTTTGGAATGCCAACATTTGTGTTTCTTTAGAGTCCCCATGTCCCCATTTTCCTGCAGTACAGCGAAGAGAAAGGGTGGAGGGGGTGTTTTAATACCTCATCTTCACTGAATCTTCCAGCATTGCAGATTCTCTCAAAAAGTTCACCACCAGCTGCATACTCCATGACAATGGCAAGATGGGTAGGAGTCAAAACAACCTGAAAATTAGACGCCCGCCACCATAAACAAGAAGAGTAAATGAAATGAAACCTTTACAGGCAATTAACGCATGTATGATGAGCAGTATTAGATTGTATTGGAGAGAAAAGTGGACAAAATTTTACCTTTTTTATTTAATACCATCAAGTACTAACTAATCCAACTTCCAAACATATCATTAGCATGGAAAAGTTTATAGCCATAAATTTACTTCATTCCCTAATAATCCCACGAATAGGAGATAGCTTGGAAAAGTTTCTCACCTCCTTAAACCGAATTATATTTGGGTGCCGAAGTGACCTGTGGTTTATGATCTCTCGTGCTACATTTTCATCGATCTACACCAAAAAACTAAGAAGTAAAGCACCAATTCACAAACTTCAACAAGATTAATCTCATATAAATCATATACACATCTACATAAAAGAAACATGAAATATAGAAAAGCTTTTCACACACACGCACACACATCACACAACGCTCACAAAACACAATATTCTATAATAACTGAAAATTGATAACACTATCAGTGATCTGTTAGAACATAGAGAGAGTACAAACCTTGTGTCCTCTTTCGATGTATTTCATAGCCACGAGCTCTTTGGTCTCCTTGTTCCTCATAAGCCTTGCCACACCAAAATTACCGGAACCTATATCTTTCACAAGCTCGTATTTTTCCATATTTCCTCCTTTTTCCGCTCTCTAATATACAGAAACACCTTAAATCTAAATATTAATCCCCCAAAATTTTCAAATAATTAAACTTTATTTCATATGGCCCTTAAGCTCAAATACAGAAACACTGGTTCGAGAAATCAAGAACTAAATAGACAAAACTAAGATTCAGTCTTCAGAGATTTAATCTTTGAGACGGGATTCAATCTTTGGAGTTTTTAGGTTAAATTTAAATGGTTTTTCGAAAAACCCTGAAATTCACAGTTCGGAGCTCAACGGGGAGAGGAGTTCAAGTAATTACTCTGTGAAAAAAGGCTTGATTCAACAAAAAAGTTGCAAAGATACTTGGAATTCAAAAGGGCGACTTGAGATTTATTTCCTTACTATCAAATTCGAGAAATCGGGGTCTCTATACTCGGCAAAGGTGAAAAAGCTGCTATCTTTACAGGAATTGAAATGCGTTTATGGTGGGAAACAGTAAAAGGTTGGGATTTTATTGCTGGGATTCGAAGAAAAGCAAGGAATATGTTGCAGTGACGGCGTGTGTAACATATATGCGACTATGCACTGCATAATGCACGATAATTGATTATAAAAAAAGGATGAACCGCATCATTACCAGTTCTCACCTGTGATAATTGATTATATACTGGAGAAGTGAAGGTTTATGTACAAACAGAAGAATTGGGAAATACTTTTAAATCATGTTTGATTATAACGAATTTCATGAAAAAAATCACATTCGAGGAAAATGAATTCCACTTTAATCGTTTGATTGTAACGTGAAAATGAAAATCGAATTTCAAGGTACAATCACTTTAAGCTGCATTTTCTTTGTTTTCATGGAAAACGAATTCCTATGGGTTTGGTGGGTTTTAATATTCCAACTAACATGGAATTAAATTTTTTTTCACATTTGCCTATCAAACGAACCCTTATTGCAACTTGGAAAGAGCAAAAATCAAAAATATATATTTTATACAATCAAAAATATATCTTTTACACAAATGGATTATGGAAGACTTATTTTGGCAAAATAGTTCGTGACTTATGAGTCGTGACGTCTACCGTATTTTAGGGGTTGAAACTTGAAATAGACCACGAAAGTAAGGTTTACTTTACTTTTTCTTTTTTTATTTGAGAAAATTACTTTTGTGTAGGGCCTATTTTCCATATATTAATAGTAGAGAAAAAAAAAACTTGCATGAAAAAAATATTTCGAAACTAAGGTAAATGTGTTCAGACCATAGAGTCCATTGATTGAAAGTTATGGAGAGAGGAAACCAAATTTTCAATTTTTCCCAAATCTTCATACACGGACATCGGCCATGCACATCACGAATGGTCATCGATCACCACCAACACTACAAAGATCGGACCCATCAATTTATCTTCTTTTACCGTGCACAAAAAAATTTATCCAATATTTCTTTCTTTCAAGCAACGATTTTGCCAAGATGAGCTCCTACACCATCGATATTTTACATTCAAGATTTTATTTTTGGATTTGTTCATGGGTTAACAGTGGGATATAGGTATACAAATAGGGATGTCCAAACGGACTCACGACGTGTCTTTCTACCATCAAATGAATATTTGTGGTGCATGACTTAGATTTTCCATTTTTTTCAACTTTTAGCGATTATGTTGTAACGTTGAAACTTTGCCAGAGTTACATATGAATGAAAAATTGGCAATCCATTTAATCAAATTCGAATCTTAGTTCTGAAATCGTTGATTTGGTTTCATGTGCGAGTGAGAAATTTAATCAAAATCGAACCTCTCAATGCCTCCCGAATCGTAAGCATCAGTTCTTGCTCGATTCCAAAATTACATGGAACTATACTATCTATTAAATACATGATGTTTGATAGGTGGTTTTAGGACTCAACAACGAAATCGTCAATTTGCAAAATCGACCTGAAATAGTTTTTTTTTTTTTTTTTTTTTCTAAATCGTTGGTTTAGGGCCACGTGAATCCATCAACGTTTTTATTTTGAACTGAATCTAGACTGTTTTGAAATGGTTTGGTATATGTTTCAATCTCTGCAAACCATTTCAAACCGTTTACAAAAAAATGAATTTAAATTTTATCCAACCCAATTAAAACTAAAAATGAGTTAGAAAGATGCATTCATATTAAATATAACTCAATCAAACTCAATACATAAATAGACAATTATCTATCACAATTAATTAATTAAATCATACCCAAATATTCATCAATAATCATAACTATGAATGCAAAACACTCAAATTGGGTGAAGTGTTGAATTTAATTACCTCTTTCGAGCTAAATTAACTCTAATTGATTAGTTTAATCTACTATATATCTATGTCAATTAAAATCAAATAACCATATTAAATTTTTGTGAAAATAGCTCAAAGGGTCACCTAAAATTAGGGGTGTATCTTTATCCACTACATAAATATTAAGATTAGTTAAAGCTAGGTCACATTTAACCATAAATCACAACAAAAATATTTAGCCCATGTTATATATATGATAAAAAGGAGAATATTTATGGCAATACATTACGAATATGGCAAAACATTTGAGAAAAGACAAGGTTATAGATAAAATCCTTTGTTTGAGTTTAGTCTCGACTTTCCCTAAATATTTCTCCATCTTCCTTGATGTATTCTGCTTTGTGTGCTCTATGGTTTTCCCCAAAATACCATGAATAATCAAAAGAAGAGAAAGAAAAAAAGAAAGAAGAAAGTAACGAAAATGAAGAAGGGATAAAAAAAGAAAGAAGACTAATCCCTAATGTAGCTGCCGGTTAGCCCATGTTTGAGCTATATTGAAATTTTCATTCTCATTCTTCTACTAATTTTCAACTACACATTCTTCAATAAAATAATGTTTTTCATTACATCAATAACTTTTTATTCTCTTTCAACCACACATTCCCCATCGATCTACTATTCCAAAATACATTCTTATAAAATAATGTGACTCAAACACACCCTTAATTTAAAAATCTAGAAAAATTTGCAGCCAAGTCCCCAAATTTTGGAAATAAATTAAAAAGGTTCCCCAGGTTTAAAGTGGCGCATACGCGCTGCCAAATGATTCCCGTTTTCTTTTCTTCTTATTTTTTCTTCCTTTTCTTTTTGCACACAAGTTCTCTAATAATTTGTACTCAAGTTTCCTCGATTTTAATCTTGTATAGTTTGATCCTCAAATTTTAAATTTTCTTTCAGTTACTCCCTCCATAAATTGCACTCCAAAGTCTTCAACTTTACAATGTCTACACTTTAGTTCCCAACTTCACAATTCCGTACACTTTTAGTCCATTTTCCCTCCTTTTTGCCTTGATCTCTTTCTATTTGGGGTTTATGACCTATAAAAATCAAAATTACTCAATTGTGAGTTGATATCCGCTATTTTCGTCAATAATAAGCATATTTATGTATTAAATAAGTGTGCAAAAACACATTTATCGCAAAACACTCAAATTTGGTGAAGTATTGAACAATTGCTGTTAAATCATAGTAATCGATTGCCCATTACAACTGATTAGACAATTAAATCTAGATTTTAATTCAAACTCATACGTTTATTTTTCTTTTAATAATCTCTCGAATTTCGGCTAGAGATATCTAGGTCAAATTATCCAAATTTTCTTATTTTTTTTGGTAATTGTTTACTATGTTTTATTGGTAGTTGTGTTGTATTATTTTGTTCTAATTTGCGCCCTACTCTCTTAAATTTTCAACATACAACATTTTTTTTATTTGCATCTCAATTTTTTGATCAGGTCAATCAATTAATTATTTACATTTTAATTTAGTTTCTAGGTTCTACTGTTAATTGCTATAATGATCTAGTTGATTATATAAATAGCCGTTTTGAAAATTTGACCAATGAGTCTTTCGACATATTACTTTGGTGGAAATTGAATACAAATAAATAAAAGATTGTCCTCCAAATTGCTAAAGATGTGTTAACCGTTCAAACATCCACAATTATTTCCGAGTTTACATTTCCTTTTAATTGTAGAATTCTTGATTACTTTAGGAATTCGTGGAGTGTAAATATGGTTGAGAGAATGATTTGCACAGTAACAAAGAACCTATGATGATTCGTGAATATTTAGATGATGTAGAATTATTGGATGATTCGCGTAAAGTTATAGAAGGGACTATCACATTTGATCTTTCTATTTATTATTTTATATCATTTAACTATGATCAATGAATTCATGTACTATACTTTTATAATCATGGAGAGAATGAAGCATGGGCTACAATTGCAAATGTTTGGCCAATTAGTATTGACTAAAATGTTAAAATATTTATATCATACTGTTACATTATAATGATTAAAATATAGAACTTTGGTTTATAATATTTTTTAATGATACTATTTATGTTTTAATGTGAAATTTTAAACTAATATTTATGATTTAACTTATTCGATATATGTTTTTTCTTTGTTAAACCGTAACCAAAAAAAAAAGATTTGGATTGGCTTGGTTTAAAAATTGAAGTAGTTTGATTTGATTTGAAAAAAATAATTCAAACAGCTCAAAATGGTTTCGTTTAAAAATTTGTCACAAATCGTCCAAATCGAACTGTGTTCACTCATAGGTGGTTTAGGTTTTGAAATACCCAAGACGAACCACTGGATATCCACCCCTAGTTCCATATAGATCCATTGATGTTTCGACTCCTAACCGATCAAGCCATTTGGAAATTGTTCGATAGATTTCGATAGTTAAAAATCAATAGAAACTAAATTGGACATTTCACCTGATTTTTTTAAAAATACATATTTTACTCAAATATATTATATATCAGTTCAATTTACCCTTCAAAAAAATTATTTACCAGTCCGCTTCTATTTTTTGTTTGGGAACTAATAATAATAATAATAATTATTATTATTATTTTCTTATCTATTTTGGAAATAATGTATTTACAAGCTTAAATTGTACGGTTCGTTTTGATCTTAAATTCCATTGTTATGCATCAATAAAGAAATGTTGAGGAAGTTGTCGCCTTGTATACATGTAGGAAAAATGAACAAGATTACAAACTGAACAAATGTAAAAATTGACGACTGTGATGGTGTGTTGGTAATAAGACAGGTTTTAAGACAATTTTTTAGAGTGCCGCGATGATGGCAAGGGTGGTGAGACATATCGATGTTGATGGCAGTAGTGGTGGTTTATGATGGATGTAGACGATGATTGTGTTATAAAAGCTTCATTCTAAGCGTGGCGGTATCAGTGGAATGTATTGGAATTTTGCAGATGTCGGCTTATGATGGAAGCATGTTGTGATAGTCTGATAATTGTGAGTCGTATTGAAAGCATGCGATTGATGTGGAACATAACATAGTATCATACTAGTGTAACATGAGCCTATCATGTTATGCGTGTAACATGCTCGTAATACTTGTGATGTTGTGGGGTCAAGTTGTTACAGTTTTATGGTGGTGGCGACCAATAAAGCTATTTGTACAAAATTGAGTTATAAAAATTGGATTACAAAGTATGTTGACAAAATTCAGACCGTTGATTTCAAATGATTTAAAAATCTGTTTTTAAAATGATTGGTATATATGTTATTTTGTCAACTAATTTTGTACATGTAGCATAACTCGGTGGTGATGGTGACAATTTGGTTTTGTGGGGTTGGGGATAAGACCTTTCATTTTTCAAATTTTTTTGTCTTTCTTTTCTACATCTTATCTATTTTTTTGTTCTGTTTTTCCTTTTTAACTGTTTCAAGCGGGTATGAGGACAAACCATTTCGAAATCCATTAACTTGATCAAATGAAGGTAATTGACGAAGTTTTGGTCAACAAATGCAGGGCGGATGTAGATATTTTGTGTTAGGGACACAATCAAATTTGTACAAAAATTGCGAATAATTTTATATTCGATAATTTACATAAAAAAATATATACCCATGTAAATTTGACTTTTTCGGATGTATAATTCCGAAATTTTTTTGATGACATTTCTCATGTAAAATTTCATAATAAAATGATATAAATTATATTGAGAAATTTATATCGAAAAAATAATAAATATTAATGAAATAATTGAAATTTTTTAAAGGAAAAACAAGTTAGACGACTCTTTTTAAAACACACCTTTAACTATTTTTTATATCTGTTTGAACTATTCGATATGCTTATGATGTAGTTATCGAAACGAGTTTCGAGATGACATAGGCAATTTGTGTATTCGGCTAGCGTACCATCGTCGATTTTTTTTAAAGTTAGCATGTTATCGAAATACTAATTTGAAATGACATTTTCTGACAACCTGTAACATTTGCTACATTTGGCCGTTTCGCGCTCCATTATCAACGTGTAAAATTAGGCCATGAGCATTTTGAAATAGTATTAAGAGTGCAACATTTCGACTTCGTTTGACATCCCAAAATGCTTTCGAAATTTGAGACAAAAACATATAAAATTTAATGGTGGCAAGAAAAAAAAAAAATTGACACCATAGTTGATGGTCACGTGACCCCTCATGCCACTACTGTGTCCGCCCTAGAACATATTTCATATGGATGGAATATGTCGCCAAGTTCTATGCATATGAAAGTCATTATTTTAAAATTCTTTATTCTATATATTCATTTTTAACTATACATTCACAAAATAAAATATTTTACACGTAAATTCAAGATTTTTTTAAAACATTTTAACCACACATTATTCAAAAATTCACTATACAAACCATTAGTTTTGCCAAATAATGGCCACCGAACGAGGGGTAAATGTTAGAGATTTATGTGCTAAAGTAGGTATGTAAAGTGGCAATATATTTTTGGAAAATTCGAGACATCGGCTGCAAACCTAAGGGGCTGTTCTTTTCGTGTTTCAGTTTTGAATTTTGAATTCATTTTGAGTTTTCTACTTTGAGTGTTCATTTTGAGATTATTAAAAATGTGTTCTTTTTGTCATTTTGAAAAACTATTTTCAAAAATGAAAACACCCAAAACTTGTCATTTCTCTTCTTCCCACTCTCTTGTTCCCCTCTCTCTCTTCTTCCTCTCTCTCTCTGTCGCGTCTCTCTGTTTTTAGGTGGTGTACGACGTGCGGTGTTTTTGGGCTCAGTGGCGTGGTGGGCTTCTTCTGGTGATGTGGTTTTGGGCGATGGTGCGCTTCTTCTGGTGCGGTGGAGTGGTAGGCTTCTTCCTGTGCGGTATTTTTGGGAGGTGGCGTCGTCGACTTCTTCTGCTGTGATGGTTTTGGGCGGTGGCGTGATGGGCTTCTTCTCCTGTGGTGGTTTTAGGTAGTGGCGTCGCTGACTTCTTCTACTGTGGTGGCTGTGACATCGCCAGTTGTGGTGTAGCGGTGCGATGGTGACGGTGTGATGCAGATGGTGTGTGCAAGCGACAATGGCGATGGTTGTTGGTGGTTTAACCAAAAACACCCAAAACGCGTTTTGAAAATTTTGGTTTGTTTATAACTAAAAACACCAAAGGTTTTGGGTGGTGTACGACGTGCGGTGTTTTTGGGCTTGTTGGCGTGGTGGACTTTTTCTGGTAGGATGGGCTTCTTCTGGTGCGGTGGGGTAGTAGACTTCTTCCGGTGCGGTATTTTTGGGAGGTGGGGTCGTCAGCTTCTTCTACTGTGATGGTTTTGGGTGGTGGCGTGGTGGGCTTCTTCTGCTGTGGTGGTTTTAGGTAGTGGCGTCGCCGACTTCTTCTGCTGTGGTGGCTGTGATGTTGCCAGCTGTGATGCAGATGGTGTGTGCAGGCGGCAATGACGATGGTTGTTGATGGCTTAACCAAAAAACCCAAAACATGTTTTGAAAAATTTAGCTTGGTTATAACTAAAAACACCAAGACGACAAATTTGTCGTTTTGAGTTTTCTTTGAAAATTTACATTATTAATGTTGTTTGAAAAGAATCTATAGATTATTTTAATTATAAATCGAGATAGATTTGATTGGTGAATAAGTAGATAGAACAATGCTATGTTTACAATGATTAGTAACAACACTTACAACACACTCACATTAGTGTGGGCCCCATTAATAGTGTGTTGTAAGTGTTGTCAACCACTAATCATTGTACAAATAGCTTTTTTGTAAGTAGATAATACTCATGAGGAATTTATAAATGATTTAATTTATAAATCAAGATATATTTAAATGATGAATAAGCTCTTGTTTGACATCCATATTGTAGAAAAAATTGACTTGGAAGAGTGATTGATGGAATAATGTGCGATTAAAAAGTAAGGAAATTTTTTGGATTTATGTGTTAATATTATTTTATTGATAGAATGTGTGGTTGAAATGAAGAAAGAGAAAAAAATAAGAAAGAGAATAAAAAAAATGGATGTAAAACAGGGGCTAAGTAGATAATACTTTTGAATCTATTTAATGACCCATTTGATTCTCAATATTGTAGAATGAGAATAAAAAATATTGTTTTTATTGGGCACTATATAAGATATATAAATTCAAAATTGATAGTTTGATGCGATTGATAACAATCATATTTTTCATTTTTATGGATGAAAATGAGAAACAAACGGGACTAAATGAGCAGTTGAAAACTCCTCATTTATAAATTGGATTGAAAAATGAGAAAAAACGGTAGTTAAATGAGCAGTTGAAAACCACTTATTTATAAATTGGATAAAGCTACATATAGTGTTAGGCCAGTTTGAATTGAAATTTATAAACATCATGCTACCTGTACATTTATAATAAGCACGAACTGGTGCTTGTAAAAGTTGACAAATAAAAACGTACTTACCTACTTATTCGCTTATAAGTGAACCTTCTAAGATTGGCCAAACGTGCCGCAACGTAACAGAGTCCTGAGGAGAAGGACCGAATAGAATCAAATCTTACATATAATCCCCAACCTTGAGGCTTGAGCGATCCACACGACCTGAATTCCACCTTTACATTCGCATCATCGACGTTGATCCACACGCGCAATGAGATGAGGCCTGCAGCCTTATTGTCTCTACTTCTCGCCGCCGTTCGCCTTCTCTTCTCTCCGGCGCTCGCCTCCGAGTCCGACCACAAGGTAATCCACACTCTTGATCCTTTCAGCAAAATTCCCTAATTGTAGCCGGCTTCTCTCTTTCGCAATTATTCAGATCTGGTTTAAGATGTTTGAATCTTGAAGTTTACTGTTTATTATCAGTACTGGGTGACTAACGGCCCCGAGTAAATTTCTGTGAAGGATTCGATTTGTAGCTCACCCAAATGTAAAATGATGCTTCTTTAATTGAAAATTATATTATGGCCACAATTACAGGGTAGATCACATTTTTCACATTTAAAAATATTTTGCGCTTATCTTCAAACCCTGGCATCATATGTTTGTATTTACTTTTTGCGTGGGAAGTTGCAATTCTTTTGTTTGACCAGCCTGCATTAGATCGATGGTAGTATGAATTTCTTATTTCTTCGTCAATTTCTTGAATAGATTTCACTCACTTCATTTTTTTTTCCTTTCAATTTTTTTTTAGGAGGGGGGGGGGGGGGGGGGGTTGTTAAGGATTTCGCAAAGGGAATTGTAGCTAGGACAATGGCAGTATGATTGACGCATCAAAAGTTTCCTCTTAACTTCTGTGGAATACATGATGGCAGATCTTAACAGAATGCTAGCCCATCTTGATTGTGGATTGCTGTATACTTTCGATGGGAGATAGATGATAAGAAATTAAGAATTAGTGGCATTTTACCCTGCAACCCTTTCCTGTGAAAGAGAAATGCTGCTTCAAGAGAAATACAGAATAATTCGCATATAAAATTCCAAAATAATGGCTGTAAACCTGGAATATCTCAAGAACTTACTTAACTGCTGCTGAGGTTGTTGGTTGTATGTCCCACTGAACTAAGATTTCTTCCCTGATATGAACAAAATGAATCCCAAAGCCAGATCAGAATCGAATGTCGAGTTGACGGCAGTGTTCTTTACATGGATGTAACACATCAAAGAGTGTAATTTTTTGGATGGTCTTCAGCAAGGCTGTTGCTCATATTTTAAGGGGTAACTATCTCAAGGACTGTTGTACATATTTTTTGGATGGTCTTCAGCAAGGACTGTTGTACAAGAATAGGAGATTTTTTTTCCGGTGCTTACTTGTTAACAATGCGGTGTAACATGTGGTTCTTCTTTAAGCATAAATAATCTTGTGGGTGGGGAATTAATATCCATCTGTTGTTGATATTTCCTATTGTAGTGTGCTTGACACATATCAAAAGATTCAATACTTTACTAGCTAAAAGTGCTTTCTAACATACCCTTTTACTTTCCTGCAGTATCAACCTGATGACCCTGTCACCTTGTGGGTGAATAAAGTAGGGCCATACAATAACCCACAAGAAACATACAATTATTATAGCCTTCCCTTTTGTCATTCACCGGTTAATGCTGCTCACAAATGGGGCGGTCTTGGTGAGGTATTGGGTGGAAATGAGCTTATTGATAGTCTGATTGACATAAAATTCCAAAGTACGTGTATGTGGATCTCTGAATTCTAGCATGCCTTTAGTGTTGTGTTTCTCTACGATGATAGTCATCATGTTTGTATTTGGCAGAACCTGTGGACAAGACTACCATTTGTGAACTTGAGCTTGACGAAACAAAAGTCAAACAATTCAAGAATGCCATTGAAAATAGTTACTGGTTTGAATTCTTCATGGGTATGTTACATGATTATTCTTCTATTTATCTTTTGCATGAATGATGATTGGTAAATTTATGTCTGTTAGAAGTAAGAAATGTCATATAACTGATATGTAAACCATGATATCATGTCCTGTACTGCCTTTTCAAATAACTAGCACCGGGTGCAATTAAGTTTACACAATCAGAACCATCAAGTTCTTGTGGGAAGTCTCTAATTCGCCTCTAGATTAGGAATTTTATGTGAACAAATGCAAGAAAAAGCTTGAACTGATGATTTTATCCGGGTTATTTATTTATTTTATTCAGTGTCTTATAATTTTTTGAAGACATTGTGCAAACCTTTGAACAGTTATTATTTGGATCTCAGTTTTCTTTTGCCACAGTAATTGGGAAGACTTCACTAGTTATTGGCATGAGTTATCTGTCCATTACATGGATAGACTTTTTTTTTTGATAACCGTGGATGTCAGGGCAGCTTGCGTGCACCTTGACTAATCCCACGGGGCCCTGAAATTTACGGCTCAGTTTCCATCTCAATGGCTTTGAGGGGACTCGAATTGGTGATCGTTGTGGAACAAACACAAGACCTGACCAATTGAACAACCCCTCAAGGTTACATGGATGAACTTTACAAAACAGACTTTAGAAGAAGTGCTGCATACTGCTTTAAATGTTTTTCAAGCTTACTTTTGAGAATTGCTTTGGAGTTAAGGTTAACTTCTTGCTAGAATTTCGGGGAAGTGAAAATTCAGAACTTACCGAAGTTCCCTTCTTTTTAGATTCTTTTTAAAATGAGTCCTAGAATTTCATCTACGTCGACTTAGAAAACTTCATAAAAATCATGTAGAGATCCTTAGTTGACTTTATCCTAGACTGATGCATTGGTTGCATTCTTTTTGTGCTTCTGTGCCGGCTTGTTGAACATTATGATTAATTGGCAATTGCTGATATTTTGTCTTCTTTTCCCTTAAAAATTGGTTTTGACTTGAGAACAAGATACACACACATGAGCTAGAAGGTAACTGTTGGTATGCGTGCTTGTTCATTGCTTTCAGTTCCTTTTAATATGCTTTTAGAATGAAATTTTATATAAGTTATATAATTCCTGATCTCATTTTTTTTTTCTGGTGTACTGGCTTCAAATTCAGATGATCTGCCTTTATGGGGTATGCCTTCCTTGAACTATTTTTTCAGATAAATTACTATATGCCACCCTATGTTTTGAATTAATACATTCTCTTTGCAGGCTTTGTTGGTGAGATGCATCTCGACAGGAATAGTGACAACAAGCACATGCTTTACACGCATAAGAGCATCACTGTGAAATACAACAAAGATCAAGTATGTGGCTGTATAATGCTGTCTTGTATTTCTTGGTTCAGTTTAGTTTTCTTGTTGCTAACTTCTTTATCTTGTAGATCATTCATGTCAACCTCACCCAATACAACCCAAAACTATTGGAACTGGGAACAACATTGGACATGACATATTCTGTGAAATGGATCCCTACAGATGTCTCTTTTGCCCGTCGTTTTGATGTTTACCTGGACCACCCATTTTTTGAGCATCAGGTAAACATTGACATTCTTATTCGATATTATTATGCCCCTGTTTGGTGGGAATTAAAATCAGATTTTAAGTAGATTTTGATAAGAATGGATGAAATGTGTGATTGAAAAGTTGTGGGTCTCATTAAAAATTTTGGTTAAAATTAATTGCTGACTTTGATTTAGATTAAAATTTGGATTTCAATGACTATAAGAAAATAGTTTTCAATCTGAGGTTCCACAGCTTAAGAGAAAATGATGTTATGTGTGCTTTAGTTGGTTTCTATCTCTTTGTCATTTCATAAGAACGTCAATCCTTCTGCCATTATCCATTTTTGTATATTTGATTTCGTTGCTTAAATGGGTGCGATTTTCTCCAAGGAACAAAGGGAATTGGGGGGCATTTACTGTCTTATAGTAATTGGTTCATCATCAGGTACCAAGTCGTGACTTACATTCTGCATCTTGCAGATTCATTGGTTCTCGATTTTCAATTCCTTCATGATGGTTATATTCCTTACCGGTCTGGTGTCGATGATATTGATGCGCACTTTAAGGAATGATTATGCTAAATATGCTCGTGATGATGATGATCTAGAAGCCCTGGTAAGGATCTTGACATCAGATACTTGATGATCTCTTAACTGCATTGTTAATGGTTAATTAAATTCTTTATATTTAGGAAAGAGATGTCAGTGAAGAGTCTGGTTGGAAACTTATTCATGGAGACGTCTTTCGGCCTCCCCGAAGTTTAGTTTTACTCTCTGCTCTAGTTGGCACTGGCGCACAATTAGCATTGCTAGTCCTCCTCGTTGTGTTATATGCTATTGTTGGAATGTTGTATATCGGGTATGTGAAAGATGCAACTCTTTTCTGAAATACTTGAAATCTGTAAACAGTTATCTTAGTTCCTCAGCAACTTATTAAAGTTCACTTCCCTTCCCTTAACCTCCCCTCGTCTAGTGAATACATTCATTTTGTTCTATTTATTTTTGGTTGACATTTATGGACATCATCATGCTAGAGGCAGATCTAGAAATTTAATTGGAATTACACCATTCTCATTTGTGTCAACCATGAGATTTATGATCTTAACTATTCTGGTTTGTTTTTCACATCATTCAGGAGAGGAGCTATTGTCACTACTTTCATAGTATGTTATGCTTTGACATCATTCATCTCAGGGTATGTCAGTGGTGGAATGTATGCGCGCCATGGTGGTATGTGCAGCTTATGCCCACCTTTTACCTGTTTTATGGGATTCATCTTTGTTTGCCTATTATTGTTATTTGTGTATTTAATTCTTGTGTTGTTTCCTCTGCACACACTATTAAATGCAAAATTGTTATCCATCTTTGTTGCAGGTAAAAACTGGGTTAAATCAATGATCCTCACTGCTTCACTTTTCCCTTTCCTGTGCTTTGGGATTGGCTTCATTCTGAACACAGTTGCCATATTTTATGGGTCTCTAGCAGCCATACCCTTTGGCACGATGGTCGTGGTCTTTGTCATCTGGGCATTTATCTCTTTCCCCTTGGCACTTCTCGGTACAATTATTGGAAGAAACTGGAGTGGTGCTCCAAACAATCCATGCCGTGTAAAGACCATTCCACGTCCGATTCCTGAGAAGAAGTGGTACCTGACACCATCAGTGGTTTCTATGATGGGAGGGTTGCTTCCCTTTGGCAGCATATTCATTGAGATGTATTTTGTTTTCACTTCATTCTGGAACTACAAGGTAGTGAGGGATTTAAATGAACTATTTATCTGAGAAGAAAAGGGAAACAAAAGAAACGGACTGGCACCAATAATATATGATTTGAAAGGAAAACTAGTTAAGTTCATACTTTATCTGTTTGTTTAAATTCTCCTTTCTGTTGCTTCATATTGGCAGGTCTACTACGTATATGGCTTTATGCTTCTGGTTTTCCTGATTCTGATTATTGTTACTGTCTCTGTGACAATTGTGGCAACGTATTTCCTTCTAAATGCTGAGAATTATCACTGGCAATGGACTTCGTTCTTGTCCGCTGCCTCGACAACTGTCTACGTCTACTTGTACTCGATATATTACTACTACGCGAAGACAAAGATGTCAGGGTTCTTCCAGACTAGCTTTTACTTTGGTTATACACTGATGTTTTGTCTTGGCTTAGGGATTCTTTGCGGTGAGTATGAAGTGTAATAAGTTAACTCATATAAGCTTTTCTTAAACTGCCTTCCTTTCTTTCTTTTGTCCCGATGAACTTATAACGATATGAATTTGTTTCCTAGAAAATAAGTATTAATCAGAAGTTATAAGCATTCCATTCATGAAATTTTAACAGGGTTGTTTCTCATGGATTTTCAGGTGCTGTTGGTTACTTGGGCTCTAATCTGTTTGTAAGGAGGATTTACCGGAACATCAAATGTGACTAGTTCTTCTTTGTCAAAAAGAGAAACTATTGTAGCTTCTTCACGTCATTTGCTACGAATTCAAGAGAAGCCTATATTGGGTCCCTGTCAAATTTTCGCGAGGTTTGGGGATGCCCAGAAAAATTTCCCCGATTTTCCGGGTTGTAAAACCAGAGTCTACTTACATAAGTTAGATCCAGTGATTCTTTTCATAATTGAAAAAGGCTAGCGCGATCACAGATCCATGTAGTTATTTCTCACATCTTTCTATGCTATGGATGTTGCATCAGAATTTTTCTTTTGTTCATTTTGTTCTGCGAGTAGCTTCTCATTTGTAGGAATGTGTTAATGGAGAATCTCGAGGAGACGAATTGTGTTAGGACATTACAGCTATTTCTATACGTCCATTATTCTATAAATGAAATACTGATTTGCGAATTCTCTCTTTGGTTGCTTCTCCATTTGAGTTGCAGATTTTATGCCGTTGTGTGATACCTCTTAAAAAGAACGGAAAAGTTTTGAATTTATGTGTACAATATTTTATTATGTGAATGCGTGATTGAAAATAAGTATGTACAAAAAAGAGTTTTAAAAGAATGAGAGACAAACATGGACTTACCGTCACTCTGAAGCACAAGAGTCCTCTATGATCAAATTGCAGGTGGGGTTTGTGGGGAGGGAGGGAGGGAGGGAGGGAGTGAGGTGAATGAAGAATTTTATTAATTTATTACTTTTTGTTTCTTGAGTAATGCTATTCATCCCCACTGGGGATGAAAATAGAGTCTACGTGGCACTAATGTGGCATTAAATGATTGATGAAATTAAATGACTTATTTAATTTCACCTTTCATTTAACCTATCATTTTACGCCACCTAAACTGTGTTTTCATCCACACTAGAGATGGATAACATTACTCTTGTTTCTTTTTATTTATTGCATTTCCTAGAGATGATTAAACGTTAAATTTTGGTAAGAAGATTTTGGATTAGGAACCTTCAAGAGATTCTTTCACTACGCAATTTTTGAATTAAATGGAAAGTATGTGCTATGATTTAAAAGTTCACTGCAAATTTCCTTTCCTTTTTAATGAATTTTAATTTGTGTTAAACACCCGTCTAAATATCAATTAAAGTTAAAATGATCAATTATGTTATTTGTACAATTATATTTGACAATAATGGTTGACAATGTTTGTGTTGTCAAAATCCAATGCCATTTTTTAAAAAAACGATTTTTGAAATGAATGAATGTGATGTCATTAGCTAATATTGTCAAATTAGATTGTACATGTAGCATGATTCTAAAATGATTAGAGATTGTGGAAATTATATGCAACCATAATTTTAGAAATTAGAATTCAAAAATCAGATTTCAAGTTTGTTTATACAAAAATCAAATCTTAATTCAAACTTTCAATATTAATAATAATATTATAAAATTAATTAATCTATCCTACGCAATTTCAATCTCAAACCTTAATTATATCTCTCCCTTCTCTCTCTCTACACATCGTAACTCTCTATTCTCTCATCGTTTCTCAGCGCACGCAGATGAGCACGCCCCACATTAGATTTGAGCCCACGAGGTGCTACAAGTGTGGCTACCACCACTACCATCATATTATTTATTGGTCACAAAAGGTGGTGATTTGTGTGTGATGTGACGTGTGCGATGATACCAATGGTGGTGGTGTGTGTGGAGGCAGGGTATGGCGGCGATGGTTTTGGGTTGGTTTCTTCCTTCCAATCAGCTTAGTCAGAGTTTTAGGGATGTGCGAGTGGGTAGAGGGTAGAGTGCAATGACGATGATTTTGAGATTTTGGGTTAATTTCTTCCTCCAATCTGTTTAGTCGAAGCTTAAGGGGTATGCAATGCAGTGGTGGGTTGTAGTGTTGGTGGTACAAGTGGTAGCGGCGACGGTGACAGTGAGGTGTTGGTCGTTGGAGTGGTGGTGGTGATTTCCATATTTAGGTGTTGTTGGAGGGTTGAAGTGGGTTTTTGTTGATGGTATCGACAGATGTGCAGACGATTGGCAGCAATAGTGAGTAGGGTGTGTTAGCCCAAGAATAACTAACCAAGAGGGGGGTGAATTGGTTATTAAAACTTTTTTGTTAATCACTCAAGATTTTAATAAGTGAGCATGCAAATGATAGAGAACAGTCTAAACACAAGTAAACACGTAAATGGAACAATGTAAATTTGCGCGAAGTAAATGCGTTAAGTAAAAGGGATAAAGAATGCAAACGATATGTTATGGAGGTTCGATCAAATCCAATGATCTACATCCCCCGTTACCAAGCTCTCCGTCACGAGTAAGGCCGAATACACTATAATGGTAACTTACAGCAAGTAGTACCAATCCTTAAGTGACTTACAACAAGGAGCACTTATCCTTAAGTGACTTACAACAAGGAGCACCTACCCTTAAGTGACTTACAACAAGGAGCGCTTATCCTTAGGTGACTTACAACAAGGAGCACCTATCCTTATAATCGAGTTTTCACAAGGCTCTCGAAACCGTCAAGAAATAAGTGATAAATTACAATGAAGAAACTCTCTTAACAAATGATATAATCAGGTTAAGTATTAGAGAGTTATGTAAACACTTCAATAAATAGCAAATAATAAAGCTCAAGTGCTGATATTGAAACTTTGATGAATAATGAAATAGTTTGTATCTTTGTATTAAAGTTTTTCAACCAATGATCTCTCTTAACAAATAATACAAGTTAAGTATGAAGAGAGATTTATACTTTAATAAAAGTGTTGGCAAAGAAAACCTTTATCAAGAATTGAAGAATAGATGAGATTGAGAAAGTTTCTTTGCAAAAAGAATTCTTGATGAAATAGATGAAACTAGTTTTAATCAATCAAGAAATTCTTTGTATCAAAGTTTTCAAGCCAATGATCCCTCTTAACAAATAATACAATTTAAGTATGAAGAGAGATTTACACTTTAAATCAAAGTGTTGGCAAAGAAAACTTTTATCAAAAATGAATAATAGATGAAATTTGTGAAGAGTTCTTTGCAAAAAAGATTTCTTAATAAAATGAATGAACTATGTTGAATCAATCAAGAAACTCTTTTGTAATAAATGAAATAGAATTTATACTCAAATAAACTCAATGATTTCTCAATAAAAAAACTCTCAAAAATCTCTTATAAGTTGGTGAAAATGAATGGAGAAGAGATAGGTATTTATAGAGTAAGAAAAACAAGCGCAGGAACTTTCGGTTGAGTAAACAGTAGCTTTCGGTCGACCGAAACGGTAATATAGCCTTTGGAAATCAAACCGTTTGGATTTCGGCTGACCGGTGGTCGACCGGAAGTTGCAGACAGGTTGGACAACTTTCAGTATTTTGATCATATCTTTCTCTCCCGATATCCGATTAAGGTGATTGAAAATGGGTTAGAAAGCTAACTCAAAGGGCTACGACTTTGCTTCAAAAATAATCTTTAAATTGGATCATGTTCCATATCAAAAAGCTGTCCCAATATGAGATTAAAAATCGGAGTATAATTTTTTGATTAAAGTGTGATCTTTTAAGGGACGTTTGAAAATGATTTTTCAAGGTTTTTGATTTATTACAAATGTTCATTTTTTTTCAAAATCATTTTCATGTCAAACCAATTTATGCAAGTAATGAATTTATGAGAAATACTTGAACTTTATGCACTTGCTAAACATTGACGAATTATACATTTACATATATAAATGATGTTCGATAAATAACTCTATTTTCAATGTTTTTGATCTCTTCAAGCCTCTCTTTGGCTTGTATCTTGATTTGCAATTTTGTTAAGTTCCAATTTGATTGTCACATGCAAATCACTATTGTCTCAAATGATTTGTCTTGATGCTCGTTTAACCTTTACTTGTACTTCATTTGAGTGTGAATAATAATCTTTATAACTTTGAATGCTTAAACACTCAATTCAATTTGTTAGTAAACAAGATGGACTTGTTTGTTATATTCAAAACATTAAGGTCATAATCAACCATAGGTCAACAGGGTGGTGGTGGCAGTTGGCGATGTTGGTGGTGATGGTCATGATGATGGTGCGATGGTTGTTGATAGGATGGTGTGAGGTGGGGGTGTTCGTGATTAGTTATTTAGTTGATCGTGACTAATATATTGGTCCATTTCTAATCAATAAATAATACGTGACCAGTTATTTGAGATTTTAATCAATAAATTTGATATTTCCGATCAATAAATAATATGTGATCTAAAATATTGGGTTGTGATTTATAAAATTTGTAATTTGTGACTGATCAATAAATTGCAATCTATAAATTTATTTTTTGTTGATTTGTGACCGATGAATAAATTGTAAATTATAAATTTCTTAATTTGTAATTGTGAAATAATTCGTGATTTATAAAATTTCTAATTAGTGATCAAAAAATAATCCGTAATCAATTAATTAAATAATTTGTGATCAAATAGTATAGAATTGCGATCTTAATATATATATATATATATATATATATATATATATATATATATATATATATATATATATATATACAGAAATGATCTAATGAGCACCGGTGCTCATCTTATCCTAAGCACCGATGAGTTGGCACATTTATCCATTGTGAGTTCCAATCCACCAATGAATTAATGTGCCAATTCATTGGTGTTTAGGATAAGATGAGCACCGATACTCATTAGATCATTTCTGTATATATATATATATATATATATATATATATATATATATATATATTCAATTAATAAAATATATTTTTACTTCATTCTTTCATAAATAAAATTTAACTAACATCTTATTTTTGAAATTTTAAACCTTATTCCTTAGTTTTGAAATTGTCAATACTTAATTACTTAGATATGAAATTTTCCCCCAAGATATACCATGTGTACCATTTATGATTTAACACAATTGGGCTACATAGAATTTTTGGATCCGTTTGGGTTTATTTTATTCAAAATATATTTTTCTCTCTCCTATTTTTAATAACACATTATCCAAAAAAATAATATTATACATAAACTCAATAATTTTTCTTATTTTTTAATCGCACATTCTTTAGAAAATCACTATTTCAAAATGTATTTTTTATTTTCCACAAAAAATACATTTTATTGGAGTCCAAACATGGGCTAAATTTTGTAATGATTTTTTGGGGGGAAAAATTCATAAGTAAAAGGTTATGTATCCCCTATTTCAAAATTAAGAAAACAAGTTTGGAATTTCAAAATCATATTTTTATTAAAATTTATTATGATTTAATTAATTAAATATAATGACGTCATAATTATACAATTAATAGTCACATATACATAATTAATTGGTCACAGATTATTTTTGAGATCACAAATCAAAAATTTTATAGGTCACGAATTATTTTGAGGTCATAAATCAAAAATATTATACGTCAAGAATTATTTCGAGGTCACAGTTCAAACATTTTATAGGTCACGAATTATTTCGAGGTCATAAATCAAAAATATTATACGTCACGAATTATTTCGAGGTCACAGTTCAAACATTTAGTCACAGATTAAAAAATTTGGAGGTCACGGATTATTTCGAAATCACAAATCAATAATTTTATAGGTCACAAATTATTTTATTGGTCACAGATCAAAAAATTACAGGTTACAGATTAATTTTTAGTCACAAATTATCGAATTTTGAGGTCACAGTTAGTCCATTATACGATCACAGCTAGTCTAATCCCACCGCATTGGTCACTTGCGACCACCGCATTGGTCACTTGCGACGCCGCCTATCGCACCACCGTCGGCATCACCACCAATACAACACCCACAACGTTACAGTAGCACACCACCGCCACCTCCATCGCACCGCCACCCTTAACCCCATCTTATCATTGCGATGCCACCAGATCTAGCCAAACCACCGCCACCGCAGCATCACAGAACTCACCCAGCCACCACACCACCGCCACATCGACAGTCCGCTACTCGAAACCGCCAACACCCCCACAATCGCCATCACCTCACTGTCGTCGTCGCGACGTCCACCGTCGTCATTAGCACCACAACCACAAACACTATTTCCAACAAAAAACTCCACTATCGTCACAACAACAGAGCAATCGCCGAAAAGAACAAAAAAATTCGACTATGTGAAAAGAACCCACCTTCCTAGGTAGAGATCTTGATAACAGAAGATCTCCTCTTTTGACGGCATGACAGAGCTCAAGTTGGCTGTTGGCATGGCGTCGGTCCTCGCCTTGCAGTGTCGACGTTGATCTTTTGCAACTGCGTCGATCTCGCAGTCGGCGACGCTCTTTTACAGCGACGTCGATCCTCTTCCCGCAAAGTCCAACAACACCGATCGAGGAATAGAGAGAAGACGGAGTAGGTGGAGAGAGAATGAATGCCGGTTCATGTGGAGAGAGAAATAAGAGAGACGGCAGGCTAAGGTTTTGAGAGAGAGAGAGATGGGAAACCGAAGGAAGAGGTGGGTGTGGTGGAGGATAAATTAATTTAATTAATAATATATTTATCTAATAATAATATATTACTTAATAAAATATCTGATTTTTGAATTAATAAAACTTGGATCTGATTTTGGAAGTTGGATCATGAAACATAGGGTTGGGTGTAATTTTCACTTTTTTGGAGGGTGAGTTTAAAATGTAGGATTTTTTTTTTAAAAAAAAATTTGTACATAAACTTATTATATTAGGAGAATAAATTGATAAAAATGAGTAAAAGGGAAAATGAGAATTCTGGAGATGGTACTCAAACAGGGTTTTATATTTTCTATTGGGAAAATTGCGGCCGTGGTCCTAAACCTTTTATTTTGTTGCAGATTACACCCAAATCTTTTATTTTTGCGGCCGAAGTCCCAAACCTCTATATGTAGTTGCAGCGTCGGTCCCAAACCTTTAATTCCGTCCATAAAACCGTCAGTCAACGTTTCAACAGTAATTTTGACTCGAAAAAATTGCGGCTGTGGTCCCAAACCTTTCATTTTGTTACAGATTACACCCAAACCTTTAATTTTTGCGGTCGAAGTCCCAAACCTTTACATATAATTACAGCGTTGGTCCATTTCACGCATTCCGTCCATAAAATCGTCAGTCAACGTTCAAACAGTAATTTTAACTCAAATGACATCTTAATTTATAGGTAAAATTATCAAAACAAGTTATCCAAAAAAAATGTTTGTTTTCTTCAATCCTTCAATCTTTTCACAGAAATCACATTCTCATCATTGATAACTATGTGATCAAATAACAATTCGATCCGATTTGTTATAATAATCGAATCGATAAATTATTTTTATGGCATGTTATTTATCACTAAAATAAATAAATGAGAAAATAAAAATAAATAAACTACATTTGGTACTATAATTTGTATGTATTATTAAATAAGTTTTAGATTGATTAAAAATTAAAAATAATGTTAAAATAAAAAAATACATTTTTTATTAAAAATTAAAAATAATATTAAAAATTTTTATTTAGTACTAAACTTTTTTACTTTCTCATGTATTTATTTTAGTGACAAATAACATGCCATAAAAAATGAAAAAATTGCAACGCTAATCCTAAATCGGCATGTTTAGACAAAATCTAGGCATAGATATTATTAAAAAAATATTTTCTTATTTTAATATTATTTTTAATTTTTAATCAATTTAAAAATTATTTAATAAGATATACAAATTATAGTACCAAATGCAGTTTGTTTATTTTTATTTTCTCATTTATTTATTTTAGTGACAAATAACATGTTACAAAAATAATTTCTCGATTCAATTATTATAACAAATCGGATCAGATTGTTATCTGATCAGATGGTTATCGATGATGAGAATGTGAAAAGATTGAAGAATTTGAAGAAAACAAACATTTTTTTTTGATAATTTGTTTTGACGATTTTACCCATCAATTAAAATGTCATTTGAGTTAAAATTACTGTTTCAAAGTTGACTGATGATTTTATGGACGAAATGCATGAAATGGACCAATGCTGTAATTATATATAAAGGTTTGGGATTTCGACTGCAAAAATTAAAAGTTTGGGTGTAATCTGCAATAAAATGAAAGGTTTAGGACCAGCGCTGCAATTTTTTCGAGTCAAAATTACCGTTGAAACGTTGACTGACGTTTTTATGGACGGAATTAAAGGCTTGGGACCGACTCTGCAACTACATATAAAGGTTTGGGATTTCGGCTGTAAAAATAAAAGGTTTGGGTGTAATCTGCAACAAAATGAAAGGTTTGGGACCACGGCCGCAATTTTACCTTTTCTATTTCCCAAACCCTTAAACCCTAGTTCACCCTCTTCTCTCCTCCGCAAGCTCCGAGCATCTCCGCCTTTGGACGCCTCGGCCGATGGCTCTTTATTCACTTCGCATCCGCCGCGCCCTTTCTCTTTCCTCCTCCCTCCATCACCTGCTCTCGCCCATCCATCACCCCATACCTATTTCACCAGTCTCCTCTCCTTCCACCGCGCAACTCAACACTGCCACTGCCTCCGCCACATTCTTCAAATCGAGGCGTCAATTCACTTCTACTACTCCACTCTCCCTGTCTTCTCGGGGTCGGCCATTCGACCCGGAGACTGACGAGATAGGGCCCGACACCATCCTCTTCGAAGGATGCGACTACAACCACTGGCTCATAACAATTGATTTTCCCAAGGATCCCCAACCGACCCGCGAAGAAATGATAGAATTTTACGTCAATACTGCTGCCCAAATATTTGGAAGGTCCCACTTCAAACCCTACCATATCTTTCTTAATGTTTCTGATTGTTTACGTGGATGTATAAAAGTGTTAATTCTTGTATAAATTTTCTATTTTCTGCTCACAGGGTAAGTGGAAATTAAGAAGAAAATGGTATTTATGTGTACATAAACTTTTTATGATATCTTCTCTAAGTATTAGTTTGATTAATTTAATCATGTCATATTGGAAATATGTGCGCTGGAATGGTGTAGGGAATTGAGACCTACTCGATTAAAAAACGAATTTAATTGGAACTGCATCTCTATTAATATTTTACCTCGGTTAGGACTTAGGATTTCGTTATAGTCTCTTCTTGCATCTTATAAATTGCAGGGAATCCATTAGGGTTCTATTGTTTGCGGAATGACATGTGTAATTATTATAATAGGTCTATTGCTGTTTGTACCAATTTAAAGTTATACAACTAGTGTGTGTCATATGCAAATGACAATGTGAATTTATATGAACTTCTGACTTCTAATAACTGAAGTATGGAACTATGATGAGAATATATGACATGCATGGAAATATCCTTTTTGTTATAATGACAATAGAGTCAAAATAAAGGTTCACATTCTCCCCAATACTGGTTGTTATAGCATTTAGATTTGATAATTATTGGAGGACTTGAAAAATGTAAGTAATGTGTAAGATTAGAGCACGCAGATGAAATGTGTCAGAAATTCTATGTGGTCAAAAATTAACCAGGGAAGTTGCACTGCACTGAACACATGGTATGAAAAAACCCTGCTGAGGCCCGCCTTGAGACCCGCCTCACTGTGAGGCGCAGCTTCTGCGCCTCGAGGCTCAATCTGTGAGGCACAAAAAATGAGGCGTACGCCTCTACATCTGAGGCAAAAAAAATGAGGCGTGCGCCTCATTTGCGCCTCATTTGAAGTATGTTTTTTTCAGGTTTTTGAAAAGGAATTAAAAAAGGTCCTCTTTAAAAAAGAGAAGGGCCCATTTAAAAAGATATTTTGGGCCAAACAAAATATTAAAATATCTAGAATACCAAAAGGCAGCCAGAAATCCTTCTACACGACGGCAGACAGAAATCTTCCTAGATGGCGAGAACTACACAGCAGTCAGAAATCTTCCTGGAACTAAACGACAACCAGAAAACTTTATCTTCAATCCTTCGCTTAAAAGAGGTCCTCAAGTGTTGCTTCTATGTCTCTTTTCTCCTTTGCTTCTGCCTTCTTCTAGTGACTTACAATTTAAAATTGTTTCACTAGACTTTACTTGGTTTTTTTTTGTTCAGTGCATCGCCACCAGATTGCACCTATTTTGTTCGGCAGATTGCACCTGTTTTGTTTGTGGTGAGGCTTACGCCTTAAAACGTTTTGAGGCTTACGCCTCGCCTCATTACAAAAAAACGCCTCGATACCCGTTTACGTTTTTTCAAACTATGACTGAACAACTGGTAAAAACCAGGCTCCATTTTAAGCATTGGGCCACTAAATGGAAAAATATCCACAACACGAACATAGTAGAAATGTGAATGTAAAGATTAATGCATTTTTACAAGAAAATAAATAAATAAATACCTAAAAATTCGAAATGGCACCAAGTAAGGATAAATTAATGGGAGACATAGTTTACATAGTTGGTGCATATAATTATATAGACCTGAGCAAGCTCTCATTCACAAGAGGACAGAAGTCCCAATAGAATATGGAGTTAATTTCACCCATGGCTACCGAATTTTTCACTTAGCCCCCGTTTGTCTCCATTTTTAAAGAGTTTTTGGAGGAAATGATTTTTTCAATAGTGATTTTTTTGGAGAATAAGTTTGGGTTTATATGAAAAATATTTTATTGTGTGAATGTGTGGTTTAAAATGAGTTTGAGAAAAAAAAGTTGAAAAAAAGGGAGACAAATAGGGGCTTAGTGTCACCATGACCATTGAACTTGCCACTTAGTGTCATCATGCCTTTGGAATAATTTATTTTCTATAAAGTTCAAGTAAATAGCATTGAGGGCCTCTAACCTTTGAACCTTTTGAAGATGGGTCTTGAACTGTTGATTTTTAGCACCCGGAGTTCCAAAGCTTTCAAATGTCAGTGCCCGATATTCTTTTGCAACAAAAAAGGTTAGTTTAACCCATAAAATATGTTAAGTTAGAACCAATGTTTAAAAATGCTCAATTGGGTATTGAGGTATATCTTAGCGAGGGGAGGCATAGGGCTTGAGGTGTAAACCAATAGAAATATTAGAAAGAATATTGAAGTAAATAAACATGCATAAAATAAACTATAAACAATCTTAAAAATTTATAATATAATAGATAGCTTAACTTACAAAACAAACATAATATAATATAGATAAAGTTCTCGAATTAACAAAAAAAATAGTAACCTACTATAAGAAGTACAGACATCTAGAAGCGTCCTGTATCATTACTATTAATACAATACCTAAAGAGAATCATATATTTGATTCCCTGATCGCCCTTCACCACCATCGGGTTTTTCTCATTCTTTATTATTGCCCTCCACTTCAATGTTGCACCCTACTTTCCCATTCCCTTCTCCATCCGTCTAAAGGCTTAAAAGACAAAATAAAATAGCCCATAAAATGTTCTAGGATTTAAAGGAAATAGCTCAAAAACTTGAGTCAGTTATAAAATACCCAATAAATAAAAAAACTGAGCTCACTCCTCTGCTATCCTAAGGCATAGCCTTGAGGAGTAAGCCTCACTAGTGGCATTGAATGGGCGTCGAGGTGTTCAATGAAAGCCTGTAGCCAACTCCATTTCATCTTGCTGTTTGCTGTCTTATTGCATAAGTAGTAGTGGCATTGTTCACATTGCAATGCTTTTAGTTACTTTGGTTCAAACGGTTATGACTTTCACCTTTTTATTTCTGTATAATTTATCTTCCTTCAGCGTGGAAGAGGCAAAGAAGAAAATATATGCACTAAGTACAACAACATATCAAGGTTTTCAGGTTGAATGTTCAGAGGAAACATCAGAGAAGTTTAAGAGTAGGTCTTCTGCATTGCTTTCATGAGAAATTACTGTTACCAGTATTTGTTCTAAAACTTTTGCTGATTTTAGATCTACCCGGAGTTGTATTTGTACTGCCAGATTCCTATATCGATCCAGTAAATAAGGAATATGGAGGTAGGACTACTACTTGATCTCATTTATAACTTGATTTTGTAATCTTTCCATTAGAGTTAAGTTGATTGTCTTGGTTTTTATATTGAGTTCTTGTGTTGTTTAGGAGATAAGTATGTCAATGGAGAAATTTTTCCTAGGCCACCCCCGATACAATATGTCAGGCATAACAGAGGCCGGCGTCCGAGAGAGCAGATGTCATACCAACAAGGAAACACAGCATATAATGACCAGGGGCCCATGCGTGGGGAAGTGAGAAATCATGGTCAGAACTATGGCCCACCACGTCAGCAGAACTATGGCCCACCACAGCAGCAGAACTATGGCCCACCGCAGCAGCAGAACTATGGCCCACCACCGCAGCAGAACTATAACCTGCCACCGCAGCAGAGCCATGGCTCGTCACCACAGCAGAGCTATGGCCAGCCACCAAATTTTCCTCCCCAGCAGGGTTATGTTCCATCGGGATCAGGTGAAAGAAGAGGTCCTATGCCACCAAGAAATGCCCCTGGCGGGTGGGATAATGGCAGAAGAGATCCAATGCCTTCATATCAGAGCAGTTATAGTCAAGGAGAACCTGGAAATTATCGTGCTCAAGGGCAGAGAGACTTCCCACAAGGAAATCAGTGGAGCCAGGTACCTCCTGAGCAGAGGGGGCTGTCACAAGACACTCAGAACTATGGACCTTCAGAAGGTGGGACTTTTGAACGGGGACCAGGGGGCGCTCAGGGACAAGCTTATGGACAGAATCAGCCACGGCATGGAGATGACCAGAGAAGCAACAACCAAGCATGGGAGCAAAGAAACCTTTCATCCATGGGGAATACTATGACTGACCAAGTGAGATGATTTTCTCTTTCATCTGTTGTTTGCAGTCACCTTTAAGTGAAGAAATCCCGGTTGATGGTTGTGATTGTGTTTGTGTTTATTTACAGTGATGTTGCATTCAAATACCAGTGTTGTCTCATAGTATTTAATTGTTTAAAGCTGTTTGAGGGTGACTTTATTTTGATCATTTCAGAATATATGCACTTTGGATTAAACCAAAACTTTTTTGGCCTTTTCATCCTCTGTTTACATATTGACCAAGTTTTACAAGGAAAATATTTTGACCTATATCATCCTCTGTTAGGCAGTTCCCGAATTACATATTTTAATAGTCAGAATTCTCTATTTGGCTAGTTAAATGAATATTTTGACTCATTCTCTCTTTACTTTGACAAATTAACACATTTGATGTTTGAAAACATGGCAACACAAATTTCTGTCTCCCACACCACACTGATTGCACCTGCACCTCCACCTGCGCCTGCACCTGCACCTGCACCTGCACCTGCACCTGCACCTGCACCTGCACCTACACCTGCACGCGTACACAAACACATTCTCCACAGTGCAATGGATTTATACGTGAACCAGTTTTCATTCACTATAGGGGAGATGTTATTTTCCTAGCCAGCCTGCAAACTAATACCAAAATTTCTTTTTACCCTTCTGAGTCTGCATGGTCAGACATTGTAAACCATCTCAGGGCAGTTAACCATCAATATGCGTGTGGTGTTTGTTTAGTTGTCTTGGTGGTGAAATTTACTATTCAGAAGATATCTTGGTCCAACTTTTGGATATGGAGAAAGTGCTGAAACCCGAGTTTCTGCAAATACAGTTAGAAGTAATTCTCACACAACCATTTGATGGGCTAAATTTCACTTTGTTGGCATACCTGTTGGGGTTGGGGGTAAAGGGTGGCTTGGTTGAATTTATTTTTTCTATCGAATGATTTGATAACTTGTTTTGAAATTTAGCTCTCGTCATCATGTAGCAAAAAGCAAGATAATTTTCTTTATCCTTTCTTTTTGCAACAACATTTGGTGACGTGTTGATTTTTGTAGGGGAGATAAAAGACTAGTACCCTGTACCACAAGAACGATGGCAGCGATGAGCTGATTTTAACTGTTCGATACCTTGCCAAATTATGAAGTGGAGCTTCTGGAAATGGCATCTGTGAAATCGTCTCTGAAACCTTTTTCTTTTTTGAATGCAAAACCTTCCCTTTTCTGTATGGAGTTCGATAATGAAAAATGTATCTCACTTCAACACTGCCATGGTAAATAGTTTCCCTGTTTTGTTTAGTGTGTTGGTGGAACTGAAAACTTTTGAATGACAAACTTGTTTCTTTGCTGTCAGATCTACGCAATTGAATAGATTACTCCTCGTTTGGCAAGTGTTTATAAATAGTTGTGTTTATAAACAGATCGAAATGAATGTGGTTAATAAGTGGTTTAACACTTGTGCATTCAAAGAAATACTTGAATAAAAAGTGATTTGACTTTTAGCAATTATAAACACATGTCAACTTAGTCAATGTATTCCAAAAGTTGCAGGTGTTCAGGAAAGATGGATTCTTTAGCGTATGTGTGGGAGAGCTTTTTCTCCAATTTTAGCAATTAATTGGCCGTCGTTCACTTGAACATGGGTCCCATTTTGGTAGCAATTTTTTGACATTCTAAAAATGAAATACTGAAAATGTTTGTCTATTATGAAAAATTGATTAAATGTTAAGGGCCAAAAGGTCATTCTGCATTAAAATGGTCCAAAATTGCGACTGTCATGTCTAACATTTTGCTTTAAAGTATTGTTGACAATGAAAAGTAACGGTCACAATTTAGTTACAAATAAGAGAAATTTTTTTTTCCAGACGAGCCCTTAATATGTAATTGGGCGGTCTTTTGCTTGGATCACGAACGTACTTGAAACTTGTGGCAGTGCCAATTCAGCGAATGGCCATTTTTATGGTTGCATCAATGATTGGTCCGTGCGCCTATCTCTTATTACTTTGCTGTGTACCCCTTTTCTCGGATACAATTCGAGCCTTTTGAAATATGACGGTATAAGGAGTCTTTGTTACTATATCAACGTAACTCTTCGTAAATTGTCAAAATGCAAAGGTGCATGATAAGACGTTTACGTACAGGAGAAGGAAGATGATGAGGATAAAGTGAATGTCGACTTAAAATCATTTAGATTATTATCTCAAGGGTTTCATATTCTCAAAAGTCAATTTATATTTTTCCCTTTGATAATTGAAATAGAGTTAGGGAAGCATGTCTGGGTGATTCCTTATAATTTAGTGTCAAAATTAAATATTAATTTTGAACTGTACATCTCCAAGACAGTCGTTACTTACTCACCTTTCAATTCTATTGCACTATAGTTTTAGCATATTTTACCCATACAGGAATGTGAAAAATTCATAAATAAGGTGTATTCTTTACACCAATTCAAAAATAAGGTTTATAGTTTGAAACTTCAAAATTCAGGTTTTTTTTTTTTTTTTTTTAATTCTAATATAATATTATATAATATAATAAGCCCACCCCACATGCACCACCCCTTGCTCCGGTGACTATTCCGACGACCATTCCGACCACCACTCTTCTCCGGCTCCGATTCCGACGACCATTCCGGCGAGGTCACAGATTTTTAAAGAGTCACGTATTATTATAGTCACCGGTCACATTTTGGTCACAGATTTACAATTTAGTTAGTCACATATTATTTTTCAGTCACGGATAATAATTTTTATACGTCACATATTATTTTACGGTCACAGTTCAAAAATTTTGTAGGTCACAATTATTTCTTTGGTCACATATTTCAAATTTAGTTGATCACATATCAAAATTTATAGGTCACACAGTCACATATTTCAAAAACTGGTTGGTCACAGATTATTTTTGAGTCACATATTACTAAATTTTTAGGTCACAGTTGAGTAATCAGTCACAGATTACCAAATATTTGGTCACATACCCTCAAATACTTGGTTACATAACCAAGTAATTGGTCACATACACCAAATAGAGGTCACACACCACACCACACCACCGTCACCAACACCGCTTGTCACAGATTAAATATTTGGTCACAGATAACCAAATATTTGGTCACACACCACTAACAATAACCACCAACGTGGCCGCCCCCGCCACAAAATCGCCACCACCACCATAGATCCACCAACAATAACAACCAACGCACAGCACATCACTAAAATGCAGCAGCTCCTTTCTCGGCAGCGATGTGCTGCGATTTCGCTGCCGGATGGGCAGCGAAATCGCTGCTGTGCCTAGGAAGGGGGGGAGGGAGGGAGGGAGGGGAGGAGGGAGGGAGGCGGAGGCGTGGCGACGGCGGCGGTGAGGAAGAGGGTGGTGGGAGGGAGAGAGAAGGGGGGCAGCCGTGAGAGAGAGAAAAATTAGGGTTGAAAATGAATTAGATTTTGGATATATTTATAGTTTGATATTTAAAATAAAATACCTGAAAAGTGAATAAAAAACGTACAAACCTAATTTTTAAAAACCATTCTTTAAACACCTGATTTTTTATAATTTCCCTACAGGAATATTCCGGTTCAGATCCATAGCCCACCCAGTTAGAAACCCATTAGCTCACCATCCAGGTCCAATACAAATGGGCCAAAGCCTCAAATTAAATCCAAATCTCCCCTCTCACCTGTTGTTCCGTTCCCGCCCGTGCTCGGCAGTCTACAGTCCGTACTCTCCCTGAATCCCAATTTCTTTCTTCCACTTCCAGTCGCAGCCCTCCATACCTTCGTATGGCCTGTAAATTTCTGCTTCCAGGCTCCAGCCGCAACATTTGAGGTGAATCTATTGAAATTTCAATTAGTATTAATGCTGAATCTTTACAACGTTTTGTTCCAGAATGTTGTTTTGCTATGTGTGTATTTCATTCTTTGGATAATATTCTAAGAATTTATCCTAAACTTTGGATCTTTTTGCTACTTGAAATTAGTTTATGGTTTAGGATAAAATTAGTTCAGAGTACAATATGAGCACCATGAATACAACTATACTAGAGATTTATTTGTCATTATGACATGGCAATGGAACTCTGAAAAGATTGTTTCAAATCTGTGGTGAGGCATTATCCTCAATAGTCTAAGGAGCGCAAGATGTTTCTGTTAGTTCTGGGGTTTATATATTGAGGTTGATGGTTACCAGATATAGCACAGGAATACGTTACTGGTAAATACTTGAAGCGTTTATAAATAAAGAAATGCCAGGTTCTTTGGACATCAGTATATCCTATATCCTAGCTCAATATGGGAATAGAGTAGCCATTTTTGGCTTCCTTTTGACGCAATGGTTAGGCCCCTTTCTAGGGATAGCATTAGTAGACTTACATCAGTGTTGGAAGCCTCTTTCTATTCTTGTCACTTTCTTTTTAAATAAGTACAAAAGAGAACGCATGAAGCATAGTAATAGAATGCACTGCATTACATGGCAAGCACACCACCATTTATTTTGGAAGGAAATTACACTTAACACCCATTTGATTTTGTTAAAAATTGATAGAAGTTGATGAAACGTGTGGTTGAAAAATTGATAAAGTTGTGAGTTCCATGAGATGTGTGGTAAAACTTAATTGTTGACTTTGACTTAGATTTTCATCAACTTTTTTAGCTAAACCAAACATGGGCTTGAACAAGGAAACAATCACTCCAGCTACAATACATGTTTCAGGGACTGTTCTGCTTTTTCTTAACTATAAGATCATTCTTATTTTCTTTGAATCCAATCTTTACAGGGACTGGCCAGTGTTCCTATTTCCTATGCTTGAAACTTGAAAGTTAAAATTTCTCTTATGTTTTTCCCCTTATGGTAATGTTTCTTTTGTGGTTACTTCATTTTACATTAAACCCTGTGTTAGAGTTGCACTCAAAAAAATTTGAATGATTTTTGGCTGAACAGTTTTTGCTTTTCAATGCTTTTTCTGATTAAGTCTCTCCTGTACTTCTGCTTATTGTTCTAGTGTAAAATTAAGACTCTATTGGCTCTTGCAAACAATTATTTTGTTTGGTTTATCCCTCTGAAATGCATTTCTCCTTGCATTTGTACCCTCTCGTAGAATTCTAATCCATAATAAAGATGTTCTCACTTGGTTGCATTCCTTTATGTTTTGAATTTTATTTTATATATCGTATCGCATTTCAAGTATTATTCAGATTCCTGACAAATGCTCGAAGGCTAAGAATTTTTTGATATGTACTACAGAGAATATTGGTGCAATTTTCCTTTTTAGTCCTAGATTGCTTTTAGTCTTTCGCTATCATTTCTGTATCCCATACTTCTATTGCAGTGAATCAGTTTTGCATTTTTGTTTCTACTTTATTACTATGATTATTTATTATTCCATTTCATCGCAAGTTTTTGTTCTTCATTTTTTTTTAATTTGCTGCAACTTCAGTAGATAATGTCATATTAGGACGTTGTCTGTGATATATGAATTTTGTTCTCAACCATAGAGATACACATCACATTTTTATTTTTTGTTAATTTTCTTTTTTAGCAGTAAAATTATAACTACACACATACGAATGCCTTCTGAGCATAGTGTGGACTTTTCATCGGTATCTTACAAAATAATTTTAATTTTTTTCTCAATCAATATTTTTTCTGTTATTTTGTTTTGTGTGCTCGGGTTTAGGGTTATAACTTCATGTAACTTCTTGTATTACTGTAAAATATATCTGGAGGAGTGACATCTATTGATATCTTTTTCATTCGAGAAAACTAGCAGTGAAAATTTTGAATAAGTTGTTACGTGACAATTGTTAAAATGGACATTATTTTTAGTTTCTTCAACCAAACTCTGGTATGCATTATTCTGCTGTACTAAATCTGCTCTTGATTAGTTCCAGCAATGGGTTTTCGTGCTTCCTAAGAAAGAAAGGAAGATATTCACATCTGGAGGCCTGAAAGTTTTTACAATTGTTTGAGTTTGAGGATACTCGATAATTTTTTTTTTTTAGGGGGGCTATTTATTTAGCCATTCAAACCAGTTTAGAGTTTGTATTTATGCAGCTGGGACCTTCTTTCCCTTTAGTCTTTTCCTTTTGTTTCTTTTTCAATCTCGATTTGGGAATTTTACTAAAAAAATAGAAAAATATAAAGATAATACAGTTTAACTACTGAAAGAACAAGGATTGCTATACTGCAATTGACGATTATTTTTTCTTTTGGCATTCTCTTGTTTCTTCAATCTTGGTTTTGAACTTCACTTTCTTGAAGCTTTCATTGTAGCTGTAGATATGGCTAACGAGTTTCTGGGCATTTGTTTCTTCTCTCTCTCTCTCAGCAGGGAGAATAAGTATTTGATAAAGGAAAATTTGTATCGGGCTGTCAATTGCAATGGCTTCAACAGGACAACTAGCATCGTCCTTAAAGCGATCTGCAATAAGAGATGAGGATCAGCTTATTGTAACACCTTTGGGCGCTGGTAGTGAAGTGGGACGATCCTGTGTTCACATGTCTTACAAGGGAAAAATTGTTATGGTACAAGGACTATAGAATTGATGCTGTGTTATCTGTTATTTCTTTGACATCTCGATTCTTATTTTTATTAACTAATTATATTTCTTTTTGTTTAATGGTAGTTCGACTGTGGTATTCATCCAGCTTTCTCAGGAATGTCTGCACTGCCTTACTTTGATGAAATCGATCCTTCACGTATTGATGTTCTTCTTATTACCCAGTATGCTCTTCGTTCATATTTTTCTCTTGTGTATATTTAGACTTAAGGTTCCATCTCAAAAGGTAAGCCTTGTTAACGTGAGTAGCACAAACCTTTATATGTCGCTTAATATTTCATATCTTAATCGATGTGAGATTTTCCCTTAATTGCTTATCCAAGATGGTGGCTTGTTTGAGTACACGTTATTCCCAATAACATGACTCGGTAACTGACCGCTTCTTCCAAATTGCATCCATTCGTTCCAAACCTGCAGCTTACAGCAGTGCTCTGACCAGTTGAACTACAATTCCTAGGAACAATCTTGGACTGAATACTCGTTTAAGCATTAGATGCATAGAATTGCTCATTTGAGCTTGTTGGGTCTTGATATTGTATTGAGAATTGGGGTCCCATCTTAAAAGATCAACGTTGTTATTGTGTTTGATACACCACTTTCGACCCATAACTTTCTCTTTACTTGCAAAAACCTGAACTATTCATCTGCAATTGTAACTTTTCAGTTTACCTCTAATCACGAGTATTGAACTTTTTAGTCTGCCGTTTCCCATTGTGATGTTTTTTCTTCTCTGAATTTGTTCCTTATTCTACTCTCATAAGTTGCTTTCCTACTGCAGCTTCCACTTGGACCATGCTGCTTCCCTTCCCTATTTCCTGGAGAAGGTTGGTTGGTTTTGTCATGAACTTCCATTCGACCATAAATTTGCAATTTTCTTTACTGATATTTTCACTACCCGTTCAACAGACTACATTTAAAGGCCGCGTTTTTATGACGCATGCAACAAAAGCTATCTACAAGTTGCTTTTATCAGATTATGTTAAAGTGAGCAAGGTCTCAGTTGAAGATATGTTGTTTGATGAACAAGACATTCTTCGGTCCATGGATAAAATTGAGGTGTATTGAGATCCTTCATGTGTGGCCATTTATCAATTTCTTAACTGTCTGAAATTGGGACATTTTTAATTACTGTACAACTTGGCCGTCTGAAATATACCAATTCCTTGTTCCAGGTTATTGACTTTCATCAGACTCTAGAAGTTAATGGTATTCGCTTTTGGTGTTATACTGCTGGTCATGTCCTTGGTGCTGCCATGTTTATGGTTGACATTGCTGGTGTTCGTGTTCTCTACACTGGAGACTATTCGCGAGAAGAAGATCGTCACCTTCGAGCTGCTGAGCTCCCCCAGTTCTCCCCAGATGTTTGCATTATTGAATCAACTTACGGTGTTCAACTCCACGAGCCACGACATATACGCGAGAAGCGCTTTACTGATGTTATTCACTCTACAGTTACTCAAGGTGGTCGTGTTCTAATTCCTGCTTTTGCCCTAGGCCGTGCTCAAGAACTTCTCCTGATCCTGGATGAATACTGGTCTAGTCATCCTGATCTTCACAAAGTCCCTATATATTATGCTTCGCCACTTGCAAAACGGTGCATGGCTGTTTATCAAACTTACATTAATGCCATGAATGAAAAGATCCGGAATCAATTTGCCAACTCGAACCCATTTGATTTCAAGCACATCTTTCCGTTAAAAAGTATTGATGAATTTAACGACACAGGTCCATGTGTGGTTATGGCAAGCCCTGGTGGGCTTCAGAGTGGTTTGTCGCGACAGCTGTTTGATAAATGGTGCTCAGACAGGAAAAATGCTTGTGTCATACCTGGGTATGTTGTGGAAGGGACATTGGCTAAGACTATAATTAATGAGCCTAAGGAAGTTACCCTCACGAATGGCTTGACTGCTTCCCTAAATATGCAGGTCCATTATATTTCCTTCTCAGCGCATGCAGACTATGCTCAAACGAGCACATTCCTGAAAGAGCTAATGCCTCCCAACATTATTTTGGTTCATGGTGAAGCAAATGAGATGGGAAGGCTCAAACAGAAGCTCCTTTCTGTCTTTGCTGATGGAAACACCAAAATCATAACCCCAAAGAACTGCCAATCTGTAGAAATGTATTTCAACTCTCAGAAAATGGCAAAAACTATTGGAAAGCTGGCTGAAAAGACACCTTCAGTTGGTGAAACTGTGAGTGGTTTACTTGTTAAAAAGGGCTTCACCTATCAGTTTATGGCTCCTGAGGATCTTCATGTATTCTCTCAGCTATCCACTGGGAATATAATTCAAAGGATTACTATCCCGTACTCTGGCGCCTTTGCTGTTATAAAGTACAGGCTTAAGCAGATATATGAAAGTGTAGAGTCGTCAACGGACGAGGAATCGGGGGTTCCCACTTTGCTAGTGCACAATCGGGTGACAGTGAAGCAGGAATCAGAAAATCATCTTTCCCTGCATTGGACAGCAGATCCGATTAGTGATATGGTCTCCGACTCTGTTGTGGCTTTGGTTTTAAATGCCAGTAGGGAGATGCCTAAGATGGTGGTTGATTCTGAACCTGTGGTAAATGAGGAAAAAGACACAAAGAAAGCTGAAAAAATTGTATATGCACTCCTTGTTTCTCTATTTGGAGACGTTAAATATGGGGAAGACGGGAAGCTGGTGATCAACGTTGATGGGAAAGTAGCTCAACTAGACAAAGAAAGTGGCGTGGTTGAAAGCGATAACGAAGGTCTTAAGGAACGAGTTAAGATGGCATTCTTGCGTATCAAAAGTGCGGTGAAGCCAATCCCTCTTTCGGGATCTTAGCTTTTCTTATTAGTTCCCCTACTCCCTGAATCTGTTTTTCGTATTTGATTAGTGTTACTACTTGTATGGTAACTGTAGACCGAACACTCATTCTCATTAGCATAGTATGTTGGGTGATGTGTATCTTACAGTTTGTTGCATTAATGACTAACTGACTGGGTTGTAGTTTGTTCAATGCTTTAAAATGGACATATACGAGTGAAACAATGTACATTTACAGTCAAAAGGTAGAACATCTGACCGTACGAATCATATCAGAACAAAGTGTTAGTTTAGAGTATTATAGATATGGGAAAATTGCAGCAGTGGTCTCTAATCTTTCAAAAATATGAATGTGGAGTCCAAATGGATAAAATCTATCCACTTTTTCGTTAGTTGACTAAAAAAAATTATCTTAACTATTTTTAAAGAGGTAAAATGGTAACTTTATATTTTTCTATTATAAAAATTTAAATATATTATATAAAAAATTAGGGAAAAGAAAAAAAGAAATGGAATATTCATCTTCTTTCTCACCCCACCCCATCAAAACAAACCCGCGGCCAAAGCCCCGCTTTTAAAGAACCACCACATGTACCAACCACCACCACAATATCCCTAAATCCATCATCTAATGCATATGCAAGTTTCTACAAAGATCCACATTAAAATTTCTTGATTTAATTCAGCTAATACGTGGTAGCAGCACCTAATTCAGTTCAGAAATCAAAGGGCGATGACATGTTATTTGTTGGCGATTGCTAATTCGAATTCATTTGCTGAACCACTGCCTTCAACTTTGGCACTCTACACTAAATTACGAGTGCTTGATTTGTAGAACAACACTCTTTCTGGTGCAATTTATTGATGCATCTGGTACGGATTTATGCGAATAAATCACCACCACCATCACAACCACTGATTTGGCCGTGTATCAAATGTTAAGATTTGAGATTCCATCTTATAAGGCCAACCTTATTAAGAGGAGTAACTCAATCCTTTATAAGTTGGTTTATATTTATATCTTTATTCGATGTGAGATTATATCCCTTAACATATCCCGACAAGATGGTGGCTCGTTTGAGCAGACTAATCTTGAAATCTGTATACTTACTTTTGGGCTCTTAATCAGATCGAATTGCTCGTTAGAGTTTAATGAACTCTGATACCATGTTAAAATTTGGTGTTCTATCTTAAAATGTCAACCTTATTAAGAGGAGTAGCCCATACCTTTTATAAATTGGTCCATGTTTTCATCTTTATTCGATGTGAGATTCTATCCCTTAATATGCCCCCACAAGATGGTGGTTCGTTTGAGCAGACCATCTTGAAATCCTCGTGCTCATTTTTTTGAGTCTTACTCCGATCGAATTGCTCGTTGGAGTTTAATGAGCTCTGATATCATGTTAAGAATTGATGTTCCATCCTAAAAGGTCAACATTATTAATATGAGTAACACAATTCTTTATAAGTTGGTTTATATTTACATCTTTATTCGATGTGGAATTCTATCCCTTAACATCAAATTGCCACAGCCACCCAGCAATGATTTGACGAATTCAAAAGAAAGCAAAGATGATGTTCAAAAATCAGAATCCAAATGGAGAAGCTGCGTCGTATGCCCTAGCCGCGTCTTCAGCAGATTCAAACGTACCTAGCCAGATCCATTCACCTCCATTTACCTTCCCACCGTGTGAGATGGGTGGCTATGGCTGATTGGCCAGCGATGGTGTCGACGTTGCTGGTGGTTGAGGAAAAGGGGATGGGGCATAGGGATAGGGTGGGGGTTTGAAGGAAGCCACTTTTTTTTTTATGATTTTTTTTTTTGTTTAATGTGGTTATTCTAAAATTACCATTTTACCCTTATTTTGGTCAAAATTGATCAAAGTCCACTTTTTTGGTCAACTAACGGAAAAGTGGACAAATTCCATTTATTTGGACTCTAAATGCATATGTTTGAAAGGTTAGAGACCGTCGCTGGCACAAATGAAAAGTTAGAATAAAATTTGCAAAAATTAAAATGGTTTGGAACCGTTGCTGTAATTTTCCCATAGACATGTGTAGTTATATGTTTCAAAAACATGGTATTACATATGAAGATGGCTTTTTGAAGGGGGCCCTACACATTTCTTGTCATATTCCAAGAATTTGTGGGTAACATGTAAATTTGACTTGTTAAATTGGAATTATGTAAACTTTCCAAACTTGTTTATCTTGAAAAAGAATAATATCTATCTTTTTTGCTGTTCTAGGCTTGCAAAAAGACTGGACCCCATCACAACTTGGTTTCACATTGGCAATTTGATGCCATGAAAGTATAAAGCACATGCTTTCATATATAGAATCCAAAAACTCCCCTAAACCATAATAATGCCTAGTTGACTTGACAACCCACTATGTGTACTGCCAAGATGTTCGGTTCAGGCTTATGCTCTCGATTGTTTATTATTACAATATTGAAAATAGTTAAACTCGTGTTCATTTTTTTTTTAACGAAGAAATGCTCGTTGTCAAACATATGAATTCAAATGTTATCGTCTTTTTCATTGGAATCTTGATTTCAAAGTCTACAAGTTTTGATAAGTAACATAACAGTGAGTATGTTGATTGTTATTGTCAGTGCTAAATGAAATGTAAGCAAAGTCTTCCAATGGAAGTCATAATTTATTGAACTATGAGCTGTAAAGATACTGCCCACCCCACCTCACCCCACCCCACCCCACCCCACCTCAGTACAAGATTTATTCTATTATTTATAGCTGTAAATTAGTCTTAAAGTCTTAGTTACAGTAAAACATTGAGTTTACTGGATCAAAACTTGTACCCTTTCCCACAAGAAATGCCCATTGCTAGTTGTCATACTACCATGGTCAAATGTAAATCCAAGTGTTTGGTCGGTTAATCTAGGAAAGGGTTCCTAGCTTGCTGTTGCTGTCCCCCTTGGGATGACCCAGTGCGGGTGGTCAACTAAGGAACATAAAACACTGTAATTGAACTTATTCTTCGATGAATTTTAAACACGATATTCAATCATCGTGATAACAATTTAAAAGATAAAATAAAAATAATATACTTTTATTAGTTATAACTTATAAGTAATATCAAGATTCAACATGATTTTATATGACTTAAAAGTAATTCAAATAATCTTTTTATTGTTAATTTATACACTTTATTTTTGGGTTATTGGCTCAAAACGTCCCTACCTTTGAAGGGTTGTGTGGAAAACATCCTTACGTTTGATTTTTTGGTGCGCAACGTTCCTACCTATCAAGTTTATTGTAGAAAACATCCATACCTTTCATTTTTTGGCACAAAACGTCCCTACCTTCTGCATTTCTTTGCACTGAACGTCCTTTGCACATTTTTTTTAATTCAAAATGACCAATATACCCTCCTATGTAAATTGAACAAGAAAAGAAAAATAAAAAAAGAAAGGATAATTGGCGCAAAACGTCCTTACCTTTGAAGGTGTTTGTGGAAAATACCCTACCTTTCATTTTTTGGTGTAGAACATCCCTACCTTTCACATTATTTGCGCTGAAGGTCCTTTTCACCAATTTTTAATATAAAATGACCCTTATACCCTCCTATATAAATAAAACAAAAAATAGAAAAATAAAGAACTAATTACAATCAAAGTCCTAAACGTTTTTCAAAAATACAAGTGAGTCCAAAATTTATGAAAATATTAAAAATAAAAATAAAAAATAAAACCCCCTATCTTCTCCTCTGCCTCTCTTCGAGTGGGGTCCCTTTTATATTACTGGGTCAATAATCCCTTTTATTTTTTTTATTTTTAATATTTTCATAAATTTTGGACTCACTTGTATTTTTTAAAAACGTTTAGGACTTTGATTGTAATTAGTTCTTTATTTTTCTATTTTTTTTTATTTATATAGGAGGGTATAAGGGTCATTTTATATTAAAAATTGGTGAAAAGGACCTTCAGCGCAAAGAATGTGAAAGGTAGGGATGTTCTACACCAAAAAATGAAAGGTAGGGTGTTTTCCACAAACATCTTCAAAGGTAAGGACGTTTTGCGCCAATTACCCTTTCTTTTTTTATTTTTCTTTTCTTGTTCAATTTACATAGGAGGGTATATTGGTCATTTTGAATTAAAAAAAATGTGCAAAGGATATTCAGTGCAAAGAAATGCAGAAGGTAGGGACGTTTTGTGCCAAAAAATGAAAGGTAGGGATGTTTTTTACAATAAACTTGATAGGTTGGGACGTTGCACACCAAAAAATCAAACGTAGGGATGTTTTCCACACAACCCTTCAAAGGTAGGGACGTTTTGCGCCAATAACCCCTTTATTTTTTGCGAAACTTCTATTAACTATTTAAAAGAAAAAGAGAGTTTAGTATGGTATAAACCTATATGATATCCACCAATAATTCTTGCTTAGCCCCCCTTTGGAACACATTTTTGCTCTAAGAATGCATTTTTTTGGTTGATGTGACAGGAGAATATGTAGTTGAAAAAGAAAAAAAAGTACTGATGTGATGTAAAATGTTATTTTATTGAAAAACGTGTGATTGAAAATGAGTAGAAGAATGATAATAAAAAAAATAATGTGGCTCGAAAATGAGCTTAGTGGGTTTTGAGATAAAATATTAGTAATCATCGGCATTAGAGTTTTCTGTTTAAAAAATATTTAATTTATAACTTACTCGTATTTATAAATATTCAAGTTATTTTTTACTTACATTTCGAGGAATATACGAATACTAACCAACGTATCTATCACTTATTTTTATCCATTTATAATTTAAACGATTTATAAATAGTTGTCAAACATATTATTAGTATTTACTATATTAATTTAAAGATCTTTAGATTTAAAATTGTAAAATACAGACTATAGAAACAACAAAAACACCTCATTTTGGCTGTCAAAAATACTCAATCCAAGAAAACCTGTATCATATAGGGAGAGAGAGAAACATCCAGGGATAAATAAGCAAACAAATACAAGGCAAAGGGGGGGCTTTCGCCAAAGAAGAAGAAGAAGAAGAAACCCTAAAAAAAATGGAATTTGATTAAGCTTCGATTAATTTGTTTTTTGGGTTTTCTTTATATTACATTGCCAAGATCTTTATTCGCCAATATTTCAAGGTTAGCATTTCATTGAATTCTAAACCTCCTCGTCAGCATGTAATTGAATACAGTCTGATTGGGTTTTTTTTAAAATTTAATTTGGAGTTGAGTGATGTTTACGTGTTATGAGGAAATGTGGGTGATGTAAAGATTGAATTTGTGATATTTCATGGTATTAATTATATCGGGCTTAATTTTATGAAGCATGAGATTTGAAAAGGAAAAAGGTTGTTTGTAAATGGAGATTGATATTCTAGTGCCAATTTTAGCTGAGAACAGTGATGATATTGTGTTGGAGTTGCTTAGTAGAATATATCATATATGAACTTCCTTTCGTGTAGAAGCAACTTGTACCGATTCCCTGTAGTAATATGGTGCACGTCTGATTCCATGATCACCTTATGTGTGGGTAGTTTTTTTTTTGCCTTCAGTTTATTGAATGTTCCTTGGAATGTTAATAATGTGATTGAGTTAGAAGATTGGTGCTCATTGAAAGTGTAAGCATTGTTGCATGCCTTTGGATGAGTTGACAGCAATAGGCATTGATGTTGCATTATCTTTTTTGGAATATTTGGCTTCTTCAGAATTTCCATTTTTCTTTGTATTTGGTAATTCACCTGCATTGGCTATTATATTGCGTTGTTTTGTTTCCTTGATGCTGTCTTGATTTATATCTTCTTGGATAAACTTGAGATTTGTAGTTGAGATTGTTTCTATGGGACTCCAATAAATGAATCATTAATTTCAGAAGTAATTTTGTGATATTGATATTGTTACTTTTTGTGACAGGACCTGGTTTTCTTCTCCATGACAAATTCCAAGTGACCATCTAACATCAGAAATATGATGTACAGTGGAAAGAATTCTTTACTGCCTCCAAAAAGTCCTTTTCCTAGCATTTACCCGTCATATGTTGATTATATCCCTAGTTCAGGGGTTGGACCAAAAGGTCTTCCAAAGCCTAGAGAGGCAAATTCACACCATCAACGTACTTCCTCAGAGAGTTTTTTAATAGAGGAACAACCTTCTTGGTTTGATGAACTCCTCAATGAGCCAGAAACTCCTGTGCGCAGAGGAGGTCATCGGCGTTCATCTAGTGATTCGTTTGCCTATATTGACACTACTAATGTTGGAAAGACAAATTATGTTACTCCAGACAATAACAAGTTCAATAATTTAACTTCGGTGCCTTCATGGGGTTCTCAAGATTTTGAATTTTATAGAGAGATACAACATGGTTCTGCATATGGGGGCCCAAATTCTTTAGGAAAAACCAAAAATCAGACATGGGATAATTCAGTTGCACCTCCCTGTGAAGTTCCTTCTCCTGGGGATAATACCATTATTCAAGATGCAGGATTATCAAGTACATCGAGAGAAGCAGAGAGGAATCCGTCTTCACCAACTGAAAAGCAGGATCCTGGTGAATATGGTCCTCATGACCCAAAAGGTTCTTCTGAGAAGGATTCATTTCATGCCAAGCCTTCTAATTTGGAGATGGACACTAAACGTGCCAAGCAGTATGTTAATTTTAGCCACTAAATAACAATGATTGAGTTCTTTTGAGTTTCACATCTTGTCTGAAATTCCCAGGATTCTGTTTTTTTCTTCTTTGTAGCCAGCTGTTATTTGCCCATTGTCATGTGTTTTTATTTCACGAGGAAATCATACTAGAGTTACCCAGTCTAAATGTATGGATGAATCTTAATGTCTGAATCCTTTACCCATAAATTAGTGATTGAGATTTTGAGTTTCATAAACCTCCAGCCTCCAACTCCTAGTTGTTTTAACCTGTTTCCTTACGTATCCCGCTACTGTTTGCCTATTCTCATGTGTTTCAGTTTTGAGGAAACATAGTTACTCATTCCAAATGTTTGGATATAGTTGGAAATGTCAGAATTGAAAGCCAAACATATACCCTTTCGCTCTGCTTCATAAGAACTTGCGCTTATGTGTTTTGTCTGTCCATGACATTTTACAACTTTCTTAATCACATTTGATTGAGGAACTACAAAATTTGATTGATATTTTATTGTTCATTAAGCTTAACTTTCTATATAATGCAGGCAATTTGCTCAGCGATCACGGGTCAGGAAACTTCAATACATCGCTGAACTTGAAAGAAACGTTCAGGCTCTACAGGCTAGTGTTACCATGCTTGAAACATTTTGACATTGAATTTTATATTAATTTAATCTTGCTTCATTACATTCTTTTTGAAGCTGTTGATATCATTCTGTTATTTATTCTCCAGGCAGAAGGCTCCGAAGTTTCAGCTGAGCTCGAATTTCTCAACCAGCAGAATCTGATTCTGAATATGGAGAATAAAACACTGAAGCAACGGTTAGAAAGTTTAGTTCAAGAGCATCTTATCAAGCATTGTAAGTTTTTTTTCCTATCACTTAATCTTCTAGGTAGTAGTGGTACCTGCTGCTTTTGTTTTATTAATTGGTAATCCTTTCCAACATCATGCAACACATCTTAATTTGATTAAAATATGGTATCCATTTCAACTAGTCTGTGATTTGGTGCTAGCCTTTGGGTTATGTCCCTTTGTGTGTAAGTAGAAATTGATAAAGAAGAACGGTTTCACCTGACAAGCTTTGGAAAGTAGATGAACCCTAATCTTCTTTCAGAGGTTTTATCTGATGTTATGTCACCCCTAAAATATGTTACTGTTAGTAAAAAATGAAAAATGATTAGGTGGGATAGAATAATGAATTTTAAACCACAACTTTCAATCGTAGAACACTAAAGGTTACTATTCCCTTTGTCTTTTATAATTACACTAAATTGGGGAGATACTGCACTTTGTCTGAAAGTTTATGGCTGTAAGAATCTTCAGAAGTGAATATGTGGGTTCGATATGCAGTTGAGCATGAAGTATTGGAGAGAGAAGTGGGACGACTACGAGCTTTGTATCAGCAACAGCAGCAGCCACAACAGCAGCAACCATCTTCTAGCCATAGACGTGCTAAAAGCAGCGATCTTGATCAACAATTTGCTAATCTTTCACTGAAACACAAGGAAACAAGTAGTTGCCGCAATCACGTTTCTGGCCAACTTCATATTTGAGTAAATTGCAAGAGCTTCAAGCCCTCATTGACTGCTCGGTTGAGTTTGCCTTGTTTGGGATCAAGCCAGACTCATCCAGTGCTCGTGTTCTACCCCCATCCTGCTTTGCTTATTTTGCTCTGTCTTTTTTTCTTTCTATTGGTTTTAGTTAGGTCATTTTCTTCGTTAAAATTAGTCTCCATGTGCACCTGGTAGTCTGTGCCAGAAAACTGTGGTTCTGGCGACTCTCCTGAGGTGGTTCTCCAAACATGATTGATGTTAGTATCACTGTATGTCAAGTGATGAGTTTGTCATCGCTCGCCCAGAAATTTCATGCTTTATTGATTCTCAAACTGTTGATTTCTTGAGTATCTACTGATGAATGTGTTCTTACAATAATTCAATATAACAACTATTTTAACAGTTGAATTTTCAATGTTCTGATGGGTATTTGTGTAATGTACTTCAAAAACATAAAATTGTTGCATACTATTATTGTCTTGATCAGATTGGAGTTTCTTGACATGATTGTGGCTTTGGAATTCATTGCTATTTTATGTTGGTCATTTTGGCATTAGTTATAGTTGGAGTTACTGAATTTAAATTTCTTACAATTGGGTCCATATCCGTTAATTTGACTAACGAAAAGGTTGGTAAAAATGTGTCAAGGACAGAAACGTGTTACCAGAAAGGTGCTCAATCAATATGGCAAACAAAATACATAATCATCTGCAACATATTTGAATGAGGAGCATCTTTTACAAGTGTTTGAAGGAAAAAGTTCATGACATTACGCCCGTGTTTGAGCCCCATTTTAAGAGAATAATGCATTTTTAAATAGTGATTTTTGAAGAATGTGTGGTTTACAATTAAGAAAAAATTCGATTTATGTGTAATATTATTTTATTGGAGAATGTGCAGTTGAAAAAATGAATTTTCAAAAAAAATGGGGCTCAAACGTCCCCTACAGTAACTAGCAGCGCTGCAGCAGCAATAGTGAAAGAATTATACGGAAAGCTGCCGGTGCACAAGACTTGGAAGCAGCATTTAAAAGCCTAGAGTAATCTTGAGGTGAGGGCAATACACATTGTTCACCATTGATTGAAATCTTCTTGGGAAATGCCCACCCCTCTCTGAAACTGAAAATCCCTGTATCTTTATGCCGTAAGATTTCTGTCTGTAGATTTCCATTTGCCCCAGCCTGGAGCAGCATCTCATTGTAAAACTGAATCCCATTAAACACTCCAATATCATCTGAAGATACAAAACATTATTAATATTAACGTGTGATTAACGTTGACCAAGAATATTAGTACAAACGAAAATGAACTTAAGTATATTGCCATACTGGTTGAGGGGCTTGTAGTCAAAGCTGAAAACCCGCTCAACACTTTGGAGATTAACAACCAAATTCCACAGACTGTAATTCTTGACACGATCTACATTTAACACTGTATTTTTTACCCTCCAGTACTGTGTAACTTTGCATAACATGCCAGTGCACTCTTATAGGGAACATATGGTCAGTACATTGCACCACTGGTTGCATTAGTTCATTGTTCTGCAGTTGCAATACTGGTGGCAGATCCCCAGGCCTAAAACTACAAGACAGTCAAATAAGCAAAATGGAGACTATAAATGTATAAATAATCATAAATAGTTTTGTTTTTCTGCAATTAACTTTGGTAATTACTTTACATATTTTGCCCAAGATTTGCAAGCACAGCTGCATTCTTGGCTTGGAACTATGGTATCGTTGTAGTATATTGTGAACAAATCACAGTATATTGGCGCCGGAAGATCTGAACTGGGATTAAGATCTTACACGTCACTGCAGTAAATCCACATACATGTTAATAATGATACTATTAGTACTCTACAATCCATATGAGCTATAGGTCTCATTTGATTTTCCCCCTCCCCCTCTTTCTTATTGCCGTGTATTTAGTCATTTTCTCCTTTGTTTCTGAAGCCAAAGTATACGTTTATTGCTCAAATCTCTCAAGATGGTCGTCTGAGACACCTTTGTGTCAGAGTTGATGTAATGATCCAATATTTCTGATGGTTAGGTTTTCATTTAACAAAGTTGGATGGCCATGTCTACATTTATTCTCTCATCATACAAAGGTAAAATTGTATTTAATAACTTATTCTCATCAAAAAAAGAAAAAAAAATGGAAAAAAATTCTGCTCTTCCCGACCTAAGGAATGAAAATGTCTAGACATATCAAGCCTAGTCCTCGTATTCTGTCTCTTCATCATCATCCTCATTGTTTTCTCCGTACATCCATCCTTCTCCAACATTATCACGTTCCTCTTCTGTTTCTTCACTGTCTTCATCGTCATACACGTCCTCTTTGATGGGCCAAGATTTTTTCATTATATTCAGGTTGGCAGGAGAAGCACTGGAGCTTTTCCGCTGAGGAACTTTTGAAGGAGGTGGTTTTAAATTTGGCTTCTGCCTACTCCGTTTCTGGACTTTACCATTGCCTCGTTTTCCAACATATACATCTTGATCACTGCCTTCATCCATCTCGTTTTCATTGTTAGGTGGGTTGTTCTTAGCATTTTCATCCAGAAAATGGCCAGGGTGTTCTCTTCTTAGATGAAGATTCAGCTTGTACTCGTGGATGTAGGCCTTCTCACACCCTGCATATGGACAGGCGTATGGGCGGTAAGATGATGCGGGTCCAGAAGGTCCTGCAGAAGATTTAGCAGTTTTCACTGGCTTCTCTGCAGGCGGAGCGTGTTTAACTGCATCTACCATGTTCTGCTTAAACATTGCCAGAATTGAAATTTAGTTACCAAGAGAAAACTAATAAAGTAGATATGCATGAACAAATAGAAATCCTATAAAAACTTTTTTTTTTCAAATTAATCAACCGGAGAGATCCTAGTTTTAAGGAAGCATAGCTTGGCATTCCCAAGAAACATGAAGAACAAGAACAATAAAATAATACGAGGTCAAATGCAGGTAAATCACAAGAAGACAAAACTGGCTAACCGGAGGGAAATGTGGAAGTACTGACCTTCTCATGATGAGATGCAATGTGATTCTTCAGCTTGTACTCGTGTGTATAACGTTTTCCGCATTCAGGATACGGGCAATTATGATAATTCTCCTGTGAGTGTGTTTTCATGTGTGACCTTAGATTGAAATCTAGAGAGAATGCCTGCACAACATAAAAAAATACAGAATCAGAATTGAGGAAGAAGGAAGCAAGGAGAATGTGTAATAAAAATCCATCTCTATTGTATCTTCAAAACTCCAGTTACTCCACAGTAATTTTTTCAATTCTCCAGGTATATATTGGACTTAAACTGGTAATGAAGATGCAATATAACTAATTGATAATAGAAGAATCAAATTTACACGAGGATGAATAGATTGCAACATGCTGTGAAAATCCCAAACAATGATAAGTTAAAAATCTTGGAGAAATAAACAGTCATATCGCAGAAAAAGAGGAGAAGGGATCTAAATGAACTATTCCAAGCAGACCAGTTCTCACCTTACCACAGCCTTCGTGCGGGCACACAAAGTGTCTCTCCCCAGTATGAATTAAAAAATGCCTCTTTAATTTTGAACTATCCAAAAATTTCTGTAAAATAAGTACAGATTTCAATTTACATTGCTTAAAAAACTAACAGAAAGAAGAAATCATAAAAGGATAAAGAAAAGCACATTAATCTAATTCCCTTCATTTATTTCTATTACGAGACTTGCTCAAGAATAAGTGGTATTTTCCTAATCTGAAAGTTCATAGGAATGCTTCAATTAAAACTGCCAGCCGAAAAGCCACTTATCCACATGAAACCAACAAGATGCCAATTTTTTTCCCAAACATGTAATGGAATATCCAGGATAAATATAAATAACAATTTTGGCTAGGTTTTCCATAGACTGCATGCATCTGCACGCTATAGTATATGATTTAACTGATAAACAATTAAAATCTCAATGAAATTTCCCATTAGATTAAACAAAATAAATCAAAGAAAAAGAAGAAAAATAAAGAAAACATCAATCAGACCTTTTCTTGTTATGCGAATCGCAATCTAGAAAACACCAGGAAATGATAATAATCCCTTTGGATCTGTCAGGTTCTGTTCCCTTTGTTTGTTGTCAGCTAATGTAAAAAAAAGTATCACTTCTTAAGACCTCGTGGTTATGATCAGATTAGAAGTGCTTTAAGATTCTTTTCTCATGAAAAGAACTGCATGATTTAAGTATCTGTCCTTATTATCTGATGTCCAGCGATCTCCACCTATCGACGTGGTGGGTTTTGGTTAACTTGTGCCGTTCAATAACTTAAATGGTACTATTCTCCAAGGGATAGATGGCATTAGAGAGCTTTTAACTGTTATTATACCAATTTTTATGGATAATGTACATATCACCCTATAATTTGCTCCTGTTTTCTTGAACTGCAGTTTGCTGCTTTATGGGTTCATATGCTTTTATGCTCTATGGTAGAGTCACTGATAAATGGTGAAGTTTACCTTGCTTATGTGATTAAGGCTTTCATCTCAACGCTAAAAGGAGAATACACCCTCAACATTTAACGTACCTTTCCGCAATTATCATAATGGCAAACATACTGCCTCTCTCCATGGATGTGAGAATGCTTCCTCAAAGCTCCAACATCAATAAAAGTCTTTCCACAGCCTTCGTAACTACAAAGGAAAAGAACTTCTGTTGTTGGTTCAGGCTCGTGTACTACTTCGGGCTCTTTTGACTTTTCTTTCATAGCCTTCAATGTGGCCTCTTGCAAATAGGAAAAAAGATCTTTTAGGTCAAATTTACCACCAGCTCGTATGCAACGCAAATTTCCACATAAAATGACAAAACAGTTGAAAAGGGAAAGAAAAACAAACAAAAGCACGGTGAGCACAATAGATGCTCAAAGCAAAACAAGCAAATCTCTGTTAGAACTGAAGAATCAAACCTATTACTGCCACAACAAGTCCATATTTTGAAAATATAAGGAAATAAAACAACTTTATCGTATAGACCATTGTTTCCTCTTTTGGATGCATTCAAAGAAAAGGTTTCCTCTTGTGGATAAGACTACTACTAATGCAAGCAATGAAAATCAATATTTTCAATGAATCAATCACCCCAGTTAAAGTTGATCAGTCGCCAAAGCAGGTAATTGTCCAGAACAGCATATACCACTATGCAAAATACATCCTCGTCTAACACTAAAATGCTTCCATTTATTGATCAATCGCATTATTATCCGCTTTAAATTATCCTGGCGGAAAGCTTTATATAACTAACCATTGACCCATTTCAAAAGTAAGCACCTTCCACCAGTTGATACAACATCTTGTGGCATCCTAGAACAAAACAAAGCAGGTTAATGAACAGGTTGGTAAAACATATATAAGTTTGTCAAGAGAAAAAGCTTCAGCTATAACATTGCATATAAAAGAAAGTTCCAAAGAAGCTTAAGGAGATGTTGCAAAAATGAAAATAAATACTCGGTCAAAAAAGCTTGGGTGTTTTTATTCTTTCTTACAGGATATTCAGACTTCAAATTAGGAAGAGCAATCAAGAAACACTACAACACTGGTCACTTAAATCCACCCACAAAACTAATTTTGTACCACACTGCACATGGACAGCTGATCACATATATCGGTTCACAAACCACCTCGTCTAGTCCATTTATCTATCAGTTCTATTACGATTGTCTTCATGAAACATTAGTTAAGCCCTTCGACTTGACGATTTTGCATTCATGGTTGTTTTTTCAATAATATGGCTTCCACCCCCAAGTATATTCAACATCAATCTGTGTCAACTGTTCATTGAATGCCAAGTTAATTATAGTAATCATAACATATCGAATACAAGAGTATCCAGCTGATATGAAATTAAACTATAAATTGGCTCATTTGACACCAATCACCAGGAATGCTAAACCCCAAGCAAATAGCATATAAGAATGGTTTAAAGGCATGGTACCAGGGCAATTTGGAATATTCCATATGGCAATCAGATTTATTTCTTGTTTTTTACTCTTTTGCGACTTCTTGACTTTAAATTTTATGGGGGAGAGTCACTATGAAAAGGTAAATTCTTGACTGCATCGTTAAATTTATGGGACAGGATTCTTTTCTTGTCAGTTAGCAAGGCCAAAAAAATGAACAAAATCAGCAATGAGGCAATTTTGTTTTCGGTTTTAGTTCCATCTTTCAGAAATTAAACCAAAAGTATCAATATCACATTATAAACCGAAGCAAAATCAACAATGAATTCAGAAGGCCTAAATACCAATTAACCAATCCTTGCGCATCAGTAGATAAATATTATCAAGTATCAGATATCAAGAGACAGTTTATGGAGAAAAGGGCACAGAAAAAAAAAAAAAAAAGAAAAATTTTGGGAATTTTTTTTCTATACCATTCTTTAACCCATTTAACAGCAGGGGCTTTCGACTTGGTTATCGGGCGTCTGTCGAATAGATTATGACTGACGTGTGTATCCATTGCTCTCTTTATTCAGATACTGTCATGAATCGTAGAAATTTATTTTGGTAATTAGTTTAGGATTAGGTTTAGGGTTTAGATGTCTCGAAAATCAAAGAATTTGTAAGATAATTGGGAAGTTCTTCTGAAGACAGCGTCTTTAATCATCCATTGACTTGTTATACTACAGAGCCGTTGAGGAAGGAGGAAAAATCTGTCCGGTTTAGTAGTTGAGAGCGGTTCACTTCTCTCTTATTACTTTTTTTTTTTTAAATCTTTCCATGGAGTAGGTAATGACGTACTTCGATTTTCTTTTCTTAATTCTTTTCCTTTATAGCTTATTCATTTGCATGTGATTTATTGATTATTTTGAACCTCTTTTTTTGGGAGAATTAATTTTATAATAATAATTTTTGAAAAATATTTGATTAAAAAGTAAGATAAATTTTTGAATTGCTGTATAAAATTATCTTATTGAAAAAATGCATAATTAAAAATGAATTTTTAAATAATGAAAACAAAACAGGACAGTTTAATTTCCTCGCTTTTCTACAAATAAGAATTTATTTATTTATAAATAAGTCAAGATAAGATTGAAATACAACACAAAAAATAGTTTTAAACTTAAGACAAATCTAACAAGGCTAGAGGTGTCAATCCGGGTGGTCCGGGCCGGGTCGGCCCGCCAACATGTGAGCCTGGTAACGGCCCGCGTGAAAAAAAGCCCGCCCGCTGCGGGTTCCGGGCCGGTTACGGGTCGGCTCACAATTTTGGACTACAACCCAGGCCCGCCCGCTGACCCATCCGGGTCGAGCCCATGCGGGTCACGGGTCGCGCGGGTCGCTGTTCGTTCCAATTTTGGCCCGTATGATTGTATAAATAAAATTATAAAAATATAGAATTTTTCATATTTATAGCAAAAAATATATTTTTTTATTAAATGTAAACTAAGAATTGAACAAAATGATAAATTCATAATTATATCAAGAAATTTTTACATAGAATTCAAATTTAATGTTACATGAATTTTTTATAACTTTGCAAACTTCTACAACATTATCATCTTCTAAATTTATTGGAGAGCAACTATTATTGAAAATAGGATTTTGAGAAAAAGAATCACGAGAATCCATAATATAGTAGGATTAAAAAATTTAGTAGTGACTAGTGAGAACCGATAAGAAAGAAATATAATCAAGATGATGATGATATTTGCAATTAAATAATTGTAATTGTAGTAAGGTAGTAACAAGTATAAATATATAATAACTAATGAGAGAGTATTGTAAAAATAATCTCCCCCCCTTTTTTTAATTTTTGTTTTATTTTTTTTTTCAATTTTTTTTTACGGGCCGCGGGTTAACCGCGGCCCGTGGGGGTGCAACCCGCGAAGCCCGCGGGTTACACCTCTTTGGCCCGTGAACCGCCCGCACTGGTCACGGGTCGGCCCGCGGTCCCGGTTTTCACGGGCCGATTTTTACGGGTCATGGCCGGCCCGTCCGTCTTGACACCTCTAAACAAGGCTTTTGAAAGTCAAAAGCTTTTTCAGATATTAAGAAGCTACTTCTAAATGAAATGCTTTGTTTAGTTAGAAGAATTTAAAGTAACTTTCTAAAGAAATTCTTGTATAAGAAGTATAAACATTGGCTAAACAGGTTCAGATATTAAGAAGCTACTTCTAAATGAAATACTTTGTTTAGTTAGAAGAATTTAAAGTAACTTTCTAAAGAAATTCTTCTATAAGAAGTATAAACATTGGCTAAACAGGCCCATAGTGTAAGACATGATAGCTTTGAACTAAAACTCATTAAATTAGGAAAAGTTTTCAGTAAAAAGTAATACAAATGGAAATTTGTGCATCCTTTATTTCAATAATAAAGAACAATTATGCTATTTGTACAATCATACCTGACAACAATGGTTGACAATGTTGGTGTCGTCAAAATACATACCATTGATTTAAAAAACAGTTTATGAAATGAATGAATGTGATGTTATCAAGTGTGGGTTGTCAACCAATATTGTCGAACTAGATTTTTCATGTAGAATGATTTGCTAAATAAATTCACAAGACTAGTCGCTTTGTTCTTCACTATATACAATAGACTTCGAGTATGCTAGTTGCTGATAGAAACCACTTGAGTATTCAATGAAATAGATGAATAATAGCAGAAATCATAGAACTGTATTGATTGTAAGATGAATTATAGAAATAAAAGAAATACAATCAGCCTTTCGAGAGGGTTGTACTCTCCACATTACCGTTTTCACTCACTATTTTGCATGCCCCATCCTTTCCCCCCTTTCTTTATTTATAAGCTACTTGTAACTGTTTTTCCCTCCTATTTTTACTCTCTAACCTACTAGTTTTCCACCCACCAGTAGGTTATTCTTCTTCTAGGTCCTTCTAGAATGCGTGAGGTGGATAGGAGCCTATCAGTTGCTTTCACATCTGATTATGTCTCTGCTTTGTCTTTCAATATTTGAAGCAGCAAATGCACAAAGCATTATATACAAGGTAGGTTTAAACCTGAATCAAAAGAGAGAGAATGAGACTTATCACTGGAATATGGTAGGTAGATATTTGCAAATCAAAATACATAACAGTGTACTTAACATACCAATTGTTCAGGTTGATCCAATGCTCAGAGTGCATTTGCGCTTTGCATTTGCCGAAGAGGGAAGAACGACAAGACTTTCATCCTTCAAAGCAGGACGAATGAAGACAGCCAGATATCAGTAGCTTCAAAAATTATTATTTTTCTTGTTGTTTGGGGGAAAATGCAAGTTATACGAAGCAGATAGGGTGAAACCAAACAGATCATTAAGACACGGGAAAAACAACCTTGGATCATATGAACAAAGATAATAATTCTTCATTATTGTGTGTAAACCATTTCATTATAATGAAACCAGCTAATCTAAAACCTTCCATGCACATCAGAGAGGGGGAAGTGACCAATAATGGAAGTTATCATTCAATTCACGACTACCCATTTTAAGTAATCCAATCCATTTCAATAATGGTTACGCATCTAAGAGTAAATAATAAGCTATGTGGTAAAACTAAACTGTAATTTTTCTAGTAAAAGAAAGCCACAACATCTAAAGCAAGATTTTACATATGTATGATAAGTTCCAAATTTTGGATCAGATCTTTGAAATATGTTTCCAAATATAAAAGAAAAGAATAAAGGAAAAAAGAAGATGGCTTACGATAAATAGTCTGCAGAAACAAATATTGGAATTCTCCCTAATCCTTCACCTTTCCATTTCTTTCTTTGAGAAGTAATCACTTTGTCTGCTTCTGTGCCTGTCGCAGTCATAACAAACTAGAAAAAGCCACAGTTACAACCAAATAAAAAGGCATCATGCTGTAATTTCTAGGAATCAGGCGTACCATACTGCATAATCTTAATTCTTATGTCAAGTTGCATTTAAAATAATGTGGCGACTTGACAAACGGATAGAGAAAATAGTACAAGACGCACATAAAACAGACACAGGAACCTCGTACTTACCAATGGATAGAGTATAGCCATAACTCCATAGCTAACAAGGGGAGAGTAAAGGAATATTGCCAGAACACAGGGGCCTCCTGAAAAGATAAAAGTATGCAGTATTTTTCTATCAGAGAAGTATTGGAAATTTCCAAAAAATATGCAATGCCAGTGAATGAACATGTTACGACTCATAAATAGAAGCACCACGTGGCACCATATTTCGGCGATGAGACCCAATTGAATCAGGATGTGTTTTCCTGGCGGCCCTTATTCCGAGGCCATCATTGTTAACCGAGGCCCCTTATTCCGAGGCCATCATTGTTTAGCCGAGGCCCCATATTCCGAGGCCACCATTGGTAACCGAGGCCCCTTATTCCGAGGCCATCATTGTTAGCCGAAGCCCTGGTTCAGTGGCCATGCACTATCTGAGGCCCTTTTGCAGCTAGTGAAGACCCACATGTGAAGATTCACTCATGATGAAAATCTTTATTTGAATGATTGACGTGACTTTTGTGTAAAGTATATTTGTGTCTTGTCTTGTCAATGTAAAAGCATTTAATGTTTTGTAAAGCTAGAAGAGTCAACTTGATAGCTAGGACTCGATGTCTTGACCGAGGAGATGAGGCCACGTGTAAATTGATCCAAAGGTTACCATTTGAGTTGTAACACTATAAATACCCCCACCATGTAACACAAAAGGGGTGAATGAAACTTCAAATACTTAAAGCAATATGATTTTCTCATCTCTCTCATTTAACAGCGTATTTTCTACTACACATTGTTCTTTATCCAGTGGTTTCTTATACAATCATGTTACATTTATCTTGTCGGAAACCCGAACGGTGACGTCTCGTGTCGTTGAGCTCCTCCCACGTCCAGATTTTAGAGCTATCATGACCGTTGATTGGCATTAACGTGTTGGATTAAGCTTACGTATACACGAGTGGACCCGGCATTTATTGACAACATTTTTTGGAGTCAACAGAACATATAAGGATTCATTTATTGGGAATAAGACTTAGTTTGTTGCTGTTGACTTGTTGCTACTTAACAACTCATCGTTTTGCAACAATGATTTGTAATACTGTCAATTTGAAAAACTGACCCAAAGATCAAATTGAATCCACTTAAAATTATAGGACCCGGGGTGAAGCCTATCGTAAGATTCTTACCAAAACCAGCAAAAAATGCCCAGTTGGACTCAAAGAATTCCAGCCTCTCATCCAATCTCAGACCAGAAAAATTCCATTGGTACCTAGAAAATGAGAGAAGTTCAATGAACATATATCTTGTCCACAGAGCATTCAACATATTAAGAAACAAAGCTTCGACATCACTACTCACTCAAAACAATAATAAGCATACATCCACGAGAGAAGGAGAAAATTTAATGTCTTCCCAATGTAAGGGATAAATCCAGTAACATATACCTGTATGTATACAAGTTAACGATTATATAATCCATGCAAGGGTAGAATCAGCAGTTGATCATAAAAAACGAGTAAACACTAAACATAGTTTTACCTCTAGGAAGAAGAAACTCAACAGCAGAATTGAGTAGACCTGCTCAGCTATTCCAATCATTACGCTACAAATAAGGATATAGAGCAGGTGAATTTTGCATACATATCCTAAAACCTTATAAGACATCATTTATTCAATAGATACTACGCTAATGGGATAACACCAAACAATATCAATTCGAGACATACCCCTCAAAATCAGTTGCCTTGTCATCCCTCTCAGTTGTATTCTTTTCAGCTGTTAAGTTGTTTTGGCTAGATGATTTCGTCCCTGAGTACCCCTTCTCAAACGCAAAAAAGCCAAACTTTGCAATATCGTTATACCTAGATTAAACAATTAAGTTATATTTAATGGTGTTACATGCGATGGATAGAATATAAATTATGGAATCCCTTAATTGAAAAAGTAGTAGAGAAACAACAGTGATTCATTAAGAATCTCCATCTTCTCCTTTAGGTGGCGAATCCAAAACTTAGCAAAAGATCTTGGTCAAGAGTAGACTAACAACCACATTTTCCCAGTCTTATTTACAGCTCTAGTTGAGGACCCAGGGAAAACCTTCATGTGTGCAACATACACTGAAACTAAAATTTTTATGAAGTGCAAGACCCATTACATGTGTGTTTACATCAATCTTTTACAAATTAGTAGCCAAGCTATTAACAAAACAAAGTAGGAACATGTTGAGTGCAACACTTATTGCCAGGCATTTAACATGTACTAATTGACTATAACAATGGAATAAGGGCCACTATCAAGTCATCCAGAAACCAGTTTGATTAGAAGTCGCACGTTTAAAGATGATCTAATTAAAATACTAGATGGAACGAATTCAGCTTTGGCATCATAAAGGCTTGTCAAAACCAACTCTTTATTGCTGCACTAGGTTCAATTTCACTATTCATGCTTGGGTTAGTCAGAAATCTAAGATTGGTTGTTCAAATCAAGAATGGACTCCAAGGAATGCTTAAACTTTAGGAAACATTTCGTGAGTCTCTGATAGGCCGCAGGTGTGGTTCACTTATGCCAGGAGGGTAAAAAGGTCAGAACAAGTAAAGGGGGCAAACCTAGAAGTTCAAGTCGCAGATTCACCGAGGAAAGAAAAGTCCACGCAGTCAGTGAGTCCGTGTATCCAAGATTTGATTGAGATAAATTTGTAATTAGGTTGATTTGTTTTAGCAAATTGCAAGTCGGTTAGGGGAGAAAGTTTAGGAGGAACTTTGCTGTATAAGTGTTGCATTAGCTCACCATAAATTAAGGGGGGCGGAGTTTAGTCAATCATCCAGTAGTGTGAGGAAATTATATCAGGCCTCTTAAATGCCTGGTAACATGTATCCCCTTTCCATTTCTTATTTGTAGTTTCCTCTTCAGTACAAGTGCTAGTATCAAATATAGTATTGTTTACAACTCCACAATTTGTTGGGTTTCTGCCCAAAAACCAGTTCATTCTTCAATTCTGTAATTTGGGGTCTATCAGTTGTCTAATATCTACTAGTGATGAAATAATTAATCCTAGTCAGTAATAACAACTGATCACTATATATTGCCTTTTGAAGCTGAGTCAATTTCTTTCTCTATCACTTTAGTTTAAAGCATTATCCAAGTTGGGCATGTGTGATATCTATGCATCAACTTGAGGGGGAGAGTTAGAATATGAGATCCATTTGAAGTTGTATCATATCTATCTTCTATTCTATTCTAGCCAGGGATTAATGTAGTAAAAGGATAACAATTTTCCTTTTCCTTTTATAGATAGGAATGAATGTAGGAATAAAATAGATCTCCTATTCTAACTAATTGCAGACCGAAATCTCTATTTGACATGAACGTGTCAATTCATAGACATTTACCGGTGGCATTTGAAATCCTTCCTGATAATTGTCAATTTTGGTCCTTGTCGTTGACTTCTCGTAATAATGGAACTTGTAGAAATTCACATTAAGGAAAAGGAAGATTAATTTTCCCCCTCATGAATAAGCAAGTCAACAACCAACCCCAACGTGATTAATAAGATTTTATTTACTTTCTATATATTTTAGCGTTCCCCCCCCCCCCCCTTCCCCCTCAATATGAGCCAATATTCAGCATATTCATGTACAATAAAAAACCAAGTTAATGTGATTCCAAATATGACCAAAACTTAAATTTAGGTATAAATAGTATGTCCAAATATATTGGAGTTAATCTAATTTCCTCGGATTTCATGTCCTTTTCTTTCCCCTTTTCTATCAACAAATCCAAGAAATTTTAGGTCATTCATCAATAGTGTTGTTCTACTTTTCAAGGCCTGCCAACTACTAGTATCAGTGAGAGTTGTAACTATCTTTAACCCTGTAAGATACATGACAAAAAAAAAAAAGACAATATGCATAAAGTAAACATGGCAACGGTCATGAACACAAAACAAAAATAAAATTCAGGAGAAAGGAATAGGCAATACCAAATGGTGTTCAAAATAAAGCTGAATATGTACAAAGGGTAGAACCAAAATACCTGTAAACAACGTTAAATGAACTCATTAAAACATTTTTAAAAGTCCACATGCAGCGAACTGAATAATTAAGAGATGAATAATCAGATATATAGATATAACAGATAAACAGAGAGAAAGAGACTTTTATCAAACAATGAATAGAAAAATCCTTGGAAGTACAAAATTATATTCAAGAAACAATTTCAGCATGTGATAGGCAGTTAGCCAGGGAAAAAACAGAAAATAAAATCCCAATAAACAACTCAACATACAAATTGCATTTAATAAGAAAATCCCAAGGAAATCATTATCTATCAAAAAGAGGGAAGAAGATTACAGCAGAGCTCTAAAAGATGACGCTATGGCAGCATGTGAGCAAATATTTTCTTAATTACTATTACTTGTCATGATGCATTAGCTTTTTTCGCATTTCAGTAATGGGTAGGGATTCACATCACCTTTTTTGCTTTTCTCATATCTTCTTCCTACCTTACAATTACGCTAGCACCTTATCGTATGATCATGCTAAATCCAATGCAAAAAGAAGTATCCACTGGACCACTGCTAGTATTCAGTTCATGCATTCTAGAAAATAAACTAAACCGGTTGTCACATGAACAAAACAGTCGACAAATTACTTGATTGTACTCATAGTTAAAATGCATTCAGCACAAATCTGTTTGAGAAATTCTTAGCCCCCGTTTGGGCTTCCATTATTTCACATTTTAACGAGGAGACTAGTAATTTTTTGGAGAATTTGTGGTTGAAAAAGAAGGAAAAGTTTTTAGGTTTATGTGTAATATTATTTTATTGAAGAATACGTGGTTGACAAGAAGAGAGAGAAAAATGAATAATTAACAAGACTAGTTGAAGGTTAGCATTCTCTTGAAATCTGGATGTTAGAAAACTGTGCTATCAACATCCCAATGGCTTTGCACAACTTGACTGATCTTCCACCACAATGAGAATCACATGAAATGATACTTTTCTCAAGGAAAATATTAACAAACTTATGTTGCACATTTTAGTTCACTCTTCCAAAGCTTAATAGAGCATGTATAAACCATCATGATGTTGAAAGCTGCACTTACATAGAAGAGTCGAACGAGCCCAAATCGTAAGAAGGAATAAAATCTCAATATACCCCCAATTGAGCATGATTCTTGAGAACTAATTTGCGGGCATCCATCCGGCAATATCCATTGCAGTGTCGGAATGATAAATGATCTTAGAATAAAGATACTGCACAAAGTTTGATCCTTGTATAATCAAAATCATAAAATACCTCCTTTCACTTGTTAGAGAAAATAGTACATACATACAGATAAAGAGGAGGGGAGAGGGCAGACCTTCCCAAGAAAAAGAAGCCATTCAAGAGAAAACACTGGCCCATACGGATGGCAAGCTCTTTTGACCTTGAATTGAAGAAGCCCACAACCAAAATTAACAAACGATTAGAAACAAATGCAAACTCCCATCAAAATTTATACAAAAAGAAAGTAAAATTTGGGGGAACCTGAAGCAGTAGGTGATGACGCGGTGAAAGCAACAAGCTTCTCTGAAACCCTCAAGCCACAGCAAAGATATCTGCTTTAACTTCGTTGTGAGAGTGCCCATCAAGGCCCCTGTGCTTCTTCTATCCATTATAACTACAGATTCTATTAAGAGAGAGAGGATTTGGGGAGGAACAGAATTGGTATCTTTTGCTTTCAAGGATCAGTATACAGGCTGCCTGCTTGCATGCCTCTAATTAAATTTGAATTAATTATTCCGAAGGGATTTCTAATCTTGATTCTCTCTCTCTCTCTCGATTGAATCCTGGAATGGTTCGAAATCTAAAAGCAGGACGAGTTATGCTTCTGGAGGAACTAAAACGTTCGAACATAAAGCAAGTTTTCATCATGGAAAAAACTATGATAACACGACATATCTGTGCAAGAGTTTCTCGAGCATTGTTTGATGTATTTTAAAAAGTTGATAAAAATTTAAATTAAATTAATAAGTTAAATAATTAATTAATTTTAGATATATATTTTATTAAAGTCACAAGTGCTTCAACTATACATTTAATTAACTTTTATCAAAATTTATTAAATGTCCGTTTTTTAACTACGTCAGATAAGGATATCTCTTTAAAAATGTAAAATAAAAGATATTATATAAACTGTATGAAAATTTACATGAATTGATAAAAATATTAATTTATTTGTTAATTTCAAAAAATTTAAAGATAGTATGGGTTAAAATTATAAAGTTCTAGCACTCTTTCAAGTTAATTTTTTCAAAAACCAATATACATTGGATTGTTCCACAAAGCATAACTGAACTTCAAACACTTCTTACATAAATTGATAAAAAAAAAAAAAAAATTTAATATATTTGTTAATTTTCAATATTTAACAAAGATAATACGAGTCAAAATAATATGGTTCTAACACGGCATTTTCTCGAGTTAATTGTTTCAAAAATCAATGTACTTTGGGTTGTTCCACAGAAGGATCACTAAATCTTACAAAGCTTCTTAATTATCTCTCAACTCTCAATTGTTGCTCTCCATTCGTCACTAGTTACACTTGTATTCGTTGCAATGGATGGATCAGCCTACGTTGGATGATGGGATTTAGAGATCTGTTATTTATACAGAAAATATGTTGCTAGAATTCATACAGAAGACACTTGACAGTTTTTTGCTGGACAATAGCGAAAAAAACAGGCAAACCAAACAGACGCTGCTGTGGCAGCTTTTGTATTAATTTTGGCATAACTGTTTCTGTACAAGTAGAGAAATTCATGGAATTACCACGTGACAACATTTTTCGTCTAATTCTACCAACTTTTGAGGAACCATATGATATGTCAAAAATCCTGTCGATATGGCAAAATTACCACCTCCGAAAAAAACGGGGGATTTTCCAAAATAGCCGGGTCAAATGATCCATTTGGGTTTTTCGTGTAAAAGTCAATTTTACCCTTAATGAAATGTTTTTTTATTGCAAATTAAGTCCTCAAATTTTATAGTTTTTTAGAAACTAGTTTTATTCCTATTTTTATTCGTCATCACTAGATGTTTTTCCTAAATCTGATTTTTCTTCAAATATTTCTTCATTCACTTCTATTTCTTCAATATTAACTTCTTCACATTCATCTCTAATTTGTTCAAAATCCGTAATTAATATCCTAACTTTCTTTTTTGGACATTCAGTGCTTATATGTCATTCTTCATTACAATTCCAACATTTACATCGTTTTTTATCTAATGATTTTTTATTATAAGGTTTATATTTTCTTCTAAAATATTTTCTTTTTGGTTTAAAATATTTCTTTTTAAACTTATTATATTTTTTATATTTTTTGGGTCTTATTTTTCTTTTTCTTTTATAATCATAACATCCCCAATTTTCTGGTACTTCGGTATCTCTACAACAAATCTTATCTTGTATAAATCCTGATTGTTTATAAATCATTTGATTACTACACATAATACTTATTTCATCTTTTATAGTTCTTATAATAAATCTTAATGTATAACTTTCTTCATTTCTTCCTAATTGTTTTCCTTTAATCTTATTTTGAAAATAATTATTCCATGGTGGTGGTAATTTCCTAATAAAAACTTCTTTATAATAATTATTATCAACTCCACTTCCAAACATCATATAATAATATTTACTATATTCACAACAATATTCGTTAAGGTAACACATATTACAAATTTGTAAATGTTCCATTCTGTTTTTAGCATTTTCTATTTCTTCTAATCTAACTTTAGTATTTTCATTTACCCAGTCTTCTCCAGCAAATTCTCTATAAATTCTTGTAGCGACTCTATTTATTCCTTCTATTATACTAATTCCAAATCCTGCTTCAATACTATCTTTCCAAATACCTTTTGTTGTTTTTTCTAATCCTCTATACCAATTAAATACATTTCCTTTAAATGTTGCTAATAAATATTCAGTTCTATTTTTATTATCGGTATTACTGCGATTATAATTAAAGTGTGTTATCATATTAGTGCTCCATTCATTTATAGCTCTTCTAATATCTAATTCACAATCTAAATTTAAATATGATCCTGCAATTTTCATTGGGTTTGATTCTCTTAATACTTGTTTAAATTGGTCTCTATACATTCTTTCTTTGACAGTTTTAAAATCTACTTTTGTATTAACATATCTTCTTGGGTCTATTTCTGCTTCATATCTAGTTGTGCTAGTTTCTCCATATTCTTCTTGTTTAACTGCTCGTGGTCCTCCCGTTTTTCCGATCATATGATTTTTAGTTATTTCTTCACAAATTTTTAAATCTTCTAAGTCAAATATTAAATTTTCCATATCTTCGTTCATTGTTCTTCTATAACTAATTTTTCTTCTTATTTTTCTATAAGATTTTCTTCTTACTTTCTAAGATCAATCAATAATCTTTCTATATCTTCTTTTAATCCTCCATTAAGTTTTATTAATTCTTCATATTTTTCAATTTTCTTTCTAACTTCTTTAAGTTCTTTGGCATAATCTGGTTTAAATGGTTTTTCTTTATTTAGATTTTCTATTATTCTATTTAAAAGATTTTCTATTCTTAAAAAGTTATTTTGTAGTTTTTCTTTTTCTTCTTCGTAGTCTATTTCAATTCTAGTTATTTTTTCATCAATTGCTTTTATATTTTTCTCAATTAAATTGATTTTATCATTCATACTCATACTTTAGGTTTTTTATAAGATGGTTTTTCAATTTCAAATCCTAATTTATTTAATAGAATATCAAGTTTATAATTAATAATATCTATCTTTTCTTCTAAAGTTGCTATTTTATTAATACTATTTTTCTGTGCAATTTTTGATATTTGATTTTGAATTTCTTCAAGTTTAGCTTAATCAAGTATTTCTAAATTATTAATTTGTTCTTTTATTTTATTAAATTGTTTAGACATATTTTTGCTTAAAACTTCTAATCTTTCTTTAGTTATTTCATCTTTTGGATCTATATTATTTATCTCGTCTATAGCTTCTATATCTTTAGATTTTAATTGTCCTAATTGTGCCATAAAAATGCATTAGTCCAGTTTGTAGTCATATTTAACAATTCATCTGTATTTCCCCATGAGCTTAAAGGTTGAAACAGAGTTGTATTCCATTTTTTAGTTTGATAGCTTCCTATTGGTAATCTAATATTTTCTATTTCTTGTTTATCAAATCTTATTTTTGTTGGTAAACTCATATTAATCTGGTAAGTTTAAGGAGTTAATTATTATATTATTTATCATTTGTCTTATTTCTCTTCTAAATTGTTCTTCTCTTCTTAATTCTCTTGTAATTTCATTCCTTAATAATTCTCTTTTAATTTTATTCCAATTAGAAATTTCTTTTTCTATTTCTCTACGATTAATGTCAGTTATTATTTGTTCTTCTAAAATTTTTATTTTATTATTACAAAATTTTCTAGTTATTCCAGGCATATTCTTATTCTATATCGTCAAAACTAAGATCAAAATCATATAATTCAGAAACTTCATTATAACTTACATGCTGTTCTATAGTTTCAAAAGTTCTTTAACTATTTTCACTATCTAACCAGAAAAATATTATCATTTTTATTATTTTTTTAGACAATCTTTCTTTTAATCCAAATGATACAATTGTAAGACATTTTTCATAATATCTACTATCTCTTTTTATGAAATTTATTCCTCTAATATAGTTGTCATAAGTTTCTGGAATTTCTATTATGTGACTATAATCAATACTATTAGTATATCTAAAAGGTATAGTTCTATAATAAAACTCGTAACCTTCCATGATAAAAGTTCTTCAAAGTAAACAATCTTATAAAAATTCTTATATAATAATTTTCATGCAAATTTTCAGACAATAAATTTTCTTGTAGCTCAAAATAAGGGCCTTGCCACGCTTCGCCAAATAGCAAGAATGTTATATGTTCCTGGTCACCTTCGTCACAAGAGTTGGCCAAAGTCCGACAGTATCATAGCAAAATGGACACAAAGGCACTCAAAACTCTCAAACAGACTCACTGTGTAGAACAACACTCAAAGCGTAATAAAAGATTTATTTCAACCTCAAAGATTTTATTGATCTGAAGATAGCTTGAAAGCTATTATACAAAGATTTTTACAAAGATTGATACTCCGAAGAGTGGTTTCTACTCTCTAACGAGAAGGATTACAAAGATCATTTTTGGAAGTTTGAAATGGTAGTTCAGGATGAGATTTCAAATGGCTATTTTTCGATGATGTTCCCCTTCAGTAGAGTCTCTATTTTATAGAAAGGCTCGCGCTTCACCGAGAAGCTTCTGGCCAATCAAATTTTTACATCACAAAAGTAAAAAGTACAATAATTTCAAATGTGGTTGAAAATATTTAAAGTGCTTGTCGGTTGTCTTTATTCCAGTGTCGGCAATTTTTTGATTCCAGCTTGACAGCTGTCTTCTTATCTTCAAAGTTCACATGGTGCTGTCAGTCACGTTTTTCTTGATCGTCCTTTACTTGTGGATGTGTCCCATAAGTCGGCAGGCTTCTTTAATGCATTCCTCACTCCCGAGGAATTGATCGTTGATTATTTCACAAATTTTTTTTCAAGAATTTTTGATTCTTTATCTCCTCTACATATGAGAATCCAATTGTTGCTCATCCCATATACCATGTATCTTTCTCCATAAAAGAACTGCATCGTTGAGCAGACTGACTTTATTCCAAGAGCTCTTCTATAAATCATCCATTTCTTATTAACAGTAGGCAACTCTTTAAAAATCTGAATCTCCTTGAGTGAATTTCCATTATTTTTCCGAATAGTGACAAGATGATGTTCTTCATACCATTCTGGTTCCTTATATTCAGGACTAATTGTGTAAAACCTTAGTTCAACTAGTTGTTTATCATTGAGTTTTTTAACACAATTAACAAATTCTTTATCAAACTGTTCAATTTCTTTTAGATCTATTCATGGGAAGAGTCGATCTAAAAATCCAAATGCTGCCAATTTTCGAACAATATTAGGATCTGCTCCTTGAACTGCACTGATCCTTGGATAAATCGCCGTTGGAAGGGCTGTCAAATATAGAGAACTTCCTTCTCTGAAATTATATACCCATTCAGAAAATTTATAATACTCATTCTCCATAGGATGTAGATTAGTTCAAGCATGATGAGTTGTGATTATTCCCTTAAGTGATTTGAGGTCACCAATAGGTACTTTTTTATTTTCTTGGAATTCACTGATAACAGTAGGCTGTTCCAATGGGCCTTTTGATAAAGATGTTTGAGTACTGGACTCAGTTGCTCCTTTTCCACTTGTAAATTTTTCCAACAATTTGTCAATACTGACGGGTAATTGTTGTGGACCCTTTGTTATGACATTTTCCTCTTGCAAGGTAAGAGGGTCATTTCTCTTAGATTTCGAATCTCCACTTGAAGTGGATGTATTAATCTCCCGAAATGGGATATGACTCGCCTTTTGGCTGTATTCACCTTTTTCCAAAGGAGGGTACTCCTGGCTGCAACTTACAAAAAAGTCCAAACATTTTGTCAAATTTTCAGCTATTTTTTCTTTATTATCATTTAATTTATCGATCTTTTTTCCATTCTCAATAACTTTGTTTGATAGATCGCACAAAGTTTGTCGAATATCAAGATGATCTTCTTGAATAGCAAGATAATCTGCATTAAAATCTGTTAGAAGATTTTGCAATTCCCTGGTAAATACTTCAATCTTGTCCAAAATCATGATTCCTGCTCAAGAAATCAGCAAATAAGTTATCTTTTCCTTTTATATATTCAAATTTAAAATTATAAAAAGATAATAACACTTGCCATCTGTGTAATCTTCTATGTTGAGGTGAATTTGGTAATTTATTATTTACTAGTCCGTTAAGTTGAGTATTATCAGTTTGAACAATAAATTCCTTGGGTAACAAAAACATTTTAAATTTGTTTATTCCTTTAACAACTGTCAATAATTCTTTTTCATTGGTCAACATTATTAAATGTTCCACTAGTATACCTGCAAATTTCATTTAAATCAATTTTTAATAAAGCACTCCAATATAAATCTGAAGTATCAGTTTGAACTATTAATTTATCTTTTTATCAGGAAGTCTAAGTTTAGATAAATTTTTACAATTTTCTTTTAAATTTTTAACACAAAGAGTTAAAAGAGTATGTTCTTCATTCCAACCTAATTTATTTGATTTTCTTAATAGTTTTTGAAGTTTATTTCTTTTTTCTGCAAGTTTTTCTATAAATCTTTCAGCATAATTAAGACAACCTAAAAACTTTTAAATTTGTTGCTTATTTTCAAGTTTATCGGGAAATAAAATTATCTTCTTAGAAATATGAGGTTGTAATTTTATTTCTTCACTAATTATCATTCCTAAAAATTCAATTTCATTTTTTGTTATTTCTGCCTTTTTCTGACTAAGTATTATACCTTCTTTTGAGTAAAGTGTAGCAAAACTTCTAAGATGTTTAAGATGATCTTCATATGTTTCTGAACAAACAAGTATATCATCAACATAAACAATAAGAAAATTATAAGTTCTAAAGACTTCATCCATTCTTCTTTGATAAATTTGTGGTGCATTTTTTAATCCAAATGGCATAACTAACCATTCATAATGTCATTGAGGAGTACTAAATGTTGTTAATGGTATACTATTTTCTTCTGGTTTAATTTGCCAAAATCCAGATTTACAATCAAATTTTGAATAATATTTTTTATTCTTGGCTATATTTATTAATATTTCTTTATTTGGTAAATAATATCCATCAAATTTAGTATTTTTATTAAATTCTTTATAATTTACAACCATCCTAGGTTTTCCTCTTTTTATCTCTGAATGATTTCTAACCATAAAAGCTGAGCTACTATGAGTGCTATTACTTCTTCTTATAAGTTTTTGATTAAAAAGTTCTTGAATTTGTACTTGAAATTTTTCTTTATCTTCTTGATTATAGAGCATATGTTTGACTCTAATGATGATTGTTGGTTCTAATAGTTCTATTTTAGCTGTTGTTTTTTATTTTTCCCATTTTTCAAGTGGGTTTTCATTATAATTTTTTGCTAAAAGATCTTTTATTTGATCAAGAGTAATTGTTTTGATTGAATAATTGAGTAATTTTGGTATGAATTCTATCTTTTCACCACGCTGAGGTGGCTGAACTCTGAATGATTTAAATTCTCTAGCAATTTTTAGTAAATGTCCACATGGTGTTTTTAATTGAATAGTATAAATATTTTGACTATATTGACTAAATTGTTGTAGAAAGTCATTTCCTGGAATAATATCACAATCATTAATATTATATTGGTAAACATTTCTTATGGTTACTATTTTAGATTCTATTATAACTTCTATATTTTCGTTTTTATATTTTAAAGATTCTCTTACTCCAGTTATTCCTTGTAATGTTAATTGTTGTTTATTTTCAATCCATTTTGGTAATAAAAATTCTTTAAAGACGGTTATCTCAGCTCCTGTATCAATTAGAGTACAAGTAGTTATTTTTTATTCAAATACAGTTATTTGTATATATACACTTATTGAAAATTTTATTTCTCTACTCATTTTTCTTTAGGGCAATATGTAGTTATTCCTTGATGTATAATAAGAATTCATTCCTTATCTATTTTATAATTATCAAGACTATTTAAAAATGAATTTCCTAATAATATTGGATGTTCATCAAAATTCATATTATTATCAATATAGCATTCTATGCTGAATAATAAATTTCCTAATTTAATTTGAACTTGTCCTATGATATCACAAGAGTTTATTTTTCCTTCAAAATCTCTATAACTATAAGGTTCTACTTTTTTCTTTTTAATTCCTTCATCAATAAGAGAGCAAATATGATTCTGACTTGCTCCAGTATCAACAAGTATTTTAATTTCATTTATCCATTTATTTCTATTAAAAAATTTTCCTTTGATTCCATAAACACTATTATTTTTATTTTGTATTATTTTTGAAATACTAGGTCTTACTGTGTTATCTCCAATAATTATTTTATTTTCTTTATATGTTATTTGTTTTGGTATTATAGGTTGATCAATACTTATAGCATCATCATATCCTATCTCAAAATTTTCTATTTCCTCTATATCTTGTTCTCTAGGTAAAATCGCTTCTCCTATATCCCTAAATTCTTTATCAATTTCTATAAAAGGCTTTTCTTTATATATATTTCCATAATTACTATTTGTATAACAATATAATCCTTGATACAATATAGTAAAAACTTTATTATCATCTTTTAGTATTTTATTAGTCATCTTAAAATGTAAACTAAAACAATCATCTAAATTTTTATCATTTATATGTACACAATATCTTGGATAACAAGTAAATTTTAATTTTTTATAGGCTAAATTTCCTTTCACTATTCCTAAATTTCCAATTAAGCAGTTATACATCTTTCATCTTGTAGATTAAGTATTATAGGGCTATTAATTCCTTCTTTAAAACATGATTTTATTATTATTTGTATTCCAACAAGGTATAGATAAGATATTTTATTTCGTTTTTCTTATTTTAATTTTCTTAAAAATTCATCAATATTTTTTTTTTATTAGATTTAATTTTATTTTTCCTTGTGTATGTTTAATATCTATGGCTTTTTCTATTTCATAATATTCATTAATAACTAACTTCTTTCTTCTAAAAGTCGATCCTAAAATATTAAATAATCTATTTTCTCCTGGTGGTTTTAGATTTAATTCTGCTTTATTAATTTTTTCTAATTTTCTCCTGGTGGTTTTAGACTTAATTCTGCTTTATTTTAACAAGATATCCTATGTTTTCCTCTAGAACCTCATCAAAGTCTATTAAAAGAAAAGTGATTTTCTTTTCAAATTTTTTCTTTATTTTAAGGCTATCCGAATCTTTTATTTTTCCAATTAGATTTCTTGATTTATTAACAAGATGTTGAATATAACTATCAGTATCTAAATATTCAGTAGAATTGTTAACGTACCATCCTATGCAAATTTCTTTATTATCTTCCATTTTCTTATGGCTTTAAATCCTCAAAATATAGGGCTCTGATACCAATTTTTGTTCAATTCCTAAAAATGCAAAAATACAATTAATTCAAAAATAAAATTATTAATCAATATCAAATTTTTTAGCTCAAGATAGGTGGAAAGAGTTGATGGTGAAGAAAAGTTAATTTTTTATTGCAAGGGGCAAACAATTTGTCGAATACAAAATTAGAATTAAAATTTTAAGGACTAAAATGACTTGTTTTGAAACTTTTTATATTAAGGGTATTTTAGGTAGTTACAAGGTTGAATAGTAAAAGTGGGTATTTTGGAAAGGGTATGGTTGAATTTAGGGTATTTTCAATAATTTCCCCAAAAAAACATGATTTTTCTCCCAGCAAAAATAAAGAGCATTTTAACAAAGTTCAATAATATTTCAGCAACATTATAAAGTTGAGGAAGGTCCACGTGTTGCGACCCAAAGTTCAGTTATTTTTTGTACAAATAACCAATTTCCTCAATGAATTTAACAAAAATTACTTAAAATTTAGTATTTTATATGGGAACTTTATTTTTTTATTTTAAATTTATTTAGCGAATGATTTTAAAATTAGTTAAATTGATATTAGGTCAAGTATACGATCGTTAGTCAAGATTGAGAATTGTGCACAATAAAAGGGTTCGGCGTATGTAGGGATAATATTTAAGAGCTTGTTTGGAAGGGATTAAAATATGATTAAAATTGAAAAATTAGTCGTTATTGTTGACTTTTATTAGACGTGTGAAACCCAATAACAACTATATTTTCAATTTTAATTGGATTAAAATCCTTCCCAAACAAGTTCTAAATGTATAAGACACAAATTTATCGATAATTTCAACCTAAATATTACATATTCAATACTTGGCAACACCGTATAGGGAGGCAAAATAAATATTTGTCTATTGCTAGTTGCTACATAAATACGAACAAGGGAATCTTGATTTCATCTTAGATACATTTTTTTTGAAAATAAATATATTGAGCTCCAAGAGTTTAATTAATATTAAAAAAAAAAATCTTAATATTCGTTTTTATAGCATAACTTTCGTGTACATAGTGACAATCTTTTTTGTAGATTATGAAAATTAAAGAGAAATTATTTCCAAAATTTTAAGAACCAATTACTTATAATTATTACAAAACAAAGTGGTTGTGTTCCAAAGATTCGTGCATATGACCACTGCATTCTGTCACAAAAAATAAAATAAAATAAAATAAGAATATAATTATTCTAATTAATAAGTAATTATAATTGAAAACTTATGAATTTGAGAAGACTAGGGTCTAGGGAAGTAAAGAGGGTCGTCATATATGGTTTGGGCTAGAGAAGTCTTTCAAATTTGAGGATGAGACCCGTCTACAAACATGCTATTAGGCCCCGTTTGATGGGCATTAAATTCCAAGAAACTAGGAATTTCTTTTCCATTTTCCACCTAATGTCATGTTTGATGAGCCAAAAGTTGATGGGAATTTCTTTTCTTGCTCCTTGCCTATGTGCCTGATTCTCCTCGTTTTTGGGAAAAATCAATTCCCACCAATTTTGTGGGAATTAATTTTCCAGTTGACTGCAGTTTTTTTGGAAATGGAAACAAATTTCATAATCAATTGTAAATTTTTTTTCACTTTAATGAACAATTTTCATGTAAAACAAAGTCAAACGGACACTACTTTGATTAAAAAAATGATTTTTTAGGAATTTTTTTTTTCGTTTTTGGCAATGGAAACAAATTTTATAACCAATTGTGGAAAAATTATCACTTTAATGGACAATTTTCATGTAAAACAAAGCCAAGCGAACACAAAATTTTATAATTTTCTGCCAATCAAACACACTTAATTAACAATTACTTGTAAAATAATTTTTAGGCAATTACTTTATCTGAAATTTATTTTTTTTACCACCCTTTCAATCAAACGGACCCTAGTGGTTGGTTTCGACTAATCCAATTTGTTCTTTTGTATTTTTAAATTTTTTTTTTTTTGGAATTTAATTCAATTTAAGTTTAGCCAAAACTGAATGTGAATATTATGTGAAGTTAGAAAAAAAAAAAATAAGTATTTTCCAACAAGAGATAAGTATTTTTGCCAAAAACCCAATAATTTTTAAAACAAAAATTTAGAAGAAGGAATTGTTCAACCCAAAATTTAAAGTAGGTACGAATAAAAGTACCAAATCTAAACCAAACGTTTCTGAGTACTAGAACCAAGAACATAACGGTTCTGATTCGGTACTAGTACCCGAAATCGAAAAATCCGAAATCATCCAAACCTTTATTTTTTAAATATCGAGGCTTGTGTATTGCACCAACCACATAGAAAGAATTACCCTTTTTAAAGCAAACCATGTCCTCTTTTCATTAGGAAAGAAGAATTAACTAATCTGGTTGAAATTTTCACACTGGATTTCTCAAAATAGTCGAACAAGTTCAAAATTGTAGGTTTTGTTTAAGAATTAAAATGAATTTTTTATCATGGAACCAAGTCGAACATAAACTGGACCGGACCGGACCGGACCGGACCATGCTTATCCCTAAAGGAGAGTTCAACAACTCTTTTAGTTTACTCTCAACTTTATTTTTTCAAATAACCAACTCAACTGGCAGATTCTCATGGGTCATCGAACTAGACAATCAACACTAGTATAATTCGTGAACCAACCAAAATTAGAATAGGCTAATTTTGATCCGATTTTATTTTTATTTTTTAACGAAATAAGTCATCTCAAACGTTAATTCTGACTTATTTCGATACCACTATGTCATATCTCATCCTATATTTAAAAACAAATGAGCTAAAGGAATTAATGATTAGCATCATCTTTCGGGTAAAGTTCATTCGCGAAAACTGTACTTTCATTTCGGTGTCAATCAACAATCTATACTTCAATTTTGTTCAATCGGATTATCACATTTTAACTTGATTTCAATTAAGCTAATTCCATCCAATTTCACTGATAAAAAAGTTGACGTGACAGTCAATAAATGATGATTATCTTACGTACATATCAATTGCTAGCAAACCTTTATTGACAGACATATCATCGATTTCCATTAGTTCAAACAACAAAGTTGAACAGAGTTATCTAATTAAAATCTAGTTACTCAATCGAAGCATAATTACCTAATTGTCACTAAAGTAAACATAATTACCTGGTAGTCAATTTTTATTTTCTATTGTCAAGTAATTATATAACTCGGTTCATTTCACCAATTTTATCAGTAAATCCATTTTGCCCACCAGTTACCTATATTTTTGTTTATTATTAGAGAGTTATCGAACTAAAATTCTATTCCTTGAAGAGATCCCAATCCATCAGCAGGCTATCTAATCGACACATCCAAACAAAATATGCCCCAAAATATATGATTCAAAGAGTCTGATTTTGAAAATGCTACAATCTTAAAAGAAAACATATAATGCTTTCCTGTTAACGTGAGAAGGCCAGAAGTGTTTCCTTTCTTTTACCTGGAAATGTTATTTTCTTTTCTTTCCTTTTTTTTTTTTTTTTATGGGGGGGGGGGGGGGGGGGGGGTGAGAATAACAGTTATAAACTCGGAGGTAAGGGTAGGGTAAAAAAAACTCAATTCTCTCCTTCCATTGATGTAGAAGGCCTATTGATTGGGTATGTGATAAAATTACACAGTACCACACTTATGTTGGAATGTCAACTACACAAAAATAGTCAAAAAAGAATACACTAATTCGTTCTTAAGGTTTCTTGCCGCCTTAGAGGGATACCTTCTTCACCAAAACCATTTTCCTCATCAGCATGCTTTGGACCTGAAATTACAATTGTCATTAGAAAAGGTCAATTCATTATTTAGAACAAACCATGAACTAGAGCATGCTCGGCTAATCTTAAAATGTTTAGTTTTAGAATTTTGTGGGTTTCCATGGACTCGGAGCACGTTTGGCTTTGCTTCTATCTACGAAGAAGCAGCTTTTTTGACGAAGCTTTTTTGCCTTTCGTCAAAATTGGCTAAAAGATTAGTCTTTTCTCGGCAGTAAGTCCCTTCTTACTGCTGAAACAAGCAACTTTTGTAGCATTTAAGCAAAGCCAAACATGCTTCCAAGCAAATCAAAATATTCACCGAGGCGTGTCATGGGGCAGGGCACAATCAACCTTATGCTTAGAAGAAAGAGTACATCACTTACCATCAACCATGTCTTTTGTTTTGTGAAGAAGAAAAGTTCCCGAAAGAATGGTCACAAATCCACACATTTCTGTAACAATCTGGGTTGGATTCTGCCTGTCCCAGTCCTGTCCATACAAACAAAAGAACATTGTCAATCTTAATTAAAACCTTAGAAATTTCACCCCTTTTCTTCCCCTCCATAAGAAGGAAATATTACCTCCAGATATAGCTAGCAACTGGACTATTTTTAAATTACACAAGATGAAAGTAATTAGCAAACCTAGATAACCAACATCGAAGTAAATTGCACTGAAATAGCATTGAGTTTAAAAAAGAAAAATGTACAAGTTAGCGATTTATACCAAGAATCACAAGAGACCAGGACTTTCAAATTCTTTCTTCAAATAAGTTACACAATGCAATGGTGATGTTATGGGCCGATATTTTTTGAATTTATCCATTCTCCCATCATCAAACACATGCACACAAATATGTACGCGAAGATAAGGGATGGAGGTTCTCCAATATCTAGGTTTGAGGTTTTTTTTTTACCATTGACAACAAATGATTTAGAGCCCAAGCAATCTTGCGAAAGTTGAGCATACTTTGTTTTCCAAATTCTTTACTAATGAAAACCTTCCAAGTAAAAGGTCAAAAAGATCAGCCGAATAATTACCTTGAACATGATCACGCTTGCCAATATCGTTAAGGAAGTGAACATAACATAGTAAATGGGTGAAACTACAGCTGTGTTGAATGTGTCAAGAGCCTGCATTCAAAATTCACCAAATATAAGACTAGAAAACGACATGGAAAATAAACCATCCAAATCAATATAATGCTACGTCAATACTAATCGAAATTTATGCAACCAAACTAAATGAAATAAAGCAGCCAGCATATATAGAATTTTGCATAATGTATACCATGGCCAGAACTGCCAGTTAGCTTACACACCTAAGTTATTTTAATATAATGTTAGCCAGATTTATACTTTACCTAAAACATAAAAGTTGCAAGTTAAAAGTTCGTTACGCATCAACAAGTAAAGAAAGAAATTTATAACAAAGAAAATTATTCTTCACCTTATTCAAATAATTCATTTGGGTAAGCACGCAAGAAATGACAACCAAAACAAAGACCCATGTCTGCGGATATATTAGCTGATTCGTTCCTGATAATGTCAGCTTCAATGCAATTCCAAGTGCTTTGACACTCATTACCTGCCAGGGAATTTCCAATGACTTTTAATAATCATAGAGAACCACAACCAGTTGCTTTTTTATTTTGGGTGTGCGGTGGGGAGGTGAGATTGAACCAGGAAGAAATCTTATAAATAATAACTCAACCTACCGATAATGAACCAACTAGTGAGCAAACGCCAACGTAAAACATTATATGAGTTTGGCCATAAAGTGGAAGATAGTGAAATATCAGAATGAGGACAATTGCTATAACCAGAGTTGCATAAAAGAGAAAAGCTGCAGGAGAGATGCAGTTGTTAAGCTCAGTCGATAAAATGTGAAAACAAGAAGCAGGTACCAAATAAGATACGCAAGGCCAAGTCACCTGGCTCAGTAGCAAGGTCCCACACTTCTCTCACAGATTCAATTTCACGCTCTTGTGGAGCATGAAGAACAATAGTGGTGGAACCGACAACACATAAAGCACAACCAAGAACACCAAAAATGTGTAGCTTCTCCCGTAGAATAATGTGTGCAAGTACAGCACTGCAACAAACTCGCATTGATCAGTACCAAACAAGGTATCACATATAGTTAAGATATCCCACATAATATCATGCCTGATAATGATGCTGAGTGCACCAAGAGGGGTGACCAGAATGGCTGGTGCAAATGCATAAGCAGCAAAATTCGCAATTTCTCCAACAACCACTGTTGCAATAACAGATGATGAAGAGAGTGATCAGTTCGAGTAAAATTACACCAAAAGAAAGTTGTATCGCAATATAAGGAGAGAACTAAAAAATTTATGCCATAATTCTACACGTAATATATTAAAGAAAGAAGAACGAAAGAGAGAAAAAATTGTGAACTGAAAATGGAAGATATCAATAAGGAGAAGGAGAAGGACTAAACACCAGCATGATGAGAAAACAATGAAACTTAATCATATGTATGAGATGGAGAATGAATTAGTGAACAATAGATTCAAGTTGCAGTATGAGATGGAGAATGAATTAATGAACAATAGATTCAAGTTGCAGTATGAGATGGGGAACAAATTAGTGTATAGTATATATGACATTTATACAGAGCTCATGATGGATAAATAGGTGCAGCATTAATACATTATCCGTAGATTAGATCAAACAGGGAAAATATGTTCAGTTTTCCTTTTGGTTCCAACAAGTAAAGAATGAGAAACCACAAAAAGAAGTCATCTTTGATTAACTCTATGGATAATAGGTATTTTTCTTTTTCTTTTCTAGTTTAACATGTGTTACAAGTGGGTGACATATTGGTGTTTTAATCAAATTCTTCTCATATATAAAAACAAATAGAAAAAGTAACTCACTCGTTATCAGACCCACCCACCACAGTGGCTCGTATAGATATGAATACCCTCCAACTCCTGTATAAACAAAAACACAATAAAAGTTAATGGCTAAATTTAGAAAATAAATCCCGAGAAAGCCAAATAACCAAAAGAAAATCTAATCAAGAAGCTATCCCACAACAGGATCATGAGAGGATAATCACAAACAAGATATGAGTCAACGGAAAAAATAAGTGTCTTAAAACAAATTTATAAGCACAAGAGAGAAAAGTATGCTCTCACAATTCGCACATGTTGTCTCTCATCCTTAAAAGTTCACTTATATGTCACACCAAAGATGTTATATTATAGAGCTGCTAATACAAATTTATCATTCTAAGCTGAGCATTAGAATTCCTTACAATGTCTAAGGTATGTGTTTCGACTTCAATAGTACATCCAAAAGTCCATGGTGAAAGAGATTATTTAGTAACTTCTCATCAATTAAAATGGCAGTGATAGATTGCTTTGTTAACGGGAGAAATTTTGCCTGAAGCATTCGAAGCAACAACTGGCCGATTTCCACGTAAGCGGTAAATTTTTTTTTGGGGAGATTCCCTTGATAGTTGGTATATATAAAATTACCTGGTATTATAAACACGACTAACATCATAAAAAATTCTATAATTAAGCTATCAGATAAAATATGTTTACTTCACAAGAATTGTGATTGTGAAATCCACAGGAAGCTACATTAGTCTTCAATTATCTGCTTGAGCGTGGTGGTTATGATTATTATTTCAATTGATCAACATATCCTCAAAGTGTAAGGAGAAAAGAAAATAACGAGCAGGGAAATGATCCCTGCCTAAAGTTCTATGCAGTTAATCAAGGTTTACTTGAGAAAGAGAGCACTACTGCATCAGGGACCATAACTTAAGCAATTACCTCAAGTAATGAATTAGCGCTAAAATGCCCTTAGGGTGCAAACTTTTTCCTAGCATTTCCCTAATGCAATATCCTACCAGATTGATCTTCCCATCGATTTTACATTTCTTTCCCATATTTGAACATAATCTCCAAGAAATGACTCGAGATCTCAACAGTTTATTGCAAACCACAGCACAATTGCTCCAGTGCCTTTTCTCCCATATCAATACTACTACTTCATTTGCAGAAAACAAACTCCAATTAAGCATCTCCAAATACAGTAAATATAGAAAATGCACATCTTCAACAGTCAACATTTCCAAAATTGAAGTCAAAATGCACATATAATACAGCTAAAATTGAAGCACGAAAGCACAAATTACCAGCCCTGACGCCAGAAGCCCCTGCTTTCTTTAATCCCTTTTTCTTAACAATGAAGCTGGCGCCAATAAAGGCACTGGAAGACAAAGCCATCACTAATCCTTTTATATTGTCAGAAGACATCCCCTTATACGAACCTGATGCCACATCAACCACGGCACCTACCTCCGATGCCGCCATCTTTACAGCACACAACCAAAAAACCCAAAAAGAAAAGAATCCCAACTATCACAGTCTCATTGCACACAATTACGGTCAAGCAAATAGGTTCCTTCTTCGTCTTAGACAAGTTTTAACTTCGATCCCAATAACATCTACTGGGTCTTGAGGATCTTAAAGTTAAAAAAGAAATTTGATATTCTTGTATGGAAGATCTATAATTGCCGGCGATGGAAGCGAATAAAGTGCAATTGGGGTTAATTTGACGAAATAGTCGGCTGGAAGTGATAGGACACAGCTGGGAAAAGATGTCGGGTTTTGTCTTTACTCTTTGAAATCTTAGATCGTAAAGAGGGAGAGAGGATCGGGAAGACTGGGGGTTGATTGAGAGGAGAAAACAACAAATCCAATTAGAAAGAATTTTACTTTTAAACGAAGTTTTCTTTGGAGATGTGTTTGGATAAAATTGCTTATTCTTGGAGAAATTTGCAGCTGGGCCCCAATGCATTCACAGTCACAGCTATATTACCTGGGTCCCATTCAATTTTGCCCCTGTTTGACACCCATTTGTTTATCTCATTTTCATTCTCATTTTTCTACAGTACTCATTTCTAACCACACATTTTTCAAATAAAATAATATTACACATAAACCCAAAAATTCTTCTTATTTTTTAACCACACATTCTTTACATCAATCACTATTCAAAAACTCATTCTTCAAAATAATGGGTGTCAAACGGGGTTATTTCCTATTTTCTTTTATTTATACAGCACAATTGAAGCCTTCCTCCCAATTTTTAAGAATTATTCTACTTGTACATTAAGAATTATACATAAAGGTGTACATCCCACTCACATGAGGGTGGGGTCCCCTTGTGTAAAATATTTTTTTATTGAAGTGGGCTCCATCCCCATGTGAGGGGGGTGTACACCCCGATATATATCTTGATGTACCGATAGCAAAACCGAATTTTTAAAACTCATTTTTATTTAAAATTCATTTTGAATTACACATTTCCATTCTTGTTGGTTTGAAATTTTTAATAAAAATTAGACCCTGTTTGTTTCTCATTTTTCATCCACAAAAATGAAAAATATAATCGTTATCCATCACATCAAGCCATCAATTTTGAATTTCTATTTCTTGTGTGGGGCCAATAACGACTATATTTTTCATTCTTATTCTACAATAATGAGAATCAAAAGGGCCCGACTTTCGAAAGATTTTAATAAGTGTTAATGAAATATGTGATTGAAAAATTGATAAAAGTTGTTAATCTCATGAAATGTGTGAATGAAAATAAATTTAAGAAAAAATGAATTTTAAAAAATTGGGGCCACAAATATGAGTTTATGAGATTCACGACTTTTTATCAATTTTTCAATCCTACATTCAACAATTTTTTTTTTTTTTTTTCAAAATCTACTAAAAATTCGATTTTTAATCAAATCAAACAATAGCTTTATTTTCAACGAGAATACAGTAGACCAAGTACAAATCGACAGGCAACAAACAATAGTTATGCACGGGGCTACATTATTTATTATTTCTAGGCATGAAATAACAAGAGCTACACTTACAAATTCTATCATATTAACTCGAGTTCTTAAGCAAATAAAAGACATCTACATAGTGCAATAGCCTTTGCGTCCTCTGATGAATAACTTTCATTTCTTGATGAAGGAATCGGTTCCAACACCAGTATAATTGATTTTTAGGGTTCGTGACGACTCGAATTTTAACTGAGACAAGCGAGGTTTGTGTAATAAATAGGGTAACTATGATTATATTGAAAGAGAATAATAAATAGGGCGATCATGTTGAAACAAAAATATAGGTCATGTGGTCAAATTGAAGGCAATAGAAAGTTGGGTGACCTTTAGGAAAAGTTTCCCTTTTCTTCACTTTGGAGTCGTCGCGCGCGCGCACTCAAACTAATCAATCAATCAAGAATTCAACAATGGCGAAACGATCTTCTTCTTTATCATCATCTCTCCTCATCTCTCCACTCTCTCTCTTCCTCCCAAGGGGCGACACTCTTCTATACCTAATTGCCCTTCTCTCCCTCTTCTCCCTACTTGTTCACCGCCTCTCCGCCTCCCCCACAACCGCCCAATCCCACTTTGAAGGCTTCGATGCTGATGAAGATGAAGATTTCGTCCTCGATGAATCCGACGACGCCGTTGATCCCCCTCTTCGCTCAACCCCACCACCCCCCATTTCTCTTTCTCAACCCACCTCCGAATCACACCACGGTCCTCCTGATTCCGATTCGGATTTCATAATTAATTCCCCGTCATCGGATCCGAACCCGAATACGAAGTCTGCTTCTACGTCTTTTGATTACTGGGATGAAGATGAATTCGAGGGTGTTCCTCGACATTTAACCAATGAAACTCCCGTAATTACGGAATCTGCCACTGCATCGGAATCTGATCGGAGTTTGCCGAAATCGGAAGAACCGGAAGTTGTGGTTCCAAGGAAGCTGACTTCGTATTCCGTGGAGATTGTATGTGTTTCGTTCTTGATTATGTTTACAATCAATTACTTTACAGGGAAGAAAGAGAATGAGAATTTGGCGTTGGCGTGGGCGAGCAAATTTGCTACCAAGGATTCTATTTTTGATAAGAACTTTAGCTTGTTAGGCGTGGGTGAGACTGAGGACTCTCCGCTGTTGTTGAAGGAGGGGCAGAACGTTTTTAAGTTTTATGCAAGCGGGAGGAGGTTTTGCTCGGGAGTGCTTGGAAGTATGGAGTTGAAGAGCAGACATGATTTGATTTCGAGGTTGTACAACATGGTGGTGCCGTGTAAGGATGAGATTACATTTGAGGTGTACATGAACGATGGTGCTATGGATCAGGTGGTTTTCGCATTAGCTAGGAAAAAATTGGCGAAAATAATGCAGAAGGAGGCTGGTGACTTGCAGCGATTTGCAGCTCTAGTGGCACCTCCGAGTGGGAGGAAGTGGGTGGCCGAGGAGTTGCAGGTGGTCTCAGAATCTAAGGAGGTTTCCGGGGATTTGATCACTGACGCTGTGCTTGATCAGGTATGCATTGATCCGGTTTTGATAACTACAATGTGTGTATTTATATCCTTTGTGCTTTTGAATGCTTGAATGTTGATTTTGATTGCTTGTTTTAGGTATTTTCCTTGTTATATGTGTTGATGTGCCTTTAAACTAGCTGTATATGAAACTAGATGGATATGAAACTACAGTACATTAGAGCAGTGGGATTTTGGAATAATGAACAATTAACTAATAAAGGAGAACACTACAAGACGTTTGGCAGGGTGTGTACACGTGTGTATTTTATATTTTTGAGTTGTTTATTTAATGATGCTATGTTAAGTCTAAGTAAGAGTTGCATACACACCAATAGACTTAAGGTCCTTAAGAATTGTGTATAGTGCTTTGATGTTGCATTTAAGCAGAGGGATCTATATCGCTTTGGGGTTAATGGTGTTTGTAGAAAGTACATGTATACTATTAGAGTAAGGGAAGTTGAAGGCTTGAAAACGATCTGTTTTTGGAAAAGAAACTTAAGTCACTGGGAGGTCTCAACTTTAATATTCTAAATTTCTTAATTCTTTCTTCTCTTTTTTCCTTTTGGCATTGCATTCACGTCTCTATCATAGAATTTTGGGACTATTAAAGATATTAGGTTGTCCTTACAATTCAGAGAATCAAGATTATAGGCACCAATTATCAGTAAAGATATGGCTTCTACATTGGTTATGGGTGACATGGACTTGGAAGAAAGTAGCTCAAATTATTAAGGCAATCCTTTTCGAGCAAGGCCTATAAAACTGCGTTCGAAAAGAAGATTGTCCTAAAATTGTATTGATTTGTGTACATTGGCTTTACATTGATTTTTGCATCTCAATATTGAGGTAATTGACTTAAAATTACATGGATCCAAACTGGGATCCATATATGGATCACGTATGTGTGGTACAAGGCTTTGTTTAGTAATATTCGGATGCATCTTAAAGAAATTGAGAGAATGATGAAATTTCTAATTTTGATGATGTTCTAGGGAGCAAATTGCAGAACCAGCAACGAACTCTCTAAGAACAGTAAATTGATAATAAGAGCAGTATGTATATTGTGGTATTTTCTGATTGTACAAAGAAATGAATGGAATGAAATGGAATTACAATATTTATAGGCATTCGAGAGGCCTATCCCTCTCCCTACTTTTTCCCCATTTTCCCATGAATGAAATGAAAGTTTTCGGAAATACCCATGCTACTCTCCCCCTTTAACTACTAATAGATGGTTAAGTAACCTCCTTGGGGCCTATCAGAGAAGTGACTATAACATCTCTGTCTAGAAGGATGCAAAATGAAGTAAATAGAATTAACCCGTAGCTTCACCTGTGACACAGAAACAATTGCACCTATGGACCTACCTATGGGAATCTGATCAAACTGTACGTGTTCAGGCAGCCATACCTTGCCACTTTTCCAGTATTCAGCTGATGTGAAAGATAGTTTGCCGATAGAGTTGTAATCTTGACTGAATCAGGAAATGGCTGTTTTACTCAATGTGCATGTGGAAATGGTTGCCATTTTTTAACAAATGCATCACCTAATTGCATAATTGTGTTCTCCTATTTCGCAATCAACCACTTCAGATGTGTGCCATCATTTTCACTACCTTCCTCTGAGTTTGATTTAATTTCCTCTTGCCTTCTGATATAAAGGAATCAATGGTATGGTACTGTTTGTTCTTGTTGCCCGTCTATCATGCAATATAATTTTTACTTTGAAATCCATGCAGGTCTTTAGCGACAAGGCATTTGAGAAATTTGGAAAGGGTTTCATCTCTATGCATTTTTCCGATAAACACATGGGCTTAAACAAGAAGATGCTGGTGTTCAAGTTTGCTCTCCCCGATGCTAATCACATGGCTGACATGACTCGATTGGTTGCTCTTGTCCCCTATTACATTGACCTAATTGGCCGTTACAAGCTCAGCTCACATGTGAGTGACGACCATTTCAGTATTTTTATATCATTCACGATTTTCTAAAATTTGACTCATGTACCTCAGGCTCGATCTAAAACTGAAACAGCCAGAATAAAGGTTGCTCAAGAGATTCAAAAGGAACTTCAGAACGCCAGGCACGAGGGTGAGCAGTGAAAGAAGTTGGAAGAGGCAGAGGCAAAGTTAAGCGCTGAAGCTCTTCGCAAGAAAGAAGCTAAAGAGCGTGCCCGCCAAGTGAAGAAGACCATGCCCAAAATGAAAATGAGTCGAGCTCATTAGATCATATGTTGTCGTGTATCCCAGATATGAGATACATCATCTTCCAAGTCGTCAAGTGTCATTTACTGAAATGTCTTTTGATTCACTTCTATTTCCAAGCAAGGGAAGATAGAACTTGTACTGTTCAGGGTTGTTTACCTTAGTCATTGGCATCAGGTAGACTTCATTAAACATTGCCACGCTTGTGTGGTTTTTCATTGTAAAATTAGTTCTAGTATTCAGAAATTGTAAGTTCTCTCTTAGCAAATATCTTTGTCGCTGCTGTGAACAATTTTGAAATCAGTGAAGAATAAGATCAAATAGAGTAGTAACTTTTTTTTTTTTTTTTGCCGGTGGTTGTTACTGAGTTTGTCGTGAGACTGAGATCTATTGGATGACAGGGAAGACTCCTTATTTTTATTTCTTAGTCCAAAATGTGAATAACAAACTTTTACCTAGATGGTTTATGAGCAAACTAAGTATTTTGTAACACCAATTTTTAAGGTTAATGCTCAAATATTAATGAAATCATTCACCATATTGACTCAAAAGAACAAGGGATGGTGACTTTTCCAACTTGAAAAGGCCATGATAAACAAATCGGCAACCTGTAAGCCAACCCATTCAAAAGCTCAGATGAAAAGAAAAATGATCAATTTGCTACACAAACAAGCTCAAAGACAGTTTAAAAATAAGGGGGACACATGTCGTCACATGTTTGGACAGTTTGGAAAAAAATAAAAACACAATATTCAATTATTATCTGTCATATCACTATGTCCCTCCATCCCTATCCTTGAGTCTGTCCAAAGAGCATTATTCAAAAATGCCCAAAGTAAATCTGATTCGTGCACGATGGTACTATTAGTGCACTTTTCGATTTTAAGAGCGTTATTCAAAAATGATACTGAAGTAAATCTGATTCATGCATGATGGTACTATTAGTGCACTTTTCAGTTTTATAAGTCATACGCTTTGCTGTTGGCGACCTTCCTATATTATATGGGAAGAGGAGTATTCTTGGTGCGACACGTAGACTAAAAGTATTCAATATTTTGGTTTTGTATGGATAAGATTCAGGGTGGCTTATATTTTCTTTTCAGTTCATGTTGGGTTCATTTCGAAGTTGGTATCAGAGCATCAAATAGTTGTTTATTCACAAATATGTATCACATAGAAATATAGAATCTTAAGAAATGTTTCTCAACTCATTGTTCTCTTTTATGTTAAATGAGAGAGAACGGTTTGTTTTGGTGAGAGAAAGATATGATTCTTAAAATGTTTAATCATCATAAAGTCTTCTATGTGTTTTGTGATTGCTATAAAATGAATTAGTACAGCACATTACAAATGAGAAATAATTCCTATATAAAAATGGACCACGTCTGGTAAAATTTACATTACGACTGAAGTTGATCAAAAATACTTTTTATTTATATATTTTGTAGAATCCATAACTAATATTCGCGTATTACCAATATATTTCGTAGAACCCACAAATATGGGCACAGCTTTGTACAAGACTGAAATACATGCAATGTTATTAAGGCCCTGTTTGAGAGGAATTAAATTTTTCTACAGTAAATCAATTCTCATTTTCAACCACACATTTTTCAATAAAATAATATTTTTAATCACATCAGTAACTTTTTGTTCTTTTTCAACCACACATTTCCAATCATATCACTATTCAAAATCAATTTTTCGTCAAAAATCTCTCCCAAACAAGCTCTAGGATTGTGCTATGTGCACACAATCTTTTACACATCTTTCACATAGAGGGAGACCCACATACAATAAAATATTTGTGGGCTCCCCTCCATGTGAGGGGGGTGTAAAAGATTGTGTACACCACAAGGTGTATACATAGCATTATCCATATTATCATATGGGTAAATTATAATTGCGTTGATGAATTTTGAAATTCCATTAAAATCTAGGTATCCTGAACTTATATTTTAATAGATTCAATTGAAATTTAGGTATCCTTAACTTAGATCTTAGTAGACTTCATTAAAATTTAGGTATCCTATGACTATAATCATTCGATTTCTCCAACGCACTTTGCTCTCAGCAATGTGCAAACATATATATAATTCAAGGACATCACAAGGATTTTCATGCACGAATGTCAAACTTTTTTGTTCACATCATGCTAAATATTGGAGGGTTTGTTGATTAAAAGAACTTGTATATCATTGCCGTTTATTATATGTTTTGGGAATGCCCAGTCAGAACCTCGAGATGAACCAATGAATGACTATAAACCAGATGGATGGATTCCTTCTTTGTTACCGGAGTCGACCCAATAGCCATAATGTCTTAAAACGAAGGGCATCGTAACAACGTTATAAAATAAAGTACGACTATAGCTACAAACACCAATCAGAGTTACCAAAATTCGTATCGTTTTACACTAATCACTTTTCTTGAGTTTGAGAATCATCCTCGGGTTGTACATGAGGGGTAGGCTTGAGAGGAATTTTCTTCATTAACCTGCACACCAAATACAATGTTCCATCTTCATTATTGTCTTGAATTTAAATCGTCTTAGCTAAAAAGTTTAAACGGTTAGAGAGGAATTACTCATATTTTCTCAAAATCTTGATTTAACTAAAAGGTCCATGGAAATTTTGGAAGGGAGAGGGGCGGGGGGGGGGGGGGGGGGTCCGTTTACATCTTGTATGGTATAAGAGAATGTACCTGTCTCGTCGTTTGTTAAAAAAAAGCTCCAGAGAACGCCTTGTAGGAATTGGAAGATCTGAAAGAAGGCAAAAAAATTGATTCTGTAAATTATAATTCCTAGCCAAAAATAATTTTTCCAACTACCTTTTTAAGAATAGATGAAATCAACTAATAGTAGCTTATAAGTTGTAACGCTATCAGAACTTGCATATTATCTTCAATAAATTTAGAGTAAGTCATAAAAATAATTTCTCAAAATTCTGTTCAATCTATACGAATTACTTAAAATCGCAGTGTGGAAAATCGATAATTACTTTGTTGTAACTTGCAAACTGGTGAAGATTTCTGGGAATTTTTTGATGCATCAAGCTCTTGTACATTTTTCACAACAGGAGCTGATGCAGAAGTTTCACCTGCCAGAAGCATGATAGCCTTTGCCTGTTGAGCCAAAAAAAATTCAACTCATTTAGTTAAATATAATCAAGAACACTAAATTGAATAATTAAACATTGAAAGATGGCATTTATTTGTTTATTAATTTTTAATTAATCTTTAATCTGTGGTACCTTATCAACAGAAACATTGTCATACACATTGATAACTCCAGCATAGAAAATTGTTAGCTGATCTCCTTTAGATTTGTCATTTGATAGAGCTGCAAGCGCATCATCACCCCTATATTTTTTAAATCAAGATTCACGAAAAAGTTAGACGAAAAAATCTAACAGTACCCTGTTTGGTTCAACTAAAAAAGTTGATTAAATTTATACATTCAGAGGATCCACAACTTAACAACCACACATTCCATCAACTTTTATCAAAATTTACCAAAAATCTGATTTTTATCTAAACCAAACAGGGTATATTGAGCGTGTGTGCAAGCACGTACTTGATCATCCTGGGAAGCAGTTGTTGCTCCAGCAAGGTTGGATATCGAAAACTACCTCCAAATTTTGATGGGATTAAAGGGCGAAAGCCGGGAGGAGCCTTTCTGGTTGCTCCTCTTCTGGTCTTAATAGTTGGTTTTTTAAGACCACGTTGAATTTTTCTAAGATGGCATGTTTGAAATGAGTCCTTGGATTCGGCCATGTTTTCAGACGAATTTTCATTCTTCGTCGCAAGTTCCCTTGCAGCTGTTGAGCTGCAAGACATTTTGCCTGCAGACAATAAAAAATAATGCTAAAATCATACTGTAATTCGACTACGAACTATTTTCCATTGAGAATCTAAGTAAAAACTGTTGTAAATACGTAAATTATGTACAAAAGAATACGCAAATATCATCCAGTTTTATGTATAGAGATTTGAAAAAAAAAGAAAAATAAAGGATGAACAGAATTTTAAGACTGAGAGAAAACCTCAGAAAAGTGATAATCACTTGTTCAGAGCCAAGCTGAGAATGCAGCCTGGGATAAAATATTGGAGACACACAGAAATTGAAAATAACGAGATTACTTTGGGGAATCCGAAATATATCCTAATTTTTAATGTTGGACATGTTTTTCTTATGAATAATTGTCGTGTCTTGTGTATGAAATCCAAGCAAGCAGGCTTCAAGTACTAGGAAATATGTATTTGTCTCACCTGTCCATTTTTGGCACTACCACAGTACCAAAGTGTAAATCAGATCACGTCACCCGACTCTATATTTTGCCTTCCAAGAAAATTATTGCAAGGCACTAAGATATGGCAGCCAAGAAACAAAAAAGTTGAAAGTGCAGGTTAACTAGAACTCCTTATTAGGCTCGTTTTATCAAAGCACGAAGTCATTAACTACCTGTTTGAGCCCCGTTCTTCGAAATTCATTTTTCGTCAAACTCATTTTCAACTACGTATTCTCCTGATAAAACAATTTACAAGTAAACCAAAACTTTTTCATACTTTTTAGCCATTCATTCTCCGAAGAAATTACTATTACAAAACTCGAGTCTAAATATGCAAAAAGTTGAGCCTATCGGCTACACATTTCGACTACAAGAACATGCTTCCCCGCCATTTTTACTCTTTGGCAACTTCGAAGCTGTCCTTCAATCCTTTTTGATCATGTCAAGTGACCCGGCCCAAATTTAATTATTTACCGGTGCACCAGCCCACTTGAATTATGGGCCGGTTTACCAATAATTTTTACCAGGCCGGTTCCTAGCGGGCCATGTCTGGCCCGCCTAGTTTGACATCACTAGTTATATCACACGTTGAATAAAAATAAATTAATATACAATACATAAGGAATTAGACTACTATACTTAAAAATGTTGATCTTTAATAATCAAACTTCAAATCTTAATATGTATTAGAACAAACTCAAATGAAAAATTCGATCTATCTATAGCTTAAAGGATCAATCGAATTTCAAGATTAATGTTCTCAGACGAGTCACCATTTTACTAGTCATGTTAAACGTATATAATAAAATGATTTGGTCAATACGTTGTCGTTAAGTTTGCCTTTCATCTCAGTTACGTAATTCCTCCTACACATTGATATGAAGATCTCATAAATGTTGTGGAAGATGGTGGACTTTGGGAGGTGGTGAAATAGCAAGGAAATGTTAGGTTCTTGCTTCGTGCGATGGCTATTGAGAAGTTTCTTGTAGGTATATACATCTAATGATTTATTTTATAAGTCAATTTATAAATAACTCTCCCTAGGTGGACTTGACTACCAAGAAATGCACTAACAAGCAAAGCAACGTGTAAAAATTCCTTAGTCTTCTTATCATTCAATCGAATTGGAAATTGCATAGGTAGTTCAATCCTAGATACAAAGCTTTTTCCTTTATCAATTTTTAATATAAACACAAAATTGTTTGCAAGCAAACTTAAAATATACTAGGGTGTTTGATGTAGATTAAAATCAGATTTTAAGTGGATTGTGATAGAAGTTTTTGAAATGTATAGTTGAAAATATGTGGGACCCATGAAAGATGTGGTTGATATTGATTGTTTGACTTTGATTTAGATTAAAATCAGATTAAAATTTGGCCCAATGTGCAATAAGAATGTCCCATCATACTTAGCCCATGTTGGGTATAACTTAAAATGTTGATAAAAATTTAAGTCAAAGTCAATAAGTAATTTTAACCATGCATTTATGGGATCCACAATTTTTATCAACTTTTCAACCACGAATTTCATTAACTTTTATCAAAATTTACTAAAAAAATGATTTATAGATACACTAAACAAGGGCTTAAGTGTAGGTTATATTGACAACACATTACTATATAAATGAGCCACTTTTTAATTACATTGAAAATCATTAATCTTTACTTATTATAAGGTTTATACCTTAGCTTTTTTTCGTTAAATTAATATCCTTAACTTTTCATTAATTAACAAATATTTTCATCCAAAAAATTATTAATGCACTTTAAAATGAGTGTTAAATGTTCGGTTACAACTCTGCATTTGTTGGTTTCTTCCATTTATTTAAAAATACAATGAACAATAACACCCCGTTTGGTAGAGAATAAAATCAGATTTTTAGTAAATTTTGATAAAAGTTAACGGAATTCGTGGTTGAAAAATTGTGGGTCCCACGAAATGTGCGGTTAAAATTAATTGTTGACTTTAACTGAAAATTTAAATTGGATTTTAATTCAAACCAAACAAGGGCTAAATCTGTTTGCTCTCTCTTAACAAAATTTTTGGACAAAAACTGTTAAAAACATAATTGTAACAATCTATACATTAATATGTATACAATTATGTATAAATAGCATATTCATTAAGTTCATTTTTGACTCGCTTTATTTCTCATATTCATTTTAATTCACGCATATTCACACAGTAAAATATTTTGCACATAAATTCAAAACTTTTCTCTACTTTTCAATTGCACATTCTTCAAAAAATCACTATTTAAAATATTATTTTTCTCTCTATAATTGTCGGGGCTAAATAAATTGTGGTCTTAATATCCTTATTATCTTATGTTTTTGAATAATGCTAAACGACTCGCATAGATGACCGCGGGGATGACCGCACCCTCACAATCGAGGTGAGGGTCCCACATGAATAAAATAATCCCAACCCCCATGTGTGTGTGCGCGGTCAACCCCGAGGTCATCCACGCGGTTCGTCTAGCATGGTCTCATGTTTTTTGGATGACCACCACATTTATTATAATTCCCTTAGATTTCTTAATATTTACCATCCGGCCACACGAAAAATTGTATAAAAACAACTTGGACCGCTTGGTATGATTCTGCCCATTGAAGCAAATGGGCGTTAGCTTAATTGACCCTCAAGAGTGGCTATGTATAATTGACCTCAAAACACGGTTTTGGTAATCTAATTATATAGCAACGAAATTGCTAAACCAATATCACCTTTGACCCACAAAAACGGCAGACCCGATCCAGTCCCGACTCTATATAATCCCCACGAAGACGCATTTTCACTTACAAAAACACACTTTCTCATTTCTCATTCAATCTCTGCAGTAATTATGTATACTTTTGATCAACTTTCACCTTCGTGGCAAACTCTTGTCTTGTTCTTGTGTTTTGGTGCATTAATCATGGCGAATCCATGTAGAACCGCATCTGATCACACTGTAGAGGATGCCTACAAGGCCTTAGGAATCTCACCAAATGCAGATGGCTCAATGAATAGAGAAAACAGAATCCCAACAGTAAATGCCACCCCACAAGTTGATGATCCAACACAGCCTCCAATTGCCCTCTCGAAAGACATTCATCTAAACCCTTTAACCAAAACTTTCATACGCCTCTTTCGACCTGTAAATCCTCCACCAAACACTAAGCTTCCACTCATAATCTACTTGCATGGTGGTGATTTCGTGTTGTTTAGCGTGTCGACTATCGTTTTTCATAACTTTTGCAACGACGTTGCTGCTCAAATTCCGGCCATTGTTGCCTCCGTTGAGTACAGACATGCCCCGGAAAATCGGCTCCCCGCAGCTTACGAAGATGCCATGGATGCTATCTTGTGGGCAAAATATCAAGCACTCGGTGGACATACTACCACTGTTGATCCCTGGATACATGAATATGCTGATTTCTCAAGAGTTTTCCTACTGGGAAGTGCTGCAGGTGGGAATATAGCATACCATGCAGCACTAAATGCATTAGATTTCGATCTTGAACCCATAAAAATTCAAGGGCTCATACTGAATCAGCCATACTTCGGTGGAGTCCAAAGAACCGAATCAGAACTCAGACTCATTGATGATGATTTCGTTCCATTATACGCAAATGATGTCCTGTGGACATTGGCATTGCCAGAAAACGCTAGCAGAGATCATGAGTTCGCAAATCCAATAACTGGGGGGTCTTATATCGGTAGGGCTTCGAGATTGCCAAGGTGCATGGTGAAGGGCAACAGTGGCGATCCACTTGTTGACAGGGAAAAACAGTTGGTGAAACTGCTTGAATCGAATGGAGTTAGTGTCGTTTCACTGTTCGTTGATGGAGGTTATCACAGCGTGGAGCTCTCAAATACAACAGCAGCTCAAGAATTGTACGATGCTGTCAAGGATTTCATCAGTTCTACAGCTGCTACCACTATTCAAGCTTGTGATGCTTTCGAATCCACAAATATTTGTCCTCTTTAATGCTTTTGATCACTCCCATGTATTGATTTCGAATATTCATATGTTCAGTAGCAAGTTTGTATCATAATTCTACAAGATGCATGCATACATGTTGTATATTATTATTATTATTATTATTTGTCCATCACGTACGAATAAAACTTAAAATTATTACTCTTGTAACGTTTATATATCTAGCTCCTGTTTGGTTTCATTAAAAATTTAAATTAAAATTTAAGTCAAAATTAATTTTAATTACATGTTTTATAGGATTCACTAATTTTCAATTACAAGCTCCATCAGGAGCGGACCGAGCACCCGGTGAGCCGGGGCGGCCGCCCGTGCTGGATCCGTCGGAAAAAAATGACTTATAAAGCTTTGATGAATATTGTTAGATATTTGTAAATGTAATTATTTGTTTAAATAGATTGCGTAGTTTTACATGCAAGAGGTACAAGGTTTGATTCCAAGAACTTGTCCTCTTTCTTTTAATTTTTTAATGTTTTCCAAATTGCTCAAAGCAAAATTATATATCATATTTGTAATAGTCAAGATTTGAATGTAATGCTTGACCACTATGGCAATTGAAGAATTTTAGTATTAAATGCGACAAGAAACTATATATTCAATTTAGAAAGTAATAGACTGCTTCTTGTAAAAATTATTATTATTATTTTAACTAAAATTCAATATTGTAATGACTTAATAGTTGAACCAATGATTTGTACAATCAACGATCGGGTTGGTTATAATAACAATGCATAATAAATATTTTTATTGTTAAATTTTGTCAATTTATTTTGTAAATTTAAATTTAGACAATCTAACTACTATTTTATTTTCTTAAGAGTTCAAAACACACATTTTTCTGGGGTCAAAAATAGTTTTAAAAATGATTGTTTTAAAAATTTTGCGTAAGCTTTGCCTAAGTTTGGAATTAGTATTTATTGTTTAATTATGTTTTACATATAAGTTTCATCTTGTCTTGCTTAAATCTATCACATCTTGAAACTTGATCGTATGTATATGATTCAAAAAAATGTATTTTTTCTTGTTATTTTGGATTATATTTTCATTGTATATGATTTTTACATTTATATTGAAGAATTTTTTAATATTATTTAATTAAAATAATCTCGTTATTGCGGCCTTCAACTACCAACAACCGCCCTAGCTCACTCAACTTCCTAGGTCCTCCCCTGAGCTCCATCAACTTTTACCAAAATCTATTAAAACGCAAATTTTTATTTAAATAAAATAGGGCCTCTCGTATAGCTAAAAAAAATGATAAAAATTTAAGTCAAAATCAATAATTATTTCTAACCTCACATGTTGGATTCACAATTTTTATCAATTTTATCAAAAATTATTAAAAAATATACTTTTACCGAAACCCAGGGGTGTAGTGGACATGAAAAAGCTAGGATATCGCTATTTTCATCTACTTTTTATATATACATCCACTTCTAAAAATAAAATGTTATTATATTTTAAATCCTATGCAAATTTACTTAAATAGACATAAATAAAATTAAATAAAAATATATAACTCTAAATTCATTTACTAATTTTTATTTTCAATAAATTAACCTAAATTTTTTATATTCGTTTAAAATTTGTGTTTTAATTAGAACTCTAATAGACCAAAAACAATTACAAGAATATGTTTGAAGTATTCCAATATGACAAAGAATTTAGCAGACAATGAAAGAGGCCTTTTTAGAGCAAATAAATACAAATGTAGCAATATATGAAAATGAATTTGGAAAACTAAGGATGATCTATTTTGTGGTTTGAATTTTTTTCCTAACGCATTAAGACATTTATGGGTTTTAGTGGCATTCTTGTGATGTCGTGCTTGAATTTGGGCAAGGGTGGAGCTCGGGAAAAAGATTCATGGGGGCAAATTACAAATAATAATAATAATGGGGGCAAAAAGTGAAAATTACTAGGATTTTTTGAAAATTTTGAAAAATTATTGGGCAAACTTTGAAATTCTTAAGTGTGGGGGCAGCTAACCTCACTGTGCCCACACTAAATCTGCCCCTGAATTTGGGTGCTCTGATTTTCTTTTCTTGATTTTACGATTATCTTCTTGGAATGATTGTACGAGTTTCTTTATTTACATTTATTTCGATATTTTTTGTGTTTTATTTTGATTGTACAATAAAACTTTTAAGAAACACTGTTAACATGATTAAGTGAATAATATATGTTAATTTAATGTTCAATCAGTTCAACTTTGTTCTTATTCGTTCATTTGATTTAAAAGAGTTTATGGTTTTATGGCCGGATTTCCCCACCAAGCGGCAGCCGGTTTTCCCCCTCTCTTTCCACATAAATCACCCACATTAGGTTAAACAAAATGAATAGGTATATATAGGATGGATATTAGGTCACACTATTGGGCCAAGACATTAATTGGGCCGCTAAATCACCATCCAACCCAATAACTCGGACCATAGTGTTGGGCCACGAGCAACATTAGTTAATTAAGTTGCTTCGAGTGACCCTAAGTTGTTTTCAGGTCGAGCCATCACTAAGGTGTCGTTATAATTTATCAAACATCGGTTTTACATCATAACCCGGATTCATTGGGTATCAAAAAACCCAATAATTTTGATTTATTTTGTGTTTTATTTTGATTGTACAATAAAATTTTTTAAGAAACACTATTAACATGATCAAGTGAATAATATATGTTAATTTAATGTTCAATGAGTTCAACTTTGTTCTTATTTCGTTCATTTGGTTTAAAAGAGTTTATGGTTTTAGGGATTGTGTGGATCTATAATGTTACGAATGTATTTAAAGTGAAATAAATATATAAAATTTATGTAGATGTATAGTATTCAAATGAATTAATTCAATAAGAATAATATTGAAATATGACATGAATGCAAATAGTATTTTTTAAAAATTTTAATAGAGATAAACTTAGAGTGGAATAAATATATTAAAAATGTGGATGGAAATAGTAGTACCCAAAAGCTATTTGATCGGTCTTCGCCTAACAAAATCACTAACTGATGTAGGAAAAAATAAGAAATTATGTTTAATTTGGAAAGATTTTTACAGGATTCTTTGAAATGATTTGACTTTTTGTAAAATTCATTGACTTTCATAAATTCCGGAGAATTTCGAAAGACTTTCATAACTTTTATGAACTTTCAGTTTCAAAAAACTTCAATAGATTTTCATAAACTTCGATGGACTTTTTTTTTTTTTCATTTTAAGTGATGTACAATTTCTTTAAACAAAAATCTTGTATATGATCAACCAAAGTATCACACACTTTAGACTCAAAGCAGTGAAACAATTGAAGCCATATCAAACAACTTAATGAGAGAAAAAAAAAGCACTTATTCTCATCAAAATATCCCTTTCGCTTACAACTTGGAGAAAAAAAAAAGCACTTATTCTCATCAAAATATCCCTTTCGCTTCTGAAACTTAAGGGCTATGCATAGAGAAAAATGCTAGATGTAAATCAAAACGTGTACATCAAGGTCTACATCCCCTCACATGGAGGGGTCCACTCGAATAAAATATTTGAGTCTCCCCTTACCCATGTAAGGGAGTGTACACCGTGATATACACCCCTATGTACCACTAGCACGACTCATGCATAGAACTTTTGTATGGAAATTAGAAGTGTCAATTGAGTCTAGTGGTGGCAAATAAGTCAAGCGACTTGTCGGCTCGGTTCGGCTCGTGAGTGGCTTTGGCTCGTCAAATGACGAGCCCGAGCCCGAGCTGAGCCGTAGGCTTGCCGATGAGCCGAGCAACGCTCGGCTCGTCGAGCTCGCGAACGGCTCTTGAGTGGTGCCCACGAGCCTAAGTTCACGAGCTCGTAAAAAATCTTAAGAAAAATGAAATCTTTTTAAAAAAATGAAAAAAAAAAACCACGAGCTCATGGGCTCGGCTCGTGAGCTCACGAACTCATGGGCCGAGCCGAGCCGAGCTTGACCCTTGAGCACGAGCCGAGCTCGTGGATAGATGGGCCGAGCCGATTGCCACCACTAATTGAGTCGGGTGGCAATTTTTGCTTCTAAGTTGATGAACTTCGGAAGTTGTCCCAAAACATTTAAAATTCATTTTCAAAAAAAAAAATCTTAAATTTTTTTCTACGAACATATATCATTGCAAAAAATTTCTATACTAATCTCTCAATCTAAAACTTATATTATCTACACAACACTATTCATGTGAAAGCAAATATCTCGAGAGTTTAATGTGCTCGAAGGACTAGCTAGATAAGAAATTAAGATAAAAAGTACGAAGGATTTAGCCGCTGGGTATTTAAAAAATTAATACGAACCACTATATAATTAATTTCTTTTTGTCGTCATATTCTCTTAAAAAAAATTGTACAAGAAACATTTAGTGCAGGTATAATTTAACTGTCTACGCATTGAAATGTTGAGTTTTCAAGTCTTTTTGAAAAAATATTGAGGGTAAAAGTGTTACAAGGGGTTAAGGTTGGGGCAAAATGTATAATTTAGCTTAAAAGTTTGTTGCTAAATATTACTATTTAATAACTGAATTTAAAAGTATATCTTCATGGTCACTGAATTTCGTTAAGCGTTACTATTTTATAACTAAACTTAAAATATATCACAATGGTCATTGACTATGCACCGTGCTATCTGTTTATCAGTTAAGTGGAAAAATTCGTTAGGTTTAACAAACGGCAACGACTTGAGTGATGGATGGATGGGTAAAATGATGCATAATTCAGTGATTATTGAAATACATTTTTAAATTCAGCTATTAAGTAGTAATACTTAACATATTTCAGCGATCATTGAAATATATTTTTAAATTCATTTAATAAGTCTTTCAAATTGATCTCTATGAAAGGATAAATCAAATAAAATAAAGGGAAAAAAAAAGAGGAAACAGAAAATTAGAGGCCTATAAATCGAATAAAAATAGAACTTTTGTTGATATTCATTATGAAATAAAATGGATGACATTAGTCTCCAACTTAATGTTTTAGTGCCCAAATGGAAGATATACAACATTAAATTAGCTCTGGATGATTTGAGGAATCATTAAATCCTGGACTAGTATATCCTCTTCATCGGTAACTGCCCAAAAGTACGTTTGATTTTTGGATCAATTGGTACCAGTTCATATCACGAGCATCGTATAAAAAGAATGAAAGAGAGATAGTAGAAACACCAAAAGAATTTGACAGATAAGAATTACATAAAAGTATAAAAATGTTCGAATTAATGCTAAGGAAATTAAGGTCGATTTGATTTTTCATCTTCTTTCTGTTCATTTTCTTCTTTTCATAAAGGTCGAGGAAAAAAAATTTGCTAATACTTAATAATTGAAATTAAAAATGTATTTCAATGGTCATTGAACCTTGACAAGTTTTATTACTTTGTGACCGGACTTAAAAATGTATCTCAATAATCACTGAATTATGTACCACGTTACTCATCCATCACTCGAATCAATGCCATTTGTTGAACCTGACGAATTTTCTCATTGGGTAACACTGTTCATAATTCAGTGACTATTAAAATATATTTTTAAGTTCAGTTATAAAATAATAACACTTGACGAAATTCAATAATCATTGAGATACATTTTTAAGTTCAGTTATTACATAATAATACTTGGCAAAGTCCGGTAATCATTCAAATAATTAACCCGAAAAGATAGCTACAATTATTTTCGACTCAATTTAGTGCTATTTGTGTCAATTTCCCTTGATTATGCCCGAATCAGGAATCATATCGTCCCGGGTCGCTTCCCGCAATAAATCTTTCCGTATATAAAAGATCGGGTACTCGGTTTTTACTTGATCCAAACAAGCAGCTCTTACACAGAGGTATATTCTCATTCATTCCGATTACATTTTTTCGGTTTTTATAATTTTTTGATCTATATTCTTTCTTCGATCGAGGTACAATTTTCTCCTCTCACTCTGATTGTTCTGCTTTTGGATTTGTTTCTTGAGTTTTTTTTTTCTCGCTTGACGCGTTAATTCATACATTTGGAAACTCAAATTCATGGTGTTTTAATTGGAATTTATTGATATTATTTTGTGTTTCTGACTTGTTTTTGGTGTGATTAATTTGGTCATACGTTGGGCATTCTGCAGTTGGGTTGTGTTTTTACCATTTCTTGCTTGTTAGCAGGACTGGAGTTTTTTTTTTTCCTCTCTCTTTTTGAATTAAAGATAACTCTTCTATATTTCCGAAACTCTTCACATATATATTAAAGCTTTAAACCCAATAAAAATTATTAACTTCTTGCCGAAAAAAGTAAAAAGGAAAATGTATATCTAGTTTGTGAATGGATTCTTGGAACTAGAACCTATTATCATCGAGAGAGTTTTGGATGTCCCTATTATGAACCAGATAATGAGTAAATGAAAGATGGAGATAACCTACGTCCATGAATGCTTACAATGGTTTTGGTGTTTACTTGGCCAATGAAGGGTAATTAGTAAATTAAGAGAAGTTTTGATATCAATAAGAGATGTGGAAATATGTGTCTTGTTTGTTTATTCATCTTCATTTGAGCAGGCCTTGTAGCTTTCTTTTCCTTGTAGTTGTTAGGCATCGGTTGCTTTAGAGTTGTCATTCAGTAACTGTTCTCAGTTTTCTTTAATTTGTTGGCATTAGGAAGTTTTGACGTGTTAAATTTTATTTGTTGAGAATTGAAAAGGAAAATGAAGCGCAAGCGCGAGTCTGGAAGACGCAAACCAAAAAAGTCCTCCATATCAGGCGCTGCTCAGATATCTGTAAACCCCAGATATTACTCTGATAAGGATGAAAACAATGTCAGATTTGATGCTCGAGTGGACCTGGAAACAAGAAAATCCAATGCCGATATGAGCGGACAGCTTGCTGGTTTGGAAAAAGAAGTAGCAAATAATGGAACAGTTGGTAGTGCTTCAGCAAAGTTGGCTAGGGCTCTTTCTCCTTCATGTGCAAACCAGAGTAGAAATGAAGTCCCACTGCAAGGTGACAAGGACTGCGAAAAACAACCAAAATCACCTTGTCAGGATCCTCAATGCAATGAGCATGAGTTGAATGCTGCCTTGTTGGTAAGTAATAAGTTAAGTTATTATGATTATACTATTGTGGTTTTAGCTACTCTTGAAGACATGCGTATTTCTTTTAATTGTATTTTATGATATTTGTTTTTTTATAGGTGATTAAGAAGATTATGAAAATGGATGCAGCTATACCCTTTAATGTACCTGTTGATCCTATTGCATTGGAGATTCCTGTAAGTTTCACTGCAAATTACACACATTTCAAGTATCAATATTATTTTGATTAAAGTATTAAATCTTTACCTTTTCTTGATGGACTGGGATCAGGATTATTTTGATGTCATTGCTACACCCATGGATTTTGGAACGATATGTAGCAACCTAGAAAATGGCCTCAAATATTTAAATTCGGAGGATGTCTTTATGGATGTGCAGTACATTTGGGATAATTGTTGCAAGTACAATAAGAAAGGTTCTTATATTTTGGAGCTCATGAAAAGGGCGAAGAACAACTTCATGAAGCACTGGACCGCAGCTAAGTTGTACAAGGAACCGTTGAATGTTACTAATGGTGAGAATTCTTGAACTTATGCATTTGTTTATTATTCTTCCACCCGAAATAAAAAGATACGTACATTGTCCATGATCATCATTGAAGAATTATTGGTTTCTTTTCTTGAAATTATCTATTCGGTTTCTTTGCACAGTTCTTTACTTCTTTCTTTCTCACTCTTGGATGGCCAGGGTACACTATAGAGCCTCATACCTTTCTTTTTAATCAACCATTGCTTGTTTTTGGTGATAGGACAGGAAAAATCTTTTAGATACAAGTCTTGATGGTCTCTAGTAATGGACTTTGGGTCAGAGACATAGTTTCAGATATGTCTATTATCAACTGAACTACGTTCTTATTGAAATATTGCCCGAATACTTGTACACCCCACTCTCATGAAGTATAGTCTATCTGGTCTGAAGTAAATTTTTGTTTAGTTTCAGAAGGTATGTAAATGATATTGAAGTTCACTTTTGCTATTTTTCAAACAGTGTCTTGTGTTCTTCCATTCTTCCTGGCTGTATAAAACCTTGGCCGCCTTACTGTCATCTTTGATTGTGGACTGGAGAGTATATGCTTCGCTAGCTTTTGATACTTCTACTACTGATTAACATTGTTAGATTTTAAAACTGAATTTGCAACAGACATTATGACTTATTTTGGTTATGTATAAAATGTATACAAATTGTAAAAGGATCACCTTACTGTTGTGAGTTGTAAACTGAGTGGAGTAGATAACAGTCTGACTTTATAACTAATATTTTCTTAGTAAAATGGCGCCATTAAAGCGATAGTTTAACTATGATTTTCTCGTGTTTGATCGTTTCATGCAGGACATATGAACCAAATGTTAGATTCTCCCATTGAGTCAACCATGAGGCACAACAACGCTGCACATAAATATCAAGTGGATTCAACCATCAGCAACTCTTGCCACTTGCAAAAACAGGACTTTACTTGCTTGAACCAAAGGCAGCAGCAACAGTTATCATCTTGCTGTAGCCATGCACGTAAGCCACAACAGGTATCCTACCAGTGCGAGTGCCTATTGCACTTTGGACAGTTGCAACCTTGTCAGCCACAGAATGGTACACATGCTTCTACTTCAGGTCATAATTGCGTGATCTTCATCGCATGATTGTAGTTGATGTTTGCCATTTTCCTTTTTTTTTTCCTTACTAATCTGGTTGATTCATCTTAACTGCTATTCTAACTGCTACATATACCAAATTTATGATTTTTTAGTGCTTCCTCTATAATGAATTTCTTTTTCTTCTTGAATCTTCACGATAAATCCACACATAGTTCTGAGAGATTCAGCAACAGTTGAATTAAGAACTCAACCCATTTAGAGAGAAGTTCTTGATGGCCCCCTTGCTACCCATTCTAGAGTAGTACCAGAATTGGTTTCTAATGTAGAATCAAAATTTTGTTTTGATGGGTCTTGGATTCTGATGTTTATTGTATTTGTGTCTATGTTATAATTGTTTGTTTTATCTTAGTTTAGTCATGCTTTCCTATTTGTGATGTGTGGTTTCATGCAAAATAGGTGGTTACAAACTTGCAATACCTGACATGACAATTAAAATAAAAGAATTATAAGTTTAACTATTTGTTTAAAATATTAAATTGTTGTCATGATCTTTATTAATTATTAATACCTAATAGATGCTCTATATCATCGGGATTGAGATCACTTGCTGTAATTTTGATTGTTTATCTTACACTTAGCTCCTGTTTGGCAGAGATAAAATCAGATTTTTAATAGGTTTTGATAAAAATTGATGAAATGTGTGGTTAAAAAGTTGTGGACTTCATGAAATGAGTGGTTGAATTAATTGTTGACTTTGACTTAGATTAAAAGATTTTAATCAATATCAAACAGGGGCTTACTATACTGTGCCCCTCAGCCACATACAGTCACCAAGCAAAGGTTCTTAAACCTTCCCAGCATTGCCCCATTTTGATGCTCCTGTGAGGACTAAATGCACTGCAAGTTGTTCTTACCCCTATTCCGATGTTCTGCCCTTCTGTTGATTTTTAGTTTAATAGTGGTGGTATTATAATCTATGATATTACTAATTACTGAAAGTATTCATATTTAAATTTCTCCCAGATTCAGTTTCTCCCCTCAATGATTTTAGACATTTGTACTCGGTGGACCTTATGATTGGTAACTCTTTCAACCAATGTCCAAATCTAGTTCACTCTTGTCAACCACCACCCAGCTGCAACTTTATATGCCATCCCCATCTAAGGAACTGCCTCCCACAATCAAGCTCAGGTCAATTGGCACCTTCCCGGGTGCAAGCAGGCATAAATGTCCATAATGCAGGTGTGTTTTGATCTATTAGATGCACGTACAGTGATTTTGATTTAATCAGGAAGGATCGTGATGTTGTTGCATCTTGAGTGAGTCTGTCCTGGCAAGCTACAAATCCAGTCATTTATGGTCAATGTTATACATGTTCTGAAAATTTCCAGGAATTCCAAGTTCATAATTTCTTTATTTAGTCACTGTTTCTCTTTCTGCTGGATGTAGGCCCCCTCAAATACTTGCAATAAAATAGTCGGTTATGGCCTACATGGTTTAGTTTATTCTCCATTAATGGGAAAATAAATGGATTGGGGACGTGGCCACTAAGTTTTATATGGAGTATGGTAAAAGCAAATTACAAACTGATTTTCGTGTTGTATTTTCGGGGTAAGAATTGAGCATAGCATGATTTCATGTATTTTCTTGAACAGATTGACCTGCTTTCAGTGTTGCTTTACAGGACTCTAGGAAGCTTTTGTTTCTGAGATAATTACTTAGTGCAGAATGATTTGGTGCATGATAACCACCCTCCAAAGAAAAGAAAAGAATATGTATATATAAACGTAGAAATGAAAGAAAGGAAAGTTTCAATTGTGCAAATTTAAACATCTACCACGCCATCAGTTTGTGTACAGTTTTCCTATAACATCAAGTACATCCAAATTAACAGACCGAGCTCATTACTGTTTGTTGCGATTGTTGTTTCATGCAAATGCAATCCTGTTTTCTTGCTTTGTAGCTGAATAAGCACGAGTTTTTTGCAGTTTCTGTAAACAAACATAGCAACTCTATCTGATTTTGACTATCAAACTATCGGTTATGTCTCTTAAGTCTTAACTATTGGTTTTCTGTTAGTGGTTCCTCTGAGACTGCAGACATCTGTAATCCTTGAAAGTTTTTATCATAAAAATAAATAATAATGGAAATAAAGAGATCGGAAATTGAACCTTCTCAAACTGTTTCTTTTTAAGAACCAAAAAGATTTGTGCCAAAATAACAGATGCCAAGAAAAATTAAAGGCCTTCGACACGTAATGGATCTTAGGGGGGATATGAAATATCAATAAAAGATCCATTGGATGGACGTCAAGTAGTTGATATTATTCCTCCAAGACCAGAACCTCTGATGCTCGAACTCTAAGAAATGGATGAGGTACCCGTGTCGGACAGGACATGACATGACATGAGTATGGATATGAGATATGTGTCGGATCCTCCAAATTTCAATTGGACACTTCGTCGTTTCTGCTTTCTTTTTATTCTTCCCCTTTTCTTCTTCGGCGACGGCACAAGGTTTTCCCTTCATTTTCTTCTTTTATTCCTTCTTTTATCTCTATATCGATGGTTTAGGGTTTTTTTTGTATGAAATGAAAATGGGTTCCATAAAGTGCAACTTAGTATCCCATTAAGTTTAAATTGTAATCAAGTCCCTCATTTTCTATTTTATATAACATTTAGTAATTAACTTTCCATAATTGAAAACTAAACCTCAAAATTCTATTTTATTCGTTTTAACCCCTTATTCAATACTCATTTCTTTCTTTGTAAAGGATTGATTTTGGTCTATTTAAAATGACATCTCACCAGGTCGAATCCCCTCAGGGCCACTGAGGTGAGTACTCGGCCGTAAACTTCAAGGGCCCGTGGAATTAGTCGAGGTGCGCGTAAGCTGGCCCGGACATCCACGGTTATCAAAAAAAAAAAAAAATGACATCTCGGTTTAATAAAAAAAATTGAAGTTTGAAAGACGTACCTACGTACCCGTATCCAAATTCGGACTCTTTTTAGTCATATCCCAATATCCTATATTTTAGAAAATAATGGATCCAACATTTAGATACATACCAGTACTCGAGTCCGAGCATCGTAGACCAGTTCTTGTTGCACGTAGCTACCTGTAGTTTATTTATGCATTTCCTTGATGCTCCTTTCTTCATAACTGGACCATGTGTGGAACCACCTGTTTGATATACTTCTGCAGGGCAGTTTACATATGTATTTGATTTTTTGATCTTGTTCTCAATGAGCTTAAACAGAGAATTTCAGTTGTTGCATTTCTATGACCATAGTTTCTGTGCAGCATATTCTTTTTATTTGTGCTAAATGCTGTTATGCATCAATCTCTGTCCTTGTATCCATTATAATTTACTATTGTCGCTGAGTTAAAATAATTTTGTTTATTTTGTAGGAAATTTCCAGTTACCTACCCATAGAGAATCTATTTTGACATTCAATAAATGCGAGCATGCATGCAGTTTAGGCCCAAATACTGGCAAGGGGAAGCAACAAGAGCAGTGTCAGATGGACTCAGTTTATGGTCAGGCACATCACCTTTCAGGAAGCTGCATCCATGTACATCAGCTGCAAGAGTGCACTTGTCACCAGTCTCAGAATTCTCAGGTGGAGGCAGGCAGAAATACTGACAATTCTGGTATGAAAAATTTCATTTGTTTCAAATTCGTGAATAATTTATTTCATTGATTCTTACAATGTGGGCATCAGGCTTCCTTTGCTCTGATTTTTGTGTCTGAAGAATGTTATTATTAGTTTTGCTGTTCAATTTTCATGTTGTGCAGATGATATTCATGACATTGTCCATTCTTCATTTCTTTTGATCTGGACACTTGAATATTTTTGAAGTTTCTCTTTTCCATGGTATATGCTTTGCCGCAACTTTGTTGTTATCCTCACTGGCTGCACATGTTCTTAGAACTTACATTCACCCCCTGATTTACATTAATATTCACAATTTTAATTAAGTACATTATTGAATTGAGATGTTAAAGAATTCTCAAGTAGAGAACTGGTGGACTTGTCCACATTTTTATGGATGAATGGTTTGAGGAGTGAGATTTTTGACATGGTATTAGGTACTGGAGTTTCTATCATCTGTTGCTACCACGTCAAGTTGGCAGCGTGTTTGGATGTTGAAATTCTATCCGTTCTTTATATAGAGTCATTAACAAATAGATATTACATCTTAATTCCACTAAATTTAAAGAGGGTTGTTCTTGCCATCCATTGAATCATCACTTTAATTTTAGTTTACCCCTTTTTCTTTTTTAGGTCTAGACTGTCAAGGATATTGAATAAGATTACAAAGATTGTCAAAGATTGCAATTATAATATTTACTTTCCTTAGTGTAGGATACTTTCCTTAGTAGTAGATTGCGTAATCTTTCCTTTTATGTTTATTTCCTTTTACAGTTATTTGTAACCTTATAAATAGGGTCTTCTACATTGTGATAATATCAAGTCAATATAATACAATTTATATTTCTTGACATGGTATCAGAGCCAATTCCTTAAAATTTTCTCTTGTTTTCTTGATAGGGTTTTCTCACGGCGGGAGGAGCTTTTGCTCCTCCCGTCCGGTCTTGATAGGGTTTTCGCTGGATCTGTTAATTTAATCGTCCAATTTTGAGTTTTTTTTTGGTTAATTCTTTTATTTTTTTTCTTTTCTGGGTTGGTTGCTTTTGTGATTGTTGAAATCATCAGGGCCCCATTATTTGCTTAAACATGTTCTCTCTCTCACGAAAATAAAACCCCAGAACCCTAATTCTTTGGTCCCGCCTCCATTTCAGTCCCAATTTCAAGTCTCACAGGGCAAGGCTTCCAGTAGCTTTTCAATGATGGGACTTTTGATTTTCTGTTTTTCGGCAATGGATTTTTTTGAGAAATCAGCAAGGCTGGGGGATCTTGCCGTGCTGTTATAGAGCCCATATCGGGCATCTTGAATTGTTGACTAGCCTGTATCTGAAGCTGAGAGCTCAGATCCTCAATCTTAGCTTCTCCAAAAATAACATGTATATCAGAATTTGGGCTCTTGAAAACATCAGGCTTTGAGATGAAATATGCTATATTTTTTAGCCTTGCGATTCTTCTTCTCGCTTCTGCTCTGCTTCGAACTTTCACTTGCTCATGGGCTATTACTTGCTCATCTTGAAACTTTTCTTCGGCTTTCATTTCTTCAACGACAGGACCCGGCATTTTCTGTTCGCTTTTGAGGGTTTGCAGTCGGGAGTATGTGGAGAACTGAGAAGGATGAAGATGGTGGATATGGGCTGGGTTAATAGGTAGTGGGTTGGATTTGGGTTAATGGGTCATGGATAATTGGGTTGATTAATTGATTTTATGGTTAATTGGTTGATTGATTTTCTTGTGGGCTTTCTTCACTAACATTTGGGAGATAGAGTGGGTTATTGGGCTCTTGCAGGAGTTTTCCGTGGCCTTTAATATTGATGTGGATTGCGGGATTTCATATGAACTTTTGGGTTAATGGACTGTTGGGTTGTATTTGCTATTCTTCTGGTTTTGTTGGTTGGGCCTGCTGCTTTGGGCTTTGTTATTTTTTTTAATGAATGGGTCAGGTGGACACTTTAATGGACTGCTTATGGATTGCTTTGCTGGAATATTTCTGCAGACTGGATTTCATGTACTTTTCAGGGTTTGCTTTATGTTTTTGGGCCGCTATTCTAAGTGGGCCCATATTTACTGGGCTATTATTTTGGTGTTTGAGGTTTGCTATAGTTTTAGGTTGTGAGCTTTTGGACTTATTATTTTAGGTAAAAAAAATAATAAAATCGTTGTGTGGTTTTGGATTCTCATAGGAGGATCATCTCTAGAGTTTTGGCCGGTGTTTTGGCGTTAGAGCTTTTATCGAAACACGAATTATGTGCTCGACTTTGTTCTCCCGACATATCGAGCTCACAGTGTGTGTCGGCGCACGTCGTGAATTTCTTTTGGAAATTCTTCTTGGGGAGTGTGAGTTCTCGTCGTTTCTCGTTGGTGTATCTTTGGAGTGGTTAAATCTTCGATTCTCTTTCGTCATAACTCAACCTTTTAGGTGTGGGTTTCTTCTGGTCGTCCACGGTTGACTGATTTTGTCAACGTGTGACTCTTCTTCGGTGCTTCCAGTGTGGTGCGGGCATTCGGTGTTTCTCATGGTTTTTCGTTGTTTCTCGTTATTTTTTTAGAGTATTCTTGGAGTGGTTTTGGAGTAGTTCTTTATTATTCCTGGTCTCTCGTCGTCAGCAATTTTCGTCGTTGGTTGCTTTGATTTGGATTTCTTCTTCGTGGGTACAAGTATCGTCGTCGTCGTCAGTTCATGCCTGCAAATTGATGCTTTTACCAGCATCAATTTGAGGGGGATGTCAAGGATATTGAATAAGATTACAAAGATTGTCAAAGATTGCAATTATAATATTTACTTTCCTTAGTGTAGGATTACTTTCATTAGTAGTAGATGGCGTAATCTTTCCTTTTATGTTTATTTCCTTTTACAGTTATTTGTAACCCTATAAATAGGGTCTTCTACATTGTAATAATATCAAGTCAATATAATACAATTTATATTTCTTGACATAGACAAGACATGTCCCAACCATCTAAGTCATCCTTCCTTATTGATCCTTAATTATGACACCTCCACTTGTCAGTTTATGTCTTCATTTCTTACTTCATCCATTCTGGTATAGTCACTCATCCATCTTGTCATACTCGCTTGTACTATTAGCATGTTTGGCAAATCTTATAGGTTCTTAGGGTTTAGGTTTGAAAAGCATCAAGAGTCAAAAAAGGTGCTTTAAAGAACCTTTTAAGCTTAGCCGAACGCGCTACATAATCATCTTACAGATATTTGCTCTTTAGCAACAAACAATGAATTCTACAAAGCATAGGTGGTGTGTAACATTTGTGGAACTTGTTTTTTGAACTTGTTAGACTCCTCCCTGCCACAGAAACTTTTCTCCAAGTATACTTAGTATAGCATACAATTAACTTTGATTCTGAAGCCCGATTGTTAGGATTCTCTGAGAATTTCTGATAGCTAGACACCCTTGACAAATCATAGGCATTTGCAGGAACAGTAATAAAAATGTATCATTTTTTATTATGTTCAACAAAAGAAAGAAACTTCAATTGAAGTTATTAACTTGGCTCATATGTGTAGCTTTGAATGTTAAAACTTAGTAATATCAAAACAGTCCACCATTTTGTGCCCTGTAGTTATATAAAAATTGTACCTAAAGTAATTCACCTCTTCTAGTTCTTTTGCCTACTTGCTATCGTTTTATTACTCTATTCACCATTTAAACCCACTGCTATGCAAATTATTCAATGGCAGTGGTAGATACCTATTGTACAAATGCAACTGTGGACTTATCCAAAAATTGATGTATGGAACTTTCCCGACTTCCCCATGTAACTAGTGAATTGCGTCTATGTGGCAACTTGTATGATTCCAAAAGATTCAATATTTCCTGCCTCTAATAAAATATTCCGATCTATAATTATTCATGGTTCTTTGTGAAGGAAATTTGCACACGGCACCTCCAATGGAGTCTCCTCTTAACTGTAGTGGACCTGGTATCGAATGTCCAGTGACCCCAGTTACTCATAGCGCTATCACCCAGCAGCTAGATAAGATGGACCCTACCCAGGAACAATCGTCCTGCATGATCAATGAGACAGAATGCAACCCCCAAGAGAACACCTGCCATAACCTGCCTGGGTCCAGCTCATCACAACCTTCATCTCCAACCGAGACAAATTATAGGAACACAGGTCTGCTATGTATTCTTTTCCGTTGAAGCATCTTACTTATTTTCCTCTCAACCAAGACCAATACTGCGAGCACAGGTTTTCCGTGTATGCTTACATTATCTTTATGAGTTATTTGGGTGAAAGTTTTTCCTTCTTTTCATCATAGTTTATAGTAGCTCCAGGAGGAAGGCTCGGGTTCGAGGTCCCACACGTTGCCTTCATCTGCTGAATGACAAGCGCATATCAATCACTACCAATGTACTAGGGCAGCCCATTGGCCCTGAGGCACCAAAATTGACCAGCTTCCTGGGTATCCTAGCACGGAATGGGAACTTTCTACCCCTAACGTATGTTGACTGGAGGGCAGTGCCCAATGAAAGTAAGGAAAGCTTGTGGCAGAAAGTTCAGGTATTTGTAAGTTGTTCTGCATTTATTTTTCCTCCTGCTTCTGCGTGATTTATCTGCGTATTTATTTTCATTGGATTGTGTTCCAAAACGATGCAGTTGAGGTTTGATATTGACCCGGTGAGTAAAGATTGGGTCCTGCGTTCTCTTGGGAGAAAATGGAAGGACTGGAAATCCAAGTTGAAGAGTGCACATTACTACCCTCATGAAACTGATGAGGAGCGGCTAGCTGATCGTGATGAGAGGGTCCTTCCAGATCAGTGGGCATCTCTTATTGAACACTGGAGTTCTGAAACAGAAGAGGTATTCTTTGGGGATGACTCCTGATTATTGTATTTGTGTATTCAAGAGTTTCTTTTATTCTTTACACGCCACAAAAAACCAAAGATAAAGTCAGGAGTTATGTTTTCAATATTTTTTTTTTCAAACTAGTTAAATTTTCTTTACATAGAGATTGGCCTTTATAATAATTATGAGGTGCACATCATAGAAACGCAGTGCCACAAATAAGGCTAATCGTGCACATCAGAAATTTGGTCATGCAACAGGCACGAAGAGCTTTGCACGAATACGTGAAGAGCAGGTGACTTCATACTTTCTGAAACTTCTACTGCAGGGGGATGTGTGTGTGGTTGTTGACGTTGCTATTCTTTTATCAATATTATTCATATAAATGTACTGCACCTGAACTGTTCATGAGCAGCGAGCAAAGAGATCTGATGGGAAGGAACCATCACGTGCTGAGCTGTTCATATTAACTCGTACATGCAAGAATGGGAAGCCTGTTAATGAGGCATCGGCAGCAGTAATTGTATGTTTTGAAAATGTGAATTGGCTTTTGTCAATTTACTAATCAGAACAGGTTACTAGATGCTGATGTTATGTAGGTTACCAAACATTTTTATGTAATTTGCAGACGCAACTCCAAGACCTTGAAAAACAACAGGATACATCACAGAACAGCACTAACCGGGATGATATGTTTTCCCGAGTCCTGGGTAAAGATAAACATGAACGTGTTCGTTGTTATGGATTAGGCTCCTCCCCTTCTGATATTGGGGTGCAGAAGCCTACTCGTGAAGAAGCCTTGAAAATGGTGTCTGAGGCTAATGTAGAAATACGTGAGATGAAGGAGAAAATGGCAGCCATGGAGCAGACCTGTACGCAGATGGCAACTCAGATGACTGATATGATGTCAATGATGTCTTCCATGAGGAAATTACCTGATGAGAATGTGGCTGATATGGTAGGTTCACATCTAGGTCTTCAGGACACCATCTCACAACTTTACTTTTCGCAAGTCATACTTCAGAAGTTGACACAAGAGTAACCATTCTTTATGATAGGCTGCCAATACTTCTGGTGCTTCTGACAGTTCATTTCTACTACCCTCTCCTGGTAGAGGTTCAACATGTCAGGTCAGCAGTCCCCATGTCAGAACTCACCTTAGTTGTTTGATTTTTACATTTTTATCTTAATTCTCAATTTGACTTGAGAGATGCAGACGCGTGGGAGGAAAAGGAAAAGTTAGATCGTGAACTATCGGGCTAGGTAAATAGTTATGGCATTTAGAATGCCCAGTTATGTATTGTCTACTATTTATTTTCTCAACAAACAACACATCCCCTGCCCCTCAAAAAATAATGCACTCTAAACTCAACTACCCTGTTCATTAAAGTTTTAATTTGGCGTAAAGTAAAATTTAAAAAGAAAAAAATAGCAAGTTATTCTATATGCAGATTTTTTTGAATGTGTAGAAATGGATATCTAGAGGTTCCATACTGCACCGCCCTTCCTCTTCCTCCCCAGACGTGGACATGTATTGCCTTCCAATTCAATTTGCCTATTGCCTCGCTCTGTTCCATCTTTGAGCACTTATTCTATTCTTGCTCTTTCAGTTATCAGTTAAGGTATAATAATTCTGCTATTCTTGTTTAACAGGAAGTGTCAGAGTTAGTGCAGCAAAGTGCATCGTTGCTGGATCGATTGTTGATGTGTTTTTTTGGAATGCTAGTTTCATCCAATGATCAAAGTTGTATACCTAACATATTCCATATTTTGGTTGCGAAAGTATTCGTGTCCTATCCAAGAGAAATGTTTTCATGTAAATGTTGTTTTAGCTTTATGGACTATCCTTTGATCAATTTCAAGTCTTTTACTGCCATAGCCTTGGTGCGGTGTGGTTACTAAAACGCAGTGCAATGCCTTGTTGTAAATCGCTAAGTTATATGTAGGTGTACATACCCATCCTGTCATTGCTACATCTGTGATTGCTTCCTTGAAAACAATTCCCCTTTAATTGAATGAAACATTTAGCAGCGATCTTGTGTAAAATTTGTTTAAAAAGGTAACAATATGGCTCCGTTCGGGAGGGATTAAAAGCCGATTAAAATTGAAAATATGGCCGTTATTGGGTCCCACTCGTCTAATAAAAATCAACAATAACAGCTATATTTTCAATTTTAATCTGATTTTAATCCCTCCCATACAAGGCCTATATGTTATCCTTTCTACCACCAAAAGCAGCCAACCTTATTTATGGTAACAATACGGGTGTGTTTGATTGCAAGGGTGGAAAATGGGTGGAAAGAAAATGTTTTACAGGGAAAAGATTTGCCTAGAAAATGTTTTGTAGGGAAAATGATTTTAAGTGTGTTTGATTGGTATAATATTCCACCTAGAAAATTTTTAAATTTTACGTTCGTTTGGCTTTGTTTTACATGAAAATTGTCCATTAAAGTGATAATTTTTTCCACAATTGGTTATAAAATTTGTTTCCATTGCCAAAAAGTAAAAAAAAAAAAATCAAAAAAAAAATTGTTTCTTAAAAAATCATTTTTTTATCAAAGTTTAGTATTCGTTTGGCCTTCGTTTGCATCAAAATTTTCCATGAAAGTGAAATTTTTTTTTACACTTGGTTATGAAATTTGTTTCCATTAAAAAAAAAAAAAAAAGCAGTCAGAAACCAGAATTAATTTTCCCACCTAAAAGGTGGGAATATTCTTTCCTTACACGCACAGAAATTGGCGCGTAGAGGGAAAACCATTGTCAAATTTTCCAAGGCAAATGATGGTCATCAAACACTACAAAAAGGGAAAAATTGGAAAATGTTTTCTTTTTCCACTCATTTTCTATGATATCAAACATACCCTACATGTTTCCATAAAACAGAGGCATGGCTTGCTGACTCATCATGACCTGATTTATACTTCTACTCAGGTTCGATAGATCAATCATGTTACGTGTACATTTTTTTTGACATTGAGTTACATAACAACATATGGTTGGACATTTTTTTCTTAAAGAAAAAAACACATTCTCGTCAAACACTTTTTGAACTCCACACAATGTCAAACAAGATGTAGCCTATGTACACTTAGAATAATTCTTGATTGATATAGCTTGTTGTCTTCAACTGGAGAGGTGGAAAACACGAATTAGTTTAAAAGGTTGAGTGCACATTTGGTTTGTGTTTCAGTTTTAAGTTCATTTTTGGGAAAATTGCTTCCGTGGTCCCAAACCTTTCATTTTGTTGCAAATTATACCCAAACCTTTTATTTTTGCGGCCGAAGTCCCAAACCTTTATATGGAGTTGTAGCGTCGGTCACAATCCTTTAATTCCGTCAGTCAACGTTTCAACAGTAATTTTGACTCGAAAAAATTGCAGCGCTGGTCCCAAACCTTTCATTTTGTTGCAGATTACACCCAAACCTTTAATTTTTGCGGTCGAAGTCCCAAACCTTTATATATAATTACAACGTTGGTCCATTTCACCCATTTCGTCCATAAAATCATCAGTCATCATTCAAATAGTAATTTTAACTCAAATGATACCTTAATTGATAGGTAAAATTGTCAAAACAAGTTATCTAAAAAAAAATGTTTGTTTTTTTTCAAATCCTTCAATCTTTTCATAGACATCACACTCTCATCATCGATAATTATCTGATCAGATAACAATTCGATCCGATTTGTTATAATAATCGAATCGATAAATTATTTTTATGGCATGTTATTTGTCACTAAAATAAATAAATGAGAAAACAAAAATAAATTAACTACATTTGGTACTATAATTTGTATGTATTATTAAATAATTTTTAAATTGATTAAAAATTAAAAATAATATTAAAAATTTTCATTTAGTACTAAGCTTTTTTTATTTTCTCATGTATTTATTTTAATGACAAATAACATGCCATAAAAAAATGAAAAAATTGTAACGCTAATCCCAAACCGGCATGTTTAGACAAAGCCTAGGCATATATATTATTAAAAAAATATTTTCTTATTTTAATATTATTTTTAATTTTTAATCAATTTAAAAATTATTTAATAATACAAATAAATTATAGTACCAAATGCAGTTAGTTTATTTTTATTTTCTCATTTATTTATTTTAGTGATAAATAACATGTCATAAAAATAATTTTTTGATTCAATTATTATAACAAATAGGATCAAATTGTTATCTGATCAGATGGTTATCAATGATGAGAATGTGATGGCTGTGAAAAGATATATTTTTTTTGGATAACTTGTTTTGATAATTTTATCCATCAATTAAGATGTCATTTGACTTAAAATTACTGTTTCAACGTAGAATGATGATTTTATGGACGAAATGCGTGAAATGGACCAACACTGTAATTATATATAAAGGTTTGGGACTTCAGCTGCAAAAATTAAAAGTTTTGGTGTAATTTGCAACAAAATGAAAAGTTTGAGACCAGCGCTGCAATTTTTTCAAATCAAAATTACTGTTGAAACGACGATTTTATAGACGGAATTAAAGGCTTGGGACCAACGCTGCAACTACATATAGAGGTTTGGGACTTCGGGAGCAAAAATAAAAGGTTTGGATGTAATATGCAACAAAATAAAAGGTTTGGGACCACGGCCGCAATTGTCCCTTCATTTTTTGTTCTCTGTTTTGAGTCTATTTTAAAATTGTTAAAAATGCATTTGGTTGTCATGTTGAAAAATTATTACTCAAAATAGAAAACTAGACAACATGTTTGATTTGAAATTTTGAAAGATTGTTTTGACATTTTATTCCATGAATTTGATTATTTAATAAAAAATAGAATAGTTTTATGTTAATATATTATCAAGTAACATATACATTTTAAAATTAGTGAATTTTATAATATTTTTTTCTTGCTGCAAAAGTAAAATAAAAATAAATAATAAATTGAGTTCAAAATATAAAAATGAAAATTAATGATCTAGAATCAAAATATTTTTATTTGTGTTCATTTAAATATATATTTTAGATCTTTTTATGTAAAGTTTGAGCTATTTTTTTTTTTAAATTTTAAATTTTAGTATTTAGAATTTAATATTTATTTTTATAAAATTTTATTGAAACAAAATATTATTTAAATGATTGTTTTCCATCCAACTGCTTTAAGAACCTCAACTAGCAATCTGATCTGCCCAATATTTAGGGGGATTTTCCAAAATAGCGGGTCAAATGACCCATTTGGGTTTTTCGTGTAAAAGTCAATTTTGCCCTTAATGAAATGTTTTTTTTATTGCAAATTAAGTCCTCAAACTTTATAATTTTTTAGAAACTAGTTTTATTCCTATTTTTATTCGTCATCACTAGATGTTTCTTCTAAATCTGATTTTTTTTTCAAATATTTCTTCATTCACTTCTATTTCTTCAATATTAACTTCTTCACATTCATCTCTAATTTGTTCAAAGTTCGTAATTAATATCCCAACTTTCTTTTTTGGACATTCAGTGCTTATATGTCCTTCTTCATTACAATTCCAACATTTACATCGTTTTTTATCTAATAATTTTTTATTATAAGGTTTATATTTTCTTCTAAAATATTTTCTTTTTAAACTTATTATATTTTTTATATTTTTTGGGTCTTATTTTTCTTTTTCTTTTATAATCATAACATCCCCAATTTCCTGATACTTCGGTGTCTCTACAACAAATCCTATCTTGTATAAATCCTGATTGTTTATAAATCATTTGATTACTACACATAGTACTTATTTCATCTTTTATAGTTCTTATAATAAATCCTAATGTATAACCTTCTTCATTTCTTCCTAATTGTTTTTCTTTAATTTTATTTTGAAAATAATTATTCCATGGTGGTGGTAATTTCCTAATAAAAACTTCTTTATAATAATTATTATCAACTCCACTTTCAAACATCATATAATAATATTTACTATATTCACAATAATATTCGTTAAGGTAACACATATTACAAATTTGTAAATGTTCCATTCTATTTTTAGCATCTTCTATTTCTTCTAATCTAGCTTTAGTACTTTCATTTACCCAGTCTTCTCCAGCAAATTCTCTATAAATTCTTGTAGCGACTCTATTTATTCCTTCTATTATACTAATTTCAAATCCTACTTCAATACTATCTTTCCAAATACCTTTTGTTGTTTCTTCTAATCTTCTATACCAATTAAATACATTTCCTTTAAATGTTGCCAGGGCCGGCCCTGAGAATTTAGAGGCCCTAGGCGACTAATTATTATGAGGTCCTTCAAAATAATCATTTTTCTTAAGTGTAGCGAAATTTAAATATTTAAATAATTAACACTTTTATATTAAAAAGAAGACTTTATATAATTCAAAAGATAGAGTAGCAAGTTAAAACTTCTCTCACAACTCGAGAGATTAGGTTAGCATAAGATTTAACCTTCTCACATTTTGCGATGTAAAATCAATAATCAAATTACTTAAATCGAGTTTTTCCAACATATTTTTTTAAACAGAAATCATAGCTAATCTATTCAATCGCTCTTCTGACATGGTTCCTGGTCACCTTCGTCATAAGAGTTTTTCCAAATAGCAAGAATGTTATATGTTCCTGGTCACTTTCGTCATAAGAGTTGGCCAAAGTCCGACAGCATCATAGCAAAATGGACACAAAGGCACTCAAAACTCTCAAACAGACTCACTGTGTAGAACAACACTCAAAGCGTAATAAAAGATTTATTTCAAACTCAAAGATTTTATTGATTTGAAGATAGCTTGAAAGCTATTATACAAAGCTTTTTACAAAGATTGATACTCCGAAGAGTAGTTTCTACTCTCTAACGAGAAGGATTATAAAGATCATTTTTTGGAAGTTTGAAATGGTAGTTCAGGATGAGATTTCAGATGGCTAATTTTCGATGATCTTCCCCTTCAGTAGAGTCTCTACTTTATAGAAAGGCTCGCGCTTCACCGAGAAGCTTCTGGCCAATTAGATTTTTACATCACAAAAGTAAAAAGTACAATAATTTCAAATGTGGTTGAAAATATTTAAAGTGCTTGTCGGTTGTCTTTATTCCAGTGTCGACAATTTTTTTATTCCAGCTTGACAGCTGTCTTCTTATCTTCAAAGTTCACATGGTGCTGTTAGTCACGTTTTTCTTGATCGTCCTTTACTTATGGACGTGTCCCATAAGTCGGCAGGCTTCTTTAATGCATTCCTCACTCCCGAGGAATTGATCGTTGATTATTTCACAAATTTTTTCTTCAAGAATTTTTGATTCTTTATGTCCTCTACATATGAGAATTCAATTGTTGCTCGTCCCATATACCATGTATCTTTCTCCATAAAAGAACTGCATCGTTGAGCAGACTGACTTTATTCCAAGAGCTCTTCTATAAATCATCCATTTCTTATTAACAGTGGGTAACTCTTTAAAAATCTGAATCTCTTTGAGTGGATTTCCATTATTTTTCCGAATAGTGACAAGATGATGTTCTCCATACCATTCTGGTTCTTTATATTCAGGACTAATTGTGTAAAACCTTAGTTCAATTGGTTGTTTATCACTGCGTTTTTTAACACAATTAACAAATTCTTTATCAAACTGTTCAATTTCTTTTAGATCTATTCCTGCGAAGAGTCGATCTAAAAATTCAAATGCTGCCAATTTTCGAACAATATTAGGATCTGCTCCTTGAACTGCACTGATCCTTGGATAAATCGCCGTTGGAAGGGCTGTCAAATATAGAGAACTTCCTTCTCTAAAATTATATACCCATTCAGAAAATTTATAATACTCATTCTCCATAGGATGTAGATTAGTTCGAACATGATGAGTTGTGATTATTCCCTTAAGTGATTTGAGGTCACCAATAGGTACTTTTTTATTTTCTTGGAATTCACTGATAATAGTAGGCTGTTCCAATGGGCTTTTTGATAAGGATGTTTGAGTACTGGACTCAGTGGCTCCTTTTCCACTTGTAAATTTTTTCAACAATTTGTCAATACTGACGGGTAATTGTTGTGGACCCTTTGTTATGACATTTTCCTCTTGCAAGGTAAGAGGGTCATTTCTCTTAGATTTCGAATCTCCACTTGAAGTGGATGTATTAATCTCCCGAAATGGGATATGACTCGCCTTTTGGCTGTATTCACCTTTTTCCAAAGGAGGGTACTCCTGGCTGCAACTTACAAAAAAGTCCAAACATTTTGTCAATTTTTCAGCTATTTTTTCTTTATTATCATTTAATTTATCGATCTTTTTTCCATTCTCAATAACTTTGTTTGATAGATCGCACAAAGTTTGTCGAATATCAAGATGATCTTCTTGAATAGCAAGATAATCTGCATTAAAATCTGTTAGAAGATTTTGCAATTCCCTGGTAAATGCTTCAATCTTGTCCAAAATCATGATTCCTGCTCAAGAAATCAGCAAATAAGTTATCTTTTCCTTTTATATATTCAAATTTAAAATTATAAAAAGATAATAACACTTGTCATCTGTGTAATCTTCTATGTTGAGGTGAATTTGGTAATTTATTATTTACTAGTCCGTTAAGTTGAGTATTATCAGTTTGAACAATAAATTCCTTGGGTAACAAAAACATTTTAAATTTGTTTATTCCTTTAACAACTGCCAATAATTCTTTTTCATTGGTTGAATAATTTACTTCAGCATTATTAAATGTTCCACTAGTATACCTGCAAATTTCATTTAAATCAGTTTTTAATAAAGCACTCCAATATAAATCTGAAGCATCAGTTTGAACTATTAATTTATCTTTTTCATCAGGAAGTCTAAGTTTAGGTAAATTTTTACAATTTTCTTTTAAATTTTTAACACAAAGAGTATGTTCTTCATTCCAACTTAATTTATTTGATTTTTTTAATAGTTTTTGAAGTTTATTTCTTTTTTCTGCAAGTTTTTCTATACTATAAATCCTTCAACATAATTAAGACAACCTAAAAATTTTTGAATTTGTTGCTTATTTTCAAGTTTATTGGGAAATAAAATTATCTTCTCAGAAATATGAGGTTGTAATTTTATTCATTCACAATTTATTATCATTCCTAAAAATTCAATTTCATTTTTTGCTATTTCTGCCTTTTTCTGACTAAGTATTATACCTTCTTTTGAGCAAAGTGTAGCAAAACTTTTAAGATGTTTAAGATGATTTTCATATGTTTCTGAACAAACAAGTATATCATCAACATAAACAATAAGAAAATTATAAGTTCTAAAGACTTCATCCATTCTTCTTTGATAAATTTGTGGTGCATTTTTTAATCCAAATGGCATAACTAACCATTCATAATGTCCTTGAGGAGTAATAAATGCTGTTAATGGTATACTATTTTCTTCTAGTTTAATTTGCCAAAATCCAGATTTACAATCAAATTTTGAATAATATTTTTTATTCTTGGCTATATTTATTAATACTTCTTTATTTGGTAAATAATATCCATCAAATTTAGTGTTTTTATTAAATTCTTTATAATTTACAACCATCCTAGGTTTTCCTCTTTTTATCTCTGAATGATTTCTAACTATAAAAGTTGGGCTACTATGAGGGCTATTACTTTTTCTTATAAGTTTTTGATTAAGGAGTTCTTGAATTTGTACTTAAAATTCTTCTTTATCTTCTTGATTATAGAGCATAGGTTTGACTCTAATGATGATTGTTGGTTCTAATAGTTCTATTTTAGCTGTTGTTTTTTATTTTTCCCATTTTTAAAGTGGGGTTTCATTATAATTTTTTGCTAAAAGATCTTTTATTTGATCAAGAGTAATTGTTTTGATTGAATAATTGAGTAATTTTGGTATAAATTCTATTTTTTCACCACGCTGAGTTGGCTGAACTCTGAATGGTTTAAATTCTCTAGCAATTTTTAGTAAATGCCAACATGATGTTTTTAATTGAATAGTATAAATATCTTGACTATATTGACTAAATTGTTGTAGAAAGTCATTTCCTAGAATAATATCAAAATCATTAATATTATATTGGTAAACATTTTTTATGGTTAATATTTTAAATCCTATTATAACTTCTATATTTTCATTTTTATATTTTAAAAATTCTCTTACTCCAGTTATTCCTTGTAATGTTAATTGTTGTTTATTTTCAATCCATTTTGGTAATAAAAATTCTTTAAAGACAGTTATCTCAGCTCCTGTATCAATTAGAGCACAAGTAGTTATTTTTTATTCAAATACAGTTATTTGTATATATACACTTATTGGAAATTTTATTTCTCTACTCATTTTTCTTTAGGGCAATATGTAGTTATTCCTTGATGTATAATAAGAATTCCTTCCTTTTCTATTTTATAATTATCAAGACTATTTAAAAATGAATTTCCTAATAATATTGGATGTTCATCAAAATTCATATTATTATCAATATAGCATTCTATGCTGAATAATAAATTTCCTAATTTAATTTGAACTTGTCCTATGATATCACAAGAGTTTATTTTTCCTTCAAAATCTCTATAACTATAAGGTTCTACTTTTTTCTTTTTAATTCCTTCATCAATAAGAGAGCAAATATGATTCTGACTTGCTCCAGTATCAACAAGTATTTTAATTTCATTTATCCATTTATTTCCATTAAAAAACTTTCATTTGATTCCATAAACACTATTATTTTTATTTTGTATTATTTTTGAATTACTAGGTCTTACTGTGTTATCTCCAATAATTATCTTATTTTCTTTATATGTTATTTGTTTTGGTATTATAGGTTGATCAATACTTATAGCATCATCATGTCCTATCTCAAAATTTTCTATTTCTTCTATATCTTATTCTCTAGGTAAAATCGCTTCTCCTATATCCCTAAATTCTTCATCAATTTCTATAAAAGACTTTTCTTTATATATATTTCCATAATTACTATTTGTATAACAATATAATCCTTGATATAATATAGTAAAAACTTTATTATCATCTTTTAGTATTTTATTAATCATCTTAAAATGTAAACTAATACAATCATCTAAATTTTTATCATTTATATGTACACAATATCTTGGATAACAAGTAAATTTTAATTTTTTATAGGCTAAATTTCCTTTCACTATTCCTAAATTTTCTGCAGTTATACATCTTTCATCTTGTAGATTAAGTATTATAGGGCTATTAATTCCTTCTTTAAAATATGATTTTATTATTATTTGTATTTCAGCAAGGTATACATAAGATATTTTATTTCGTTTTTCTTATTTTAATTTTCCTAAAAATTCATTAATATTTCTTTTTGTTATTAGATTTAATTTTATTTTTCCTTGTGTATGTTTAATATCTATGTCTTTTTCTATTTCATGATATTCATTAATAACTAACTTCTTTCTTCTAAAGGTTGATCCTAAAATATTAAATAATCTATTTTCTCCTAGTGGTTTTAGACTTAATTCTACTTTATTAATTTTTCTAAATTTTTCCCAATCAAATTTTCCTTTTAAAGCCTATCCTTCTACTCCTTCATATACTTCAGTCTCTAAATCCTCTGATTTTTCAATTTCCATGATTTATAGGGCTCTGATTCTTCAATTCTCCTAATTTCATTATTAAGAACTTTTTGAATTTTTCTTAAAGTTTCCATTTCAATGAGAATAGGTATTTTAACAAGATATTCTATGTTTTCATCTAAAACCTCATCAAAGTCTATTAAAAGAAAATTGATTTTCTTTTCAAATTTTTTCTTTATTTTAAGGCTATCCGAGTCTTTTATTTTTCCAATTAGATTTCTTGATTTATTAACAAGATGTTGAATATAACTATCAGTATCTAAATATTCAGTAGAATTGTTAACGTACCATCCTATGCGAATTTCTTTATTATCTTCCATTTTCTTATGGCTTTAAATCCTCAGAATATAGGGCCCTGATACCAATTTTTGTTCTACTCCTAAAAATGCAAAAATACAATTAATTCAAAAATAAAATTATTAATCAATATCAAATTTTTTGGCTCAAGATAGGTGGAAAGAGTTGATGGTGAAGAAAAGTTAATTTTTTATTGCAAGGGGCAAACAATTTGTCGAATCCAAAATTAGAATTAAAATTTTAAGGACTAAAATGACTTGTTTTGAAACTTTTTATATTAAGGGTATTTTAGGTAGTTACAAGGTTGAATAGTAAAAAGGGGTATTTTGGAAAGGGTATGGTTGAATTTAGGGTATTTTCAATAATTTCCCCAATATTTACCTGTTAGAATAGATATGAGATGCTGACAAATGACACTACCAATCTAATTAATTGATTAAATAGTGGATCCAAATCAATGATTTTAAAATTGTGATTAATATCCGATTTAGCGGGTTGATTTTTTTGTTCATCCCTGATAACAGTCTAATAGAGATAATTTTATACCCTAAAAAACTATCGGGACGCAACTCGATTAAACAATGTTTGCCCTAGGATTAAACGTAAACAACGTGGACAGTTTTTTTTTTTATATCGATATTCAAATCAAGAAAAATACTTCTTGTCCATCACTAATCAAATCGTATAATACGGTTTGAGGAAGATTCAAACCCACATATTTAATTTAGAACTACGATATAAAAATTATAAGAATGATAATACTTATTTAAACATGCTAGCAATATAACATGATAATTTTTTTATAAACATCAATAAATTTATAAATAAAGATATAAGTCAAATTATTTTATCCAATTACTTTATCACGTGTTTCATTAATTTGGTGAAATCAGATGTCAAAATTTCATCATCTAGCGGTCTGTCCACATATGTTTGATACTAAAATTAAATTCAAATCAACTTATAAACAACTTATAATAGAATAGTTGATTTCGTTATGAGTTCGAGACACAGTATGGTATAGTATTGAAAGGGTAATTTCGAGATTAGAGTTCTATATAATTACTCTCGTGTAACACTTTTCGGAGTTAGTTAATTATTTGTACCTACAGTGGACGTAGACATACTGTCGAACAATTTAAGATTCTGTGTGTCGATAAACAATTGGCTGAATCCTATGAAACTATTTTTCATTGATATCTTCTTTTTATAAAAATCTTATTGTTTTTCTTTTTCTTTTTTCGACTTTAGTGTTCACGTTTACACACCACAAATAATATCTAGTAGTATTAAAATAAAATAAAAGAACAAAATATTGTAAGGGACCAATGACTAAAGTGAGACATTAAGTGTGTGATTTTTAATGATTTGATTTCTTTTTTTTTTTTTTTTGGTTTCAAATCGCTTTTAAATTAAAATCTAAACCAAATCTTTTTTGGCGATTCAAAATCATATTTAAAACACGATTTTTGTTTAGCTTGAGGATTTGATGGTTTTTTCTTACATCTGCGCTATCAATGGGCCAATCGAGCCGGCTCTGCCCTTTAAGCCACGAGCTCGGCTCGGGCTCGTGGAAAAACGAGCCACGAGCTCACGAGCCGAGCCGCTCGTGGCTCGTTTGCTCGTGGGCGAGCTCGGCTCGGCCCACGAGCTCACTATCCGGCTCGTGGCTCGTCAAAGATATTTTTTTTTATTTTTCTTAGTTTTTTTTATTTTTTTATTTTTTAAATGTTTTTTCACGAGCCCACGAGCTCCCACGAGCGCTCGCCTCTTAACGAGCAGAGCCGAGCCGAGTACCGGTCCGCTCGGCTCGAGCTTGGGCTCGTCTTTTGACGAGCTCGAGCGGCCGAGCCGACGAGCCGCTTGGCTCGATTGACATCTCTATGCGCCATCACTTATAAGTAATTTTTCATAAATAATAAGAAAAGGAAAGTGTTGATAAGTGTTTTTGGTTTCCTTTTCAAAATCCACAAAAAAGGGAAAGAGAGAAAAAATTGACAGCTTTGAATGGAATCCCACAATAAGACTCGAATTTGCCTTTTTAGATTGCCGATATGGAATGCAATATTTAAAGATTCTGTTGGTAAATAATCAATCAAATAAGGTAAATTGATTATGGATATATACTATGTTTTGCAAATTATAAGCAGCTTCTACATATAAATAAGAACTAAGAGAGAGATAATTAAAGAATTAATTCACTGTTTCTGAATCTGAACTTGTGTTCTTTAAGGATCCATTTAAGGTTATGCTTCTTTTCTTATAGAAACCTTGTAGATTTCTGCTTTTATTAACTTTTTGTATGAATTGCTTCAATGATTGCAGGGATTTATTGCTTTCTAATGAGTTTTTCAGTACTTTAATCAATAGAACTGAACTTTATTTAAATTTGTATAAAAATCATACATGGGAATTGAATGTATCGTATTAGAACCGACTAGTTTGGCTCGGTTTTGAATTTTTAATATTTCTTTTGATTATTTATTGTCATTTGTGATCTTAGTCACTTCGTGTGCCCATTGGGCGGCAGCCATTTCGGGGTTCCTTAGGGAGCGATTCACTCTGCGTAGATTGTCTAAACGTGACCGGCATGTGATCCTATTTATCATAGGATTTCTCATTACTCATGTTAGAATTTATTAACCCCTAAAATCTTATCTATTGTATGTTGTGACAGGATGGGACGCGCAAAATTGAACATGGAACTGATAAGCAAGGAGAAATCGAGAAACATAACATTCAAGAAAAGAAAGGAGGGTTTGATGAGGAAAATGCATGAATTCACCACATTGTGTGATGTTAGTGCATGCATGATCATCTATCCCCCTAAACAAGACAAGAACACAGATGATCCAGAAATATGGCCTCAAAATCTCGAAGAAATCCGACGAATAATCGACATATACAAGAACAAGAACAAGAACAAAGATTCTGGGAACAAAATGTTTGGCCTGTCGGATTTTTTTCACGATCGGAAGAGAAAAATCAAAGAAGAGCTTGCGAAATTGCGGAAAAGGAACATGGAAGCCAAGTACCCTACTTGGATTAATCTGATGGATGAACTGTCAGAAATTCAGTTGAGGGAATTTTATGCCTTGTTGAGCAATAAGGCCAGATACGTCAAGTCGAGGATCGAAATGTTGAAACGAAACAACAATGGATTCAATATGAATACGATGGATTTGGGACATGGAAGATTGATCCAAAGAGGCATAGAGTTAGAGGAGATAAATCAGCAGCAGGCAATTTCCTCCATGAAACCAGTTGAAATGCATGTACCTATTCATTATCCTAGTATTGATCATCGCCAAGAAATGCATTCTATGATGCTTTTGATGAACGACAATGATTGTGTTCAATTTGGTGGTGCATCAAATAGTAGTAATATCCAGTGTGCATCATTTCAGAGACAGGTGTTTTATGAGTCCATGGCCGCAGCCGGGCATGGGGTGGTGGACAGTGTGATGTGCCATAATCCGGTAGCATTAGCACGATACTATGCGGTGGCTCCACCAGTCCTGCCGCCAACTTACTTGCAGCATGCCTTTGCGCCTCCACAACTGAATTCTTTGAAGGAGAGTGATGAACAAGATGATGTTTATCAGTATCAAATCAAGAACGAAATGGTAAGGTACTATGAGTGAGCGAGTAGTCACGTGATTTGTGAGATGAACCTTTGAAATTCTTCTGTTTTTTTTATGTTTTTTCATGTTGGATTATATTTAGTTTGTCAAGTTTTTCGAATGAATCTCGATGATGTAGTAAGTTTCAATAGCAGTAAGACATTTATTACTTAGTGTTAAAGTTGCACATTCCTTGCACGTTCATGTCATGTTCCTCGCACATGAATGCAGTACATTCTTTATTGAGTTAACCTTACAATCAATGTTCGTTCTTTGCACGTGAACTTTACATTCTTTGAAGGGGCAGGACAAGAATCCAAATAGAAAGAAAAATGTGACATGGACTGTCAAACTAAAAACCAGAACTAGAACCAAGAAGCATTAAGAAATTTGAAGCAATTTTATAGATTAAATTCATCGGAAATCAGAAAATAAAAAATCAACGACACTGCTGAATTCTTGTATTCCTACTAAAATTCAATTTTCGCGGCACTTGTCCTCTCTCATATTCGTATAAGACTTGTCAGCAGGTGAGAACCAAAGGAAAGGCTCTAGATGAGTGAGATGAGAAACGTCATTGGTTCCGATCTCAAATTATTGATCTTCGTTAGTTCTTCGCTGACTATCCCATCCATCCCTTCAAATGCTTCTGTACCATCACAAAATAGTAATTCAAATATCAAACATAATCAGAAGTTCAAAAAAATAAAATAAAATTATGTGAATAAGAACGAAATCAGCATCGTCAATTTGAATCATATATTCGCACCATATGCATATCGGCCATCATGCAATCAATAGAATTGATTGCCATTAAGGTCATATGCACAATATCCAAGTGTTCAGTCCTCAGTACTAGATATAATTGAACAATATATAAAGGAAAACTCACCCCTGAATCATGATTTTGTGATTCATCAGTTTCAGAAGTTGGTTTAGCATTCCTCTTAGCTTTGAGTAATTTTTCACAATTTTCGTAGAAGGTGAAGTCTTTTCTGAATAATTCTTGAAAATGCTAAGCATTTCTAACCCTTGCTTCAGTCCAATCTTTTAAGAAAAAGTACCTCGTGTCTTCCTGGTATATGTCACGGACTTATTATCATTGTTTTCAAGGGTAATATGTTTTAATTGAATATTGGGAACGTCTTTAATTACGTGCCACTCTACGGGGAAGAAACCGTTCCACTTGTCGAGCTGCCAGAAGTCCATATTTTAGTTGAAATCAAACTGCCCAATCATCTCAGCTACACCTATAAACTGTCCACTTGTGTTCACCTGGATATAAACGAAGGTATAAATCACTCTAATAAAAGAAGTGCGTGTTGGGATAAGCAGTATGGAACATGACTGAACTAGTTTGTATAACGTGCTAGATTTTAGTTTATTTTTCTTCTTTAATGAAGTCAGTTCTATTTAAATAATCCCAACCAGACAGCGTAAGTGACTGAAACTACTAAAACGAAAGCATAGTGAGATTAAAAAACTGGAGTACATGATTTCGGTAATGATAAACAAAGGTTTAGTTAAGATGACTATTACGAAAGATCACAAACCCGAAAATTATCAACTATTGAGTTGCAAAATAGAAGGAAGAAATGCAATGAGGTTACAGAAAAGAATAGGAAGACTGGATATTTCGCTCCTGATTCGCACGTTATAGCATTCGCATCCAGAAAGCAGCATCTAATTTCTTGTTTTCCGTTTGGAGTAATTGACCAAACGTCATATTTGATGCAATGCCATCCTCACTATATGACTTGATCACATAAAACTTTGCTCTATCATATTGTATTTGAAACTCTTCTAAGTTATAGTTGTCCCTTGGAATAGCCAGCCCCGGCTGCTCCTCAGCTGATAACTGTGTGGAATTGTTATTACTTTTGGCCCTCGGACCACGAGTTAATCCTGCTGAGAATCTAAATTCTCCATTTATGCTAAAATTTTCTCTTAACTTGTATCTATTAATATTGTTGTTCCATAATCTGCCTGTTGATTGGTAATTCACTGGACCATAGTGCATGAAACCATCTGTGTTTCAGTTTGTGAATGATGAAAAATCCAACTGGTTGAAATCCATTTGGGACAGCATTCGAATGGAATTCAGAGCCTAACTGCAACAGATGACAACTCAAAGTCAAGAAAACACCTATGCTAATGCAAGACACCAGCACGGAAAATCCATGAAATCAAAAGATTTAGTTAATACAGATCGCAATAAACTAAGTGCATTTTTGGTAGGGAGGATGGATAGTACTTGACACTAAATAAAAAAGAACAAGAAGCTAATGATCTTGTTCTTTATTCAGTCAAGTCATGTCCAATACTACGTACCAAACATGCATTAAGTTTTAATACAGATCCCAATAAACTAAGTGTATTTTTGGTAGGGAGGATGGATATTACTTGACACTAAATAAAAAAGAACAAGAAGCTGATGATCTTGTTCTTTATTCTGTCAAGTCATGTCCAATACTACATACCAAACATGCATTAAGTTTTTTTTATGATTGCATGCAAACGACAAAAAATAAGAAAAAGGAATAGAAAGTGCAGGTTTAAGTCAAAGAATCTGCTAAAGATTAAGAGTACAATATAATAGGTAGTTTAGAAGAATATGAAGTTCTGATTAAATATCGAGATATACCTTGTTTAACGGCTTGAGTGGCTGAGTAGGATGGATAGACTTTGAAAAATAGAAGAAGGCTGTTGTACTTTCGGATTCCAACCCAAACTTGAAGCCTTGCTTGAAATCTTATTATAACTCTTTGTTGAGTTAAAAGCATTTGACCTCCTCGAAGCACTTGGTCCCATCATTCATAGTACCAGATTTAGAAGCAGAGCCAGTTGAGCCATTTCCAGAATAGGAAGAATCATATGTGTAGCATGAAAAGGCGTCTGATCCATAAGGACCATAGCCAGGCATAAAATTGAGAAGGGACCATTATCTGATTTATCCCCTTGTAAGTGGTAAATCAATAAGATCATATTTAAAGAGTAACAACAAAGAAAATAGATTACATGAATTCTACATGAGAACAAGCTTCAGAATCCCAGATATTACACACTCGATCAATTTACTTATTTACAATTCCAGTCTTGTGGGAAGAACATACTCTGTAAGAACCACCTACTGTGTTAAAATAACCTTTGTCATCCGACTGAGCAATGCTACCATTATATCCTGCAATAACATTGAAATAACAATAGAGTAAATACATTAAATCAATTATTTCAGTGATTCACAAAAGATCTTCAGCTTCACATATAAACAATATCAACACAAGGTGCACGAACCTTGCACTACCTTTCAACCCTAACTAGAAACGACATCCTTCCCCAAACCTCACTATCAAGAAAAGGTGCAGTTGATAGAAGCTATTTTTCAATACAGAACCAGATAACTTCTGACCTGGGTAATAATAATCATAATAGCTAGTAGGTGGATAATAAACACCTTGCTCTGAACCCGATGTTTGATCAATAACAATTCCTTTGATACGGGATGTAGCATCATTTATGGAAGATGCAAAAGATGTTGGAAATGGGTCAAGTTTGACCAATAATTCGGGTGGGACCCGGTATCCGTTTTGTGCGGGTCAATGGTCAAACGCGTTCTACTCCGCGAGTAGATATTCGAGATATATTTAATATCACAAAACCATTTCCGGATGAGTGAGAAATTAATGCTAGAAGTTGGCAACTTGAAAGTAAAAAATTCTGAAATTTAAAATCAAGTGTGGGAACTTAATCCCACATAGGAAGTTGAAAGAATTTTGAACCAATTTATATACCTCAAGTTTGGATATGGGTTTGGGCCCCAAGGGGTACCAATAGTCTTTGAAAGGGGGAAGTCTTAGACAATGTCTAGACTAGTCCAAAGCCCACACGCGCGCCGCCGCCGTCCGACCGGCCGGGTCGGGTCGTTCCTATATTCTTTTTGGACAAAATAAATTAAAATTATGTATTTAATTTATTTTTATTTTCGGAAATTGATTAAGTGAAAAGGTGTGTCTTTTCTAATCTATTCGAAACAGTTTGGACTAAAACGGACACAAACCAATAGGTGTGTCTATTCAGGAATAACTTTCAAAGAGTTGCAACTCTTGGCCTGCAGCTTTTGGAAATCTATAAATAGGACCCCGGTTTCCAAATTTCGTTCATTCAAAAAATCATAATTCTCTTGTCTTGCATTCTGTATAACTAAAATATTTTTCCCGTTCATTGAGAGAGTACGAAACGTTTTCTGGTTCGCTGTTCTTGCTGTTAGAGTGCTTCTACACCGCAAGTGAAAGATTGTTGTATCTTGGGAGGCGATTGGCGTTAACTGTAAGCACCGTAGCAGGCCAAAATCGTCTTAAGGAAATAGAGTCGGACTCTAGCCTCAATCTACTGTTTTCTGCAATTTTGTTTAGCGTTTATTCGGTTTGCCATTTCCTTCTCTTCGTTTTTATTTTTGTTATATAAGTCGCATGCTATATAATTGTTTCTAACAATCTTAAGACGATTTTTATAGTTAGTTTGTTTTATTATTTGCATGCATTTATATAATCCGAATTTAGCGTAACTTTATAATCTGTTTGCATGTATTTATTGATTTTTGTTTACATGCATAAACTGATTATTTAACGTCATCTATTTTAAATCCGGCTTTGCATAATTCATATTAATTACATAATATTATTATTGTGTTTGACCCAACGTTATATCTTTATAATCTATTAATCGATTATTTATAATCATTGCCATACTTTGATTATAATATATTACATTTTAAATGAAATGGATGTAACAAGTGGAAGTAATGTAAATTCCCTATTGGAACCAACAATACTACGGTTCCACCTATGGCTGTTCCTGTTCACACCACTCCGGTTTCACATGGAGAAAAACCGGAAAAATTCAGTGGAATGGATTTCAAAAGATGGCAACAAAAGATGCTATTTTACTTAACCACACTGAATTTGGCAAAGTTCCTAACTGAGGATGCTCCTGAGTTCAAGAAGGACCAAACAACATGGAGTCCCTTATCGCTTTGGACGCATGGAAGCACTCAGACTTCTTATGCAAAAACTATATTCTCAATGGGCTGGACAATACACTATATGGCGTTTATAGTGCTATGAAATCTGCAAAAGAACTTTGGGAGTCTTTGGAGAAAAAATACAAAACGGAGGATGCTGGTACAAAGAAGTTTATTGTTGGAAAATTCCTCGACTACAAAATGGTAGATTCCAAGACTATTATTAGCCAAGTTCAAGAATTGCAGGTTCTTCTTCATGACATACATGCTGAAAACATGACCGTCAGTGAATCATTCCAAGTGGCTGCCATAATTGAGAAACTCCCTCCTCTGTGGAGAGATTTCAAAAATTATCTCAAGCACAAACGGAAGGAAATGAATCTAGAAGAATTAATTGTTCGGCTAAGGATTGAAGAAGATAATAAGAAATCAGAAAAGAAATCTGGAGGACAGTTTGTGCAAGAAAAGGCAAACATGGTGGAATCTAGTTTAAAGAAGAACAAGAAAAGAAAGTTTTCTGGTGATGTTCCTAAGAAGGACAATAAGAAGAATACTAAGAAGTTCAAAGGCAGCTGCTACAACTGTGGAAAAACTGGACATCGTGCTAGTGAATGTCGCAATCCAAAGAAGCAGAATGCTCAAGCACACATGACTGAAGGAGATACCTTATCCAATGATATAGAAGAACTGAACTTGTCTGCTGTTGTATCTGAATGCAACAATATTGGAAATCCCAGGGAATGGTGGGTAGATACTGGAGCTACCCGTCACGTTTGTGCCGACAAAGGGATGTTCTCTAATTATAATGCCATCAATGGAGAACAGTTATTTATGGGAAACTCATCAAGTTCAAAAGTTGAAGGACAAGGAAAGGTGGTGCTGAAAATGACTTCGGGCAAGGAACTCGTCCTCAACAATGTGCTGCATGTGCCCGACATTCGCAAAAATCTTGTATCCGGGGCTTTACTTAGTAAACATGGTTTTAAATTAGTCTTTGTGGCTGATAAATTTGTACTCACCAAAAATGATGTATATGTGGGGAAAGGTTACTTGAGCGATGGGATGTTCAAAATGAAAGTCCTCACTATTGTACCAAAAACTATGAAGAATAATAATACATCTTCTTCTGCTTATATCGTTGAGTCTTCTTGTTTATGGCACAATCGATTAGGACATGCAAATTTTAAATCCGTTCGTAAATTAATGAACTTAAATTTACTGCCTTCTTTACAATTTGATCCTAACCATAAATGCGAGATTTGTGTTGAGGCTAAATTAGCCAAAGCTCCTTTTCATTCTGTTGAAAGGACTACTACACCTTTAGAATTGATTCATAGTGATATCTGTGACTTAAAGTTTGTGCAAACTAGAGGTGGTAAAAAGTACTTCATTACTTTTATTGACGATTGCACAAAATATTGTTATGTCTATCTTTTAAGAAGTAAAGATGAGGCCTTAAATGTTTTCAAACAGTATAAGAATGAAGTTGAAAATCAACTTAGCAAACGAATAAAGATTATTCGAAGTGATAGAGGTGGAGAATATGGAGCACCGTTTGAAGAATTTTGTTCTACTTTTGGAATCATTCATCAAACAACGGCGCCTTATTCACCTCAGTCAAATGGCGTTGCTGAACGTAAAAATCGAACTCTTAAAGAGATGATGAACGCTATGTTGATAAGTTCTGGTTTGCCTCAGAATTTGTGGGGGGAAGCTATCCTCTCTGCAAATGTCATTCTTAATAAAATACCTCAAAAGAAAAAGGATGAAACTCCTTATGAGCTATGGAAAGGTCATAAGCTTACATATAAACACTTAAAAGTGTGGGGGTGTTTGGCTAAAGTAGAAGTACCTAAGCCTAAACAAATTAAAATTGGGCCTAAAACTATTGATTGCATATTTATAGGATATGCTCATAACAGTAGTGCATATCGGTTCCTTGTTCATAAGTCAGACATTTCAGATGTACACGAAGGTACTATTATTGAATCTAGGAATGCTGCATTTTTTGAAAATGTATTTCCATGTAAGGAAAAGAACGAAATAAGTTCAAATAAGCGGACTTATGATACTGCAAATAATGGACATCTAAACGATGAAGATGAACTTAGACGCAGTAAAAGGACTAGAACTTCTACATCTTTTGGTCCAGATTTTCTAACTTATATGGTAGAAAATGATCCAAAGACATTTAGTGAAGCAATGTCTAACCCAGAAGCTCCATTTTGGAAGGAAGCTATTAATAGTGAGATAGAATCTATTATGTCAAATCACACTTGGGAATTGGTTGATCTTCCACACGAAATAAACCTCTAGGATGCAAGTGGATTTTCAAGAAAAAGTTAAAGTCGGATGGATCTATTGATAAATATAAGGCCCGGTTGGTAGCAAAAGGCTATAGACAAAAGGAAGGCCTTGACTTCTTCGATACCTACTCACCAGTTACAAGGATTACTTCTATTAGAGTCCTTATGGCAATTGCTGCATTACATAATCTTGAAATCCATCAAATGGACGTAAAAACCGCGTTCTTGAATGGCGAGTTAGAAGAAGAAATTTACATGGAACAACCTGAAGGGTTTATAGCTCCTGGACAGGAGAAAAAGGTGTGTAGACTCGTTAAGTCTTTGTATGGGTTAAAACAAGCTCCAAAGCAATGGCACCAAAAGTTTGACAAAACAATGCTGTCAAATGGTTTTAAAATTAACGAGTGTGATAAATGTGTTTATATTAAAAACACACCTAATGCATATGTCATTGTGTGCCTATATGTGGATGATATGCTAATTATGGGAAGCAACCATACTATGATCATATCTACTAAGAAAATGTTGACAAAACATTTCGACATGAAGGATATGGGTGTAGCAGATGTAATTTTAGGAATTAAAATCTCTAAAACACCTAATGGACTTGTTCTATCACAATCTCATTACGTTGAGACTGTTCTTAAGAAATTTGATATCTATGATGAAAGTCCAGTTAAAACACCCGTAGACGTAAGTCTACATTTGGCCAAGAATAAAGGTGAACCCGTATATCAATTAAAATATTCTCAGATTATTGGTAGTCTGATGTATATTATGAACTGCACGCGTCCGGACATTGCGTATGCAGTTAATAAACTAAGTAGGTTCACTAGTAATCCAAGCAATGACCATTGGAAGGCGTTGAATAGGGTACTTCGATATTTAAGATATACCTTAAATTTTGGATTACATTACACCATATATCCAGCAGTATTAGAAGGATATTGCGATGCAAATTGGATATCTGATACGAAAGACTCTAAGTCCACAAGTGGTTATGTTTTTATCATTGGTGGCGCAGCTGTGTCCTGGAAATCCTCTAAACAAACATGTATTGCTCAATCAACAATGGAATCAGAGTTTATAGCTTTGGATAAAGCTGGAGAAGAAGCTGAATGGCTTCGTAACTTCTTAGAGGATATTCCATGTTGGCCTAAACCAGTACCTTCTATTAGTATCCATTGCGACAATCAATCGGCTATCGGAAGGGCACAAAATAGTATTTATAATGGTAAGTCGAGACATATTCGTCGTAGACACAATACCATTAAGCAGTTGATCTCAAATGGTGTTATTTCTATTGATTACGTAAAATCAAAAGAGAATCTCGCGGATCCGCTTACTAAAGGCTTACCAAGAGATCAAGTATACTGCTTATCGAAGGGAATGGGATTAAAAGCCCACTACGCATGAAGTCTTTGTAATGGTAACCCAACCTTGTTGACTGGAGATCCCAAGACCTTGGTTCAATGGGACAACTAAGTTATGAAGATTCAGTTGAGCACTTAGGAGTAAAAATTATATCCATTCCTACGATAAATAAAGTGCGTTCTGCAGAGTGTGTGAGGTTAAGTCTTAACTTTTAATGATTCCTATAGCTTGAATATATCGAGTGGAGTAAGGCAGAATACTCTTAATAGGAGATCACCTATATAAGTGAGAAGTGGGGCCGCTTATATGAGAATTATGGGGCTTGAATTCTCTAAAACACTTATGAAACCCAAGAGTTGTTGAAGGCCAAAATGAACACAACCATGAGAACCTAAGAAATTGTTAGGAAGGTTATTGTGTGGGTACTGTTGTCTTGGTTTACACCAACGGCTGGACGGTTCAAGACATCACGTTCACCGACTAGCCAAGTAAATCCGATAGTATTTCACTAAGGCAGGTTCAAAGCCGCAAGCTACCTCTCCTGATGCAATAACTTTCCGTTTGTACTCTCTCTAGTGTCTGCATTTCAGTTGTATAGTTTCAGTAATTTCCATTCATGTGGGGGATTGTTGGAAATGGGTCAAGTTTGACCAATAATTCGGGTGGGACCCGGTATCCGTTTTGTGCGGGTCAATGGTCAAACGCGTTCTACTCCGCGAGTAGATATTCGAGATATATTTAATATCACAAAACCATTTCCGGATGAGTGAGAAATTAATGCTAGAAGTTGGCAACTTGAAAGTAAAAAATTCTGAAATTTAAAATCAAGTGTGGGAACTTAATCCCACATAGGAAGTTGAAAGAATTTTGAACCAATTTATATACCTCAAGTTTGGATATGGGTTTGGGCCCCAAGGGGTACCAATAGTCTTTGAAAGGGGGAAGTCTTAGACAATGTCTAGACTAGTCCAAAGCCCACACGCGCGCGCGCCGCCGTCCGTCCGACCGGCCGGCTCGGCTCGGCTCGGCACGGCACGAGCACGAGTCGGGTCGGGTCGTGGGTCGTGGTTGGTTCCTATATTCTTTTTGGACAAAATAAATTAAAATTATTTATTTAATTTATTTTTATTTTCGGAAATTGATTAAGTGAAAAGGTGTGTCTTTTCTAATCTATTCGAAACTGTTTGGACTAAAACGGACACAAACCAATAGGTGTGTCTATTCAGGAATAACTTTCAAAGAGTTGCAACTCTTGGCCTGCAGCTTTTGGAAATCTATAAATAGGACCCCGGTTTCCAAATTTCGTTCATTCAAAAAATCATAATTCTCTTGTCTTGCATTCTGCATAACTAAAATATTTTTCCCGTTCATTGAGAGAGTACGAAACGTTTTCTGGTTCGCTGTTCTTGCTGTTAGAGTGCTTCTACACCGCAAGTGAAAGATTGTTGTATCTTGGGAGGCGATTGGCGTCAACTGTAAGCACCGTAGCAGGCCAAAATCGTCTTAAGGAAATAGAGTCGAACTCTAGCCTCAATCTACTGTTTTCTGCAATTTTGTTTAGCGTTTATTCGGTTTGCCATTTCCTTCTCTTCGTTTTTATTTTTGTTATATAAGTCGCATGCTATATAATTGTTTCTAACGAAAGAAACTGAAGCAGATGGCATCTCATCTTTCCTGGAAACCTGAGAGGTCGAAACTCTAAAAATACCATATGTATTTGCCACAAAAATTGGAGACATCAAAGTACAAATTGAAAAGAATGACTTTTTTTTTTTTGCTACTTCTCTCTCAGTTAAATTTCGGAAAGTATCCTTTAATTTTTGCATAGGCATAATATGAATCCTAGAAACAGAGAAAACAGATTACTGACATGTTACAAGAACAGAGCTTGGTATGGAAGCTGGAGAAAAAATGGAGTTGCAAAATCAATCCTTGCAACTAAAATTTAAAATTTTACTGCCTATGATGCCAAGAGGGAAACATGAGATATTGTATGTAATTCAGCCACAAAACTCTACACCTTAAGAAGGCGAAAGCAACTATCTCATATTGACAGCTTGGCCAAAAAGACAATGCGTATTTCTTTTGGTTAACATATTTTACATTGGTAGAATAACGCCCGAAACTAAGGAGGTATAATGATTCAAACCCAGCCAAAAAAATAAAAATGGAAGGAGAAGGAGAAGGAGAAGGAGAAGGAAGAGAACAGGACATTTAGTTGGATAAACAAATCATATCTCCGGTTAATTAATCAAGATAAAGAATTGTCTCTCAAGAAAAGCCACCTTAAAAAAGAGAAAGAAGAAATGGTAATACGTATTATCCCGATGCCAAACAATGTCGATGAAGGCATACCATATCTGCTCCAGACAGTTCACTCGAGGAATCAGAACCCGGACCAGGGGCTATTGGCTCAGCTGTAAGACATGGTTAAGGAATGGGATCAGAGATATATTTTCCTACAAATTTTATAAACAAACATGTGGAAATAATTTCACTCACTACACACGCAACAATACATGAGAGAATACATAAATCAACTCTTGAATTAATATTGGAGTTGAAACTGAGGAGGAGTTATTGTTAAAGAAACAACAAGTGTCAAAGCTTTAGAATTGTGCAAGATAAACTACCTAAAGCACTCAATAAATTATTTTCTGCACAGGATATCAACATAGGATTAAAACTAATGCTCCGTGCAAGTCCGTATCCATCTTCTTTAAAAACACTAAACGAATCCAATAATGCTACATATAAATATAAATATCATTGGCATCAACAAGTGGGGGCTGATGCGAATTTCAGAGCTTGTTTGGTAACACTAAAAATTCAATTAAAATTGAAAATATAATCGTTATTGGATCCCACACATCTAATAAAAGTCAACAATAACGGCTAGTTTTTCAATTTTAATCCGATTTTAATCTCTACCAAACACACTCTCAAAATTTGGACTACTAAATCGTAGCAATCAATTTTTTTTTGTAAGAGTTTTATGGAACTAAATTTGTTAACTTAAAATCAACAATAAAATAACAAAATGAAATATTCAAAAAATATATATTTCAATCAAATAACAATGCGAAAATATTGTAAACGATCACTTAAATACTCTTCTTGCGGTCTTTGAGACAAAATATTAATCAATTTTGAATAGTCGAGTTATTCAACCATTTCTTTTTCAATAGATAACATGGTCAATCCATTCAATCTTTGTTGGGACAAAATTGATCGGAGATAAATCTTGATTAATTTCAAGTTGGAGAAAATTCTTTTTACTGATGCAACTGTAATCGGAATGGTATTTGACCTTTGATTGCTTTCCTAAATATTATATTCCACAAGTACAAAATCAAACCAAGACTATTGCTTCTATTCTACAATATGGTTATAAGATATCTATGAAACTAAATTTGTGGGAAAAAAAAAAGTGTCCAAAACAATCTATTAGGAGAAAAAAAAAATCAATGATTATCAATGTTTCTAACTTAGCTATAGTGTGAGAAGATTTCCTTCCATCATGATGAATTCGATTTCACATAAAATAAGAAATAAACTTTTTATCTGCAAAAATGAGTTAAATTTTACACTTTCTCAGTTTGCACAAGGCTCACAGCCTTTAGAGAATTTTTTTTATTGCAACAACAATAATGATATATTATCTAAAGTCATAAATATTTTCATAATGTAATAGTAAAATGGAAAAAATTAAATCACATCATATTTAACCATATATTACACTCAATTACCCCCATAGAAGGCACCAATTCATATTAATTAATAACAGATTATAGATCGAGAAAAGAAATTCAATTCTACACACAAATCAATGATCCGATCAACAGGATATTGAAAAAATGTAATTGGATTTAGTCATTTAGCGACAAAACTATACAGTAATCAATTAAATATATAAAATCAATCAATCAATGCAATTAAAAAAAACTAGGATTAATAAATGATAAGATCAACAAAGATGTGCGTAACGATGCACAAATATATATCGAGAGGGCGTTTGAAAATGGAATGAATATTCCTAATCGAAGCACTAATTATGTGATTTATGATATCATTGTTTGGAACAATCGAACAAGAGTGAACGAATATAAACGACAATAGATTTTTTAAATAAAGAATGAAGCAAAAAAAAAAAAAAATTTGGGCCCCCTAGAGAGCGGGCCTGATGTAACAGCCTCTTGGGCCTCTTCTCAGGTCCGGCTATGTCAACAAGACTAAGAGGATACCGTTCTCTACATTCTTCTCCCCAGGCATTGTATATCTTCGAAATAAACCTTCTGATCTACAAAAAAAAAAAAAAATTGAAAGAGGAAAAAGGATAAACAAAGACACTTGTAGTTGGTACACATAAAAAAAATAAAATAAAATAAAAAGACAGGTACTATTTCCTGGTATATCATGTAGGAAAATATGATAACTAGTGAATTAATACAGACCAACACCGAATTTGTTAATATGAATTATTGGTTTCAAAAACAAAATTACAATAAAATAGAACAATAATATAAAATACGAAATTGAACTTTTAACCCGAGGCCTGTGTTACACACAGTTTTCTTAAAACAAATTCGCTCCCTCACCGTACGTGCTTGAGGTGTAATTTGAGTGTCTGCTTCTCAAGATACAACGGAAGACCAATAGAGTCTGAGCACGACAGAAGCTACTCCGGCGAACTAAGTTAGAGCCCGAACAATATCACCACCAGACTCAAACAGAAATGAAAACAGAGACAAAACTTGAGTTGTATGCAGATGAATATTCAGATGAATTGTTGTACGAAAACTGGGAAAAACCGAGGTATATATAGACTTTGGATCTTGTAACTTGCCCACTTACTTCATGACAATTACAACAGAAGTTTTAGGAGTTTCAAAAAATGAAAAGTCAGTTGAAAAATAAAATAAAATGTACGCAGGTCGTACCCGCACACAAGTGCAATGTCCGATACCTATTTCGGTCCGTGATTTGCACCCCCTGTGCGCGCACGGGGAGAGAGTTTCTATGCTACACATGATTACACCATTCTAAAATGCAATATTTTATAAAGTGGTTTTAGTTTTCATCAACTTCCTATGTGGACAAACTTTAATTTTTAGCTTTCTCACCAATATAAACTCATTTCACATGACATACTTTGAATTTCAATTTCTCATTCACCCAGCATCATTTTTGACAAGTATATGATTTCGATGTACCCACGTTGGAATTAATAGATAAAGTGTTAAACAATTAAATGTGATATTTAATTATGTGGGCCATTGTAATTAATTTGGGTGAATTGGAAAAGTCTCCAATATAGGCCTATAAGTTGATAAACCCAATTTTAAGTGTCTCATATATGGTAAGGAATCTCACATCGAAATTTTACAAAAAAAAAACTTATTTATATAGTGGGATGTGTGTACAAGTTATAATTTAATAAGTGGTCTATAACTTAGCTAACTTTGACTAGCTAAAGGCTAGCTAACTAGCCACCACTAGAGTAGTGCTTTGCACCACTCGCGCCCCGTCCCGGTCCCGGCCTCGGCCCGCGCACGTCGCAAAATTCGCATTGGGCGCACTTTGCACGTACGCATCGTCGCAAGGAGCTGTGAAGCCTTTAAGTTTTCAGAAATGGACTCATGGTTCGATGACATGACAACGAGAGGCTAGATGAGTTGGCATCCTAGGTGGCACTCACGTCACTTAGTCCTGCATGGCAGTTGGTTCAGTTGGACGTACGCATGGCATCTGCATGGCGGTGACTGTTCAGAAATTGGTGAATAGGCATGATGAATGGACACTACACTTCATGGTTTAATCGGACCGTCAGATCATGAAATAGTGCGATCCAATGGCTAGAACGTATCTGACCAAGTGATGCACTAGTTCTTGAAATGTCATACACTCATTCAATGAGACACTTCAATCTCTATAAATAGAGACATTCAGATTCGTTTTTTGTACACCAAATCAATTAATATATTCTTGATTTTTAAATTCGTTCTCTTTCCATATTCTGCAAAAATTCCTACGATATTTTCGTTGTTATTCCGTTCGAGTACGTTCATTCTTTGGTTCGACCAACAAGGTTGATATTGTGTAATATCGACTTTGGAAGAAGCGTTGTATCTTGGGAGACAGACGTCCATAATCCCGTTCGCACGTTGTTGGGGGACGAAATCTGTCTTAAGGAGATTTGCCTTGCCATACCTCGCTTAATCTTCTATTTTTAGTTTCTTTGTTCTTTTGATTGTGGACGTAGTGGAATTTCCAACAACAACTTGAGACAGAGCCTTTCTTTCTTTCTTCTACCTTTCTCTTTTTAATTATTTTCTGTAATTGTGGTTTTACAAAAAATGACTAGTACTATTGATAATAATACTAGTGTTGTGATTGTGCCAAATACTGGTTCCAATCAATTTGTCATGCCACTGGCTTCACAATATGAAAAACCGAAAAAATTCAATGGCACGGATTTCAAGCGTTGGCAACAGAAGATGCTATTCTATTTGACAACGTTAAACTTGGTAAAGTTTCTGCGTGAAAAATGTCCCGCACAAATATTGGAGAATGCTACTGATAAAAATACTCAGTTAGCCATTGAAGCATGGAAACATGCAGATTTCTTATGTCGTAACTACATTTTCAATGGATTGGATAACACCTTATATGGTGTGTATTGTGACTACAAAACGGCTTAGGAACTATGGGAGTCTCTTGATAAAAAGTACAAGATGGAAGATGCTGGAACGAAGAAATTCTTTGTTGGAAAATTTCTGGATTTCAAGATGATTGATTCAAAGACAGTAATGAGTCAAGTTCAAGAGATACAAGTTCTACTTTATGATATTGAAGCTGAAGGTATGACTTTGAGTGAATCTTTCCAAATTGCTGCTATAATCGAGAAACTACCTCCACTATGGAAATATTTCAAAAACTATCTCAAGCATAAATGCAAAGAGATGACGATGGAGGATCTAATTGTTCGACTTCGCATTGAAGAAGACAACCAAGCTGCATAAAAGAAGAATAATGTAAGCAACATGGAAGTAAAGGCTAACATGGTGGAAGACTTGGGGTCTAAGAATAAGAAAAGGAAGTGTTTTGGCTCATCCATGGACAAAGAAAAAGTTAACAATGCAAAACGGTTCAAAGGAAACTGTTATATTTGCGGGAATCCAGGACATCGGGCTAAAGATCGTCGAAGCAAAAAGAAGGATATACCGAAGAAGAAACCGCGCCAAGCTAATATAACCGAAGTGGATAATATTTCTACAGATGTTGGAAACATCAACCTTTCCGCTGTTGTTTCTGAAATTAACTTGGTATCTAATGCCAAAGATTGGTGGTTGGACACAGGAGCCACTCGTCACATCTATGCTGATAAGGGTCTATTTTCTGAATATAAGACCCTGAATGATAATGAGTGCCTTTACATGGGCAATTCTACAACTTCCAAAATTGAAGGAATTGGAAAGGTTATTTTGAAATTCACATCGGGGAAGGAACTAACGTTGAATGAAGTTGTACATGTCCCAGATATCAGAAAGAATTTGATTTCAGGAGCTATCCTTAGTAAAAAAGGGTTTAAAATAGTGTTTGAATCTGATAGATTTGTACTTACTAAGGGGGGCATGTATGTTGGGAAGGGTTACTTACTTGATGGTTTATTTAAGGCCAATACTGTTATAGTGGACAAAAAATCCACATATTTGTATTCACAAGTTATTAATAAAATTAATAATTCTGTTTACTTGCTTGACTCTTCACATTTATGGCATGGCAGATTAGGACATGTAAATCGTGCTTCCTTACGAAAACTTGTAGGTTTAGGTCTTATACCTAAACTTGAATCCGAAGACAAACATAAATGTGAAATTTGTGCTGAAACAAAATTTGCTAAAATTTTTTTTAACTCAATTGAAAGGGGTAGTGAATTGTTAAGTTTAATACATAGCGACATTTGTGATCTAAAATTTTTTCAGACTCGAGGTGGTAAAAAATATTTTATCACGTTTATTGATGATCACAGTAGGTATTGCCATGTTTATTTATTAAGTAGCAAAGACGAAGCATTGAATGCATTTGTTACTTACAAAACTGAAGTTGAAAATCAACTTGGAAAAACAATTAAGGCATTAAGATCCGATAGAGGAGGTGAATATGATTCGATCATGTTTAATGAATTATGTGCTAAGTTTGGTATTATTCACCAAACAACAGTCCCTTATACTCCGCAGCAAAATGGGATTGTTGAGAGGAAAAACAGAACTTTAAAAGATATGGTTAATGCTATGCTTATAAGTTCTGGATTATCACAAAACTTGTGGGGGAAAGCTGTATTAACCGCTAACTTTATTCTGAATAGAGTTCCCCCACAAGAAAACTGGTTCAATACCTTATGGCATATGAAAAGGTAGAATGCCTTCCTACAAATACTTAAAAGTGTGGGGGTGACTAGCTAAAGTGGCTATTCCACCACCTAAAATGATTAAGTTAGGTCCTAAAACTATTGATTGCATTTTTATCGGATATGCAATAAATAGTATTGCGTACAGATTTCTTGTGCATAAATCTAATATAAGTGACATTCATGTCAATACAATTATTGAATCTAGAGATGTTGAATTCTTTGAAGAAGTGTTCCCTAATAAAAGAGATATTGTTGAGAATACTCAAAAGAGAACACGAGATAATACTTTTGAAAATAATATAGAACCTGAACCAAGAAGGAGTAAAAGAGCAAAGGTTGCCAAATCCTTTGGTCCAGATTTTATATCTTCTATGATTGAGAAAGAACCTCAAACATTTAACGAAGCTATGACTAGTTCCGAATCTGTATTCTAGAAGGAAGTTATAAATAGTGAAATTGAATCCATTATGAGTAATAATACTTGACAACTGGTTGATCTTCCTAAGGGAACTAAACCAATATGGTGCAAATGGATCTTCAAAAGAAAATTAAGAGCTGATGGTTCAATCGATAAATACAAGGCTCGACTGGTTGCAAAGGGATATCGTCAGAAGGAAGGAATTGATTTCTTTGATACATATTCTCCAATAACTAGAATTACTTCTATTCGGGTTTTAATTGCTATTGCAGCCTTGTATAATTTACAGATACATCAAATGGATGTTAAGACTGCATTCTTGAATGGTGAATTAAACGAAGAAATATATATGGAACAATTAGAAGGTTTCATAGTAAAAGGACAAGAGAACAAAGTATGCAAACTTGTTAAGTCCTTATACGGTTTGAAGCAAGCTCCTAAACAATGGCACGAGAAGTTTAACAACATCATGATTAGGAATGGTTTCATCGTAAATGGATGTGACAAATTCGTATATTCGAAAAAGTTCGAAAAGGAATACGTACTCGTCTGTCTATATGTTGACGACATGCTTATATTGGGGACTAATATAGACGTTATCAATAGAACAAAGAATATGCTTACCAATAACTTTGACATGAAAGACATGGGTGAAGCATACTTGATTCTAAGAATGAAGATATCTAGAACATCAGATGGAATATTTTTGTCTCAAACCCATTATGTTGATAAAATAATTGAGAGGTTTAAGACTCATAACATTAAAGAAACGAGTAACCCATTTCTTCCTCATGTAGTTCTACACAAGAATAGTGGAAATGGAAAACAGCAGTTAGAATATTCCCAAATTATTGGTAGTGTAATGTACTTAATGAATTGTACAAGACCTGATATAGCTTACTCGGTAAGTAAGCTCAGTCGTTATACAAGTAACCCAAGTAATCAACATTGGGATGCATTACTTAGAGTTTTGGGATACTTGAAACGGACCAGAGAGTATTCATTATGTTATAGAAAATATCCTCCAGTAATTGAAGGATATAGTGATGCCAATTGGATATCAGATATAGACGAGTCTAAGTCTACCAGTGGCTATTTACTCTCGATGGTGGCGTTATATCATGGAAATCTTCTAAGCAAACATGTATAGCTCGATCTACTATGGAATCTGAGTTTATTGCTTTAGATAAAACGGGAGATAAAGCAGAATGGTTAAGACATTTCGTAGAAGATATTCCTATATGACCAAAGCCTGTTTCGGCTATTTGTATTCATTGCGATAACCAGGCAACCATAGCCAGGGCTGAAAATTTTGTGTATAACGGTAAGTCGAGACATCCGTCGAAGACATAATACCGTTCGGCAGTTGCTCTCAAATGGAACAATATCAATAGATTTTGTTAAGTAAAAAAAAAACCTAGCTGATCTGTTTACTAAAGGTTTATCTAGAGAGCGTATAGACTGCGCGTCGAGAGAAATGGGTTTAAAGCCTAAAACCCAATGAGTCATCTTAGTGGAAACCTAACCTGGCAACTGGAGATCCCACGAACTAGGTTCAATAGTAAAACTGATTATGAATGACTCAATAAGAGCACTTAGGAGTTTAACCCCTTCCCATTTCTATGATGCAAAAAGTGCTGCATATGAAGTTTAAGGATAAGCTTTGCTTTTAATGATGACTATAAAAAGGGTATTCTTATAGAACATCACCTATGTAAGTGCGAACTTGGCCGGTTCTTTGAGAATTTGCTTAGGGGAATTCTCTAAAGCACTCGTAGAACTCAAGTAGTTCAGGGCCGAAATAATGAACACAATAGAGAACCAAATTTTGATATGAGAAATAACGTGTTTGGTCTATTGTCTGAGCTTGCAATAACGGTTGACAGTTCAAAATGTTGCGTTCACTGATTAACCAAGTGAGTTCGATAGATTCTTACTAAAGAAGGTTCAAAGCGAAAGCTACCTATCGTGATGCGTTATCTTTCAGATAGTACTCTTCTTTCTTCTTCCCTGATTTGAGTCGACTTCTTCCATTCATGTGAGGGATTGTTGGAATTAATTGATAAAGTGTTAAATAAATAAATGTGATATTTAATTATGTGGGCAATTGTAATTAATTTGGGTGAATTGGAAAAGTCTCCAATATAGGCCCATAAGTTGATAAGCCCAATTTTAAGTGTCTTATATATGGTAAGGAATCCCACATCGAAAGTTTACAAGAAAAAAGACTTGTTTATATAGTGGGATGTGTGTACAAGTTATAATTTAATAAGTGGTCTATAACTTAGCTAATTTTGACTAGCCAAAGGCTAGCTAACTAGCCACCACGCACTACTCGCGCCGTCCCCCGTCCTGGTCCCTGTCCCGGCCTCGGCCCGCACATGTCGCAAAGTTCGCATTGGGCGCTTTAGAGGCGCACTTTGCACTTCGCACGTACGCATCGTCGCAATGAGCTGTGGAGCCTTCAAGTTTTCAGAAATGGACTCATGGTTCGATGACATGGCAACGGGAGGCTCGATGAGTTGGCATCCTAGGTGGCACTCACGTCATTTAGTCCTGCGTGGCAGTTAGTTCAGTTGGACGTACGCGTGGCATCTGCATGGCTGGTGACTGTTCAGAAATTGGTGAATAGGCATGATGAATGGACACTACACTTTATGGTTTAATTGAACCGTCAGATCATGAAACAGTGCGATCCAATGGCTAGAACGTATCAGACCAAGTGGTGCACTAGTTCTTGAAATGTCACACACCCATTCAATGAGACACTTCAATCTCTATAAATAGAGACATTCAGATTCGTTTTTTGTACACCAAATCAATTAATATATTCTTGATTTTTAAATTCGTTCTCTCTCCATATTCTGCAAAAATTCCTACGATATTTTCATTATTATTCCGTTCGAGTACGTTCATTCTTTGGTTCGACCGACAAGGTTGGTATTGTGCAATATCGACTTTGGAAGAAACATTGTATCTTGGGAGACAGACGTCCATAATCCCGTTTGCACGTTGTTGGGGGGCGAAATCTGTCTTAAGGAGATTTGCCTTGGCATACCTCGCTTCATCTTCTATTTTTATTTTCTATTATTTTCTTTGTTCTTTTGATTGCGGTAGTCGAATTTTTTTATCAACAACTTGAGAAGAAAAAAGTAAATCATGTGAGACTGTGACTCTTTATTTGTTATCAAACATATTCTATTCACCATGGAATCAAAAAAGAAGATTTTTTCTTGCTAAAGTGAAAACAAAGTTTAAAGAAAGGAACTTTGCTATGCGTATGTATCCTAAATAAAAGCAAATTAATATGCTCATATATTCAGCTTCATGTGCTTAAAAGTTTTAAAAAACGAATGTATTGTGACGTGTAAAAATAGTATAATCTCAACATTTTCATAAAAAACAAGTATTATATAAAACCTGCAAGTTCTGATTAACGGGAAACCGCTTTCTTTACAAAGCAAAAGCGGGTTTCCGTGCAAGTGGGCTGGGAGAGGTAGTGAATGAAGAATGGAGTGAAGAAACAAAGTAGAGAGGCGTGTGTACTCAGAATACTGCGAACCAAAACCCCTCATCAGATCTAACGGCTACTTTTCATTTCTACCTGTTTGTGTGTGTGTGTATATATTATTATTATTATTATTATTATTATTATTTTTGCAAATGCAGGAGCTTATGGTTGTTGATAAAAAAAATGTGAGAAAAAAATTAGGACATGTACCTTTTTTCTTATGGGGAGTTAGGCTGGGGCCTGTTATCGCCTAATTCGATCACATTCATCACACGATCATATTATAAATACATTACAATCACTTGCATCACATGTCACGAATTAATGGCAGCTTAAGTTGTGTTGACATGCTACTTGAGATGACATGTCAATGTTCGACTTGTATCGAATATCGACTCGTCGATTATGCTACAACATGTGTCAAGTGAAGAAATCAAGAAAAAGGAACAATGCTAAACCCTAACTTGGAAACTCGATCGACGATATTGTAAAAGGAGCGGAAGACAATGACAATCATTGGTGATTAGTTTACGAGTACTTTCAGAAAATTATTGAAACACAAAAGTTGATTCTTAATCTTAGAGTTAACTTTTCACTTTTCAAAAGTGTTGCCAAACGTACCCTAAACTCATAGATCTCCCTCCCTCTCCCTCTCCCTCTTGTTGGGCTTGGATAGTAGAAATTGTGAATTGTGATTAAAATATAATTAGGGTATTGCATGCATCAAACTCTAGATTGTAAAAAATGATGCACCAAATGTGCAAAATTTTGAAAACTAACAGCGAAAGGAGCAAAAAAAAAAAAAAGTTTGACAGGAAAACTACATTCAAAATATTTTCCTAACTTCTGTTTGGTCACAAAATCTCATAATATTCCTGAAAAAAAAAAAAAAAAATCCAAACTCTACAACAAAATGAAGCTTGCACACGTGTTAAAATATCACTGGATGAACATATATATTAAAGAAAAATTAGTTCAAACCAAGAGAGAACTTTTACGTCAAATTTTCTCATTTAATTTCTTAGGTTTTCTTCTTCGGTTGCTGATAGGCGATGGACGATGAGGATTGAAATTCTGGCGAACGGGGGAATTCCGAGAGCATTTGAACTACCTCTCTCATTGTTGGCCTTTCAACACTATTTTCTTGAATACAAAGCATTGCAATGAAAAATAAATGCATGGCTTCTTCGTGAGGCACTGCGGTTAACCTTGGATCGATGATATCAGTAACTTGTTCTCTTCGACAATCTGTTGCTTGTTTGATCCACCTTACGATATCCACACCTTCTCCAAATTCGCCCACTGGACGTCGCCCCGTTATAAGCTCCAAAAGAACTACTCCAAAGCTATAAACATCACTTTTTTCGTCCACTTTCAACGTGTATGCATATTCTACAAAAAAATAAAAATTTATTTAAGAATATTTATATGTAAACATATTCAAAAACTTTATTTAAGTAAAAAAAATAAAAAAATCAAATATGTTACAAAATAAAATTTTAGGTGTAAAATGATGTGCATGTCTGTTAGCTTTCACGACACTCGACGCTGTTATGTTAGCTATCAACTGCTGCCTTTGACTCGTTTAACTTTTCTGGCGCAGAATTAAACGCCACTGATTCGGTGCGCTTCTCTATAAATGCTAGACATTGCGCTTTTTTGTTTTTCTCTGTACCATAAATCACGGGTGATTTTGACCTGTCACTATAGCAGCAGTTTGGTTTTTGCTCCATTTAGCTAAAAAATTATATTATTCGTTTAAATTATTTTTTTATAAATTAAGGGTAGGCTTGAAATTCGTGGGTGTTTGGTAGGGAATAAAATTAAATTTTTAGTAAATTGTGATAGAAATTTTTGAAATGTGTGGTTGAAAAGCACCGATACTCATGAAAGATGTGGTTAATATTAATTGTTTGACTTTGACTTAGATTAAAAATTGATTTTAATCCGAAACAAACAGTGCCGAAGTATGACCGAGGGTACGGCCATGGATTTCTTAGTTGACAGTTAAAATTGTTGTCAAAATCAAGAAACGAAATAACAACAGGCAGACAGGAATGATGGAATAGCAGAAAACAATGTTGTGTAACACATAAATTTAGGTACCATGTACATACCTGGTGCAATGTAGCCATAAGACCCTGCAATTGCTGACATGCACTGGGAGGCACCCCCATCTACCAAGAACTTAGCCAGCCCAAAATCTGCAACATGAGCTTCAAAACTAGAATTCAACAAAATATTATTGGATTTGACATCTCTGTGCAGGATCAATGGGGAGCAATCATGATGTAAATAGCACAATCCCTTTGCAGCATCCAATGCAATCTTGTACCTAATATTCCAGCTCAAGAATCCACCTTTTTTCCCATGCAATGCCTCTCCTAAACTTCCATTTCTCATGTATTCGTACACAAGAAGGTTTGTGTCCTTGTTGGAACAGAATGCGAGGAGTCTTACAATGTTTCTGTGTCGAATGTTTCCTAGTGTACGAATTTCAGCTTGAAATCCATGATCATGGCTGTTAATGCCGTTAAATCCTAGGAGTTTTTTTACTGCGACTTCTACTCCATTAGGCATTTTGCCGTGGAAGACAATTCCAGCACCACCTCGACCGATCACGTTGCCATCTTTTAAGCATTCCAGGACGTCGGAAACTGTGAAGTCGAGCTTTTGGAATGCAGTCATTTTCCAAGATTCAGAGGCATTTTTCTTGAATGACTTAGCCTTGATTATAGCTGCAGCCGTAAAGACTACAGAACACATTAGAAGACCAAGGGCAAATATTAGCTTGAATGCACCGCGGGACTTTCCCGGTGTACTAGTCAGTGCTGTGACATTGCAAGGATTGTGCAATAAGGATCCACAGAGTCGAGGATTGCCCACGAAGGAAGATGCATTGAAGACTGAAAACTCGCCTGATTCAGGTAACTTACCAGAGAGATCATTGAACGAAAAATCAGCTGTTGTTAGACTCTTTATTGAACCTATTGAATTCGGAATGGTATCATTCAAGTGGTTTCTCGATAGGTTCAAGTAATTCAGGATTCGATTATTGCATATTTCTGGTGGAATTGAGCCAGATAGACTGTTCTGGCTCAAGTCCAAATAAGTCAGATGAACGCAATTACCAATTTCAGGTGGGATTTTGCCAGCAAGAGAATTTCTACTAAGATCAAGCTTTAGAACTTGGTGAAGTTCACCGATAGAAGGTGGGATTGGACCAGAGAAATTGTTTCCACTAAGCAAAAGGATTTGGAGGGAAGACAAATTTGAAAGAGAAAATGGCAAAATTCCCGAAAATTGATTGTTGGACAGATTCATTTGACCTAATTTACTTGGATTTGACGAAGAATTACCACGTTCAGACAAGATCCCCGACAACATATTGTTCTGCAATTCAAGAAAGTTTAGCTCAGGCAAGTAAATGAACCCATTTGGGATGCTACCATTCAAGTAGTTTTGCCCCAGCCTCACCCTAACAAGACTTGAACATGTGCCCAAGTCCTCTGGCATTGACCCAAAAAGAAAGTTTTTATACAGAATTAGTACTCTAAGCTGTTTTGAGGCACAAACCCCTTTAGGAATGATACCAGTGAGCTTGTTTGAAGACAAATCCAAGTGCTGCAGATTCTGATTTAGGCCAAGATTTGCCGGGATAGTGCCTGTAAAATTGTTCATCCAGAGCCCAAGAACTTCCAATTGAGGATAATCAGCAACAAAATCTGGTATCGGCCCATGTAATCTGTTCAAGAACAGATTTAGAAGCCTGAGCTGTTTGAGATTGATCATCTCATATGGGATTTCACCAGTGAGTGCATTGAAAGAAAGATCAAGATTTACCAGGCTTGTTAAGTTGCCTAATTCCTTGGGGATTATCCCTGATAGTCTATTCAGATGCAGAAAAATTGTGTCCACTGACTTCAAATTCCCCAGTTCAGGAGGGATTGAACCATCCAATTCACAACTTGAAAGATCCATATGAACAAGATTCACCAGCTTGCCAAATTCCCTTGGAATTCCACCCTCAAAAACATTGTAATAGCCCAAGTAAATCTCCCTCAAGTTAGTGAGATTGCCCAATTCTGGAGGAATTTTTCCCTGAAGATCATTTCCAGCCAGGGACAAGTATTCTAATCCAATCATATTACCATAATTCCCCGGGATTTCTCCATAGAAGTAATTTCCTCCCAATTCCAGGTGCCTGAGATTCTTCAAATCCAGCACTCCCACAGGAAGCAAAGCAGAAAAGTTGTTGTTATATGCATCAAACACCTCCAAATTGGCCAGGCTAGAGTAATTCCAATTCAGATTTCCACTAAACTGGTTGTTCGAAATGTTAAGAAATTGGAGATTTCCCATATTTTCAATCTTGATTTCACCAGTGAAATTGTTGCCATCAATGAAAAGCTCCACCAGGTTATCAAGCCTGGAAATTTCAGGCGAAACTGAGCCATAAAGAGCCAAGTTCGATACATCAAGCGAGATTACACGTCCTTGGAAGCATTTGATTCCAGCCCATGAACAGATTGAGGTTGGATTAGAAGAATTCCAAGAACTTATGGCCGGATTAGACTCGAATTCAAACCCTTGTTTGAGTGAAATCAGAGCATGAAAATCAGAAATGAGGGAGGAAGGAAAACATGTACCCACAAGCGAGAAGAGTGTTAGAATTAAAACAAAGAAGGGCACCATATTTTGTTGGAAATTTTTCATGGAAAGTGAGTTTGGAAGGAGTGAAAGAACTAACAAGGGATTTTAAGAGACTGAATGATTTTGAATTTCCCAGAAAAGGGATGAAAAGTTGAAGGAATCTGAGAAACTTCAATTGTGTATTGGTTTAAAGAATCAATCATCTTGTGATTAAAGAGTCTTCAAGTTCAAGGAAGAAGATAATCCCTCCTTTTCTCTCCCTCTGCTTTCCCTTTTTGCTTCAGCCCAGAAGACATTAAAGATAATCAAAATTGGTACATTAAACCTTACACCGGGAGTGCTCCTCTCATCATACATCACGAGAAGGTCGTCAAAAGTTAAGCGTGTTGTCTATATTATCGAAAGTGTACTAAATATATATTGTCTAGCATCCTACCCATAAACGTACCTCTGTGCTAGTTGTTTCAAGTAGCTGGCCTAAGGATTAGGAGATGACTGCCGCGAAGCGCAGAACATCGGGGCCAAAGTTGTCGTATGTGATAGTATCACACGTAAAGTTTAAACTGATAAAAAGAGACAACTTATTTATTTAAATTATGTTCTCGACCAGCCCATAAACATTAACAAAGCAAAGAGATGAATAGAGAAGGGGGAATAAAGAAGGTTTATAGTTAATTGAAAAACTGCCGTTGGATAACAGAAATTTGAAGTTCAGATTAGGGGGACAAAAGTAAAGTTGATTATGTCCTCTTTTTATTCATATGACAGAAATACCCTTTAGCTTTAATCATAGAATGGCCTTTACTTTTAGTGTGAGATGATGAAATTGCACATTGAGCAATCAAGAATTCTGAATTTTCCATGGCTATGTAAATTAAAGAGACAAAGTGGGTAGTAATCAATATATGCCACTATTTACAAAGATATCTGGTCTCATTGACCCAAAGATAATTGACAATAATGACTATTCGAAACAATTTTGTACAAGTCTTTCGTCGTGCAAAGATTCTAACTGTAATGAATCTTCGGGCGTTATATGAAATGACCGAAAGGGTTCATCTCACCGACCCAAGAGTAAGACGCGTTTTCTTATCTTTTTTCCTGTTTTCAGCAATTCCCAGAAACCAAAGTAGTACTTATTTCAAAATTGTTGGGGACCAGTTTGCAGCCAATGAAAATTTTCTGCCAATTTTGCATGACAGTAGTTTCGAGGTAACCCTTTCGAAAATTAAAAGTTATATAGTCACTGTTGATTCTATAGATAAGAACAAAACTTTGTGCAGCATACTTTTTTATTTGCAGTTCATATGTAACCACATTATTAATAAATTCAAGAAAAAGACTGGGAAATGGATACTTTTGCATTTTCTAAAAATTGGGTCTTGATGAGGAGGAGTAGGCAAGAACAACCGGAGTGAATCTAACCAAATCGTTTCTGAGTATGTTCTCAACTGGTTTTGGTTCTTGGAACCTAGAATCAAATGTTTTCAATTCTTGAACTTCAAACCTTTTTTTTTTTTTTTTAAATTCTTGATGACCCGATTAAGTAAGTAATCATTTTTCAATTTTTTTTACTGAACTTAACTCTTTTCTTTTTCAAAAATTTGGTGCTAGAATCGGACCAAACCAAACCAGTACCAAATGGTTCCAGTCCGGTTCCATTATTGCAAATGGAACCGAATGATTTCAGCTCGATTCCTTTATCAATGAACCATTGATTTTCGATTCGGTTATGTTCTGGTTCTTGTGGAAATGGAATCTACCCGAAACAAGCCTGTGCATAAGTAGAAGTTCACAATAAATCCTGTCACCCTCGATCTTGGTACATTTTGCATGGCACGTGCAGTTAGCAGTTCAAAAATGTTGTACTTTGTTGCATGATTGTGTTTAAATATATGTATTCTGGGCAATTTTTTCTGGTTCCAATTGCAATTCCCACAGTTGGAGACATGTGCCTGCAGCACAAAGTTGGATGTAAAGTGGTAAAAGATTATGATTATTAAGACATCATTACAATGCATTTTTCAAGTGTGATCAATAAATAATTATGTTGTATGTATTGACTGCATGGAAGAAACAAACTGCAGGAAAACTTTTTATTTTTTTTCTGCTTTATTCCTCTTTGCCCTTCCAATATATGTAATGTGGATTTGAGCTTTATTATAAGATGGAATAGTCTTAAAGAGAGAGCTGAAAAAGTAAAAGTAGAGGTAAGAAATCTTTGCTTTTTATCTTCCACTTGTAAAGAAAGTAAAGATAAATATATGGATACCCCACCACACCCCACCCCATCCCCTACCACTTCCTTCAGAAAAAAACAAAGACTCAAAAAAGAAAGAAATTCATGACTCCTTATATATGCATGGGAAAGTGTGCTCTTGTATTCTGAGTAAGAAGTTCCACTAAGCTTTAAAAACTCTCATGGCCAAAGGCAGGCTATGAGGAGAACTTTTGAGGTGTCTTGGGTCTGTCCAGTTGGTGTGTAGGGCTGAAATTCTTGAAGGGTCAATTTCATCTTCCCTATACTAATCTTACCTCATATGCTAACCTCATACTGAATTAAGCATGCTTATCTAGATTAGAGCAAGTTTTTTTTGTACAAAAAGAACGTGCATGGCAATTCAGCGTCTCCGATATCGATCGCTCGATCCACTTTAACATCATTACATGTAATTGTTTCAGTCGTTACTTATTAGTAGTCGATTTATTTTGATTTGATTGGACTCCTCTAGATGATTAAGTCCCCGTTTGGTTTGGTTAAAACTCATATTTTTATTAGATTTTGATAAAAGTTAATGAACTGTACAGTTGAAAATTTCATAAAAATTATGAATCCCATAAAATATGAGTTATTCTTCTTGTACATTTGGGGCTACATAAGGGTGTCCATAATGGACACCCGGCACAACCCCATTGGATGGAGTGTCTGTGGGACCGGCACTTCATCCAATGGGGATGCGCCGGGTGTCCATTATGGACACCCTTATGTAGCCCCAAATGTACCACTAGCATTTCTCATAAAATATATAGTTGAAAATGAGTTTGACAAATAATTGAGTTTTTAAAAATTGATGACAAACGTGGGCTAAGTTACATCAATTGATGTTGATTGCATTGAGTCAGTGTGTCGTGGAAACTGGTCAGGATTAGATGTCTCTTGTGGTGTCATCACATGAGTCCATCAGCCACTTCCAAAAGAAGAAAAGCTGGTTGTTTTCTTTGCTGGATTGTCATCTAATAGATATTAGTATATCATTTTTCGTCGTGTATTGGATAAGTAACACTTCATAATATAATGAACAAAATTTTAATGTCAATTATTCCGCGGGTTGTTGTCTTAAATAGAAAAACATGTTTTGGTAAAGAGCAACTTGGTCCCCAATCGGAGATATGCAAGATTTTGTTATGTTTGTGCTGTCATCGAATAGTACAATCCTCTAGTAGTCAAGTCTCTTTTCTCAATTCTACTCTGCCTAGGCCACAAGTCACTGAATTTCGTAATACAAATAGGTTATAATATAGAGCTTGTTTGATACAACTCAAAATTGAATTAAAATTGAAAATATAGTCGTTATTGGGTCTCACTCGTCTAATAAAAGTCAACAATAACGGTTAGTTTTTCAATTTTAATCCGATTTTAATCCCTACCGAACACGCCCATAGTATAAAATTGAGGGCTCGTTTGATTTTTTATTTTGAATTTTCTAAGAAAACCACTCTTCTAATCAGATAAAACATTTTCATAAATTTATTTAAATATATTCACAAGCAACTTCTTAATCTCAAAAACAGCTTTTGATTTTTTAAAAGCCTTGCTAAAAAGGCTCGTAATATGTGCCATTAAAAAGACACATTTTTTTTTTAGTTTTATTTTTAAGGTCGAAAATGCAAATTTAAGGATATATACGATGTGAATTATAGATTTTTCAAATTTTAAGCGATTGATATCTCAAAAGAAGTTATAAATATGCTATACAATATAGACCTAAAGATAGATTTGAATTATCCGTGTTTGTTCTTTAGTGCATGTTTGCTATGTAGCAAGATCAGATGATAATAATAAATAACGATTTTAATTTCTTTTTTTTTTTTTTTAATATTATTCAATAATATTCAACCCTCTTTAAAAAATTAAAGACCTGTATTCAAATGGCGCAATTGTGCTTCGAAAAAGAAAACACCAGCTAATAAATTATATAAAGAAGATGTAAATGAGCCTAAAGTAAAGCTCAGGAATTCAAGTTTGGAATCCCTTTGAATGACTTTCTGTGATGCCCTAAGCTTTGTTCCAAAGTTGTTTGATTGAATTGGGGAAAAAGCTAAGAAAAGAGGCATCTTTGGAAAATGCTCTGAAGCTGCTTCTATTTTCCTTGCCTTGCATTAGATGGGAAAAGAGATGAAATTATATGGAGAGGGTACAAATTTAAACAAAAAAAAAGAAATATATAAAGCTTGTTTGGTTAAAGACTCCTCGACTCCGCACAACAACATGCATACGAAGTGGTGTAGTATGTGATTGTTTGATTGTCGATCGTGTATTTAGAATCATCGAGACTTCGACTATGTATTAATTCTTTATACTCTTTTAACTATATCAAGCAATCCAAAAATTTTACCTTAAGTCACGTCGTGATATGAGCAAGTTGTAGCGCTTGCTCAAAGTGCTTAGTACCGCCTATTGCGCGTCATCCAATCATTCAATTTTTTTATGAACAAGATATTTTATCTTTTCTCACGTGAAACATCTCTTTCAATAAAAAAGATAAGACACATTAAAAGATTTGTACGATTAAAATTTTAAATAAATTTGTGGTTTACACGACATTTGTTTACTTCCCCCAATCACAATCGTGGAATTTTTCATTTTATAATTGCTAGCATTAGCAACTAAATAGTGGGAAGAAGTGTGTTTAATTATGATCCTTTTGACATGACTTTTACTTTTTATTTTTGTTTCTTGTAGAAGAAAGTTATCCTAGATCGGCTTTTTTTAAAAACTCTTCTAATCAGACAAAAAACTTCCAAAGAATTATTCAAAACTTTGGACAGTGCTTCGATTTTCCTCGCCTTAGATGGGAAAAGAGATGAAATAAGATGGATATATGTGCATTAAATTACAAGGGAAGAGGGGGTATTGAGAGGGTACAAATTTAAACAAAATATATATATATATATATATATATATATATATAAAACTTGTTTAGTTAAAGGCTCCTTGACTATGCGTAACGACGGGCATACGAAGTGGTGTAGTATATATATGGAATTGAATTGCCTATAACTTGTTTTTACTGAAAAATGTCAATTAATTGTGTTTGATTTATATAATTTTTCACCTAAAAATTATTGAAATTTTGGATCTTTGGTGTTCGTTTGACTTTATTTTCCATGAAAATTGTTCATTAAATGGATATAATTTGTTACAATTGGGGATATAATTTGTTTTCATTACCCAAAAAATAATAATAATAATAAAAGAAGCTGCCTAGAAAACCAAAGTGATGAGAATTGATTTATCTCAAAAAAAAAAAAAAAAAATGTGGCAACCCAAGAAAATGTGGAAAAACCAATTACCTGAAAAATGTTTCCTATCAAACACTCTAAAAAATGAAAAATGGTAAAAAGTTTTCCATCTTTAATGAAAAACGTGCCCTATCAAACAGGGCCCAACAAACGTTTTAGGATAGGCAAGTTGTAGCTCGTCTACAAAGTGCATAGTGCTGCCTATTGAGAGTGCCATCAAATCATCAAATTTTTTTTATGAATAATATATTTTATCCATTTTTTTCTCACATGAAATATCTCTCAATAAAGAAGAGAAGACACATTAAAATATTTGTATCGTTAAAATCTTGTATAAGACATTTTGCTTAAACAAGTCGGTAATATTAGAACCACAAAATCCTAGCGGCGCTCTAAATTAGCCAAATCTTTAATGTGGGGTACACCATTAATCTAGTTTAATTCCCCCAATCATAATCATGGCATTAGCTATCAAATAGTGGGAAGAAAGGTGTCTAACATTCGACCAAGTTTCTCCTTCTACTATTTCTTACAAAAACTACGTTAAATCAGTTTCCTCTAAAAGCTTTTTTTTATTCAAATAATCAAAAATTATTCGAAAATATTCGAAAATAACTTTTAATTTTTTTCGAGTTGTAGTCAAATTGTCCTTAGTCGCAATTAGTAAATCTCCAAAGATGTTATTATTTGGGTACATGGCATGTGCAAATGGAGAAAATCTATAGTTCTCAAGGTCCAAAAATAATAATGGATGTCCCCTTTGACATTACGATATTGACCTAGGATTGTGGTGGTGGAAATCCAACTCAAACTTTGGTCCATGAATCCATCCTTTGTCGATCTAGTGTCTTGTCCCTACCCATTAGTTGTACATGACATCACTTCGTGAATATATCATTATTATGTCTCCTGTGATAATTGGGTTCAAAAGAAAATGCTTCACATTGAGAAAACTACAAGGTATGATGATGAAATAGAAGTAGACATGTACGTCTGGTTTGAAAGTGATTATACCAGCCCCGTTTATTTCTCATTTTTCATCCACAAAAAATGAAAAATATGATCGTTATCTATCACATCAATACATCAATTTTGAATTTCCATCTCTTGTGTGTGGCCCAATAACGACTATATTTTTCACACATTCTTGAAAAAAAAAACACTTCTTGAAAAATTACTTTCACACATTTACATAAATGCTCGATTTAATTTGAAGTTTAGATTAGATCGTCTTCTCGGATGGTTTAGTTTATACATGATTACATACGCACTTAGTCAAATAAAATTTACAAACGAATTAATATTTCATGCATACGAGTATGTATCGCACATGTTGCAATTTGTACATGATTTTTTACAACTTTGTGATGTATTTTTTATTGAAATATTTCAATAATTTGCATATATATAGTGTTACGTTTTGCCCCCACATAGAGCACGCTTAGATACCACCTAAGATCTTCCATCCAAGTGGAGCTCCTGGGGCGTCGCGCATGATCGCCTATCCGCGTCCCACCTCGTGTCACCTCATCCGTTGATGACCTTGCTGAACCTCAGCAAACCTAGACCAAAGCAACCAGCCAGTCGTTCCAAGACAAGGTCCAAGGTCATTAGTCCCAGTGTCATTTCCTATGAGACGACGCAAAGTATTAAGGACCGCAACTATGCTTAGTCCCTTGACCACTTGTAGCAGATGTTTATCCAACTTTAATTGCACTTTGTTAAATTGCTTTAAGTTGTAAGGTGTGTTTGATCGATATCATTGAGAAAAGAATGTATTTTAAATAGTGATATGATGAGAAATTTGCAGTTAAAAAATAAGAAAAATTTATTAATGTGATGGAAACTATTATTTTATTGGAAAATGTGTGGTTGAAAATAAATTATGAAATAATGTATTTTGAAAGAATGTGTGTCAAATAGGAGCATAGTTTCATTTAACTTGTAAAAGAACTTGATGTTTATAAATACTTATTGTGATTCCTCAGCTTTTAAACTTCAACTACTGTTACTTAGATTTTTCTTACTTAAGCTACAATAGGAGGTGGTCAGTATTCGAGTTAAGTTTTTAAGTGTTCGCACCCCTACACTAACAATTGTAATTTACTACTTTCACTAATCAATGAACAAGCTATTTTCAATGCATTCGAATATTTTATTGTGAAGCTTTCTTTAATAGTCTTTTGTTCCAAATCAACATTAGAATGCAAGGAAGGTAGTCTAGTAGAGAAAATTACTGCCGCACCGTGCCCTTTTATGATCTATAAAGATATGCGCCACGTGGTAGTTGGCATCAGAGTTGTGGCTCATATGCAAACTATTGGGTTATGTTTATGTCGTCGATACGCTTTATGTTATGAAAAAATCAAACATTTTTCTAACTTAAGCAAGTAAAACAATATTTTTTTTTTTTTTTTTGATATCCAGGTATCCTAACTTACACCAGACTACGTCCTGGACCACCCTTCTCCGGCTCCTCAGTGATGAGTGGAGGTTAATCGCCGGATATGCTCAAGTTGACCAGGGTCTGTGCACCCTTTATACTCCTGGCCCCAAGAGAGCCTTCCTCCATGGATATTACATCACCAAGCTGCTCCATCCAGGAATCGAACTCCCCACCCTGAGGTTGCAAGCCCAGCAGTGCCCATCCTTTGCCAACTTGGATGTGCCCCGAGGGGCAGTAAATGAAGTTGGATAATGTTTTGGGAAATATTTTGTGCCTGTTTGGGTTTCATTATAATTTACTTATGATTTGAAGTAAAAGTAATTCAATAATTTTAACCACTCATTCACAAGTCACGATTACTATCCAATTATTAATCACCCGTCATAATTTCATTATATTTTTTCCCAAACAAACACTACTTTTTTAGGTTATATGAAAATTACCCTTGTTACGATATTAGGGTGATATCTAAACCCGAGCCACTGGATCCGTAAGTGTCGCAAGGCCCAATTCACACTGTATTCGAGCATCAGTTTACGCAATTATGTCAAAATGACTCCAGCGGGCAGTTGGAATAAAGACGAATGCAGAAACAGTAAGTCACTAGTTCTTTGCTGACAAATGTGAAGGAAACTTGCAGCAAATGAACTTTGCCATAATGTAGTACAAATATGAAAATTGAAATCCTAAATTTGGACCAATGGGAAATAATTTCTGCTAATTTGAAAACTATTAAAAGATCCTCAAGTCCGCAACTCAAACATAACAAGACTGCTTCGTTCTTGTCGTGGAGCTCAGAACTTCAACTTGTGCCGTTGCATCATAACCTTAGCTTTAGTTTCTTTCCGTGGAACTTCTTGTTTGTTGGACGTGTTCTTGATGCTCATTATAACGTGAACAACTATTTATGACTAAATTCTGAGCTAGTCCTGATATCATTGTAGGAAAAGATTTTTTGTTTAGTAGTGGGATTGATTATCTCTAAACATTTTCTAGTGATTATTACTAGATAATCGATTGTATACCAAAAGGTAGATATTACTGCTAGCTATACCTGTACGAGAAGGTCGTCCGCCAGCATCTGTTGCAGCTCCACCTAAAGGTCTCACTTCTCAGTATGCAGCTTGGAAAAACACGAAGGACCAACCAATTTTTGGAATCTTTGAAAGCTGAAGGTGAAATGATTGTTGAATATCTGAGATCAAATGTTGGTCTGTCCAAACCACTTGCTCCACCACCAGTGATCCTATCATGTTTTCTGTTGAAGAAAAGCTTCATGTGACTTTAAAACAGGATGGTGGCATAGGGAACTTTTCATACAGGGCACCCTATCACTCCAAATACTCAACCAAGATAATGAACTCATCCAATTTCAGGTTCACCATCTCTCTTTTTTTCCTGACTGCCCTTGCTGCATATTTAAACTTGTTTGCTTGTAGTTGTGTTTATTATTATGATCAGTTTCTTTGCTCATATTCCGTTACTTTATGTACGAGCATTTTTTTTATTTATTTATGTTCAGACTGAAACTTGCTGCAATCTAGGAATTCTATTTAGTACAAACCCAATATCAATAAGAAATTGTTTTCTAATGAAAATTTTCGGGGTCCCAAGTATCGAAATGGGTCATTTCCTACTGATCAAGCCGACAATGGAGTTGAAGTGCAGAAATGCAAAGTGCAGATGAGTCACTTACGCCATTGCCAAGTGAGCTTGGTTTTTATTATCAGCCCACCTCCAACATAGTGAACTGATTTATGGTTTTTGCGGCTTTGTCATTTATGTGTTTTACATTTTTTTGTCGCAGTAGAGTGTTGACCCTCTGTTTCTGGGAATGAAACCTGTGAACATGGAGATGGAGCTTCATCAATGTTTAATCTACACAGTGTTGTGATTTCTGTGCTCTTCCGGTTCTAAGAGAGGCACGGGTGGACAGCATACTGATGGGGAGTCGAGGTACGGTTCTATTTCCATCTTTTATTCTTATGTTTCCATAACAAAACGTCAAAACTTAACATTGTGTCTCGTCTCATTCATTTGTGGCTGTGACAGCTTTGAATGATATGCATGAAGTTGCACACTTACTGTGTGCCGTCAGTAATCCAAAAGGATTCCATGCTGTACTATTTCGTGTCATTTTGGATAATACAACATTTGCCCAACATGGACACTGACATTCTTATGAAGAGGAAAGGACTTTGATGAAAATTTAATTTAATATGTCGAATTTTAGTGATTGCTGATTGAGGGAATGATCCTACAATCCATTTGATATTCGAATTTTGCTGTGGATCTATGGAATTTGTTGTTCCTTGGTGGATACATAAGCATTTTTCCAATTTCTGTGCGTTTTACTACATGCACTTTCAGTGATCTAAATGTTTCTTCCTGCCCTATTATAGGATCTTTGCCATTATCATGCTCTCGATGGGATATGTTTATCTGATAGATTTTTGCTTTGGCCTCTTCTACAATTCTACATTTCACTGATGAATTATTTATACACTATGGGTTCTAATTCCTGCTTACCAGTAAGTTGACCGCTGTGTATTAGGATAGGATTACTCATTTTTAAAGTACTTATTGTTGGAAAAAAATAAATAAATTGAAGGGCTAACTTTTGCATAAATTTTGAGTAAGACCCGTTTGTTTATTTTGGAAGACCACAATTAATTTGTGTTCTCCTCCGTGAGAACATTGAAATCATATATTTATTTGCCAAAAATGATGCTCGGGTGAGTGAAAAATTGGAGTTCAAAGTGATGAATTAGAAGAGATTTTGTGTATACAAGGGAGGAAGATGACTAAATAAACTGGTGACATATGTAAATTGCTACTTCATTTTTTGGTCTCAAATAACAAATTTAATACATTAACTTCCACGAATTAAACGATAAATTGGCCTTTTCCAGTATGAGAATAATCGTTTTAGCACTACGAGCAATTTTTGAATTAATCTATTTGTACCAAATTTGTTGACAAAGATAGTTGACAAACTTAGGTGTACGGTTTGGATGAATTTTAATTGACGGATGAGATTGAATTGGCCACTATCTTATTATTTATTTCTTTATATGTTTTAGTTATTGTCCATTATACCATTACCTTTATATTTTAATTGTTTTTCCGCATTTTATCCATATAATTGGTATCAGAGCCTAGTAACCAAACTAAAGAAATTTTTTAAAATGAATAGAAAAGATAAAATGATTTTAGAAAAATTACAAAATATTAATATTTTAACTAATACTAATCGAATTAAATTACAAGAATTAGCAACAAATTTAAGTATTAAATATAAATCTCTAAGTGAAGAGATAAAACAAGTAAATAGTCCTCAACATTTAGCAGAAATAAAAAATAAAGGATTACAAATATTAGTAGATGAATTTTCTGAACATGAAGAAGAATATATTATTATAAATCAATTTTTAGAACAATATAATAATTTTACTCAACCTTTAGGAGAAACGGATATTTTAAACCAAGATGTTTTAACTCATATAAGAAATATCGAGACTAATTTGGAAATAATATTAAAATAGGATCAAAAATCCTATATAAACAAATTGAATCTAAATTTAAAGAATCAAAATTTAAGGATTCTTATATTTCAATTGAACCACCTTTACCGACATATGTTACAGAAGAATTAGAAACTAAATTCTATGAAGCCACATGGGAAGAATTAGAAGCTTATAAACAGAGTTTAGAACAATTAGCTATTCAAACTGAAAATATTTATATGAATGATCCACCCAAAGAAGAAACAACTGAAATTAATACTCCACATTTAAATCAACAAGTTGCAACACAAACATTAGTTGGAGAAACAAGTAATAATTGGACTCAAGTCAAGTCTGATGACTGAAATTTTGAATGGATGAAAGAACATGGAATAATAGAAGAACGAGAAAATTACAATTTTAGAAAAGGAGTTAGAACTACATCAATCAAGCCTATACACCTTAGGGATAATAATCCAGTTAAATTATTTACTAAACAAATTCCTACAACAGGAATATGGCTAGATGTTGATGATAACAATAATAAAAGTGAAATTATTGACTCATGGGCAAAAGCTACTGATTTAGCGGTTGCTTTTCATAAATGGAATATCACTCAAACATACAACTTTATAATCCACACCTTTAGAGGAATCACTTCAGATATCTAGAGAAGAACTTCTGAAAAAACTAAAAATCAAATTAAATATGGAGAAAAATCTACAACTATTATAGATAGCAATGAAAGCTTAGATGTTGAAAATTTTAAGGAAATTTTAAAACGAATGGAAAATTTCTTTAGACACTTACTCTTAGGAGAAGTTATACCAGAAACTAAAATAGATATGATCACTCAAGAAGCCTTACAAGTAGAAAGAGAAATAGAATTATTAAAAATCTGTGATGTGTGTGAATTAAACGAATATACTAAGAAATTCGAAAAGATATACATCAAAACATCTAAATCCATAAAAGAATGGAATCTATCAGAAGAAGATAAAAAAACTACTCAATAGACATTTTCTTAAACTGCCTTGGCCATGGGGTCAGAAATTATTTGAAGATTACGAAACTTATTGGAATAAAATAGAATGAGAAGATCCTAATCATAGAGCTGATACCTTAGAAATGAGAACTTCATTCGTTAAAAGAAAAATATCAGAATGATGTAGAAAATCTATGTATCAACACTTATTTAGAAAATAAGGTAAGAAAGCAAGTTTATGTTGCTATGGAGAGATAACAGCAGTACCACAATTTGGTTGTCACAAACCATCTAAGAAATCATACTATAAAAAGAAATTTAAGAAATATCTTAAACCTTAGAAGAGAAATAAAGGATTTAAAAGCCATAAGAAATATTTCAAGAAGAAAAAGTTTTGGAAAAAGGAATATAACCAACATAAGAAACCTCAAAAGAAATGTAAAGAAGAATTTTATAAAAAATGTAAATGTTTTACATCTAATGAAATAGGACATATATCTCCCAACTGTCCTAATAGAAATAAAAGAGAAAATGTTAAAGCTATTAGATTAATGGAAGAAATAGAATCTAACTCAGATTATGAAATAATCGAAGACTTAGACGAATTATCTGAGACAAACTCAATCTATGAGCATGATATAGAAGAAATTGAAGAACTAGAGTTTGAACAAATTTACATGAATCAAGAAATTATGGAACCATTAAGAATACTTTAGATAATGAAGAAGGAACTTCACAAACAGTTATGTTTGATGAAGAAATATATGGAGCCATAAAAGAAAAACAAATATGTTTAAAAGATAAATATGTTTTTGTAAGACCAATATTACTTTGGTTTAACAAAAACAAATATGATGAAGTACCTATTAACATCGAAAATGTTAAAGGTAGCACTACTATACCTCTAATAATCAGAGAATTGGTTAATAAAGAATTAGTTAAGATAAAACTCTCAACTAGAGAAAGATTAAAAAATATTGTGATTGGAGGAGTACAAATCATGGTTAAATGATACTTTAGAGAATGAATGGATATTCATATATAAATGTACTTGATGGATAACAGAATACTTCATGATCATATGGATCCTTTATTAGGAGTTGTATCTGGAAATCTAGTATATAAGAAAATTATATTTACTATAAGACCTGGATTTGCCATGTTTTTATTAGATAAAAACTTAAGTCTAGGATTAAATCTATATCATAAAATAGATAGATTAATTATGCCACCAAGAAGTAAAACAGTAACTTTACATTGTAAAGTTTTATATGCTTTTACTACTACGCACCAAAAAAAGATCAATAAAGTCTCAGGAGACTTCATACAAATCTATGAAGATTTTAAAGATTTAGCGCAATTTACACCGCCAAGAATGTTAAGTAATAATAACATTTCATTACGACAAGACATATTGCTTGATTTTCATCAACAATTTAGAAGAATAGACAATAATGTAGGAAATCAAGGATTAGTCACCTTAAATACCTCTGGACAACTTCTTGTTAGAATGCCTAGCAGAAGAATAGAAAGAAATATCAGTATTAGAGAACTTTCAAGCTCTAGTAGACCATCTATAAGTAGAAATTATCCAATAATGACTAGAAATAGTATTGATATTGATCTTAGAACGTGTAAGGAAGATAATTTCCTTATCCTAACAGAATATATCAATAATCAAAATAAATACGAAAAAATTATAACCCTTATTAATACAGGAGTCAGTACTAGTCACATAGAAGCAGACTTAGTAGAACATTTAACAGAAGAGAATTTACCACAAGGAATAACTCATACCGATTATCACGGAATTAAATACGAAATTAAAACATTTGTTAATCTCGAACTAAGTTTCACAGATATAGAAGGAGAACGATTTAAACTAAATCTTAAAATCCATAAAGATTATAAAAAAGGAAAAGATATTAGTCCAATATTACTTGGAATGAACTTTCTTGAGAAAGTCTCACCATTTCATATACAAAAGAATACTCTACAAATAACTATAGAAGGCAAACAAAAAATGATTCCTAGAATTACTAAAAACAAAGAACCAATTTATATGATACAAGGAATCAGATCAATCAAAACTAGTATACTTAGACCATATATTGAGATAACTCTTAACTTACCAGACTATTGTATGATAAAATTTTATGCCATAATTGATACTGGATCAGGTATTTGCCTATGTAAAAGAAATGTGTTCCTAGAACATTATTATAAAAGAGATTATAAGAAAACAACTTATGGTCAAATAGCAAGGGATATTGTAGAAATCTATAGAGATTTTGTAGAAAATGTTCCTATCATTATAGGAAATAGAGAATGTTTTATTCTTAGAATATATGCAACAAATAAAATTGGATGTAATATCCATTTAAGAGAAAATTTTATCTATACATATAGCTCATTTACACAATATAAGGATAGTTTTGAATTTACTACACCTTGTAATCACAAAATTAAAACACCAAAAATATATAAAGCTATTGGAATTGCACATCAACATATTCGCCATAGACCTAGACATTAGAGTTCTGCAGGTAATCATGGTGGATGTTATACAGAAATTAATCAAAAACAAAAAATTCCAGTATTAAGAATCGAAAATTTAGAAGAAGAATTAGAAAAGGTTAAATTAGAACTAAAAGAATGTTATCATAACATCTTCTAGCTAAATGGGATAAAGATAAACCTATGACAACCATTGAACTAAAAATCCCATATGCTAAGATATCAGGAAAACAATTTCCTTATAGCGAAGAAGATAAAAAAAGAATTTGAAATACAAATTAAAGAACTCTTACAATTAGGAGTGATAAGAGAATCAACTAGTTCATATAATAGTCCAACATTTATGGTTAGAAATCATAGTGAAATCAAAAGAGGAAAAGTTAGAATGGTAATTGATTATAGAGAATTAAATTCTAAAATAATACAAAACAGTTATAAGATACCAATAAAAGATTTGTTAATAAAACAAATACAAGGAAGTAAAATATATTCTAAATTTGATTGTAAACGAGGATATTGGCAAATAAAATTAGATGAAACCTTAAAACCTTTAACTAGTTTTACTACCCCTAATCCATTAGGACAATTCGAATGGAATGTTATACCATTTGGATTAATGAATGCACTTGTAATATTCCAACAAAGAATGGATAAGATTATTAGACTAATAAAGAATTTTTGCATTGTTTATGTAGATGATATTCTTATTCATAGTAAAAACTTAAAAGAATATATTGAACATCTTAAGAAGTTCAACTATATTGCTAATAAGTATGTATTAGCCTTATAAAAAAGAAAAGCAGAAATAGCTAAAAACTGAAATTGAATTTTTAGGATATATTTTTACAGAAGAAAAAATACTTCAACAACCTCATATTGGTAAGAAGATTATAGAATTTTCAGAAGTGATTAGAGACAAAAAAGAACTGCAAAGCTTTATCGGATTATTAAATTATTCCGGAAAATTTATAAAAAATTGTGCTAAATATAAAGTCCACTTTACCAAAAAAACTTTAAAAATGAGTTGTATGGGAATGGACACAAGAAAATGTAGAAATTGTAAACAAAATTAAGAAAATTTGTGAAAATCTACCTGAATTAAATATTTTAAATGAAGAAGATTTCTTTATTTTAGAAACCGATGCCTCTCTATTACACTGCGGAGCAATACTTAAAAGAAAAGAGAACCATAAAGAGTTTCTTTGTAATCCATTGTGTAAATGCCCAGAAGAGCTTGTTGATAATACTTCAGGCACATTTAAAGATGCCGAAACCATGTATATTATTAATTGTAAAAAATGTTTAGCAGTTAAAAAAGGAGTAGCAAAATTTGAACCATACTTACTACCTAGAAAATTTCTTATTAGAACAGATAATATTCAGATAAAACCATTATTAACAAATAAACTTGAAACTAGTGCAGTGAAAGACCACTTATTAGAATGCAAATGTGGTTTGCACCATTTAAATTTATATTATCCATATTAAAGGAAAAGATAATTTTATTCCAGATTTCTTAACCAGGAATGGAGCAAATCGAGAAGGAACTCGAAGCATTGAAGTTCAATACGAACATAAAGATTGCTGCGATAGAGTCCAAGATAACCTTGATGGAAATGGCTGCTGTAAAGCCAATATCTGAGAAAGCCAACAAGGTTATATTATCTGAAGGCCCTGTTGCCAATAATTCTGAAGGCTTTTATGCCATTATTGAACCAGAAGCATTGAAGCTTCATAAACTTTCAGTTAAAGAGAATACTACCTTGTCTCCCTCACAGGAGAAAATATTTACAAAGAATAGTATCTCCATACCAGAGCTTAATATCTCAAATATCATCAAAGACTGTAACACTCATGGTGTTATGGATATCAAAAATAAAGACGATTTTATGCTTGCATATGTATTGTTCAATCTAGCCTGCTGCAGGTTCACCAGTCTAGGAGGATGGATGAAAACGCTAACATATGGAACCTACAACAAAGTTAACCTTTATCCAGGAGCCCCAACTTATTGGGTTCGTGCTCTTTACGAAATGGGAAATATAATTTGTATTTACCCATCAGAATCTTTAAAAGAAATTTCTTTGTTACCAAAAGAAGTAGTCCGAGCTATTGAAAGGCATTGCCAAGTTCTTAAACATAAGAACATATATATCAGGTTTTTCTCTGCCTGTCCCGAATGGGATAATGAAGAAGATAGACTACTACCAGTTAGCCATGTCATAAGGATTGCCACTACTTCCAAACATCTTCAGCCTGAGAAGAGTGAAGTCCATGAAACTACACCAGAAGATATTATCAAGATGACAACCTTCCATAGAGCTAGGGATATAAGGAGCAATTTGAGCATATCCAGAAAGTTATTGAAGAAAATCAGAATATTTGGGTGTATAAATCACCAGACTACTTGATTTACAGCAAAGCAATGCCACCCACTAAACAAGAAGATTGGCACTATCTTGATTTATGGTGTGATCCTATTTTTGAAGGTGACGCTAGTGGAACACAGAAGACAAAAAATGAGCCGTGTAAACAGTTTTGGCGTTATCCAAACTATAAGTGCGAGTGCTGTAGCAATGAAGAAGATAGCTCACCAATCTCACTAGATCCAGAAGAATTTCCGGATGAATGGTTTGAATCTCATATGGAAAAGTAAAGGACCCCATTTATCACTACTTTATCAGATTTACTTTGATAAAGAAAAACTGTGGGGTTTCACCTCAAATAATTTTCCATACTAAGACAAAGAACTTTAGGCCACAGTAAGATTCTCATTATCTTACACAGTAACACCACAATAATGAAGGACAGCTGGAGAACTTTTTGAGTCTATAAATAGAAGACTAATTCTTAGAAGAAGGCATCCCATCCTTAAGCAAAAAACTATCTTTCTCTCTAGTTTTTCGAATCTTGTAACCATTTCAGTTTCTCTCTTTCATTTGAAGCTTGTAATAAGGTAATCTCTATGGAGTTCTAATCTCTTTAGAGAAAGTACCAAGATGTATGTATACCAATATGTATTTATACTCTTATGTAAGAGATATTAGTGTGATGTGTTTATGAAATCCAAGTTGTTTGAAAATACCGTCTTTCTATTCTTGTTGTTTTCTCAAAAACTCTTATCTTACTTATACTCCAATGGTGAGAACCTTGAGGGTTGTGCAAGTATCTTGTTGCCTTTTAGCCGTGTGTTGGCGTTTGAGGCGTTGTTAGAGAAAGCCATTAGAACCCTGTTACCTTTCAAGGTGATGTTTTAACAAGGAGTTGAAAGGAAAACTGTGATTCCGTGTGATCCATTGTGAGATATGCAAAAGAGTCAAGAGAAAAATAATAAGAGTGCGGAAGTCGTGTTAGATCATAACCCACTTTCTTAAACTCAGAAAACATCGATCACTTATATCTGAGAATATAAACATACAGGAGCAAGCTCGAGGGAAATCTCGTTGATATTATTCTGACTTTACCTTCTGTTTCAATACTGTAAGATCTTTCTTATTTATGTTAAATACTTGCATTAATATTTGCACTTATGATATTTATGAAGTTTTAGTTACTATCATTCAATATTTAGAAATTAATTGTGACAGGAAAAGAGAAGAAATTAAATCATTTTATACTGTGTTTGATTATTTTCTGAAAAATAGTAGAAATATATCTGTGCCTTTATATTTTACAGAAAATATAGTCAGAATTAATAAAGAAATTAATAAATTAGAAAAGAAAATTAGAATATTAAACGATTGTTTTGATAAAAAAATATATTGATAAATACGAGTATAATTGGCTTTTCTATTTATTAGGAGAAATACATCAAACTTATCCTATATTGGGAATAGAAAACCTTGATTTAACTAAAGAATAGAAGGACTTTTTAGTCTTTTAATTCCTACCACATCACTTTGTAAACCTAGTTTGTCAAGCCACTTTGTACAAGTAATATGATCGGCAATTTTTTCTTTTGCGTCACTTTTTGGCTTCATTTGTACACAATTTCCAATAGGATTATTTGAGCATAGGCTCTTTTTATGAAGGCCATGAAATTTTGCACATGACATACTTCAATGCATTGTTTAGGTAGTTTTTGACCAAGAAAGTTGTTGCTGATCGCCAAAATTTGACTTCAACAACCTAATATTCAAATCTTTTTTTTTTTTTTCAAGAATGTGACAGAATTGTTTGAATTGCCACATTAGGTATGCACTGGTAATCGTGCATTCTGCCCACTACTAGGCAGATTTTGACGCCATTCCCACTAATTTTATAATTATTCGACACTGACTTGTTTTCACATATGCACATGTACTCCTAGATGATAAAATTCTGACAAAAAATTGTGCCCCCATCTCCATCAGTGACACTATAAAATTCAGCAAGATTTTACCCTAAAGCATCTTGAAATTTTTCGTTCTTACTTTCCATTCAACATCTTTTGTTACTACTAGGCCCCACACATTTGTATGTATATGCATGCTCCTCTTCTTCCTTCACGGGAAATTGCTGTAGTCTGTAGATATATAGTGGATACAGCCCCACCACAAATTATCACTATATATCATTCTGAGCCAAGAAAAAGCGTCCAAAAGCAAAAGAAATGAATGGTTATTCCAAAACCAGATACTTGAGCACCATAGATTCATCATCTCTTCTTTCTTCCCCTCAAGAAATCCACAAACCCAATCTCAACACTAGCCCAAATCACAGTTTGGAATCAGGGATTAAAACCCATGATTTCTCTTCAAATTTGGAGGATGAAAATGCCATTAGAAAGAAGTTTGGTGCATTGAAATTGAACAGAAACGGTTCAATTTCTTCTTCATTTCAACTGGGCTCAAAAACAGAAAGTTTACAATCTGCAGTGAAAAGGGCTTTCTCATTGAGAAGATCTTCATCTATTTCAGAAAGATATTGCAGGATCCATGACCAGCATGTTGCACTAGCTTCTCCACTTGATGATGACCTTGAATCTGTCAGTAACAGTAAGAAAAAGAAAAACAGTGGTGGCAAGATCTTGAAGGCCTGTAAGCGCTTTTTTGGACTCTAGTTATAAGAGAGAGAGACGTGTCTTTTTTTTTTTTACAATAATGAATGAATAATGAACTTGATTTTACTAGTACATCTCAATTTGTTTTAGAAACAGATTTTGAGGGTATTTTTGTCAGATTATTCTCTTTTCAGCGTTGTTTTTCCTCAATTTAGTATTTCCATTTGGTCCAATAAAATGATAAGCCTGCTGCCATTCTCGCAATCGTAAAGGATGTTTAAGGAGCATTCAAGTTACACGTATTATATAGAGAAAATGGATTATAAAATTGGATACTTGAGAGAGAGACGTTAGTTGTTCCTCTAGCTTATTCACTGTATTTGTAGACTAAGAACTTGGTACAAAGTAATGTTTCGTAGCCCCATTAGGATTGCAACTCCATTGACGTTAAATAACATTACTTCACTTGTACATTATAGTTTACGCATAAGCATAAAAAGTAAACACAACTACTTGGGCAAAGTACATGTGCTTTGACTTATTCTATATAAAGTAAATGTTAGGACACTAAAAAACCTTTGTTTTGTTCCATATAAAGTAATATACTACCATTTGAACCAACAGTGGAGAGAATTGATTTGATTAATCAAATAAATTAAATTACACCCCCATTGAATTCGAGTCCTAAACAGATCTGTCAGAACAAAACATTGTACAAGGAGCTTTATTGAAACATATTTGTAGCTCTCAAGCATATGCTCCTTCCGTACAGTCACTGAATCGTGCTTTATATCTTTCTTTCTTTCTTGTTTCCATTAACATAAAGGCTAAAATAGAGCTCCAACTATAGAACAATATAGGGTGCCAATATACGTCAACTACTCAGGTTCAGGCGCGACACTTCAGTCGGCACAACCCATACTCGTCTCGCCCTTACAACCATGCTGTATTGGTATCTGATATATGCGTCGTGGGCCAACTCACGCGACCATATATATTAAAAAAGAAAAAGAACCTAATCAAATTTATTCAAAAATAATTCAAGACGATGAACATCTGTCAAATTTAGAAAGGAAATATCAAATCCCCGTAGAAAAGCCCCACCTCAAATTTCGTAAAATAGTCTCCATTTTAGTCCCCTTTGAGCTGAACATCTGTCAAATTATGACACGATAAATCCATTTAAAATCAATCAAGGAGTGCATTTCAAACCTAAAGGAAAAATTGAATGCAAAATTTATAGCAAATTGTCATATGCAGCATCCCAAACTGTTCAAAATTACAATTAGACGCACCTGGGGGCTGATAGAATCCAGTTCGGCTTAGAAACCTATTTAAGCACTTTCAATCTCTGTCAATACCTAAATTTCCTCCACCCCTCAATGATTAACTCAAGACAAAAATATGCCTTATACATGATGGAAGGAAAAAAAATTGAAAGTCGGGACAATGACAAAGCTATGTATCGATTCCCATGCTACCTCACTTGCTGTCTGTGAAATCTGCATCAATGACGTCTCCTTCGGGTCCCTTGTCTGATGATTCCGAAGGGCCTGCTCCACCACCGGGAGCTGGGCTGGTACCAGGAGCTGCACCGGGTTGATTGTATAGGGACTGGCCAAGCTGCATCACTTCCTGATTCAGGGCTGTCATAGCATCCTTTATGGCTTGGGTTGAGTCTCCTGAGATAGCATCCTTAAGCTCTCCAAGTTTAGCCTCGACCTTCTCTTTGACGGGGGCAGGAACTTTATCCCCAAGTTCCTTCAACTGTTTCTCTGTCTGGTAAACAACAGAATCGGCTTGATTCTTGGTGTCTATGGCATCTCTCTTCTCCTTGTCTTCCTTGGCAAACTTTTCAGCTTCTTTGACCATTTTCTCTACCTGCAAAATTACAAATTCAACATAAATCAAATGCAAATGGTCTTTCTGTAACAAAATCAAACCCCCTTTAACAAACAGTGTATACTATAAGTGCACCCTCATATGGTGGCAGCTTCCTCAATATGGTCATCCACTAACTACTGCAAAGGAGCCATATATTTCATGGGAAAATGATCTAATTAAAACTCAAATTATTAGCCCATCACCGCTCAGTACCCAAAGGCATGCAGTTGCATAGAAGTTTATGTTGGTTAACATATCATCAAAAACTCATACCTCATCGCTAGGTAATGTGCTAGCACCAGTAATGGTGATATCTTGCTTCTTTCCAGTTCCTTTGTCAACTGCAGCAACTGAAAGGATGCCATTAGCATCAATGTCAAATTTGACTTCAATTTGAGGAACTCCACGTGGGGCAGGTGGAATCCCGTCGAGTCGGAAGCTGCCCAAAGACTTGTTGTCCCTAACAAATTCTCTCTCGCCTTGAAGGACATTAATTTCCACACTTGTCTGACCATCAGCAGCCGTAGAGAACACTTCTGATTTTGAAGTGGGCAATGTTGTATTTCTTGGAATAATCTTTGTCATCACACCTCCAAGAGTTTCCAGCCCCAAAGACAATGGCGTCACATCTAGAAGGACAATATCACTGACATCTCCAGCCAAAACACCAGCCTAAGCAAATAAGGTAGATAAGCATTAAAAAAAAAGTGACCTATAAAAACCATAGGTGTTCAATAAAGCTAGAAGTGGGAATATAGGGAACCTGGACAGCAGCTCCAAGGGCCACAACTTCATCAGGATTGACTGTAACGTTGGGGTCTTTTCCAGTCAGTTTCTTAACAAGTTCCTGAACAGCTGGAATACGGGTTGAACCACCAACTAGGATGACCTCATCTATATCACTAAAAGAAAGTTTTGCATCCCTCAAGGAATTTTGGACTGGTGTTTTCAACCTTCAAAAGAAAGATAAGACCTTTGAGTCTCTAACATGAGCTTTCAATAAAAAGGAGACAATAACTTAAAAAGTTGATAACTGTCTTAAAAGATGCTTTCAACTCCCAATACCTGTCAAGCAAATCAGAGCATAATTCCTCGAATTTAGCTCGGGTAAGAGTGGCTTCGATATGTTTGGGGCCATCTGCTGTGGCAGTAATGAAAGGCAAGCTAGGCAATAGAAAGAACGCTACTCAGTATAAATGCAAGCACGAAATTCCAAAAGCAGTTGTAAAACTACAAACATACCTAATATTAGTCTGCGTTAACGATGATAGTTCCATTTTAGCTTTCTCTGCTGTCTCGGTCAGACGTTGAAGAGCTTGTTTGTCCTTCAAAAGATCAATTCCTTCATCTTTCTTGAAATTTGTAGCAAGCCAATCAACAATTCTCTGGATGATAGTACATACATGTGAAGGAATAGAACAATCGGAAAATCTCGTAAGAAACATGAATGAAAAGGTAAGTTATAACTCCAGTAAGTAACAAGTTATTTTGAAAAATCTGCAAAAGGAATACAGACCTTATCGAAGTCATCACCACCAAGATGTGTATCTCCAGAAGTAGACAGCACCTCAAACACACCATCACCAACCTCAAGAACTACAATAACAGGAATAAAGATAAAGCATTAAAACTTCAGCAGCACAAAATGCGATGCTTTTAAATCTAAAATTGTTTAAAAATATTAAATCGACAATCAAGTTGTACATTACAGCATATGAGAAAATATATAGACTAAGGTCCAAAAAGGCAGTAACTGTTAATTAGTGCAAAGGTTCAGGAAACACTTGGTACAAAGGTTCCAAAACTATAGCATACTTGTACTATTTAAGGGAGTACCAGAATAGTGTAAATCAGAAAAGGCAGTCTTCATACCTGAAACATCAAATGTTCCACCTCCGAGGTCAAAAACCAGAATGGTCTCATTACTTTTTCTTTCAAAACCATAAGCCAATGACGCAGCGGTGGGTTCATTTATAATCCGGAGAACTTCTAAACCAGCAATACGGCCAGCATCCTTGGTCGCAGTCCTCTGAGAATCATTAAAGTAAGCAGGAACTGTGACGACAGCTTTAGTAACCTTGTCGTTCAAGAACTTTGATGCATCATCCACGAGCTTTCTCAAAACCTATAGGAGGAAGATAAAAGAATCATTAGATGAACTTCATACGATGTGGACGACAATCAAGAACGTGCAAGAAGATCGTCCCTGAAGAACCACCTTTCTACAAAATAAAATAAAACTGTAATAAATCACCTTATCAATTAAGTGCGAACAAACATATAAATCAGATGCAATATGCCTCAGTTTTTGTATGCACCACTAGATGCAAAAAACTACGGAGTTGAGCAGTAAGCCTGGAAGGTGCAGTGATAATTGATTTTACAGAAGGACCTCTTAAAAGGTAAAATCATATGCCCATCATATATTTCCTTCTCTTTAAGACTAATATCCAGTGTACAAGCATACACTTTCGTGCTTACATTTTTTGCATATCATAGTAAGCAGATATGTCGACCACGGTCCACAGCGAATCCTGTTAAAGGTCTCAGAAACAGAACTGGCCAGTTAACTTCTCAATTGAGACCTATTACTATCGCTACAGCCACTGTGGCAGGTCAAGATCAAGGGCACTCACAATCTACTAGGAAGCAGTGCAGTTTTTCAAATACCAACATCATACAGCCCCTTTTCATTTTTTATTTTATATATTGTAATGTAAATTTGTGTTTATAAATTCCAGCGTGCAGGCTATGCATACAGCTGTACAAAACCAAAAAATAATTCCGGACATGCCAGCTTGGGTTTCTAACACGTTTCGATGACTTGTCGGTGTATCTCAAAAATCAGATTTAATTTTACAGTAAAACCGTATTAAGTGCAATTCATTGTTGCAGATGTAATGTGAAATAAAAATTTTATTGCACTTAAATCCTTATCAACTCCGTGATCATCCACTTCAATGAACAAACTAACGTTCATCACCTATACAGTAATGCTATTTGTACACAATTGCGTACACATTGATGACATGGAAGGGAGAGAGAGGGAAAAAAAAAAAGAAAAGGAAAAGGGGGAAAGAGAGAAAAAAAAAAAAGGGAAAGAGAAGAGAAGGAAGACAGTTTATATAATCTACATCACGAATCTGTACTCAATTATGTGCAAATAGCATTACTCTCACCTATATAACTCTAGTCAAAACAAATTGACAAAAAAAATAAAAATGCACCCGTTTATCCAATTCCAATTTTCTGTTTTAAACAAAGAACATGCACATCATTTATGCAAAACCCTTCAACTTTTCAGATTAACAGCAGTTCATGCATAAACTGATACACAAAACTCATATAACAAAACAACAACGCTGTTACTTTCCAATTAGTAACTCAAAAACTAAAACAGACATACATACCCCTGAAACAATAAAAAAATGATGAATCTGTTAAAAATTGAATCTGAAAATGGTAAATTGCAAGAAAAAAAAACGCAGAATTCAAACCATTAGAGGGACCAGAAAACCATACATGAACATTAATTACATGAAATCAATAGTTAAAGCTGAATCGATTAAGTAAATTGCAATTTAAAACACATATACCTGAGCAGATATTTCCTCAGCTGCAAATTGTTTCCCAATGGCAGGGCACTCAAGCTTAACGTTCCCATTCTCGTCCCTGACCACAGTGTACGAAACCTGCTTGGACTCCTCATCCACCTCCGACATTTTTCTACCGATAAACCTCTTGACAGAGAAGAAGGTATTCTCGGGGTTCACCACAGCCTGCCTCTTTGCAATTTGCCCCACCAGTCTATCGCCACTCTTAGTATAAGCAACTACAGACGGCGTGGTCCTCTGCCCCTCAGCATTAGTCACAATGGTCGGCTTCCCTCCCTCCATTGCCGCAACTGCAGAATTCGTAGTTCCAAGGTCAATTCCCACAACTTTTTCCGCGACAACACGGAACGGACTCATACCAGGGTTTCGACGGGAACTGCTTCTGACCCTATTCTTCATTTTGAGTCCAAACGATACCGTATTATTCAGCCTTCTTCCCAAGAATACTGTTTTAGTCGGATTTCTACTAGTTGCACTTGAGGTAGCAAAGTGAGTGGTGGCACCCAAAGCATGAATTTGAGCAGTTGAGGCTGCCATTTCCGTCTTTCTACTCTATCAAATCCTCCTATATATATCCGTGTAAGTATGCGTAGACAGAGAAATGTAGAAGAGCAAGAGTAGGAAACGGAAACCCTAACTAGTACCCTTCAACTTGGTATTGCGAGAAGAAGAAGATAAGGAGGGGTTTATTGTGTCGTGTAGAACGTAGAGTGAGGGGCAGGTGAGAACACGTGGACGGTTATATAAGCATTGATTTCATTTGTGATGGGGATTATTAGCCGTTAGATTGGATATTTATGGGCCTAATGGAATTGATTAACGAGAAATGAGTTCGTGAGGCCAAATCTGAAATTCTGTGGGTCGGATCCAGACCCGCTCATACTAGTTATTAAGAGCATGTTTGACTAAGATTAAAGTCCAATTAAAATTGAAAATATATTCATTATTGTGTCTCACTCGTCTAATAAAAGTCAACAATAACAACTAATTTTTCAATTTTAATCCGATTTTAATCTTAGTCAAACATGCTTTAAATCCTATTTGGTGTAGCAATGAAGTTCCCAGTAGAGTCGAGAGTGGTGACACTGCGTGAAGTACTTCAACGAAAGGAGCCACTTCTGCTGCCTCCTTAAGGTTATGAATCACGATCCCTTCTTCGTAGCTTCCCAAATATCCCTTATGAGTCATGACGACGATCATGTCTGCACCAAGGGACCAGTGGAGAGATACACTACTTAGCTCTCCCCTGCAAGTTGCAAGGAGAACTTGTGCCAGATCAGACTCCAAACGGCCATCAATACTTGTATATATATGAGAGAAGTCAATAATCAAGAAATAATTACAGTAATGATAATCGTCGTTCTATAAGAAGTATATGCAATACTTCTAAGACAAGCATACCCATTTCAGTCAACTCGGGTTCGTAAACATTCTTGTAAATGCACTCAATAGAGCAATAAACCTTACTATCACCTGGGACAGTGTATGTTACGTCAACGTCATGGTACGACGTTAAATGATGCTAATTGAAGGGAATTTGTGGCACAATGATGCAAGTGACCCAATGGGCTGAAATCTTGAAGGCCCAGTTAGCTGAATAATTTGTTTATTACTTGGTGCAAAAGCATGTTTACTGGAATGCTTGAAACCGTGTTACAACTTACCTGATTTTGGACGTCCAGGATGTCGCCATGTGTCTCCTCCAAAGTGTTGGATTGGTGGCCATTAAGTGACCCATTGAAAGGGCTTCTAGGGTTGGATCACTATACACTCGAGATTTTTTCTTTCTCTATTGTTTCTGCGCCGTTTCTAGAGACTTCTCCTTCTTCTCTGATGAAATCAAAATACTCTTTTGATTTCAAGTTATTCTCTAAAACCTGTGTAATCTTGTGTGATTATTGGTTGAGCTGAGTAGTTATTAGTTCTTGTGTGAACTGTTTTAGCGAAGGAGATGTGTTGTGATTCTAGGGTCGAGTCTAAGTGTCTACCCTTTGTAATCTCACTTTGGTTGTGATTTGTACTCTGATAGTGGTTGTTCTTCAGTGATTTAAGCACTGAGTGCTAGATTCTTGGCTTGAGGGCTTTGAATAATAAGATGCGTTATTTTTCACTTTAGTTTGTTCATTTTACTGTTCACTTTGGTTTCAATTTTAGTATATATATTTTGTTGATCTTGAGCTAACCTTTGTGAATCTCCTCCCAACAGTGGTATCAGAGCATCTGGAGGGAATTCTTGATACTGTGTACACTCGATGTTGAAACTGTGACTCTTACCTGAGTTAATCTTCGTGTTTTTTCTTGAAACCCTAATAAGAGGATTTGGTGAGATCCTTTCAGTTTTAAGTTTTCAAGTGAAAATCAAGTTTGATACTCGTTTAGATTTTCTGTCTTGTATTGTTATCAAAACTTGATTCTCGACTCCTTGTAATTCCTTTGTCCAGAAACCCTAAGAGTTGTCTGAAATCTGAAAGTTACTTGGATTTTACTGTCAAGATTCTTTATAATCTTGATTTCTGAAATTATTTCTGCAGTATTACATAAACTTGATTGATTACTGTATATAATTTGCCTATGATTCAATACTGTGATTGTATTGCTGTGGATAAATTGTGTACATTGTGATATAATTCTGAAGTGCTTGCTTTCTGTACTTGCAATTTGTGTACTCTGTTGTGTCCCTTGAGTGGTAATACTTGTTTGATTCTACATTGCAAGTTACTGTTTGGTGTCTGATTGATCTGCATACATCCATTTCATTCATAATTTTCAAAATGACTTCTTCAAAGATTGAAATGGAAGTTTTTAATGGCAAATGAGACTTTAGTCCCTAGCGCCAGAAGATGAAACTATATGGAGTACTGTTTTCTTGCATTTATCTGACAGTGTGATTACAGAAATTGGTGAGATTAAGACTACTACTGAACTTTGGCAAAAATTGGAAACTACTTACTTGAATAAAACCATGCCTAATAAGGTGTATCTTTTAAAACAATTGTTTGGTTTTAAACTGGACCTTTCACTTGACCTTGAAACCAACATTAATAGGTTTAACAGACTATCCCGTAACCTTACCAACTATGACGAGAAACTCTCAAGTGGGCAGTTCGCTATGGTTTTATTGAATTCGATTGGTGATAAATATAAAGATGTTAAAAGTGCAATAGAATATTGGAGGAACATTCTAACCACTGAAGTGATCATTAATGCTTTAAAGTCTAAAGAGTTAGAGTTAAAATCTGATAAGAAAGAGCTTGTTAGTGGCATTAATCTGATGATGAAGTCCGAGTTTAATCCCAAGAATGGTAATTTTTATAAGAAATCTGGACATAAGAAAAATGAAAACTTTAAGAAAAATGAAAACTTTAAGGACAAAAATAAAATGAAGACAAAAAGGAAAATGTGTTTATATTGTCTAGAAAAATGACATTTTATTAAAGAGTGTCCTAAAAGGCTTTATGACTCTAAAAATAAGTCTAAAAATGATGGTATGGCTGCTTTGGCTTATAATGATTATAATATTGATGAAGTTTATGTGGCTGTTAGCTATCCACCTTGTCAATAGTGGATTCTTGACTCTGGTTACATCTACCATATGTGTCCTAATAAGGAATAGTTCACTGTCAAGTAAAAGGTGTAGGAACTATCACATTAAATGTAAAAGGAAATAATAAGTTGATTCTTGGAAATACTAGATATATTCCTGATTTGCGAAGAAATCTGATTTCCTTAAGGGTTTTAGATTACCTTAATTATGACATTGTGATCAATAAGGGATACATTAAAATCTTAAGGGGCTCTCACTTGATTATTGAAGCTCCTAAGAGACATGGCCTATACATTTTACAAACTGAATTTTTTTTGGATTCTACTTCAACAGTAATCTCGGTCCCAAATGACAAATCACTAATATGGCACAAAAGATTGTGCCATATTAGTAATAAAGGTCTTCAGATTTTGAAAAAAACAGGATGTCTTTTGTAAAAATAACATTGAAAAACTAAGTTTTTATGACTATTGCATTTTAGAAAAGCATAACAGATTACTTTTTCTGCTTGAAATGCATAAATCTATCTCCATACTTGAATATTTGTATGCTGATCTTTGGGGACCAACATCTGTAAGCACACATTCTGGTTTTAAATATTATTTGCTAGTTATTGATGATTTTTCTAGAAAAATCTGGACTTTTCTTTTAAAATCAAAATCTGACACTTTTAATATTTCTAAGGAATGGAAACTTTTAATTGAGAACCAAACTGATAAGAAAATTAAAGTTTTAAGAACTGATAATAGTTTGGAATTCTGCAATTATGAGTTTGATGAATTGTGCAAATTATCTGGTATGTTAAGACATAAAACAGTCACACACACACTACAACAAAATGACTTGGCTGAAAGAATGAATAGAACTATTTTTGATAAAGTTATATGCATGTTGTTGTGTTCTCGCCAGCCTAAAAATTTTTGGGGTGAAGCAGTTAAGACTGCTAGTTATCTGATCAATAGATGTCATTCTAGTGCTATAGATTTTAAGACTCCTAAAGAAAAATGGAGAGGAAAACCTGTAGACTTCAATAACGGGAGGGTTTTTGGGTGTGCAGCCTTTACACATCAAACTGAAGGTAAATTGGAAAGTAGAGCCCTTAAATGTGTTTTTTTGGTCTATGGGGAAGGGGTTAAAGGCTATAGACTATGGGTTAGAGAGTTTAAAGGCTATAAGGTCATTATAAGTAGAAATGTGGTATTTAATGAAGATGACGTGCCCTGTTTTAAGTCTGAAAAACAACTGTAGACCTTTTAGAGACCTCTGACCAATCTAAAAATGTGGGTAAAAGGGTTAAGATTAAGGTGGAGCAATCTGGTGATGATTCTCATCAATCTGTCCTACAAAATAATGAGGAACCGAAGCTGAAAATGAACCTGTTGCGATTCCTGAGGTTGATTTAGAGACTAAACAGCCCCTAGTTGATTATCAACTTGTTAGGGATAGGAAAAAAAGGATTATTAGACCTCCAGCTAGGTTTGAAGATGATGTTTCCTTACTGTCCTATCATGATATGATTGAAAAAGAACCTGAATCCTATGAGAAAGCTTTGAGTAGCAAAGATTTCAAACAATGGCTTGCAGCCATACAAGATGAAATGGAGTCTCTTAAACAAAATAAGACATTGATTTTGGTAAAAAGACCTGAGGGTAAGAGGGTTGTGGATTTTAAATGGATTTTTAAAATTAAAAGATGTGAACAAAGTGAGAATGACATAAGATACAAAACTCGATCGGTAGTAAAATGTTTTACTCAAAAAGAAGGGGTTGATTTTAATGAATTTTTTTCACTTGTAGTAAAATTTACTATAGTTAGAGTCATTCTTGTTTTGGCCACCCAATTTAAGTAAAAATTAGACCAATTAGATGTAAAATCTACTTTTCTAAATGGAGATTTATATGAAACCATTTACATGAAACAACCTAGAGAATTTGAAGTGAACAAAAAAGCTGACTTAGTATGCCTTCTTAAAAAATCTCTATATGGCTTAAAAAAAACTCCAAGACAATGGTATAAAAAAATTGAAAATTTTGTACTTGGACTTGGGTTTAAGAGAAGTAATTTCGATACTTGTCTTTATTGCAAGGGAAATGGTGGAGTTAATTCACTTTACCTACTCATTTATGTGGATGACATGCTATTAGCAAATCATGACATAAAGGAGATTGAGGAAATTAAAGACAAACTAAAATCTGAATTTGAAATGAAGGACTTAGGTCCAGTTAGAAAGAGTTTAGGTATGGAAGTTAAGAGAGATGGGAGAGAAGACACGCTAAGTTTTAGCAAAAAATTCTATATTTTGAAATTGATTAGTAAGTTTTCTATAGCTGAATCTAGAAGTGTTTGTGTCCCCTTGGCTAATCATTTTAAACTATCAAAAGATTTATGCCCTAAAACAAAAGAAGAGTTTGAAAGAATGGCACAAGCGCCCTATCCTAATGCAGTTGGGTATGTAATGTACCTCATGGTGTGTTCTAAACCCGATTTTGGCATATTCTATAAGTGTTTTGAGTAGATATATGTCAAATCCATGTGAAACACATTGGGAAGCCATGAAATGGCTTCTTAGGTACATTAAGGGGACCTCAATTTGGGGATTCAGTTTAGAAAATAAGCTGAATGTGTTATTTTGAAAGGGTTTACTGACTCTGATTATGCAGAAGATAGGGATAACAGAAAATCTACTTCATCCTACATGTATATCTTGTGTAATTCTTGCATAAGCTGGAAATCTCAACTTCAAAAGATTGTGATTTTGTCTTCAACTGAGGCTGAATACATTGCAGCCATTGATGCTATTAAGGAAGGAATTTGGTTAAAGGAATTACTTAATGAATTTGGTTTTATTAAAGAAGTTGTTCTTTATTCTGATAGTCAATTTGCAATTCATTTAAGTAGAAATCCTGCTTTGCATAATAGATCTAAGCATGTTGATATTAGATTTCATTTTATTAGAGATGTTATTTCATAAGGTGTTGTGAAATTTGAAAAGATATCTACTAATTATAATCTTGCTGATGTAGGGACTAAGGTACTGCCCTTGAACAAATTCCTGGACTGTTTGACCTTGCTGATCTGTGGATGTATTAAGTGTGCTTATGATGTCCTAAATGTGAGAATGACCACTGATGAATGTGAATCATTGTACCAAGGTGGAGTATGAAAGGAATTTGTGGCACAGTGATGCAAGCGACCCAATGGGCAGAAATATTGAAGGCCCTGTTAGCTGAATAATTGGTTTATTACTTGGTGCAAAAAATGTGTTTACTGGAATGCTTGAAACGGTGTTACAACTTACCTGATGTTGGACGTCAAGGATGTCGCCATGTGTCGCCTCCACGGCCGTTGGATTGGTGGCCATTAAGTGACCATTTAAAGGACTTCTAAGGTTGGATCACTACTCGAGATTTTTTATTTCTCTCTCATTTCTGTGTTGTTTCTAAAGACTTCTCCTTCTTCTCTGTTGAAATCAAAATACTCTTTTGATTTCAAGTTATTCTCTAAAACTTGTGTAATCTTGTGTGATTATTGGTTGAGCTAAGTAGTTATTAGTTCTTGTGTGAAATGTTTTGGCGTTATGATTCTAGAGTCGAGTTTGAGTGTCTACTCTTTGTAATCTCACTTTGGTTGTAATTTGTACTCTGATAGTGGTTGTTCTTTAGTGATTTAAGCATTGAGTGCCGGATTCTTGGCTTGAGGGCTTCGAATAATAAGATGCGTTATTTTTCACTTTAGTTTGTTTATTTTACTGTTCACTTTGGTTTCTGTTTTGGTATATATATTTGTTGATCCTGAGCTAACCTTTGTGAATCTCCTCCCAACACTAATCAACCAGTTCAACCTTGTCCTATAACATTTTGATTTAGCTAAAAGTCAAATTTTTAATAGATTTTGATGGGAGTTAATGAAAAGTGTGATTGAAAAGTTGTGGGTTTCATGAAATGTATGATTGAAAATGAATTCGAGGAGAAATGAATTTTAAAAAATGGGGGCGAACAAGGCTAGGAATCTGGTTCTAGAACCCATTAATCTGGTTCTAGAACCCATTCTCAAACATCATCATGCCAAATTTGGGTAAAAGCATACAATTAAAACGATATCATATCAATTTTTTTAATGACCAGAATTATCGCTATTCTAAATGTTACCTCAAGAAACGAATAAGCAGGAAACGGCATAGGTCGCAGTACAAGTTAGAAACCCAAGAGAAAGGCATGTGGGAATTGTTGGGAAAAAAATCAACTTTCCCACCCAAATCAACCAAGAGAAAGGCATGTGGAAATTGTTGGGAAAAAAATCAACTTTCCCACCCAAATCAACCAAACGCAGCGGAAACACAAAACACGAAATAATTGGACAAAAGAGAAAACAAGGAATTTAACGTGGCTCACCGACTGCTGACAACCACAGGAGAAGAACACTTTTATTGATAAGAAAAATAAATCACTCGTTACAATATTTTTCTCACCCTCACAACTTCTCCCTACACAAAGAAAGAACAACAAACGTGTTTTCTTCTTTTGTATACTCTCTCTCACATGCACACAATATTTCTCTCTATTTCTCCTCACTTTTTCACGTCTCAGAATTCTTCACTCTCTCTCTCTCTGTTTCTTTTTCTCCTCCTCTTTTCACGTCAACTTCAATTGTATATATACCATAAATTATGCCAAAAAGTTACCTAATTACAATTGAACTCTCTTAATTATTTTCCTTATATAATAATACCAAAAATATCTTTTTCCTTTTCTACTTGGTAATATTTCCATAAAGAAAAATACTCCTAATTTAACTTGATCACTTTTTTTTCATTTTCTTGTCAAACAAGAATTCTTTATTCCATAATTATTTTGGTCAATCCCAACAGGAATAAGGGAAAACAAAAATTCTGTACAAGCACGGAGGGAAGCAAGTCATATTTAAGGAACTTAGAATTTACACTGGAAAGGGCCAAAAAAAAAAAAAAAAAACAGGCCATAGAAACTCGAGGGAGTCATAGCGAAATATTAGTTACGATAGGAAAATGCAATCCCATGATGACAGATTGCAGTTCTTCCGTCAATCACCAACTCCTTTATGGTCTTGAGCAGATTCTAAAGGTATGGCATTTTCTCCATGTACCAAAGCAAAGAACGACGCTTCTTCTCCTTCCAAATATTCTTCGATGATGACACAACCACTGGCAGAGCCAAAAACATTTTAACGAGTCAAATGCTTCATACGCGCCTCAATTAGTGTCATAACAACAACGCCTTTCTCGGCAGCCAATCCGTCTGCTTTGACAACAATGGAAGCACCTTGCTCTTTGGAATATGCTTTTGCGGCAGATGGGTCCGTAAATGTTTGATACTGCACCAATCAAGTATAAATAAGGTAGATATATATATATATATATATATATATATATATATATTTCTTCATTAGTAAATGAGACCTCAGCTGTTGGGATTTCACATTTGTCGCACAATATCTTCATTAAGTTCTTCGAACCTTCCAAAGCAGCAGCCTTTGAAGAAGGACCAAAAAGTAGGAATTCCAGCTTTAACAAGATCATTAGCTAGACCATCAACAAGAGGAGCCTCCGGCCCCACCACTCCCCACTCACGGCAAAAGGCAATTACTGCCAAGCTGTTGGTGATATCAATATTTGTTATACAAGTTACATCTCCTGAATTAGAGATTCCAGCATTTCCAGGGCCGCAGAATACAGCATCGCAAGGAGACGGTTTCAAGGCATAATATAGGGCATGCTCTCTTCCCCCTCCGCCAGTTACCAACACAACAACCCTTTCTTCCGGGCAATGCGAGTACAGCTAAAAATGTATAACTAAATGCAGCTAAAATTGAAATGCAGCAGAAAAAATACTCAGCAGTGGTGGCAATATAGACAAAAGAAAGCTATATATTGTGGAATTATTTACATCATTAAATCTTCAACTAAGGCCTGAAAGTAATGAAGTTGATATATATTTTTAAGTTCAGTTATTAAAATAACAAAATTACGTTTAAAGAATAACGCAATAGTTGTAGTACAGATTTGAAGTAGGGATGGCAAAAAAAAAAAAAAAAAACCAATAAACCCTATATACGCAGGGCCCCGAATGAGGCGGGAATCACCCGCTTAATCAGGTATTTGGGGCAGAGAATTTTGCTTCGGGGCAGGGAAGGGTAACGAGTGCCCCGCCCTGTTTTAATTTTTTTATTTTTTTAATTCAATATTTTAAATGGAAAATTTCATTAGTTCTAATAAAAAAATAGAAACTAAAATTATTTGTTTCAATCTAATGAATGAGTGTAATAAAATAAATAAATAAATAATCAAAAACTTGAAAAAAAAAAAATTAAACAGGGTTGTAAACCCGCCCTGCCCTACCCTGCCCTATCGGGTAACGGGGCAGGGCGGGGGCAACCGTTGCCATCCCTACTTTGGAGTGTCGATTCTACAGGAAGATAGTTAAAAGTACTTAAAGGATCCGAAATGTGAATATTCTTTTGAATATGTGAAAAGAATTTATTTATTTGAATAAAAATAAAATCAAAGTTTGAAATAGTGAAGCATCAGAATTTCCTTAATTAGATTGGGTCATTCGATATCAATTATTTATTCTTATAACTCAATTAGAGATGATCGATCTAGTTTCTCTAATTGGAAGAAATGTCATTAAATTCAGTTTAATTCAATTGTAATTCTAAAGATTCGTTTATTAGAATAAAATCCAAAAACAATTATATACTTGAAATATAAAGCAGTAATGAATCACATCAGTAAAAATAGATAAATGAAATTAAAAGTTAAACGAGTATTTCAATCATTCAATAGAGAAAAGCGTGGCTGAATCTATGAAGAATTTAATAAAAGTTTAGTCAATCTCAAAATACTTTTATGAAAAACAGATCTAAACCATATAATTGTTTAAAATGAAAATCTAAATCTATGAATCAAATAATATTGAAATCACCGAATTCAATTAAGTGCCTTCCTAAATTCACCAAAATGTTTAGTTCTCCATGGAATTGTTGGTCGTCTCCTCTTGATTTTCCTCCTTGACTGCAGATAAAAAATTGTCCTTTTTGGTTGTTTCTTGTGCCCTTAAAGTCCCCAAGAAGAGAAGAATTTAAGGGGTTGTCTGTTTCTGATTCTCAAAATCAATTCTCAAATCAATTTTCATTTTCAACCAAACATTTTTCAATAAAATAATATTTTCCTTCACATCAATAATTTTTCCTTCTTTTTCAACCACACATTTCCCATCATATCACTATTCAAAATCAATTCTTCCCTCAAAAATTCTTACCAAACAAGCACTAAATAGGCCAGAAAAGAGTCCAAAAAGTTGAAAAATCTCCTTTTTCACAATCAGTGTTGTGGCGCCCTCTACTGGGGTTGCAGCACCAACATTTTAACTACACTTGAAATTAACACTTCATTTGGACAAAAACATGAAATTTAACACTTGAATCGTATTAGAAATTATAAGTAAATAGAACAACACTTCAAAAACATGAATTAATTCCTAAGATTTCTATTCACATTTTGGCAATTTAACATAGGAATTTGAAGTTTAAAGTACACTTTCATGCACTTATCATAACACTTGGCAAAAGTTCGTTAACCATTCAAGTAACTAACCCCCAGTAGTTTTGAGGCCCTGTTTGGTACACATTATTTTTTTCATTCTCATTCTTCTACTCATTTTTAATCACACATTCTTTAATAAAATAATATTTTCCATCACATCAATAATTTTTCCTTCATTTTTAACCACATATTCTCCATCAATCTACTATTCAATAATACATTCTTTTAAAAAAATGTGTCTCAAACACACTCTGAATGAGTAATAATAGACTTTCTGAATATATGATCATGTTGATGTAAATTTATTTTAGAATAAATTTGTGAAAAATAAATTTGTCGAAAAATGTATAATTAAAAAGTAAAAAAAAATTATGAATTCATGTATAAAATTATTTTATTGAGAACATGTGATCAAAAATAAATTTGAGAAAAAAATAAAATTTTGAAGAACGCTATCAAACAAGGATAGTGATGATTTAAACCTCTGTTTGACGATCATTATTTCAAAATTCTTTAATTTTCATATTCATTTTCAATCATATATTTACACAATAAAATATTTTGTATGTAAACTCAAAAAATTTTCCCTAGCTTTTAACCAGACATTCTCCAAACAAATCACTAACTAAAACTCTATTTTCTCAAAATAATGGCCATCAAACTTGACTAAGTTAATATGCTAAATCCAACTCTTGCCTTGTCTTTCCCATTAAACCACTGTTTTAGTTCAACTAAAAATAAAAATAGAAAAAATAGTGAATTTTAATAAGAGTTGATAAAATACGTAGTTAAAAATTGATAAAAATTATGAGTTGTAATTGAAAATTAATTTGAGAAAAAATGAGTTTTTGAGATAAGAGACCAACCAAACCATGGCTCATATTTTTCGAATGACAAATATTGAGATTCATTTTTTTTATTTTTATTTTTATTTTTTGGAAAAACTGGTTAGTACTGCGGTCGATCGAAATATATATTTTCTCTACCGCTATCTCCCCAAAGGACAGCAGTCACAGCACCCAGCCACCACCATCGAAACTACACGCACACCGGAACACAGTCCTCAGCAAGATCTTTTGCTGAAGCCTAGGACACCAATGAACATCACCCTGAACTGCCAAGGGGCAAAAGAAAAACTCAAGAAGAAACTAATAAACAAGTAATATTGCATCATCTCAACATAATCCGAAGTAAATTCTCTTTAGCAATACAAAAAACTCATTTACATGGCAATACGGAAAACTGGAGTAAAAGCAGTCCTATCTTTCATAGTTAGGGAGTAAGCTTCCAGCAATTCATTGCATAAAGATCCAGAAGATTACTCGTGATCATAGTAGACCTCAAAAACATTACCATCACGGAACGGATATAATCAAAAGTATGAACTTCTCGTCTCAAAGATAGTCATTATAACTTCCCAAGATACAGCAATAGGCAATACACATTTGTTGGCCTGGTCCGGCAGGTGTTACAGGACCTAAGAGTGCAGTATGAACAAGCAGAGTGTTGAAATCCCATATGGTCAACTAAGAGTGGAAAGCCATGAATAAGTTCTGCTTCCGAGCATGCTCTGGAATGAGGCGGTGGACTATATCACGTGGAATACCTGTAAGCTCTGTGAACGAATGAAATGTCATGTCAAGATGCTTCTCAAGTTACAGCAAAAATGGATGAGAAGAAAACAGAGATAGCAAGGACAACAAAGATGGTGGTGGTGGTGGTGGAATGAGGGTGATAAGCATGTCCACAAATTGAAGATTAGCAATAGCAACAACTACTATGGACAATATTGGAGGACAAATAAGTTATACCGTGTGTGCATATACAGTAATAGGACTTCATTATAACAGACAAGATTTAAGCTCATTTTCCTCCCTTTATATTGTCCAATTTTATCCAAACTTCCCTACCAAACATAACATAAAGGTACGAGAATGTCAAGACAAGCCACTGGCTGCTTTAGTTTATGCAAATTACACCCCTGTTTGGTTTGGCTAAAAATCAGATTTTTAGAAAATTTTTGATAAAAATTGATGAAATGTGTGGTTGAAAAGTTGATAAAAGTTGTGAGTCCCATAAAATGAGTGGTTGAAAATGAGTACGGAAAAAAATGAGTTCTAAAAAATTGGGGCAAACAGGGGCTAGATGTTTTGCCACGCAGAATAAGAAAATGAAAAATTAGGGAAGTGTGCATTAAACTGAGAAGTGACTAAAATGCTTGAACAATCCAAATCAAATAAGGTGCCACCGAACATTAAAGGCAGCTCAACAGATGCATATTATTTTGAAAATCTTGAAGGCCATAATAATCATCAAAGTCATGGCAAAACAGGCAACCATATACTATGCCATATATTGCAAAATATTGAGTTAAATTTACCTTGAGGTTTAAAATTAAAGAGTGGAGGAAGAGGGCGACCATTAGGAAGACGGGTGTTTGGGTCCCTCAGATCATCAAAGAAAGGGTGAACACAAGCTTCCAACTGCAATACCAACAGAGATGATGAGTTATCTTGTAGTAATTTCAGAATTGTATATCCCCTTGGTGATGAAAGATAAACTTACAGCAGTGCATCTAAGATTTGGCGAGTACTGAAAAAAACGACAAACCAGGTCAACTGCTTCTGCAGGCAGACGCTTCTGGAATACCTGAAAGGTTAATTAAGGACAGTTATATTGTGGGACAAATATTAAGATAGTTACCAACATCCACATGCACCTGCAATTAATGTGAGTAAAATAAAAAAATTCGACAACACCTTAACATCATAGGATTACACTGAACTAGAGCAAGAAAAGAGGAGAAAAATGTACATCTCCATTAACAATTGTGGGAAATTTTAAATTCCACAAGTTTAAGATGCACAGAAAAATTTTAAGTTGACAAGCATTGATGATATTAAATGTTACCAGAGACATCTATCCAGGGCAGTAATTTCACAAAGATTCTTGTCAATGCGGAAAATTGGAGGTTTTCAAGTTCTAACTGATGACCCAGAACAAAAGAACAATTAACTCCTAGGCATCAGATTCGGATGCCACGTTCAAAATCATTTGAGGGTGGCGGACGAAGGGGTTCATTAGGTTGCAGATGGGCATCATATTGGCCTTCTGTGCATTGTTCCTAACCAACATTAATGTCTAAACTAATCTAAGACAATGCACACAAGAGTCAGACAATGAGACAATCAAGATTCACACGTCAAGCTTTTGCCTTGACAGAAGAGGGCTGCTATATATCAATCTCACTGTCTTGAGCTATTTGACAGCTCTTGAACCTAACGGGGATGACAAATGATGATTGAACAAACCTTGTGCCAAGGATGGGGCTTTATCTGCGGAAACTTGAACTCAGTGTAGTTTGGATTCATGCATTTGATCTCCTCTCTGGTAGGTGTTCCCAGAACCTGTATTACAATTTAAAAGACCAAGTCATTGAAAAATGAGTGACCTCCATAAGATTCTTAAGCAGTAATTTAAGATTTCAAAGTAGAAATTATGGTGGCAAAGCAAGGGAATATGGATAAGAAAAAAAAATCACTATTACTCTCTCATACTTGGCAGATGTTCCCTGTAGATGTTTTTATTGCTGTCCAGAACAAGTTTTTGGAGTTTAGTTTCTTCTGCACCATTACTCCGCTTTATATGGAGACTGTTGGAACTTAGAAAATTAACTATTTATATTTGATCTAATAAACATATGCCTCAATTGCAGGATATGCAATATCGGACTCAAACTTTTAGCGATTCACCATAGTCACCACTAAGATAACTTGTTTGTGAGATCATAGCTAAAATGTGGAACCAGAGTTATCACCTTTATAATTTCAACAAGTTGATCAACTCCACTCTCTCCGGGAAACAAGGGCTGTGTAAGTACAGAGAGAAAAATTAGAATAAAACAAATAGGTGTAAATTTTGAAAAGAGAAGTTGAAACATTCAGATCTCTAAACCACCTGTCCAAGAAGTAATTCAGCCATTACACAACCAGTTGACCATATATCTATTGCAGTTGTGTATTCAGTGGCACCAAATATGAGTTCAGGAGCACGATAATATCTCGAACAGATATAGGACACATTGGGTTCTCCCTTAACCTAATGATACCAACAAAAAAATAAGCAGAAGCAAACTGTAACTAATAACTCATTGCATGAGAGACTTACCAAAACTTTAGCACTTCCAAAGTCACATATCTTCAGCTGGTGAGTGTGTGGATTCACCTGGACGTCAATTAACAGTAGTTAGTCAATTAAAAGTTCAAATGAAACGATAAAAAGGCAAAGAAAATTCCACAATCAATTTCATAATCTAACTATTCAGGAGGAAAATTGGTCACCATTCTTTCTGCCCTTACTCAGGCTAACACAATAATGCACTGCCTGTACAGTTAAAGATTAACAATTCCAACTTTTCTTGAGACGGAAGAGATCTCATATGTGACCATTGGAAAACATTTTTTGATTCCAAATCGGCCAGGAAACAATTACCAGCAGTCACTCACAATCTTCATTTTCTCAATCAAAATTTTCAGTACCAGTGAATAAATGAAGACGCTCCCTTTTAGGTTCTTGGAAATGTTTCCTTCCAACATTCAGAAAATTATAAATGGTCCAAAAGTGTCCTATAGCGCACTTCCCAGACATATTTAATTTAAATAACCAGAAAATAAAAACCTGTAGATAAGTCTGGCTGGCCTCAAGTGTCACTAACATTGTAAATAGCCAACTGCAGTGACGATGTTTTAGTATGAAAGTAACTAGTATCTATTGCACTATTTCACAAGATAATCCTCAATGACACAACCTTTCGGATGCATGGACTTATACCAAAAATTATGTCTTTTTTATCTGAGTTATCTTTTTTTTTTTTTGCGGTTGTATTTACACCAAGTCCTCTAATTAAGGAAGCGGGAATTTAGCTGTTTGGCTGTTTTCTCAATTCCATATGTCAGGTGCATATGAAATTTAGGTTACAGGAATCATAGAATGGTACTCCCCTAAAAGTGTGCAAGTGTGTTAGTGTGTAAACCCTTGGCATTCCATGGTTTCTATTCAGAAGGAACTTAAACAAGGTGCTTGGGCTACAACAGATGTTGACCACTACAGGCCCAAAAGTTAAAGTACCATCAAATTTCACAAAATAATTGCTTTAGATGCAGAATTGATCTAAAAATTCAAAACTTCAGTGATTGAAACGGAAAAATCTTACAAGTAAATTCTGAGGCTTGATGTCACGGTGACAGATACCAATAGAATTATGTATATAAGCAAGTGCCCTGCATATCTGCACCCAGGTAAAGGAATTTTTGACAAATGAAATGCTAATAGAATGGTGAAAAGCTAATATAGTACAATCAAAATTTAATATTTCAAGTAAATTTCAAGTCCAACCAGCTAAAAGGATTATACTTACAGTAAGATATTTCAGACCAACATCTCATTGTATGAGGACACATTTTAGATAGACGGGGTAGCAGCATGGGAATAGGGGAGCCAAAAGGAATAATTAGGATGTGCAGATCTGTTTTCCCAGTGTCCAGGAACTTATTCAATAATCATTCATTCATATTAGCCTGTTCTACGACTAACCGACAATTTCTTCCAAGATTATGCATAAACATGTAAAACAGCGGTTTTTTAAGCTTATCCCAGCATCCACTTACAATTTTCATTGATAAATCATAAATGTATAGGAAAAGCACAAAAAAAAAAAAATCCTGATATGAACCAATTGTTAGTTTAAATGCTTAATATAGGATCCTCTTCTTGTTTTTAGTTTTCCATAACATCATAACTGGAGTAAAATTTATTCCACATTAAGTGGAGACTGAAGTTGTGAAAATGTGAAATGTATCTGAGTATGTCAGCCAATCACAAACAGTTCAGTTAGAGGTAAAGTAGTTTTACTGAAGTAGACATTACAAATGAGGATGTAAACAAATGCTACCAGAAGTTAAAAGGTTAGCACAGATTGTCAAAAATCTGCACCAGAATAATTAAGGAAAACTAAACCGCACTCTGCAACAAACCCAACTTTGGTTCAAATGCCTCAGTAAGAGAAATTAATATGATAAAATGACTTGCTGACAACTGCATCAGAGAATTGATAATATCCATTAAAATTTGATCCTAAATATGGAATTTGTCATCCAATCATGTGAGTGCATGCACACCCACACAAGAATAGAGGGATTCTACGACTCCGGGTACTTAACATATCAAGGCATTTAATTAGTGGAAAAAATGTGATCAAGGAAGGACATAATGCATACATAGCATCAAGAGTATATGCAGATTTATAACTAAATAAAATAACATTGAATAAACAATCAAATCCTGTACATGCCTGATAAGTATATAGTTTGACATATATCAATGGCATTCGTTGGTTCATCCTGCTGTATTGCCTTGCAGTACGATTAACAGTGTCAGGAACGTATTCAAGAACAAGATTCAGATGTATCTCTTCCTTGTCTGTTGTTGAAAAAAAAGAATGCTTTAGGGCCACAATGTTAGGATGATCCAACATTTGCATAATCTGCAACTCCCTATTCTTGTATCGTTTGTCTTGAAGAACCTTCTTGATAGCAACAATTTCTCCAGTATCTTGACATTTCGCCTGTTGGTAACAGTTTGAATCACTTAAAAACAAAAAATAATGCACAAAACAGGTATTTAAAACTCAAATTAGAGTCTGCAGTGTTTACTTGCACAACTACTCCAAAGGAACCAGTTCCAACAACATGTTCCGCTATGTAACTAACGGCCTGTGAATCCAAATAAAATTCATTGCAACGTAATGAAAAATAAAGAATCATGCACGCCATCTGAAGTTGTAGTTCTACAGATTAGCAACCACCAACCTGCTTGGGTTGACCATTTCGGCCACCAGTAGTGGTCCTAATGACATGTCCTGTTTCAGCACCCACACCATCAATTATATCGGGTTCACTGTCCTGCATCATGAAAGATGTCTTGTGGTAAGTGAAATAAATACAAAAAGGTCATCATAAACTAGGCATCCTGCATGAGATAACGAGTGAATGTTGGGTGGTAAAATGACAAAATGTCCATAAGATGAAATTGTGAATATAGTGGAAAAAGATGATGTTAAGATGGATACATATTAATACTAAAATGAATAAAATAAGAAATAAGAATGCAAGCCACTAAGTGGTGGTAGTGTCGATTGAGGATAAAATCAGGACAGCTTAGGTGGTAGTGATAAGTTTCTTAAAGAGGCTCCCGTTCATAAGAGTGAGGAGATCTCAATAAAACAAGTCAGAAGAGAGGGAAGACCAAAACGAACATGGCCTAAGGCAGCTGTTAAGGACGTAGATACTTTAGATCTTCCAGTAGTAACAGACCAAATGAAGTGACCACAAAATATTTTCGAAGTCGATCCTAAATGTACAGGGAACAAGGATAATTTTGTTGGTGGTGGGGATGAAAAATTATAATATTACTCAATCATAAGACTAAAATGCTTAAATTAGTACAGAAAGTAGTCACTATAACAGCTAAGTAACAACAAAGAAAGAGGTGATAAATCGTAAAGGGATATATTGATGATAGCCTCTCAAAAGCTTACTCTATCATCATCAGGGTCCATTCTGTCCCTCAATCTCATTTCTAGCATCTCCTTTCCAAGCCAATCAACTGAACTAGATGATCCCTTGAAACCATTAGAAGATCTTGAACTACCAGCTCCTCCATGTCCTAGGCCAGAAGATGCCATGAGTGAGTCTGACGAGTATTAATGTATTTGTATCTGCTCCTTTCAGAATAATTATTTGTGATGCAGCTATCTCCCTATCCATATATTCTCTTTTCAGGGTGATCGTTTTTTATGCGTCTTTCCATCTCAACGATATTCCACTGTACCTAACATATTAACAAAAATCTTGTCAAGGTTGCAAAGACCGTGCCAGGTAGGAATAAGAGAAGGCAAGTAAGTTTGGGTTTTGCCTTCAGATAAAATTTTGGCAAGTAACACAAACAGCAGAAAGTAAAAACTTAGTTTCCACTCCATACATCGAAGACCAATTCTGCGGCCCAGGATAGAAGTATTGGGTAGAACAGTTCGACCATGCGGGATAGAATAAGAACTTTTATATACATTTTTATAATTTCATGTAAACCAACAATACCAACCAAAAGCAGATAAGATTGGGCAGAAGAAGTTGGTTATACGGTCCTTTGCCACCAAATATTTCTAAAGAGTTAGTCAAATGGAAGAAAGATCCATACAATATTGTAAATATTAACACTGAAACATTTGATGGGGAGTAGGAAAAATGCATATTCTCTTGAACAATTGTTCCATTTCTGTATTCAACAAATGTAAATGGCAGTGACGTTGATATTACAAAGGACTATGAAATTCTCCAAATTATTTATACAGATCTAAATTAAAGTTTGATGCTTTTAGTTTTGTTACGCTACCATGTAAACAAGACAGTTACTATATTGAAGTGATTTTGCCAAGACATAATACAATATGGAAAACAGAATTCAAGCCTCCAAGTCCAACTACACAAAAGTAAATAGTGATGCATGCTTTTTTGTTTCATGGAGTAATATCTATTCTCGCCAAAGTTTCTCTTGTGCTTATTTATTAGAAAGTAAAACCGCATTTTATCTTCTTGAAGGATGGTTATTGGAAACACTACCTTCTACCATATGCAGTATTCTGCAGATTATTTACCCCAAAAAAAAAAAATAATAAGTAAATAAATAAATAAAAGATTGTATTCAAAAGGTTTTTTTTTTTATAACCGTGGATGTCCGGCTAGCTTGCGCACACCTCGATTAATTCCACGGGGCCTGAAGTTTACAGTTGAGTACTCACCTCAGTGGCTCTGAGGGGACTCGAACTGGTGACCATTGGGGAGCAAACTCAAAATCTGACCAATTGAGCAACCCCTCAGGGTTTGTATTCAAAAGTTTATGATACGAAACACTCCAGCTAATTTTCATATGTTTCAATTTGGTTGGTATATGGAAGGAATTCTAAGCCCAATATTGATCCCTTTGGGTCTTGGCCATGATGGCTTTTTAATTGATTTTGACGATGGAGCATTTTCATTGACTCTATAATTCAAATGAGTCACAAGACACATGCAATACAACTATACAAGAGCTTGACAAGAGAATAGACAATCTGGAAATGTAGATTCAACCTTTTAAGTCCAACTACATTAAGTAGTGATTGCAGGTGTTCAGTGTTTAAAAAGGCTAAATTAAATATAGAGGCGTCTTGTCTCTGTCAGCCTATGAGTAAGCTTGAAGCACTTGTTGTAAACTTCAATAAAATCATTGAAGGAAAAAAAGAAAAATAACATATTTAAAAATTCGTAAATAATAGATGTCAATAAAATTAATAGTCTGCTTTGTGAATAGAAATGTGAAAGGCATATAAAGATCATTAATAACCTACTAAAACTAAAAAAGTGCAACTTCACTTGAGGTGTTTATCGCATTTAAGTTGTAAGAGGAAGGGCAAGTCTGGTTTCACTTGTTCTCTTCTATAAATTTCAATAATTTCCTTTCTGGTTTTTAGAGTTGTAAGAGAACCTCAAAACAGTCGGAAGCTATTCAAAAAAGCCCAGAAAGTTGAGCTAATTAAAAGGGAAGGCACAGAATTGGGGGTCACCCGAGCTCTTAGCAATACTCTTAAGTACCAAATTTGAGTTATTACTTTGTTAAAGCTGAAATCCATAAATGCTGTGGTGTGGTGAATTTTCTAGTTAGGTCATCAAAGGACTAATTCAAAAATAAAATCCAAGATATGGGAACAATTCACAATTCCTCCTCCCAAACTATTTTAGCAGCCAAACAAATATACTGAGAAGATAGTGACAGATATAGCATTAGATCATTAGATAATTTGCCGTCTGCTTCCAGATAAACAATTTACCTAATCAAGTAGATCTAAGTCTTACACCACTATAATTTATCTACACAATAATCCTACCGAGTAATGAAGTTTCCCTCTACTTTAACTTCATCGGAATTACTCCAATAGCAACGATCAGTAAAAAGCACATCAAACTATTTCAAGTTTCGAATTCCATAAAAAAAAAATAACGCATATTCACTCACCAGGATTAAGCTTTCTGCAAATCCGAAGTAAATTACAAGCATTTACCCCCTTGAACTCCCAAAAAGAAAAAAAAAGTGTACACTACTTGCAAATATTATTTTAATGCGATCCTTACCAAATTGGAGATTTTGAAGGAAAAGAAGAAGAAGAAGAAGATGAGATCAGAACCAAAGAGCGTGCACTGTTGGTATTGATTACAATTGCATTCTTTTTACCGTTATTACCTTTTCTTTTATCTTCTCTATCCCTAAACTTCTACTGTATTAAATGGAGAAACTTTTTCAAAAATAAAATATAACTTTTCCTCTCCACATATTTGTACTCGTTTGATAAAGATTAAAATCCAATTAAAATTGAAAATATAGTCGTTATTAGGTCTCACTCGTCTAATAAAAATCAACAATAAAGATTAATTTTTCAATTTTAATCCGATTTTAATATCTACCGAACACAACGATCCTTTTGATGTAAATTTTGAATAATAAAATTTAAGAAAAAAAATTCAAAGAATATATGGTTAAAAGTAGGAAAAAATTATGTACCACGTTTAAAAATATTTAATTCAAAAAATATATTGTTAAAAATGAGTTTGAAAAAATATATACCAAGCAGGATATTAAATAATTTTTTTGTACTATTTTTAAGGGATTAATAGCAAAAAACCTCCTAGAACAATTTCCAATTGCGATATACCTCATATTTATTGGAAATCGTAGAAAACCTTCCCGTTTGAAAAATTTTATGCGAAAAACCCTCTTACCGTCCAATTCCGTTAATTTTACCTTTAAAATAGTAAAAATTGCCAAAATTAAAAAGAAATAATTACAATTGTGATCCTAAACTTTTTTTTTTTTTTACAAATTACACCAAAATCTTTTGTTTTCATTTTCGTGATCGAAGTTCCAATTTTTAAATTAAAATGCAACGGGAGGTCCCTTGAACCGTTTCTATCCAATTTTTTTATTAATGAACACATACTCACACATTGAGCAGATTTTAACCATTTTAAAGAAGGGCAAAAATGTATTTTCGCAAAAATGTATTTTCATAATATCTCATTTTAAATGATTAAAGAATATAAATAGAAAAATATTTTTTTAAAAGAAAGTATACATCATCTTCTTCGCATACCCACGCACAATCTTTGCCCATCCCAACTAGTCGCTATGCCACGTCACGTCATGCACCTCATCCCACTTTACCTCATCCATGTAACCTTCACCTCCAACCCCTTTCGATGAATTGCCACCCATTGGTGATTTCTCCTCATCGTGGTGGCTGTTGCAAGATTGAAATGGTAGTGGTGGTAGTTCAACGACGCTTGTAAAGGGCAATGATTAGACGGAGGTGGGATAGGTGAAGAAGATACGTATTTTCCATTTAATTTTTTTTATCATTTGTTATTCTTTTCTTATTTTATTTATTTTTCCTTTCTCTTTTTAAATCATTTTAAATGTAATAATATGAAAGACCATTTTGCCCTTCTCTAAATTGGTTAAAATTTGGTCAATTGGTGGCTTATGAATAAACTAAGGGAGTAGCTATTTCCATCCACAATTTTTATTATAGAAGAAATTACACCAGATGTCATTTTGTCATAATGTAATTACCAAAATGTCACATTTTAAAACTAGTTGCAAGAATGTCACAATTTGACATTTTTACCCCTCTGCATAATTTAAATACCTTACATGTCTTGCATTGATTGAGATTTGACTACTTGTACAATTTTTCATAACCAAAAGGTCAAAACAAGGAAAAAGAAAGGGGGAAATTATTTTAATTTATAAAATCTTTCACAACCCTTCTCTGGCCATAGAAAGAGAACGAGAAAGATGAAGACAACCTTCACCACCCACCGTGAACCACCCACTACCGGCCAAAGCGAAAGATAGAGAAAGAGAAAGATGAAGAGAGAACTCCACCGCCCAACGAAGAAGAAACCGACTGTCCACTCGCTCTTCACTCAATCGACTCACCGGAAAAGGTTGATTGTGTAAGTCAATGCTTTGACATTTTTTCCCTAACTTCCTGAAATTTTGTGATATGCATTTTTTCATTTGCATTTGGGTTTGTTGTGAAGTAATGACTTTGGTGATTTTGTGTAATTTTCTGAATCTTTGGCTCTTTCTATATCGATTTTTGCATATGAGTTTTTTGAATTATTGGAGAAAATGGTTGTGGAGGAAATTAGAGAAAAAAGTGGGTGTGAGAACGAAAATTATGAGAATTTCCCAATAGGTATGTGTGTTCTTGCAGTTCATGATAATCCAACTTGCTTGAAGGGTATTGGTTTGGAGAATTGTTGATTGGTAATATAGATTTATGAAGAATTGTTTGACCTACTTTTTTTTTTCAAATTTTAAGGGATTTCTGAATGTTGTTAGCTGTTCACCCATACATGGCTTAATTGAAATTATTCAAAAATGTGATTTCATTCATTTCGATATTTTGTTTCTAACTTAATTGTTCTGTTGCTTCGAGAGATCTTAGATTTTAAATTGGGGATTTTTGAATGTAAATGCCACCAGCTTGTGAACCTTCTACCATCTTAGTATGTGTCACCACTTCATGTGCAATGGTTTACCTCAGCAAATTATCTGCATATGATTAAATTGTGAACATGTGTTCTGTCGTTCCCGATAGTTAGCTGTAGTCGATGGGTAAAATACGGATAGGCAAACTACCGTTCCCGACAGTTAGCCTCAGACATTCTTGGCAGTTGAGTAATTTTGGTACAGGTCAACTGTCGATCCCGACAGTTAGATGCAGTTAGATACAGTTAGCCTTATGAAATAATGTGAAGCACATATGTTTCATTTCTCATTACATCTTCGTCACGTGTCCTTTTACAGATTGTTCATGTTGCATTGGGTCAGTAGTTTCACGTTGTTATATGGTTGACGTACATATGTTGATTGCTATTTGTTTGCATCCGTGTATATTGGCTTCGACATTGATGACGTATGATTAGCTGACCCTTTTTCACCTTCTTATTCATTGCAGAGTCCATGGAGTTCGAATTCTTGGTTCCGGAAGATGCATGGTTGCGTGCACGTATATCCCAGCGAAGTAACCTCAAGTACGTACGAAGGGTGTTTGAGCACTTTGACGAACGACAGCGCCACGACTACCAAATTGTTTTGTGGACGTCTCTGTAATGTGACTTAGATTTTCTGGTTTTGTGAATGTTTCATTTAATTTCATTCTTCACGAATTTGAGTTCAAGATTGTTTTGTAATGTTGATCCTGGTTAATGGCACCTTAAATTTTGTGTTTAAGTAAATTTTGTGGTAGGATGTGTTACAAATACATCTTAAATGACGGCCTCGAATTTTGTACGTTTTATTCGTGGAGCCCTTATTTATGTTAATATTACATTCATCCAAGTATTTTGTACATATTTAGTAATGATCATTAATCAAATCCGAAGGCAACAATGTCCCTTTTGCACTGTGTTTGCCTCGTGAAAATTTGATGTCTTGTTCAAACTGTTGAGAAATATATCCCGACGATTAAGTGTCGGGTGTGCTGCAAACTATGTATGTCATGTCGGTTTAAGCACGCACAACCATAATTCAAAATGAGGACACAGATGATCACATGTTATACGTTAGAACAATAATGAAACTAAAATGCACATATATGATGAAGGGATGCCACTGAAATGGTTAGGTGGCCAGTACATTAACAGACAAAACAACGTAATTACATATGTTAATTCCCTAGAAAAGACAAAACGACGTAATTACATATAGTAGGTGGTCAGTACATTAACAGATAAAACAATGTTATTATATATAAAAACGTTAACTGGGTTGCGTTACATTGGTGTTCGTGCATGTGGTTCGATTATGACCAAATCTGCCACAGCGAGTGCAGCATCGTAGTCATTGCCATGCCAAGACTTGAGGGCTCGACTTCTAAAACAGTAACGCAAATTGTAGTTTCCTTATGAATCGATATGTACCAGCTGAGGTCTTCGTCTTCGCGTATTTCAGCCAGAGGTATATTCAAGTTCAGGACTCTGAACTTCAATTCAATTTCACTGTGGGGATCAACAATACCGAGTTTTTCCTTCAACCGTTAAGTAAGTTCGGCTACCGTAATATTTTTCGACACTAAAATGGAAGTGGTTTGGTTGTTCCCTCTCCACATCCATTCGTCGTTCACATTTGTGAAATTTCTCCCGTAAGAGACGATGAATCTCAAATCATCACTCATACCTGAAATGTTGGGATTGCAACTGTGAGAAGTCTGCACAATCAAATAAATGTACATTGAATACCATCAAATGTGGAAAACTACTAATCAAGATTTTCAACAGTTCTCAAGTGTCAAAATCGACAGTTGAATTGTGTATCCCGACAATTTGTAAACTGTCGAATTCGACAGTTTAACTGTCGGGGTCCGACGGTTTGAAACACTATATTTGACCGGTTAAAGTACAAACAGATGGCTATAGGCTTCAAAACAGTTACTATAGAAATTTTTAGGAGGACATTAATGTAGAACGTTAATGGTGATAATCAATTCTCATTCAACAACACAATGTCTTTTCAAAATAAATACGTCAATACTCCATTAAATATCACCATGTTTTATTTAACATTTACAAAATAATAAGCTAAGAGATGAAATTACAAACAATTTGTAATAGCTAACATCTTCAAATGGATAATCAATTAAATAGTCATGTGTTCTTGAAGAATGAATGAAGAAGATGAAGTTTTTGGAAGAAACTATGTGTTAATAAAGGAAGTGTAGGACTTAGGGTTTGGGAGCATTAATAGGTTTTGAATTTCTTTTATGTATTTTTTGGAAGAAAATACGTTTTTTTAGCTAAATATACATATATAAAATGAATAAAATAATCAAAATGTAATCATCACATCAAACAATTAATGACATTCCAATCAAGCATTAATTGCTCTTACAAATGTGACATTAAGGGTAGTTTGTACCTTTGACAACAAAAAAGTGACATTTTTGAACAAATTTAGTGCACATGAATTTTTTTCGTGCATTTTCAAATTTAATGACATTTATGAAAATCTCCCATTTATATATTCATCCACTTAAAAAAAAAAATACATACATATATATATATATATATATATATATATATATATATATATATATATATATATATATATATATATATATACAGAAATGATCTAATGAGCACCGGTACTCATCTTATCCTAAGCACCGATGAGTTGGCACATTAATTCATTGGTGGATAAAGATTTTGTGAGTTCCAATCCACCAATGAATTAATATGCCAACTCATCGGTGTTTAGGATAAGATGAGCACCGGTGCTCATTAGATCATTTCTGTATATATATATATATATATATATATATATATATATATATATATATATATATATATATATATATATATAAATCGATCTACTTCAGGGTAGGATGACCATCACTTTATATATCTATACATCCACACCAAGACTTGAGGCTATGATCTGCAAAGAAAATGTTCTTTTAACAGTGATGGCATCTCATATCCACCAAAGCCACCATTGCCCTTGGCTCTTCGAATTCCAATGCAAAGATCCCCATTTTCTACAATGAAGGAAATTGTTGAGTCGTGAGAAAAATTTAAGAACAAAAACTTTTTCATCATATCATCAACATATATCCATATTACTGTTGCTATCACAAGTCTCGACCGCATACCAAAATCTTTAGGTAAAGACTGAGTTAATTATCACATCGCTTTTTCAAAATTTTCTGCTTTACCTACCTACTAAATTATTATTCAACGATAATGTAGCATTTTTTTCATGAACCCACAAAATATTTTGTAAAAGTTTTAATTTTTTTCTACGTTTGGGGATCTTTGCATTGGAACTCATCCGAGAATTGTATGGAACTTTCATTCAATGCATTTATTTTTGTTTGGATTATTAAGGTTATCTTTTAGAACTTCCCAAAAGAATTAGAACTAGACAAACACTTTTGTTAACTGTAAAAAATTGTGATTTTTATAAAATAATTGTTTAGTAAAAAACGACGACAGCTCAAGGGCTTGTTTTAATTGGTTGCATTTCTTCTTCTTTTTGTCTTCATCAAGATCTCTAGTTTATCATGTGTAATTCAGTATATTGATTGTTTGCCCATTCTTGTCTTAGCGCATGGTAGCTTCCTTATAACTTGTAAATTATTGAAACAGAAGAAATTTTGAGGGCAAAGAATGAGGATATTTGTAGTGGAATTTGGTGCAGATGTATATATATATACAGAAATGATCTAATGAGCACCGGTGCTCATCTTATCCTAAGCACCAGTGAGTTGGCACATTAATTCATTGGTGGATTGGAACTCACAAAATCTTTATCCACCAATGAATTAATGTCCCAACTCATCGGTGCTTAGGATAACATGAGCACCGGTGCTCATTAGATCATTTCTGTATATATATATATATATATATATATATATATATATATATATATATATATATATATATATATATTTTTTTTTTTTTTAATTATTATTTTTTAAAGTTCGAGAACCTTAGTACAATTTACCCCTAACATATATCCATATTATCGAACCAACTATAATTATCTGAATCACACCATTATCTGAATTGCAACCATGTTTCGGAGTTGTTTATTAACAAATCAAGTGATAAATAGATGAGAATGAGCGATGCATAAATTGGTAGTATTTATGAATTAACGTAGTTTGATTAATTGTAAACAATCTATAAACATGAGCCAAACGGCATAATTATGGTTGGAAAAAACTCCCGAATCGAACTGATTTGAACAATACCCAAACCGAATTTAACTAAATTGAACGGTTCTTCTTAAATTAAATACCCGAATGAGTATCTGAATTGAGAATCGTCAGGTTTGGTTCAGTTCTAGACTAAGAATCAAAGAATTGAATCTCCATAAATTTTTTAATTTTTTTTTATCTTAAATAAGCCAAATTATTTTCTTTTTTCTAAAAAAAATTGTTAACTAATTAATTTAGTTCAAACCCAAAAAATGATTTTTCCTATTTCTAATTTTCAGCCAAACCCAACTTAATCAAATTGATATAAGTTTGACCCAAATCTCTTATTCTACTGCTATTCTAAAGAAATCAAATTGGAAGTTCGGTTGTGCCTCTCTTCATTATTGTGAACTCGCTATCTTTCTCTTTCTGTGATTTTAACACTCAAATATATGGAGACTTCAAAAAAGAGGTCACAATATTGGACTTTATTACATTGTAAGAGTTAAGATTGAACACGTCATAGTTAAATTAACGTAGCGTTGTTGTAAATATTAAAAAAATTATTGTACGAAACTCGGGAACCGAACCCGAACGGTTTAAATTTGGACCCAACTGTTCCACTTACTAAATACCCAAAAATTCGGGTTCAGTTCGGTAACCGAACCATGTCTATCCCTAGGCATCACCATTAAATTTTTATCCTCTTTCATTTTTCACCACTTAATAATAAATTATAGGGATAATTGCAGTAATGGTACCTAACATTTCAACTTTTTGTAGACTTTTTCCTAATATTCATTTTGTGTCAGCCACAATTCCAAACCTTTCAAAAACTCGCACTTAAGGTCCAAATAGATGGAAACTATCAATTTTACCGTTAGTTGACCAAAAAGTCAAAATTTGATCAATTTTGAAAAAATTAAAAAGGGCAAAATGGTATTTTACATTTTCTACATTAAATCATTAAAATAATTAAATAAAAAATTGAAAAAAATCATCATCTCCCATACTTATCTTCTTCTACATTCTCGTCCAAACCCCACATCTATCCTAAAACTAAAATCATTGTTACCCACCGTCGTTGCAGCTATCGCTATCGTAACCACCAAACTCACAATCACTATATTCTCCACTGCCAAATGGAACCCAAACTGAAAACCAAATTTGAACCCAAAATCATTGCTCCTTCCCCGTTTAGTTGCTAGTCTCCATCGTGCCATTGGTCGAAAATCACCTAATCTGACACATACAAAATCTGGAAGAGCTATGGCAACCCCGGCAATACCTCTCGCTGGCTACGATGGGCTCAAAATTCAATATGCCAACCGAAGCTGTTAAAATAACAAAATATAATGTAGAAGAAGATGGAGAATATGAGAAGAGAAAGAGAGCAAGAGATTGTCGAAATAGGTCTTTCACTCCTTACTCATGCATCTATGCCTCTATCATATTGGCCTTTTGCCTTTTCTACTGCTGTGTATCTTATCAATGGCCTCCCTACACCAACATTAAACTACCTCTCACCATATCTCAAACTCTTTGGCACATTACCCAACTACTCCAAACTTCGAAGCTTCGGATGCCTTTGTTATCCTTGGCTTCGCCCATACACATCCCACAAACTTGAGTTACGTTCCTCTCCCTGGGTGTTTGTCGGTTATTTTCCTACTCAAAGTGCCTATCTATGTCTTGACACATCTACCGCTCGTCTATACACTTCCCGTCATGTCCGCTTCGTTGAGTCAATTTTTCCATTTGCCACTTCTCATACTTCTCATCCTCGCGCCACCTCATCCACCATTTCTGAGTGGTGCTCTATATCTTTACTAGTCATGGGCACACCATCCGTCAATGCTGGCTCCGCTCTCCCATCAAATCAGCCCACTACTACCACCCAAAATCAACCCCCAAACCCCACTTAAAATAATGTCACAGCTACTTCAAATCTCGACACCCATAGTTGTGCGTTCGCCTCAGAACCCACTCCAACACCCGACCTCTCACCCTCACCTCGTGTCGTAGTCACTTGCTCCAAACACAACATATATAAACCCATTCAAAAACTTAACCTCACCGCCCAACTCCAACAATCAATCCGTAAACCCACCACTGTTAACCAAGCCCTCAAGGATCCTAAGTGGCGACAAGCTATGTCTGAAGAATTTGATGCCTTACTACGTAATGGGACATGGGACCTAGTTCCATCTCACCCCACTCAAAATTTAGTTGGCTGTAAGTGGATCTTTCGTACTAAATATTTATCTAATGGCTCTATAGACAGGTACAAAGCTCGATTGGTTGCTAAAGGCTTTCACCAACGCCCTGGAGTTGACTACTCTGAAACGTTCAGTCCAGTGATCAAACCTACCACTGTTCGTCTTGTTCTCAGCCTTGCCGTCAGCCAGGGTTGGTCACTCAGACAACTTGATATCAACAATACATTCCTTCAGGGCACACTCACCGAGGATGTGTTTATGTCTCAACCTCCAAGATTCATTGATCGTGATCATCCTCATCACGTATGCAAGCTACGTAAGGCTATCTATGGCCTCAAACAAGCACCCCGTGCCTGGTATCATGAGTTGAGCCAATTTCTTCTTCAGTCTGGCTTTACCAATTCCGTTGCTGACACCTCTTTGTTCATCTTCAATAACCATGGCAACATTATTTATCTTCTGGTTTATGTCGATGATATCATTATAACTGGGAATAATGTTGAAGCTGCACAGACATTCATTCAACAACTTTCTCAACATTTTTCTCTCAAAGACTTTGGCCCTCTCACCTACTTCCTTGGAGTGGAAGTCACCTCCCACAACAATGGTCTCTTCCTCAGTCAACGCAAGTACATTGCTGATCTACTCACCAGAACTCACATGACTGAAGCCAAGCCTGCTCCACTACCACTAGCAACCAGTCCAGTTCTCACTTTACAATCCGGACCTCCACTATCTGACCCGACCGAGTATCGAATGGTTGTCGACAGCCTCCAGTATCTCTCTCTCACTCGACCAGATGTTGCTTATACTGTGAACAAGCTCTCTCAATTTATGCACCAACCAACCAGTGATCACTGGAATGCAGTCAAGCGTCTACTACGATATCTCTGTGGCACATTAGATCATGGCATCACACTAAGTCGGACCTCCCCTCTAGCACTTCATGCTTTTTCAGACGCCGATTGGGCGGGCAACAAGGATGATTTTACCTCCACCGGTGCATACATAGTCTATCTGGGTCACAATCCTATTTCTTGGAGCTATAAGAAACAATGAACTGTGGCTCGCTCTTCCACCGAGGCTGAGTATAGATCGGTGGCCTCTACTGCAGCAGAAATTCGTTGGATTTGTTCTCTTCTGACAGAACTAGACATCTCTCTTCCTCAACAACCAGTTATCTATTGCAACAATGTTGGTGCAACAACTCTCTATTCCAATCCAGTCTTTCACTCACGCATGAAACATGTTGCTCTCGACTATCACTTCATTAGGGAACAAGTTCAAAATGGTTTGCTACGAGTGTCACACGTCTCCGCTACTGATCAACTAGCCGACGCTCTCACGAAACCTCTTGCTCGCCCTCAATTTGACTCGCTCAAGGCCAAAATTGGACTTGCTCCACCGCCGCCCATCTTGCGGGGGCATGATAACAATATAAATCGATAGTCATCAATAAAGGGATTCTCATCCAATTACAGACAGAGACAAAGAAGGAATTTGCACCAGTCAAGGGATTATCATTCCATGTGTTTTCTTGTTTCCTTTTATGTGTAATCCGTTTCCATTCATATGCTTTTGAAATCTGTAAATATACTCTGTGTATCAATGAAATAAATATGCCATAATTCTTTAATCTCTCCTTTTCTAAACTCCTTTAAAAGCTTCCTCTTTCTCAATGACATTGATCCCACTCTCGAGATTCCCTTCGCTCCCTCCTGGAAAGGAACCATGATGACAGTTTCCTCTATTTTAAAGTAATTTAGGATTTTCATTTGTTTTGTTAATGTGGTAAATGGGTTAAAGGAATAGCTGTGGTGGTAGGTGGAGTTGGCGATGCCGGTATAGTCGGTACGGTGGTAAATCGGATTTGATTTGTGTTATTAAAGTGGTAAATGGAACCACTATCTAGATCCGAAGTGAGATCAAGAGAAGTAGTGAAAAAAATTTGGAAAGTAGTCAAAATTGCTTCCTCGATTGGACAGTGGTGAAGAAATTGGAAAGGGAAGCAATTAAATTGCTTCATCGATTAAACGGTGGTGAAGAAATCGGAAAGGGAAGACATCTGGGAGTTGTGGTGGCGGCTGGACGTTTTTCTGGTTTTGATTAGGTGGGGCGGGTGAAATGGAAAAGAAGGTTGGTTTATATTTAATTATTTAATGTGAAAAATGTAAAGTACCATTTTGCCCTTTTTAATTTGGTCAAAATTGATCAAAATCTTGACTTTTTTTTTGTCAACTACCAGTTAGATGGATGGTTTCCATCCATTTGGACATCATGTGCGATTTTTGAAAGGTTTAAAATTGTGACTGACATAAAGTGAAGGTCAGAGTAAAATCGCAAAAAGTTGAAAGCTTAGGGACCATTGCTGCAATTATCCCTAAATTATATGCTATCTTTTTGGAATAAGGAAAAACCAACTAAAACAAAAGAGTAAATTAGGATTGGCCATCCCAATCTTCCATGTAGCATGGTTATAGGTACACATCCTTCAAAAGTGAAGTTTTAAATCACCACTTATTTCAATATGTAAAATCGGGTCCACCCGTGATTATAATCGTCTATTTGAAGTTGAACAGTAAAATTACACACAACCTTCAGTTTAAGTAGAGACGAATGTCAAATGCTTCAACGATTTTGCTCTCTAGTTGGGAATTGTGTTAAAACCTTGTGTGATTTTAACGTCTAGTCATCTATTGTGATGATTTTAGTTATGTTAGGAACCAGGTCCACATATTAGGTTGTGCATCCAAAACCTTACTTTTAAATATGAAAGGTCCATAGTCATACCACGCGGAAAATTGGGGACCAAGCCTTAATTTTTCCAAAACAGAACTTAAAAGTTGACCTAATTAAGAGCTTGTTTGGGAGAAATTAAAATTCAATTAAAATTGAAAATATAACCGTTATTGGGTCTCACTCGTCTAATAAAAGTCAACGTCAACGACTAGTTTTTTAATTTTAATCTGATTTTAATCCCTTCCAAACAAGTTCTAAAAAAGATCAACGATTCATGGACCCAGCTCATTTGGGCTTTTGAAGCAAACAAATAAGGGAAGAATACATAAATCAGCCATTTAGTTTTACACATTTCAAAAATACCAAAACATGTGTTTAAATTTCAAAAATCAGGTTTCTTTACAATTTTAATTAGAAAATAATTATTATTAATTTAATTTATTATTAATATTTAATTCTACTGTAAAATAATTAACCAACCCCCACCCCTACAACTCCGGGGGTATTCTGGCGACTGTTTCGGTCACCACTCTTCTTCGGTCACCGTTCCAACGACTTTTTCGACGACTAATCCTATTCCGGCGAATATGTTAAGGTCACAGATCTATACAATTTGGTCACAATTCAAAATTTTTTAGGTCACGATTCAAAATTTTCATAAGTCACAATTTGTTTATCGGTCACAACTTAAAAATTTAAAAGTCGCAATTTTTTCATCGATCACAAATCACAAAATTTGTAAGTCACAATATTTATTTACGGTTACAAACATCCCATTAATTGAACATATATTATATTTTAGGTCACAATGTAATTATTTTTAGGTCACAAAGTATTTATTGGTCACAGTTTATCTAATTCATTGGTCACAAACAACCTAATCATTTGTAACCACCCCCAAATCATTTGTGACCACGACTTCGCCACTTCCCCCATCAACGGCTCCGCCACTGTTGCCTCCCAGTAACCAAACAACACCAAATGGACCACTGACGCCACTACCAACAACAAAATCGTCGCCAGATCCCCCGCCGTTCCACCATAACAAAAAAAAAAAAAAAAGAATAAAAGAAGATCTACACGCAACCAACACCCAACAGATCGCAGCCTCAACCGCACCTAACCACACCCAACAGCACCAACCGCACACAGATCGCAGCCACGAAAAACGAATCTGACTCGTCCAACTCAACCATCCGGTCGAAAAAAAAAAGGGAACAGACAGATCGGTAGGCGTTCGGTGGTTGGGAACGACAGCAACACCGCCCAAGACGACAGCGACACCTTCACCTTCATGGTTTGACAGTGAGATGGACGATGCGGCTGAGGTTTGGGAGTAGGGAACGAACGGTGGTGGTGACGAGGGTTGAGGCTACTGAATCGCCGTGTAGGGAGAAACAACGACACCTTCACCTTCATGGTTTGACAGTCAGACGGACGGTGCGGCTGAGTTTTGGAGTAGGGGACGGACGGTGCGACTGAGTTTGGCTGGCGGTGGAGGAGACGGAATTACCGTGTTGGGGAGAAGATGGAGAGACGGTGAGAGAGTGATTTGAATTAGTTTTAGGGTTTGATTATTATAAAAAAAAAAAAAGATTTTAAATTATTAATTAAAACCTGATTTTTGCAAAATGAAACTTGATTCATGATTTTTGAAAATGGTATTTTAAATTCAGGTCCATGTGTAATTTCCTCAACAAATAATTCCGAGGGTATTATGGGAAACTTAGCAATTAATAGAGTCAAGGTAGGGCCAGCTCAATTGCATTTGTCCATTTCTTCTCGAATTTAATGTCACAAGCCACGTGGCCCCACAAAGCCTTTACACGTGGCAATACATTACCCCACAGGCCCAAAATTTATAGAATAGAATAAGATAAGGGTACCGACATTTACATCCACATTTTTTATATATTCATCCCTCTATATCCATCACTATTAAAATTTTAAAAAATTAATATTTCATTTACGTCAAATTTCAATATTGTCATTATTAAATTCATTCATTTAAACATTATAAATCCACACAAATTTTATATATTCATCTTATTTTAAATACATGCCTAATACAATTCTAAACTTTTAAAAAAATTACTATATTCATCAAATCACTATCAACATCTAATTACTTTTCCTTTTCTAAATTGCCGTGTCAGTACTTTAATATTTCGATGCAAATGTTAGCGAATCTCTTTTCTTGAATATATTAAATTCTCTCTAGAGTACTACTGTTCACGCAACCAAACAAATTTCTCTTCAAATCATATGTTAACTAATTTTTTTTTTTTGCTTATAAGTTAATAATTTTGGCGGTTTGCGTTTTTTTTTTAATTTTAAATTTTTTTTCTTTTTATAATGTAAGAATATTTGGATACGTGTTGAAATTTATCGTATACTTTCATCTGTCAAACTAATACTTAAAACAAAACATAAAAGATAAGATTTCATTTTCCATATCATTAAAGAATTATAACTAAAATAATGTGTTGATTTTTTTTATTTTTTTTTTAAATTTTAGTTGAAGAGGGTATTTTTTCGGGTTTTATGATTTTAGTTGAAGATTATATTTTATCATTACTAGAATTCTAGTTAAATACAAATTCTAAACGAATATTATAAGGTTCAAAAGAATTTATTTAAATAAAAATTAACTGATGAATTTAGAACGATATATTTTTATTTAATTTTTTTATATGTCTATTTATGTAAATTTACATAAAATTAAAAACTGTGGAGGTAAATAGTGGTACCCAAAAATAATACAAGTACTGAAGTACATTTATGTGAACTCTCTAGTATGAAATTTGGCTGTAACAATGAAAGATTAAATGTGTTCATGAATTATGCATCCACAGATTGAAAAAATAATAAACGAACCATTGAATGTTATATTCCGACTGCATCAAGAAGCTCCGAGTGTTGAGACACAGAAACTAGTGAATTAGCCACAATGGCACCACTGGCAGCAACAGCAGGGACACCGATGCCGGGGAATGTTGAATCGCCGCAGCAATAGAATTGTGCGATTGGAGTTGAATGTCCAGGAAACGAGTCTTTACCCGCCTTTATAGCAGGACCATAAGTTCCTCGATTCCTTCGAAGAAATCTTTGATGCGTCAATGGTGTCCCGACTAACTTGACCTCACACTTGCCACGGTCGAAACCTGGACCAAGTGCACGCTCTACAGCCTTCCACATTACCTGTTGTTAACAGGAATTAAAGAACGTTTTTAATTCAAAAGAAATGTACGGAGTAAAAGTATAAGATCGTCTCGGAATACTTGTACTATATAGTATAGTATAGTCTATTACTGTATGCCAAAAGTTCCCCGTGGTAATGAGGATTAGATACCACTGCACGGAGTAAAAGAAGAACATGCTCTAAATTATAAATGATTGAAATAGTACAGCCAAATAAACTAACTAGAAAGCTTTTATTTAGAAAACATTACCATAGAATCGAACCGAATTTCAACCATGAAAGCTGGTCAGGGTGACAAATCAAAATGAACAGTCATAAGAATACCTCGGATCGTTGAGCCTTGAGTTCCTTGTACTCGTTACTTCTGCGGTCAAGTCCTTCCCAAAGTTCAAACGGTTCAGTTCCTGGTGTATAGGCGTGTAAGACATGTTTCCCAGGTGGAGCAAGATCAGGACTTAGCACACTTGGTACAGATATTAAAACGACATTCTGATCAGCATCGACTCCTCTCTCCCAATCATTTACAACTATATGATGGATTCCAAGGTCTTCATGTATACCCTAATCATCGAATCATTTTGTCAAGACTTAAGAGTATAGATTCTAAGAACTAAACCAGCGGCAATAAACTTGCCATTGAGGTAGAGAAGCTGGATAATTCATAAACAATACAGGCAAAACATGCAGAAATATTTATCCAGCAATCATGCTACATGTACGTCTTGTTTTGCATCATTTTTTATGTGTCACATGTCAACGCATGATTGGATAATTTTTTTTTTTAAAAACACACTTTCCCCCCCAACAATTCTTGAATTCCCACACAATGTCAAAAAAGATGTACACCATGGAATATACACTTAAAATAATTCCTTATCCAGTGACACATTAATGAAAGGTGAGAAACACGTGCAAACATATATTTTTTATTAATAGATAGAAAAATTATCTAACCATTTTTGACATACCTCAGCATCAAAACCCAAATGTAGGTGCATAAATGATTCACATTGGGGAGTCTTCTTAATCCTGTCCTGATAAGACTTCGGAACAACTTCCTTAGGCAATAAACTCAACGTGTCCCACATAGATGCATTGCTGACAACAGCTTTTTTAGCGCGCACAAACTGCAGTAAATAATTTTCTTCCCAGTTTTCAGTTAAGAAGCAAAATTATACATTTATAAGAATCTCGGCATAGATATAAGCTGTTTCTATTTTATTGACTCACTTGTCCACCTCTTAGCCTCACTCCTATAGCTCGACCATCTTCAACAACAATATTCTCTACATGGCTTCTGAGAGAAAGACGACCACCAAACTTCTGTAGACCTCGGACAAGAGCATCAACAACTGCCCCACTGCCACGAAGAGGGTATTCCAAGCAGCAACCAGGTTTGTACCATTCTGAAAACATGTATATCTGAAAATACAGGAGCTTAGTCATACCAGTCTTTAAGAGAGAGAGAGATATAAGATTGGGTATGATGTGATTTCAAGTCAGCCGGAGGAGAACAGAATATGGAATCAAAAATTTACTCGCTTAAACAAATTTAGACATTTTCAGCCAAATGTTCAAATTATCTGATAAGCTCCAAGTTAATATGAAATCATGAAAGTCCAATTCAATCAATCTTAAGCAAGCATAAAGGAAGAGATTGCATAACAAACTGGAAATTTCAAAAAGCACTTGTCAGGTTTACAAAAAATGGTTACCATTTCTGCAGCAAGTACACCATCTGATTTCACTCCTGCAAGCAAAAATGACAGAAGATCCACCCAATTTCGTATAAAAGGATCTTTTAGCTCTAAGGAGTCAATGATCTCTAAGAAAGGCCTAAGAAGCTTAGTAGCACTAAGGGCTCCCTGAGGTCCCATTTGAGCAAAAGATTTCAAGAGAGAGGGTGCATATCTAGCACCTGCAGTCGAAAGAACACCCCAGTCACCTCGGATAGACAGAGGGGGTAGGGCCATTGCAGCTGCAGCTAATGGAAGTATTGCATCCTGCGGAAGACATACGTTTTATATTCAATTAGCAGATACACATGCATGAAAACAGATGAGTAAAAATATATCGAATCTTCATGCATGAAGTCCAATATGTTCAAGACATCCCATTCAAACATTTGCAAAATGAATTTCATATAATGGATACATACAGATACAAACTTAAAAGAAAATAAAAGATACCCACAAGAAGTTTTCTCCATTCTTGCACTGCATTTTTACCTGCATACTTCTCAAGATCCTGAAGAATAATTCAAGTAAATAATTAGTACCTTCCTTTAGTTGAGATTAAAATGACATAATAAAGTATTTATTTGATCATCAATAATGATACAAGTGCATCTGAGTTTTTAGGTAATGTATACACATCTAGTCACAAAAGCAACTACATTTATGCAGTTCATTTCATAAGTATTGTTCGCCAATAATAGGTCCAAACAAGACTATTCTTATATGCTTTTCAAAATCATTAGGTTACGACATATATAGATGCTATCATATCATACTCCAACCATTAGCTTTAGATCTCAACAGATCTAGAAATGAAAAGGGCATAACAGCAAAGAAAGATTCATTTAGCTGATCTCATTCATTGCATAATGGCAACTGTCACTTTGTCAAGACATACAACTCACAACTGGAATGCAGAATGCTTGCAAAGAATAGGGGATACTGTTTGCAATTACAAACATGAGAAGAGAGTGGAGAATGAAATTTTACCTTGAAAAATTCAGTTGGGCCAATGCGTGACAAGAATTCACCTTCAGGTATGTATACCATCCATGAATCATAGGTTGCACAGGGAAGTGATTCGCCCAATGCATCAAGAACCTGCAAATCATTCAAGAATGGTGAAATTTCTATTACTTGCATATAACCATCATAATTCAAATTATGAGATTTTCATCCACTATGTATCATTTAAGGAAAATATTTGGTAGCCAAGATATGGCGATTCTAGTCACCTAAGTGAATAAATGCATGCTTGAAATGGGTAATAAGAAACAAAAAAATTCCACCAAATATTTTTATTATCGATGACAAAAATTCACGGAAGTTATAACTTTCTCATTCTTTCATGAATAGAAACTGTTCGTAAGATTTTACTCGTGATTCCAATACGATGCCAACTGCCAAGTGTTGATTTGGGCAAACTGTGGTCTAAAACTACAATCCTTTCTTTTGTTAGACCCAGATTTGATTGTTTAAGTCTTCATTCTCTTCCCGACTTTGTTCTGCTACAAAAAGTATAGCACATGAAATATGAACTGTCTCCATTCATACATGCAAAATTTCGAAATAATACTACATGAATTCCATCAAAAGGTTCTTGATTAGGCATGATAATCCTTTTATGTTTAACAAAGAAGATTAAGGCCTTAATACCATTCTTGAATTCTATTCATCATATTTACAAGTTAATAAGATGAACCAAAATATACACATTTGATTACTTGTGCAAGAGGATTGGCCTGAGGACCTCTTGATTGAAACCCAGAGAACAAAGAGGGGCCAGAATCAAACTTGTAGCCTTTAATCTCGAAAGAATGAGCAGCACCCCCAGGCAGATCATGGCTTTCCAATACCAAAACATCTTGCTTGTATCTAGCCAGAAGTCCTGCACAGCACAATCCTCCAATGCCACTCCCTATAACAATAACATCTGCCTCTGGCTTGCCTGCACATCATACTGCAGTCACATTAAAATGTTCCTCAGAGTTAGACCCCATTCATCTTGCAAGGTAAATTCTACTTCTAACCTCAACCACGGGCAACAATCTATCAGATATCAGTGTCTAAAATTCTCCCTAACTATAAAACTTGTAATTAAACCTTGGAAGGGCTTGTTTTGAGTAACTGTTGTAGAAGGATAGCCATTGGAGTAAGGCTCAGAGCCGTTGCTGGAACTTCGCGGCAAAAGCGTCCGGCTTCTGCATTTCGAGTTAAAAGTGGAATGGGGTCGTCGGAGTTGAATAAAGCCAGGCGTGAAACTAATACTGCTACTCCCTAACGCCATGGATGAATTTCACCACAAAGGCGCAAACTACTGTATACTGTGTGTGCGTGTGTGTGTCTCTAAGTTAGAGATATGATACTGATTTTGTATCTTCGAGTGCGAGATGACTAATGACGTGGCGCTTGTTAAACGCGGGATTCAATATGTGGCGGAGGTTTTTCTTTTCTTTTATGCTAAATTCCAATACCAAAGCAAAAAACAATCCGAATTAACAAATATTTTCGTAAGTTTTGTTTTCACTTATTGTACATAAGAAAACAATCACACATTTGGTATAAATAATTCTACTTAACACCCGTAATGTTATAACACCAATTTAGGTGGCATGATGTAATAAAAAAATGAGATATACAATTAAGTAAGTCATTTAATTGTACCAATTATTCAATATCATGTTAGTATCACCAAACTGATATTTCAACACCAATGATCAGGGACGGATGTAGAACTTTAACGTTGGGGGGTACAATCGAACTTGTAAAGAAATTGAGAAAAATTTTACAATCGAAAATTTACGTCCAAAAAAATCATACCCTATGTAATTTTACATCCAAAAATTTACATGTAATATGACTTTTTCGGATGTAAAATTTCGAAAGTTTTTGAAAATTTCCTAATAAAATGATGAAAATTACATTGAAAAATTTGTATCACAAAAATAATAAATGTTATTAAAATAGTTGAATTTCTTTTTTAAAAAAAATGCGAGTTAGACGTCTTTTTAAAAGCTCACGTTTAATGTATTTTTAACTATTTTCGATATATGTTTGAATTATTCGATATGTTCATAATATAGTTCTTGAAATAAGTTTCGAAATGATATAAGCAATTTATAGATTCGATTAGCGTACGATCGTCGGAAAATTTTTAAAATTAGTATATTTCGAAATTCAAATTTATTTTGATTTTGCCCCTATTTGGTGGAGATTAAAATCAAAATTTTAGTAAATTTTGACAAAAATTAAAGAGTTAATGATTCCATGAAATATGTTATTAAAATTAATTATTAACTTTGATTTAAATTAAAAATTTTAATTTTAATCGATACCAAACGTGATTTTATGAAAAAACAAAAAAAAACTCAAAAGTTGAAAGGGAGGGGGTCTGAATGATGCTAAATAACATTGCTGATTTAGTATTACCGTGAGTAGTAACAGTTGAAGGAAGGGTGTAAGAGTCAGAATCATGAATAATAATATCATTAACGATCAATAAAATTATAAGAAATCAAATTAAGTACATTCTTGTGGGAGTCAATAGAGATTGTTCATTTATACTTTACAACAAAATTTTTAATTAATTTATTTTTATTTTTTAATTCTAGTGGTGGGTTCTTGTGACTGGAAAGGATGAAAAAAAAATTTGTTTATAGTTCGTTGCCCATGAAATATTTGCTAGTGATTCATTGTTAAACATCAAAATCTTGCAATTGTTAAGTTCAATTTAGTGCACAGTGATCATGAAATTCTAAAACAATCGAACCATTATTAGTTTGACTCACAGTATGAGCTACTCATGTCTCGCCTGTTTGCTAAAATGCGTCTCTCGTGTGAGACGTGCATCCATAACTCACTTGATATGTGAGTCGAGTCGGCAAGCAACTCACCCCACTTAATACCCCTAATCACATAGGCATATTTGGAAATGGTATGACGACACAAAGCATTGCATAATTTGGATAGTATTTAATTCTTGATCCAGTTATATAGTTCACTGCTCATGTTGTAACGACCCGACATTTGTACCCAAATCGTTAACTTATGTACTATTCGCGCTAAAAAAGCCAAGCCTATCTTACTCGTGAATTCGTGTCACGTCCACATAATTCAAATCCAGGAACTTTCCCTTACGAGATATTTAAGTTGAATATGAGGACGCGATAAAAATCCGTGAGGACACAGAAGCCCGGTCGTCACACATATGCTTATGACCAGATTTTCTATGTGAATGAGACTGAAATAAAAGCACAGAAACATTTTTACAAAAAGAAATCTAAGACGAGAAAATAAACAAATTTAACACATTAAACCATTAACCATAGACAGCTCGTTCTACAAGCATCCACACCAACATCAGCATTGTCAAAACGAAACTCAAATCCCACATCTCTAATACCATTTTCTTTGTACTCCCAGGCACATGAATTTCGAGCTCTAATCTTAGACAAACACCATTATGGGTACCCCTGGAGCTATACAAGTACTTTCACCAATCCACACAGCAGACTGCTTAGACAAACACATAAGCAGTAACTAGGCCGTGCATGTACATGTCATGCCAGATTTTAATATACAGTTCAGCAAATATAAACCGTCTGTCTAAGAAGCTAGATATTTAGATGACCAGCCGAGTCAATGGCAAGAACGGAGTATCCATAGTCCTGCCAATGAGTAAAACCACCGATGAAAATGGTGTTGTAATATGCGACTATAATCACATCATCACTTCTTTGGTCCTATTCCTAGGGTAGTCAACCCACTTAGCAGAACATATATAGTGGCATCCAAGGCATTTAGCTAGAACTGAAGCCTTCTACATTCTTCTGGAGTAAGATTTGTCCGACTCCTCCAACCTTGCTCCCAAAGGATATTCTCACTTGCAAGAGAGAAAACCAGCTATCAAATGGATGCTTCAATATTATAATCGACCAAGGGTTCCACTGCAAAAGCATCTAGTGAGATCGTTGCTCAGATTATTGCAAAATAAGGTAGTCAAAAGCACTTTTTCAAGATCCTTAGCTTCATTATAAGTACCAAAACAAGAACATAGAATTATTTTATTGCAAAAATTGCAGAAACAATAAACGAATAAACATATAATTCTCACAAAGCCTCTCAATGGGACAGCTCCAATCCCCACTGATCACCAGGTCCAATTCGGACCCATCCAGACCTAACCTAATTACACATACCAATTACCTCATTCGATAAACTACAAATGCTAGTGTCCATTATAGAATGGACCAAAATTATGTTCCTACCAAAAGATGTGCAAGAAGATAATTAACAAAGAGTGAAGAGCTCACCGTAAGTAACAAAACTATGAACCAGAACCGGACTTTTGGACCCACACTTGTTTCTGTAATTAAACAGAATAATTGGATAAGGGCACCAAAAATAGCAAAGGCGTAAACTTGTTGACCATCAGAAGTTTAGAATGCATTCCTCGTGGGAACCATGGACAGAGGAGCCTCCTCTTTTCAAGGGTTTGCTTTCCACGAGGGAAGAGCCATCTGCATCCTTGACATCATGCAGTGATCCACGTCGACCACGACGCCTGTAAGAAACTATACTAATTCACAAGACATCAGTATGCAAAGTATGCAGATTAACAATAATAAATCACATAATGCTCCAGGCAAAACTAACCACCGTCAACAGAGTAATAACTGCCACGACCACTTCCAATGAATCTCAACTCATTGCCACATGCAACTAACACGTCATGTTTTATATCTGCATGAGTTCCTATAAAGTCGAAGATGTTAAATGTAAATATAAGAGCTATGAAATAAGGAAAAAAAAAAAACATGTTTAGAATATTAGGAAAATATACAATTTATCAGCGGAAAAGAAGGGTTGGAACTTGAAAATTATAATTTCGGTATATTAAACAAGTTGCAACCAAAATACAAAATATATAGTCAACTGACCCAACCTTCGGTTGAATCTTTTACTTGGAAGGTTTGGGAAGTAGATGTAAAAGACCCATCACTAGAATGTGAGCCATTTGAACGTGGAACAGGAGTCCGAACACCATGATCAGGCCTATCCTTATTCCTTGTTCGTCTTTCCAGCTTCTCAGTGTGGATACCCTGAAAATCATTGCCAAAAACCTTATCCCCAGAAGCTCGACTTGAATGCTTCTGAAACGACTGAAAACTTGGGGGTCGAGGAGGTCTTCTATCCCTGTCCTGATTTGGGGCGTGGATTTACATTTCAGATTGAGATACACATGCTGATTGATTTTGACAACTATCCCTATCAAGAAGAATGCTCCTGATGATCCTTCCACCAGTTTTGCGTCGCAAGTTCTGATGAACAACAATTAGTTATGTCAACGAGCTGAGCCGAGAAAAAAGCTCAGGCTCGGCTTGAGCTTTTTTCGGCCCGAGCCGAGACGAGCCTGGCCAAAAAAAAAAAAAATGAGGCTCGGCCTGAGCTTTTGGCCCTAGTTTTAAAGGACTGAGCCGGGCACGGGCCAAGCCGGCTCGGGTTTTTTTTTTTAAATCTACATTTTTTTTAAAAACATTTGTACATTTTATGCATGTTATAGATTAAAGAAATTATAAAAGTTAAAACCCTCCTCCTTTATCCGGGCTTGGAACCACTACAATTATCGTAGACGGAGTTAAAATTGTACACGAATAAAATATTTCGTGTACAATTTTTCTTGAAACAAAAAAAATTAAAAATTACGTATTTTGTTGAAACTAAACAATTTAAAAACTTACAATATCTTATGTTTTAATCTGATATAATTCTTCGGCCATTATACTATCAACTTGTTCTTGAAAACGTAATCTCGCACATTCTCAATCCTTCAAACATATTAAATCCTCCAATATATCTCCTTTTAGTTTTAATCGTTCGTCACATAAAACTCGACCACCTAAACTAAATGCAGTGGTGGCAAAAAAGCTCTGGCTCCGAGCCACCGAGGCTCGGGCCGAGCCCATTTTGGGGCAACGGCCAGAGCCGGCGAGCCACACGGGCTGGCCCATATCCAACTATTATTAATAAAAAAAATAATAAAATAAATTTTCTGAATTCAAATTAAAAGCTACCTGTTGTGAAGGCAGATTCTGCCTGCACAGCAGGCAGCTACGTTGGCAGAGTTGCGTGCACGCAACTACGAAATTAGATTCGTAACTTTTTTCATTCAATTGTCTTGTCAAAATATGAATTTGTAAATTAAATATAGTTAAAACAGATATATTTTTTTGTCTATAAATATGGGAAAAATTTTACAAATTCATATCAATCTATCTCAAATTTCTTTACGCAATATTCAATTTCAGTATTATACTCTCAAATTTCTTTACGCAATATTCAGTATTTTACTCTCTAATTTCTTTTACTCTATTTTTCAATATTCTTTACTATAATACTTACACATGGATTTTACTAGTGATGAGATTAATCAGTTTAAAGGTAGTTCGAGTACTCCATTGGGATACGATGCATTTCAAAATGTTTCAATTGATTTGGAAGAAATCGAAGAGGAGGAAATAGTCGAGGTTAAAAGGTCGAAAAAAGAGTCTGCGGATTGTTGGCAACATATGACTCTTAAAAAAGTTGGGGTTCAAAATGGAGTTGATATTTGGAAAACATGTTGCAATTATTGTGGTAAAGAATATAGTTGGAAGCCTAGTTCGAGCACATCACATTTAAGTGCTAGGCTTCCAACTAAGTTCTTTACCACAATAATTGCAACATGTTTTCCAAATATCAACTCCATATTGAACCCCAACTTTTTTACTAGTTATATGTTATCAACAATCCGCACTCTTTTTTTCGATCTTTTAACCTCGACCACTTCCTCTTCTTCGATATCTTCCAAATCAATTGGAACATTTTGAGATGTATCGTTCCCCAATGAAGTGCTCGAACTACCTTTAAACTGATTAATTTCACCACTAGTAAAATCCATGTGTAAGTATTATAGTAAAGAATATTGAAAAATAGAGTAAAAGAAATTGGAGAGTAAAATACTGAATATTGCGTAAAGAAATTTAAGAGTATAATACTGAAATTGAATATTGCGTAAAGAAATTTAAGATAGATTGATATGAATTTGTAAATTTTTTTCCGTATTTATTGACAAAAAAAATATATCTGTTTTAACTATATTTAATTTACAAATTCAAATTTTGACAAGACAATTGTATGAAAAAATGTTACAGATCTAATTTTGTAATTGTGTCTGATTGTGCACGCAGCTAAATTGTAGATGCTTGTGCAGGCAGCTTTTAATTTAAATTCAAAAAAATATTTTTTTTTATTAATAATAGCTAGACACAATGGCCGTTTCGGCCCGTGCGGGCTCGGGCCGATGCCCCCAAAAGCCTCGGCTTGGGTTTTTTCCAAGCCGAGCCCCTGAACTTTTTCCACCGGTAACAACAGTTCAACAATGTGAAAATTAGGCTGAAGATGCTGCAGTTTGTTGTACTGTTGGAGTACTAGAACCCTACAGAAGAATAGAACAGAAACCTATGTGTTTTTCTTTCATTTTTTAACATGGACATTAAAATTCTACAAGAAAATTTGTAATTGGTGCATGTTAATTCAACTATATTTGCCGCAAGTTTGAAAAACCACTTCATGCATACAAAATAATGAAATATTTACTAGGTGGTAAAAGAGACACTTTAGCATCTTTATGATATGCCAATCTATACTCTCAGTCCCATATTGATCAAAGTAGAAAAATAATTTTCCATTCACCTTCAGTGAAAGTTCACGCGAACTACCAAGAATTTCAAAAAGAACTAGGGGACCATGTTTATGGTCCACTTTTTCCTCAAATTTCAGTCTTTTCTCATTTTAAAGTAACACACTTATTTATAAACCGAGATATTAACTCACAATGGGAATTTCCTTTTCTTCCCCTTCAATAGCAGGATTTTCTTCTTCCCAGTTTCATTGGGTCTTGAGCCTCCTGCAACACATTGAATAGCATAACATGAAACACAATGCATCACAGTAACAACAGCAAAATGACTTTGGAAAGACCGAACCAATAACACATTGTCAGAAAGAGGATACAGTAATTCAAAAGGCAACGTTGCTATTACCATAGGACAGATCTAAATTGATACTTTTCCAAAACAACAAGATGCATAAGTATGAGAATAGCTACAAAAATATAACTCAACAGAGATGAGAACACAGAACTATAAAACTCTAGGTGACTGTAATTAGTAGCTTGTGAACAATGAATTTCAGATACACAAGTATACAATGCAAAGAATAAGTCCGACACCTGGCCCATCAACTCCATACATGTTATAAAAGAAGGGGATAAAGGATTTATGACATTTGGCCGGATAATTTATGCTAATAACAAGAAAAGTTTTAAGACATGTGAATACACAAGTAATATCATCTGACATCCATTATGAAACAACTTAGTATTGTCAGAATACAATGCAACCCACAATGCCAACACGTTAAATAACAAGGAAATATAAAATCGCACCATTAAACAATAAATTTAATATCACATCATACCACTTTCCTCATCCAATGCACCAGCTAAACTTACAGACTTGTTGGAGATTTGCTGATCATCTCGTTTAGGAACAAGTATATTTGTCGATTTGTCTTTCTCAATTGCATACTTTGAGCTATCCCTCAAAACATACTTTCATAAGATATCTGAGTAAGTACAAGCTTAATGAGTTACAACTACAAAGGCACCAAAAGCGTCCAACAAATGGTTTCTACGCCATTGTAGGAATTTATAATGGTTAAGGAGTTATGACCAAACCACAAAAAATGGTTCCTGTACCATCCTCCAAAGAATTTCTGATGAATTATCATAATAAAGGCAAATGCATATATGCCAAAGTAAAAAGAATGTAAAAGTTAATCCAAAAGCATTTACATCATTCGAAAGTCAGAACTATAAGTCCTCGTGTTCATAAGGAAATCAAAGAACAGGAGATTTCAAAAAAGATGTATCCAGCAACAGTTCCAAATGTAGAAAAACTTTTAGTGTGGCCCATCAGTGCAATAAAAATCATTATTGTTAACCATCATATCACATAAAAATTAATGGTGTCTTTAGATTTAGTTTTTCCTTTTTTTTTTATTTTATTCAGTATTTTACATGTTTTTCAATAAGCTATAAAGCAAAAATATATTTGGTTAAAGATTTTTTAAATGTTTTTGTTTTTACAAGGAAGTATTATTTTCGAGAAAAAATGTAATTGTCGTATCACAATTAGAACTCTTTATATGTGCAAGAATTTTATTGACTTTAATGCAGATACCACGTTCATTTGGTAAATTACTTCTTGTTTTTCTACTTTTTTAAACATGGAAACTATGGTGTGCACCAAGCACATCTAGAGCTCAAATACCAGAACAATCTAGAATTAGAAAAGATTTCACTTTCATGAATCACAAGTATGATATTTTAGTTGCATTCAACGCAGTAACCAGACACCAACCTGAGCAATTATATAAATAGCATTAAGGAAATAAACAGTATATCCGAAAATGACATGCCATCCATCAGCCACAGTAAATATTTTGGGTAGTCTAAAACAGCCGAAAGAAAATTGCTACTGATGGAAAGGGAACTGTTCTCAGCAATATAATCAGCATCAGCAGTTTGACCCAAACATCTAAATAAAATATATCTATAGAAGTTCGCTTTTCTGAGCCTCATTTTGAAGAACCTGACCCAGTACGTCCAGTGACTCTTCTTGCTGGCTTCCCATTCAACAACACCCTCTGTCAGAGGTTGGAGTTAGCGTGGGAGTTCCACACAGGTGGTGAGCCATTGACAAAATCACAAATAGATAACTATACAATTTATCCATGAAAAAATTGAAATGTATAAAAAATTTAGAAACTACTAATTTCCATTAATATCAAGAATCGTCAAGATACAAAAGTGCCACTTTTAATGACTCAATAAATTTAGATTTTACATTTCTGTTAACCTGTAAGAACACTGAACATTTAGCTGCATTGGATGCAGGCTTCGAATTGTCTTTTTTTCCCATTTTTTGAGAGGCTATGACCCAATAATTGAAGAAAAAATCTCATCACACTCCACAATCAAATCTCTACAGAAAATCCTATTAACAATATTACCAAAAGGGGCGTATCCTTGTATCCAACATCCTTCTCGTTTTCAGCCCCCTCTCACCACAACCACCAAAAACCTTGTAAAAATAAGAAGTCAATATAAGCTTAAAATGTCCATCATGGCATAAGCCTCCAAAACCCTCCCCATCACACAGTAGCTTATATTTTCAGTGGATGGGAATTTTCACCCAGGAGTTCCAGTCTCTATTTGGGACAAATCTGTTTTCCAGCCCAAACATGAAATTAATAGTTTGAATATGCAAATATCAACATATAATTTCCACAGTCAATCTAACTCCAGCATTGTGTACCCTAAAAAAACAGACAGGTCTACAACAGCATCAATGAAAAAAAAGAAGCTGACACTCAAATCTTCTCTAACTACTTGCTCTGTCACATATTTTTCAACCAACGATAGAAATATTTCGTTATTTGTAGAAATTTTTAAGTATTTTCTTCCGATTGATCGATTTTTTCTTCAAGAAAACTCGAGGAAAAGTTTTATTCAAGTGGAGGGGATTGATGTAGTACTTCACAACTACAATTAACAAATTTCACTTTATCTAGGAGTTTGTCTTTTTAAATTATCTTTTCTAATTTCCTTTTTCAGTTGTAATATATTTATTTTTAAATCTTGTTTAGATTATGATTAGTTTATTTTCTTTTAGAATTTAGTTTCGTTTTATTAATAGGATTATGGAATAATTTTACTTATAAATACAAAGGCATTGTACACTTTTTAACAACAATCAATTATTATTCAATATATACAAGGCATGATTGTTCAAATATCATTCTTAATTATTACATAATTATTATTATTATAAAAATTTCAAAAATGCTTCCGCACCACTACCTCAATAATAAAAACATATATTGATGGTTGGAAAATGAAAATTGTACAGTCTGCTCCGTATCAATTATGGAGATCATGAGATCATAAAGCATTATTGTGGAGATAATTGATTTGTGGGTACGATTTCTTAATAAATCCTATGGGTTCCAACCCACAAATGAGGTCTTAAATAGTTATAAGTACCACAATCACCACCAATTTCACTAAACTGCTACTTTTTTGCTTGTTACAAATTCAATGGTTCTTTTCGTGGAGTTTTGAGTTCAATGTACAGATTGATTTGAATTATAAAACATCACAGTTGGGTTGTTGTCTTCTAAATGACAACAAACAAAAGTTGTTGCACTGGTGATTGAGAAAGTTTCACACCAATTTCCAGTAATTGAACCAGTAGTTCCTCTCATAACCACAATACCATTCAATACCTGCTTGCAATATCTTATCTCTTGAAATATGTAAAGCATACAGCAATAAATGCATGGTAGTGTCCGCAATACAGCATCCAGATAATAACTTCTCCTATTAAGCTCACAAATTAGCCGATAGTAGAAACAATAATGAGCAATCGGGTGGAAACAACTCAAAATGAAAGTATGTACCTACGGCAATCCAAACCACCAAACTAGAAAACTAAACCTTCCAGTTCACAGTGCCAAAATGCACATTCCCACTTTTTCCACCAATGCTTCACATGCCATTGTTCATGGGAAAACACATCTCAATTTACTCCATTCACTACCCAGATACCTTTAGACCTATTTGCTGTCTACAGCTCGTAAGGATCACTTCCTGTCGATTTTATTATCTTATCAGCACCTACATAACTTCATCAAACATTACCCAACTTGAGCCTATGGCTCACTCCCTAGCACATTACCATTTCGGTCAGAACAGCAACAGACATTCTTCACCCAGTAAGGGAGGAAACCGGCTCCAGCAGAAGAACGCAAGACAACTACCTGAACAACAAACCTTCGTTTAAATACCTAACTTTTCACTCCCTCAGAAAGTACACAAATATTGCCATATTAAATCAACTTCCTGGCCAACTCAACTTAATTCAAATATCAAATCACCCGAAGCACGCTCGTACACACTTTATTAAAAAAAAAAATTAAAACCCGTGCAAAACAATCAAACCCCGACCTTGATCTTCCTTGCCGAAACGAGAGCCCGCGATAGCGGGAAACGTGCTCTATTTTAGAGCTGACCTCGAAATCGTCGGCAGCAAGTGCCTCACTACGACCCTGGTTCGATCTAGCGGCCCCTTCATGCTTGACAAAAACCTAATACAATTCTACAGTTAACAGTAAGTCACTTCAATTGAATTTTTTCCCTCTTCGATTACCCCTAAAATGCCCTGAAATTACATTTTCCAATTGAAAAATTTTCAACAACGCTCGATCATGGTTTTCTACACTAGTTTTGGTACTTTGATTTCAGAATCGCCATGCATAAAAAGGCAGAGAGAGAAAGTCGCGGTGAAGAAAAGAGAGAGAGAGAGAGTACTGCGCGAGCGTAAGACGGTGAGACAGACTCTTACGTACGTTGAATGTGCCAAGTGTCGCCGTGTTTTCTCTTTCAACTATCTCGCACGCGACTTTACGTATTCACACGTGTACGACGATATACGTATGCACAGAGTGCTGATTCTACTCTCTCAAATGGAATATTCTCATCGCGTATATTGCATGACAATCCCTAATTTACAGAGTTGGTTACAAACTGGTACCTAAACATTTTAGCAGTTAGTCTAGACTCTAGTTTGGTAATAAAAGTTAATAATTAATTTTAATCACACATTTTTTATTTTAGGGGGGTGTATTCAATTGTGACTTTTAGAGACTTTGGGAGACTTACAAAGTTTAGGTGTATTCAATTGAGACTTTTGGAGACTCTCTAAAAGTTTGGATGTATTCAATTGAGACTTTTAAAAAGTCTCTAAAAATCTCGGGGTATTCAATTGAAACTTTTTAGAAGTCTCCAAAAGTTACGCGTTATTCAATTGGGAAAGGATTTGAGAGGATTTACAATTCTAAAGACTTTGGGAGACTTTTCTCGAGGAAGTATAAATAAAAATTCTCCACCCAAATCTCTAGTAGGACGAGAGATTTGTCAAGTTGCTGGACGGTTTGGAGAAGGTAGATCTCTCTTCTTCCATCTCTTCTTCCAAATGCGTAGTCTCTTCTTTTCCCTTCCATCTCTTCCAGCTTAGGTTCCTCCTAATTGTTGAACTTCGTCACTCACTTTCAGGACGAAACACCCTCGCATCGCCTTTTGCTCGCTTTATCGCTATCGCCGCCTTCTTTCCGACGTCGAAACCTTTCCGCCAATTGGAGGTATGGATATCACGCACGATAATCACCATTCACTATTGTATAAAGTTCTAATCTTATATAATTGTATATGAATGTGTTCCTTGTTTTCTTTAAAATCTCCTACGGATGTTTAATAAAAATTAGGGCTTCTCACCGTGGCTAGTGATCTACAGATAGAGTGTAATTCTGATTAGTTTTCAAAGTTCTTGTTGCTTATATGCCAGAAGGGAGTTTGTCATAGATACCTGGCCATTTAATCGAATTGGAATGAGTTGGAACATTGTAGTACTCTTTTCCTGGGTGTCTCTATATATTATTCCAGTCACTATTGTATAAAGTTCTAATCTTGTATAATTGTATATGAATGTGTGCCTTCTTTTCTTTAAATTCTCCTACGGACGTTTAATAAAAATTAGGGCTTCTCACTGTGGCTAGTGATCTACAGATAGAGTGTAATTCTGATTAGTTTTCAATGTTCTTGTTGCTTATATGCTAGAAGGGGGTTTGTCACAGATACTTGGCCATTTAATCGAATTGGAATGAGTTGGAACATTGTAGTACTCTTTTCTTGGTTATTCAATTCTTAGCAAATAGTAAACAGCTCTTAGAGATTTTACATCAATGTTTGCTAAGTTCCAGGTAAGAATTATTGCATTGTTTTGTTGTTTATTCATAAAGAAAATCTAGACAGATAGTATTTGGTCATAATGAATTACATGTTTATGTGTTTCCTTTTAACACAATCATTCCGTTAAAACCAGGACTGCAATTGAGATTCCGCCTGTCTATCTATATGCATGCACAGATTTAGTATGCCTGGCCTTTAATCAAATGGAATGCTGTATTCATTGTTACCAGTGAATAATTAATATAATTGCTCCTGAGTAATGTTTAAACACGTGCTTAGTTAAATTTAATGTATCTATATCATTTAATTTATGGATAATTACATATTTATGTGTTTCCTTCCAAAAGGAATGATTTAGGTAGCACTAATTATTTTTTTAACTTTTCTTAAGATTATTTATTGATTGTGTTTTTTGCCAGTGTAATTGATTTGTTTGTACATGATTTCAAGCCAGGATTCATTGTGCCACAAAAAATAAGGGAAAGCACAAGATTTTATCCGTACTTCAAAGTAAGTGATGAAATAATATTTATTATAATTTTTGTTTTATTTTATCATTAGTGTTCTCATGATTTCTATGTATTGTTTTATTATTTTAGGATTGTATTGGAGCTATTGATGGTACCCATATTCCAGCAATGGTAACTGGCCGTGATACGAGCAGTTATAGAAATCGTCATGGAACAATTTCTCAAAATGTTTTGGCCGCTTGTAACTTTGATTTGGTATTTATATATGTGCTTAGTGGTTGGGAGGGATCAGCACACGATTCTAAGGTATTGAGTGATGCTTTAACAAGGACAAATGGACTTAAAGTGCCACAAGGTATGACTTTATTATTTTATTTTATTGTATCGTAATTATACATGTTATAAGTTGCTTGTTAATTTTACAAGTATTTTATGTTTTGGTAAATTTTTTTGGTAGATTGTGGAAATCCAAACCGATGTCAACTCTTAGCTCCTTTTTGAGGTGTCCATTATCATCTTCAAGATTTTGGTAATCAATGTCGTGATTCTGAAAATGCAAAAGAGTTGTTCAATCTTCGACATGCTTCCTTGAAGAACATATTTGATATATTTAAATCGCAATTCACAATTTTTAAAACAACTCCTCCATTTCAATAGAGCACACAAGCAGAACTAGTGTTAACTTGTGTATGATTACACAATTTTCTATGTAAAGAATGTCATTCTAGTGAATTTTCAGTTGAATTTGATAATGAAACTTCGCCATCTTCTCCAGTTAATGAAGGTGAAGACTTTGGATCATTTTTTGAGAGTCAAGAACAAAATTGAAAAATGCTAATGCATGTAGGGCTACTATAGCAGTTGACACGTGGAATGATGTTGGGAATGTTTAATATTTATTTTTGTTGATTCTTACTAAAATACTATTAAATTTTTTTTTTTTGTATTTTGATTATTTGTTAATGTACTTGATGCGACTTTATTATTAATTTTTTTTAAAAAACATTGTCATTAAAAAATTGATTTATTGCTTTGCATTTTCAATTATATGAGTTGTAAATTATTTGGACATAAAAAAAGTGTTTAAAATATTACATTATATAAGTTTAATATTTTTTTTTGAAAAAAAAAAAAAAGTCTCCAAAAGTCTTTAAAAGTTTCTAGTGAACGTCTCCAAAAGTCCTTAAAAGTCTCTACTGAAATCTTACCAAATCCATCAAAATCACTTAAAAGTTCAAAAAGTCTCCAAAAGTCATTCACTTTAAAAAGTCTCTAAAATCTCTAAAAGTCTCAATTGAATACACCCCCCTTATATTTTATAGTACCTGCAATTTTTCACTCACATATTTAATCAATTTTTATTAAAATAAAATCTGACTTGAATTCCCACCATAGGGATTCAATTCTTTAAACTTAGATATTATGAGATCATCATGTAAAAAGTGGAACAAATCCGATGATTTTGTTACACACAAATCAAAGCAAAGAATCCTTTCCACTATATTGTAGGGGTTTTCCATTCCCTAATCATTTATTTTTTCTCCTCTTCCCCTCTTGCCCACAAGAGAGGAACTTTCCCACAAGGGGGGAACCAAACTTGGAATCTTCCTTCATCCCATCCCACCTCCATTCTTTCACAGTCCCTGCTCCTAGCCACCCACCCCAGTAAGCCCACTTTCTTCTCTCGCGTATATGTGTATGTATACATGGAAACTTTTTCAGAGTGATTTTTCTTGATAACAGAGTAAACTTGATTGTTAACAGGTATATATCGGTGATTACTGGGCGTATGGATAGTAGAATCCCACCGGGAAGTTACTTCCAGTACTCTCCTACTGGGGTTCATGGTTCACTTCAGAGGTCTGCATCTCTTACAGATCGTGAAAGGTTGGGACTTTGACCTTCTTTTCTGTTTCCCTTGTTTTCCTTCATTTTCTTCTGTTTACATCAATGGTTCTAAATATCCTTGAGGTTTTGGTCTGTGCTTTTTGTTGGATTTTCTAACTTTTGTTGTTGGGTTCATATCTGAACATAGTCAGATACGGTTATAGTCTTGTATTTTTTAGTCTTTTTTCAACTTTGCTTGGCATCCTCTAGGTTATCTGTGGTTGATTGCCTACATTGTTTGCAAGCCGTGGAATTTTTACCATTGATGGCATCAGCTAATTCCTTGTGAGGCTATGTTATTGTGTGTGTTTATCACCGAATCACACTTACTTTGATTGTTACCTTAGTGCGAACTTTTATTGATGTAATAATTACTTAAGCTTGTGTCATGATGCAGTCTTCCTTTTTTTTTTTTTTTTTAATTTCATGATGCAGTCTTCGCTGTAAAAGAATTAGATACAAACTTCTTGCTCATCTTGATCAAAGGGCATTTTCTGCTGTCAAATTTAGATTGGATACTCTATTGTTTTCACCTGCCTAAATGATGATTTTCAAGAACTTAGAGCTAAAGTGATCTTTTTTCCTGACTAATCAATTAACTATTCTATATTATCAAATTTTAAATATTTTGCAGCCATTAACTGTGAATTTCCCTTGTCCCTTTTTTGGCTTTATTCTATGCTCGTTAAATGTGAATTTCCTGTATATACGCTTGGCTTTATAAGGTTCTACACAAGACTATTTCTTTGATGTTCTAGTGGTAATCTTTCTCTGGGCATGCTTAATTGCGATACATGATTTGATTGGTTTGACATTGACAGATATTTGTCAGATTTACTGGCAGAGAGGCAAAAATTAGCACCATTCATGCAGATTCTCCCAGTTTGCAGCAGACTTCTAAATCAAGGTCGTTAATGTTCTACTGGCAGAAAGGCAAAAATTAGCACCATTCGTGTTTTAGAAATTAGTGGTCTACCTCTTGCTTTTCTAAGTTATTCTACTTTGATAACGCTGCTCTAAATTTTATAGTCAGGAAGAAAATTCCACAAACTTAAGGGAAGTGTCTTACAAGTGCTGGTTGATTTAACGAGACAATTATTTGAATACTTATCTTGCAGTACTTGATCTATTTTCACTAAATGAAGAAATAATTTACTGGGATCTTCTATACGCATCTGGGTGTTGCTTTTGTATTCTGAAGCTTGAGAACTACCTTGTGAAATTAGTCAGGACTGCAGTTAAGGCTTGAAATGCATCCAGTTAGGTTGAGGGAATGTATTTGTGCTCTGTTCAGCTAAACATTAATTTCTTAATACCCATCTGCTGTTTACCTGACCCAAAGATATAACCGCCAATGTTTGTAGATATCAAGCTCATGACATAACCAAGGCTACTTCTTTTCATTTGCATCGAAATTTAATGAGAATCAAGCATATTATTGCCTCCTTTGAACACAGTTTAGAACTGAATACTTCAAATTGAAACCAGATCATTAGTTTTTCAGTTCTTCATCAATGATATGCAAAACAAATGATCCTATCGAGCGCATCAGCAATCAAGCCAACAACAAAAGTATGATGCATAAGTATTGATGTTTAAAATCTCATATCCATTACATAAACTCGTCTCTAGATGAATTGTTGGCGCAATTTTAGAAATCATAAACCTTCACTACCTCAAAATCGTGAAACTAATAGGCATTTCATAAAAAAACAGAACTAATTATAGCAAGTTTCATGGTAAGGCCATAGATCAACGAATCGAACATGCCAGATTATGTTTAGTTGGTTTGGTTCGGTTTTAGCTCTGTTTTCTTTTCAGCCTTTCAGGATCAATCTAGGATCTGGTTTGAGATTTAAAAAAAGAAAATCTATTTCTGGACGTTTTGATGTTGTGAAAAAGAATAAGATCAATCTTAACCATGTAATTTGTATAATTTATTTCTTTAATTATGTTAATATTGACTTCTCCTATAATACAATGAGCATCTAAAATCTGTTCCCGTTAATAATGTGGTAAGAGTAAAGGGTTTGGTGATATCTAAAATTTTGACATTATTGCATGCATGATGCCTATAATCTGAAGCCTTTAATCTGTACTTCTCGTTCCAGGCATCTTTTGTTGTGATTTATAGCCAGTTAATCCTAGAAAAGGAAATCTAGAGTATGTTTAGTAGTGTCTTTAAGTGTTTATAAGTTGTGGGTCCAGGTCTTATGAAATGTGTGGATAAAAAATATGTTTGACCAGCTCAAAGTTTTATTTAAGTTTTGCCGAACATGACATAGTAACTAATAATAACAGAAAAGAGATCACAGGCTTTATGGTTATGAACCCTTTAGATCTTTGAAGTTCTTTTCCCATTGAATGGCGGGTGGCGAGAAGCTTGCCATTTGGCACAGACCTGAATTTCACAATTTTGGCAACACAAATGCTGTTAAAATCTTGACCACTGAGTCACGGACTTAGCCCTCCCAGTACAAGCCCTATTTTGTTATACGTGGTATGTCTATCATAATACTTGGAAAAAATGTATTTATTGATTGAATACCGTCACTGGTTGTAGTTCTATCAGTGAATTATGTACTTGGATTGAGTTTAGGGATAAATTACTTACTTTACAGATTGCAGCCTGAGGCAGATTTTTTTGTTGGATATCCACTGCAGGTGTTCTACTATTTTCTGTCAGTTATTCCTCTATTGCTATTTCATATTAAACTGTTTTTCAATAAATTGTATATTTGCAGAAATCGTGCGAGTATCAGGATTGGTATCCAATAAGCTAACAGAAATAGAAAGAATGGGGCATGATAATCCGTATAGGTCATTGGGTCAACAGCCTAATGGAGGGCCGATGAGTGTAATGGCTTGGAATGCCATGCAAACTGAGGTGTGATGTTTTTTTATTATCTATTTGGAAGTTAATTTGGCTATTGACTATAACTTAATGTAGAGATGGATTTAATCATCTGTGTGATTGTAAACACAATTAGTTATGGACTATATTCCTCTAATCTGTCATAATAAATCGAAGTGTGAGCACAATCTGCGTAGTTGATGATTTTTTCATTTTTTTTGTCTCTTACTTATATTATCTTTGCAGGTCAAATATGTGGTATATAGTTTAAAATCTGGGCTCTGGTTTTTCATTAATTTAGCAGCCCAAAGAACTTAAATGATGCAGTTATCACATGAGCGTCTCTTGCAGCTAAAATCATTTTTAAGACACGTCATTTATGTCGACCAGCTTCATTCTTTTATAAAGTTTAGGTTTCCAATTCTAAGATTTAATTTTGGAAGATATCTTTTGTAATAGTCCAGACAGCGTCTTCTGACATAAATCGTCAATCGTGATTCCTTTTAAGATTATTTCCTCAATTCTGCCGGGACTATGCAATAGATATTACTTCTGATAGAAAATCCTCAGCCAATTTAAAGAAAATTTCCTTTCTTGATTAGTACGTGGACATTTGACAAAACTTCCCTTTTCTTCTATGGAAGTATGGTCTTATTTGAATCTCTCTTTCCCTGGAGGTCAAATTTTTTGGTCAAATGTTATGAATTTGAACGTGAGTGTTCATTTACATAGCGACCTACCCTCCAAAAATTAAAAGGATTTGGTTAAAATTATTATTACATATCGAGTGTAGCAGTTGCAGCTAAAATAATTTTTTTTAGACATGCCATTTATGTTAATGAGCTTCTTTGTCTTACAAAGGCTTCCAAATCTAGGACTAGCTTGGAAACATGTCTTCTGTTATTATGCACAGAGCATATTCTGATATAAATCATAAGTTGTGCTTCTGTCTAAAATTATTTCCTCAAGTGTGCAAGGAGCATGCAATAGATGTATCTTCTGGTTGAAAATTTACGGCCAATTTAAAGGAAGTTTCAAAAATGATAAGCTTAGCATTATCCCCAGTATTTGGCTATTTAGAGAAAGTTTCCTTTCTTGATATTATTTCTTGAATTAGCATATGCACATTAATCAAAGAAGATTCTTTTCTTATATAGAGGCCTTCATCTTTCTTATTTTAAGAGCATGTTTGGGAAGTGTTTATAAACGGTTTAGATTATAAATAGATAGAAATAAGTGGTGATAAGTGTGTAGTACTTGTAGGTCCCTTGAAATGTGTGGATAAAAAGTTGTTTGAATGTTTATAAACATTAACCAAACATAGGCTAAATGTCCTAACGAGTAACTACCCACCCCCACCCAGTAAAAATAAAGTAAGCCTTTCACCTAGCGATGGCAAAAAAGCTCGGGCTCAGCCCAGAAAAAGCTCGAGCCAGGCCCGGCTCGGGCTCGGGCCGGCCCGTAATTAATAAAAAAATTTAAAATTAATTTTAAAAAAATTTAAAAGCTGCCTACATGCAGCTAAAGAAGAAAAAAATAATAAATAAATAAAAAATCGAGCCGGCTCGAGCCAAAGATCGGGCCGAGCCTTATTTTTTTTTGGCCGGGCTCAACTCGGCTCGTTGACATAGCTACTTTCACCCAAATTTCTCACATTCTCCCATAGGGACGGCAAAAAAATTCGACAAACCCGATACCCGACAAATTCGACACCAGTTAATTTTTTTTTTTAGAATTCAATACTTTAAATGAAAATTTTCATTAATTCTAATAGAAAATAGCAACTAAAATTATTTGTCAAAATCTAATGAATATGGGCAATAAAAATAAATTATCAAAAACTTAAAAAAAAAAAATTTAAACGGATAGTAAACGGGGCAAGGACCCCGCCACGCCTTAAACGGGTAACGGGGCGAGGAATTTCTTAGCGGGGAGGGCCGCCCCGCCCCACCCCGTTGTCATCCCTTTTCTCCTATAGTCTGTTTTTGATGTGTGGTACTCTCAGACTCAAAATGAGAATGGATACATGTGCTACTTACCCAAAAAACAGGGCAATAGTTTAGACTTTAGACTGCCATGCTTCAATAAGAAAGTATTTGGATCCTCCCATTTGCAATATGTCTGTAGTGCTGTTGGCCAACAAGTATATCTTAAGCATTCTATAGCTCAGATATATATGTCACTGTTTATTCATCTAAAGAACTTTATGGTTTCTTCACTTGTATGAAAGTACAAGCATTACATAACAATACTTTTCTTATCTACTTGTAAAATTCCTTCAGATGTTTGGCTTATGCATGTAGCTTGATGTCGTCTTATATTGATGAGGAACAGTCTATAGATAAATAAAGTAAGCAGTGACATGTTTTGAATGTTTTCTTTAATGGAGATTTTTTGCTTCAAATTCTGAAATGCAGTGGATTCTGCCTTGTTTTAGCTTTTTGCTCCTTATCGAAGCACGGGGCAATTCCATAATCAGGTTGTACTGAATTAATTAAAGTATCTCAAAACTTTGGCTAATCATGGGAGCCCTTAGACTTGTTCATTAGTGGCTTCAGTTAATAGAGGTTATGGGCTTGCTGAGATCTCAGTGTATTTGTTTTTGAGACTAGTCGCAACGTTAATGCATTGAATGGCTGCAGCTTTGTTTACATGCAAGAGACTCACTAAATTTTCTTGAAACTGATTGGAAAACTTACATGTTTAATGTAACTTTGTCAGGAAGATAGGCTCCTTCAAAAAATGGCTCCGTTTCAACCATCTTCTCTAAACTGGAATGCAGTACCTGGTTCAAGAACCACTCCAGTTGTGAAGAAGGTTATCCGATTGGATGTTCCTGCGGAGAAATACCCAAGTGTAAGTAAAAGTATCTTTAGCGAAACGGAGTGTTTGGTTATTTATCTTTATTCATATTGTTGGAAGATATAAAAAAATAACTTCTAACTTGAATTTGTGCAGTATAATTTTGTTGGCCGAATTTTGGGACCGCGTGGAAACTCTTTGAAAAGGGTTGAAGCCATGACAGAATGTAGAATATATATTAGGGGTCAGGGCTCAGTGAAGGATTCTCTTAAGGTGCCAATTCTTTTTACTTTTGGTTTATGCGCCATGGTTGTGAAAAACATTGATGTTACTAAGTGCTTGTTTGGTTTTCATTATAAATTCATTGTAATTTAATTGGATGGCATCACCAAACTTCGCTGGTTTTGTTACTCCCCATATGAAATTTTCTGTTTTCCAGCTGTGAGGCGAGAGATTGTGTGAATATCAGTCGTGGCTTTTCATATTTTCTCACAACTGCGTCCTTTGTCTCCTTAGGAAGAGAAACTAAAAGACAAACCTGGATACGAGCACCTAAATGAGCCACTACACATCTTGGTGGAGGCTGAGTTTCCCGAGAATATCATAGACGCCCGCTTGGATCATGCAGTAGCAGTACTTGAAAAACTATTAAAACCCGTGGTATGGATTTGAACAGCTATGTATACCTTTGATGTCATTAAACCCATCTTATCTATCGGCATCTTACTGCTTCTCCCTTTTTCCTTTCAGGATGAATCCATGGACATTTACAAGAAGCAACAGCTGAGAGAGTTGGCTATGCTAAATGGTACGCTAAGGGAAGAAAGCCCTAGCATGAGCCCGAGCATGTCTCCTTTCAACAGCAATGGCATGAAACGAGCCAAAACAGGAATATAACACTACATGATAACTACTGGTGTCTCTTTGTGATATCAAAGGTGCGAGCTTGCAATTAACGTTCTGATGATACGCGTAGAAGTAGCTAATCGATACCAACTCAGCCAAATTTGTTTGGGATGGATTAGAATGACTCCGTGCTTTGCTTCTGCTCATGATGGCGGGAACTGAGACAGAAACTGCTTCATTTCAAGTAGATTGAAGAAAATTTTGCTTTACTTTTGACAGACTATTATCTTTTGCATGTACTACTGCCTTATTTCATAAATTAGATTGCTTCATACACGAGTTTCAATAATGTTATTCTCGTGCTCCATTACAACTATCTTCAAGAGCTTAAAAAGCCTGTAACATTTGAAGTTATTTGGAAGTTTCTATTTCCCGGGTACAATTCTGGTCGACTTCATTCAGAAACCATGGTTCAATGTTGATATATTTTATCTTAACCTATTATGTACTATTTTAGTGTGTATTATAAATTTTCTTTATCCTAATATTATTTAGTATAAATCGATTGAGACGAATTAATGATTAATAAGCATATTAAAAAAAAAAAGACGGGCAGATATTCGGTAGGAGTGATAACAATCATGCTTGGTGTACATTATGTTGTATATCAAGTTTTATACTTTGTCATGTGAAAACAAATTATTGTACAATTTAAAAATAACACAGTTTTTAATCCAATTATTTGTTGACAAGTTGAATAATGTCAACAGTGGTGTACACTAAAAAGTGCACAAATGGCATTACCCGAGTGATAATGGGCTGAGTCGAGTCGCTCGATTCATTAAAAAGGGGTGTTCGACTTGATCAAACGAGTCCGAGGACGAGCCAAACTCGTGAACAATTCGATTTGTTTGCCATCAAGATAATAGTAATTTTTTAGTATAGAATGAAATTCTCAAAAGTTAGGGGCATGTTTGTCAAAAAAAAAATTGAAAGAGGGAGAGAACAAGAGAAGCCGTTTCAGGAGGGGCGTGTGTCATAAAATTGAACAAAAAGGAACTGCTATGCAATCATAAATAATCCTCCAACTTTTGCGCCTAAACTTTCTTAATTTCGACTACCGGTTCCAAAGGAGAGCGAAAATCGGATATATATAAATGGCGAGAGGCCGGACGTGGAATATGATTACTTGTTCAAGGTGGTAATAATCGACGATTCGGGTGTTGGCAAATCAAATTTACTCTCCCGATTCACCCAAAATGAATTCTGCTTGGAATCAAAATCTACAATTGAAGTCGAATTTGCCACCCGTACACTCCAGGTTCGCTGCTGCTGCTATTTATTTTTAGTATTTATCAATGCGGATAAGCAAAAAATAGTAATTTATGTATGCGCCTTTCGAGGCCACGTGTCAATGGATTTGAATTTTACTCTATGTGAATGTTTATATGTTATTTAGCCTTGTTTGGTACACATTATTTTTTTCATTCTCATTCTTCTACTCATTTTCAACCACATATTTTTCAATAAAATAATATTTTTCATCACATCAATAACTTTTCTTTCATTTTTAACCACACATTCTCCATCAATCTACTATTCAATAATACATTCTTTCAAAAGAATGTGTTCCAAACACACTCTTAGCCTCGTGGACCCATTATTCTCAAAATTCATTTTTTCAACTCATTTTCAACAAAATATTCTTTCCTAATATAATTTTACTTGCAAATTCAAAATTTTTCCTTATTTTTCAACAATATATTTTCAACTTTTAAAAACATAAGTATATTATATTTTTAATCTTATGTAAATTTACCTAAATAAACACAAAAAATTAAATATTAATATATCGTTCTAAATTTATCCATTAATTTTTATTTAAATAAATTCTTTTGAACATTTTTATATTCTTTTAGAGTTTGTATTTAGCTAGAATAATGAATCGTCTTCAACTAAAATGATAAACCCTACTAATCATAAAATACCCTCTTCAACGGAAAAAAAATAAAAAAAGTCTATACATTATTTTATTTATAATTCTTTCATGATATGGAAAATGGAATCTTATTTTTTATGCTTTGTTTAAGTATTAGTTTGATAGATGAAAGTATACAAGAAATTTCAAAATAAGTTTCAACATCTATCCAAATATTTTTACATTTCTAAAGGAAATTACCAACCAAAACACAAATAGTCAAAATTATTAGCTTATAAGCAAAATAAATAAATAAAATTAATTAACGTACGATTTGAGGAGGGATTTGTTTGGTTGCATGAACAGCGTACTATTGAGAGAATCCAATATATTCAAGAAAAAAGATTTACGAACCTTTACAACTAAATATTAAAACACCGAAATGGCAATATAGAAAAGGAAAAGTAATTAGATGTTGATAGTGATTTGATGAATATAGTAATTTTTTAAAATTTTAAAATTGTATTAAGGATGTATTTAGAGTGGGATGGACATACAAAATTTGTGTGGATCTACAACGTGTAAATTAATGAATTTAATAAGGATAATAATGGAATTTGACGTTGATGAAAATATTAATTTTTTAAAATTTTAAAATTTTAATAGGAATGGATATAGAGTGAAATGAATATTTAAAAACTGTGGATGTAAATAGCGGTACCATTTTTTTATTTGATTTAGTTTAGGATATTTAGATCTTTTTATGTTTGTTGGCGCTGTTTTTGGAGTGGTGATCTGTTGTAGATTCTGTTGATTTACCTGATATGCTTGCCCTTTGTAATTCTAATTGAAGTGAAGTGAAGTTGAGATTTCAATAATTGTAAATTAAATATGGTTTTATTAATGCTAACTATTTTAACATAAATATTGTTGAAAATTAATGTATAGTTATTGTTCTGGGATTTCTTTCGAGTTCGATCTACACATCAAGGGCGGACCCACATGGGGTCAAATGACCCCACAAAAAAAAATTTGAGTTTTTTTTAAACCTAATCCTTAGCCCATTTGAAAAATACCAAGTAGCCCATTTGAAAATATCCAGTAACTCATTTGCTGAGGCCCAAACCCAATTTAATAAAATTAAACTCAATTCACACAACCCTATACCTGCACAGCTTCTGAATTTCTGAATTTATTCCCATTTGAATTCGTCCTTGCCCTTGAGTGAGTCCCTGCCGAAACCATTTACCGTTGACGGCGTCCGCCATCCGTCGAAAGCTCGAAGCCCGCCTGCCCTGTTCTTCTTCAAGCAGTCCACCATCCACCGCCATCCGCCGAAGTCCGTCATTCACCCTTATATGTGTGTTATCAATTATCTATGTCAATTTCATCCAATTGTTTTGATAGCAACTTGTTTGAAATTACTTTGCTTCATTTATGTAATTATGTAGCCAATTTAATTCCACAGTTTCCACTTATGAGTTATGACTGCAATTTAATTTCGCCATTTATGACTGCAATTTAATTCCACATTTCCACTTACTTGAGTCAGTTGTGGCCTATGTGTGTTGCTTTATTCCATGGTTTAGTTAATTGTTGAGCTCCAACAATTTATTGGGCAGCGTCTAAATTTATGATAGTAGGCTAGTAGGCAGTAGCGATTAGCGTGTCAAACTTTTTGCCCTTTCTGCCTTTCACCTTTGGCCTTTAGCACCTTCAGGCTTCAGCTTTTGAAATGCACATTGAAAGGATCTAGATTCTAGAACAATATTAAACCGTATTATATATTTTGCTCAATGTGTGATCACTAATATATTTCGAGGTACTTGAATCAGAAACAAAATATTGATTGTGTTCTCTTTAAGAAGTCGAAAAGAACGAAAGATGAATATCGAATTCGTCTGAATGCGTCAATTGATTGCGTTCGATTGCTTCTACAACAAGGACTTGCATTTCGTGGGCATGACATGTAGTTCTAAATATTTTTGAATTCTCATTTTCGACCCCACAAGACAAATGGTCTGGGTCCGTCCCTGCTACACAGCATTTGGACGCCAAGATTTGAAAGCCCCTCCGAGGGCATAGATATGAAGGACTCTCTCTCTCAAATTTTGCAAAAGCTTTTCTTTTTCGATTTGGCTGTAATGGATGGCTGCTGGATGGCTGATAGAAAATTCTAAGTATATTGAGAACTTGTTCTCTCGTTCAAAAGGAAACTTCTTTGTTTTTGCTAAATTAATTATGACTCCATGTATCAAGTTTTCACACTACATTGACAAAATATGTCCAGTTGCTAGAATTGATATGTAGAATGGCTAGCTTTTGTATACGATAAGTTTCGGTGCCATCTGACAGTCTTCAAGACATATAACTTGGGCCATTTATTCATCAGAACAAAATAGCTTTTGAGAAAAGGAAATGTAGTAAAAATTTAAGAAACGTGAAGTCGAAAATGAAACAGTTAGCAGAGCTTAACTGCTGAAATGTTGGTGTACAGCTCTTGATTTAATGATGTCGGATCTGACTGATAGATACACTTGCTGATCTTGCGATATTACCTTTACCAGACCCTAGTTCACTTTGGATTATGTCTGCAAGTTCCAAATGAAGATATAATTATCTTTTTGTTTGGTTCCCTATTCAATCATCTGTCCAGCTTTATATTAATTTAGAAGACAAGGATGTTTTTGGAGATCCCATACATATTTTTAGAGCTTGTTTGACCCCTATTTTTTTTTATTAAGAATGCATTTTGAAATAGTAGATTGATGGAAAATGTGTCGTTGAAAAATAAGGAAAAATTTTGAATTTGCGTGCAATATTATTTTATTGAAGAATATGTGGTTCAAAGAAGAGAGAAAAAAATATATTTTGAAAATAATGTGAATCAAACAGGAGCTTAAAATTTTTATTTTTTTTTACTATATATGAAGGAGACTCTTCTTGGATGTGTCTTGTAATCTCATTCATCATGGAAGCAAAACGATGAGAACTTAGGACATAATCTTGATGTTTTGATATGGGCATATAACATTAAGAAATCCTCTATTAATATAGTCCTTGTATCAGTATATCATTAGCCCTATTTGAGCCCCATTTTTTATAATAGATTTTGTAAAAAGTGATCTTTTCATAGAATGTATGGTCGAAAAGTAAGTGGAAAATTATTTGATCAGGTACATGTGTAGTTAAAAATGAGTTTGAGAAAAAATAGTTTTAAAGAATAGACTCAAACAAGGGCTTAATAAGTAAGAACATTGAGATAATCGATAGATATATGTTTTTGCTCCGTCTCCCACCATTTAGTTGAATAGGAACCCCAAATGTATTTACTGTGCTGTGCTTGTTTACTTGTTTTTACTCCTTAGGTCGAGGGAAGAACCGTTAAGGCTCAAATGTGGTATACGGCTGGCCAAGAGAGGTATAGAGCCATCACAAGCGCATATTACCGGGGTGCTTTGGGAGCTCTTCCTGTATACGATGTGACAAAACCATCTACATTTGAAAATGTGAGTCGGTGGTTGAAGGAGCTGAGGGACCATGCAGATTCCAGCATTGTTATTATGCTTATAGGAAATAAGACTGATCTGAAACACCTACGTGTTGTTTCCACAGAGGATGCTCAAGGTTTTGCTGAAAAAGAAGGCCTTTCTTTCATCGAAACATCTGCTCTGGAAGCCACCAATGTAGAGAAGGCTTTCCAAATGATCCTTTCAGAAATATATCGGATAATTAGTAAGAAGTCACTCTCCTCAGATGAGCCTGCTCCTAGTAGCCTCAAAGAAGGGAAGACCCTTGTTGTTGGACCCCAGGAGACCTCCACGAAGAAGATATGCTGCTCTGCATCCTAATGGTCTTGTTTTTTCCTCATCTCTCAGCATCCCCAGGTTCCTGATTATCTTATCATTACAGTTTCGTTTCGACAATCTATTATTTTAAACCTCTATATTATTCGGATGCTAAAACATTCTTGAATGTTTGAGGCTTCCTCGTGAATGCGATTGGATGAGTTGTTGGGAAATTATTTAATTTGACATGATGGGCCGATATATGTAATTAACTGTGTACAAATGTCATCTTAAAGTTAAGTCCAAAATTAAAGTGATCTACTAAAGAATTAAGTAATTGGGCTTTGAGCATCTAAATAAAGTGTGGGCAGAACTATATGTGTAGAGACCGAATTCATTAGGGTTTGTATTGGACGATGGACCAAATACATATGGAACTATATAAAGGGTTATGATCCACAATTCATGTGTGATTTTCTCATTCTTTGTGTCATCCCATCAACACAAGAATATAAGAGAAAGTATATGAAGAGGAAGATCCATAAACCCACAATCAAGAATTAAGAAGGAAGTTTGAAGCAACCAAATTGAAGATTTACAGATCAAGATTCAAGTCAGAAATCAATTGATTAAGGTATGTTCCGCGTTAATTCAGTTTCTTGATGGTTTGACATGAATATCTTGACAAGTTCATAAAGTATAAGTTTTAATAAAGTTCCAACAAGTGGTATCAGAGCCTATACATGTTAAACCATTGAGAATCAAAATTTTTAATTTGGTTATTGTATAATTTTATGGTTTTCAAATTTAATAATTTCTAATTTAAGTTTTGTTAAATTTGAAAATCATTCGGTTGGTTTTTTAAAGATTTTCAGTTTTCTTTTTAAGTTCATTTAACAAAAAAAAAAAAAATATATATATATATATATATATATATATATATATATATATATATATATATATATATTATTTTTATTTTTTTTTCCTGTGTGACAGCGGCACTGCATCGAAGCGGCACCGTTGTCGGCGATGCGGCAGCGCTATGCTGCAGCGGGAGGTAGGTGCAGCAACTTGCTGCACCTGCACCACGCGGTGCTGTTCTACGTAGCAGCGGCGAAGGCGCTGCTGCGTGTTGCAGCAGCACCTGTTGCCGCTGCAAGCAGGGGGCATCACTCCCACAACAGCGAATGCGGCATATTATTTGAGGGGACAGCGCCGGCGAGCCCGCCCCCAACTTGTTCAAATTAAAAAAAAAAAGATTTTTTTTTTTAGGTTTGGATGATTTTGGGGGCGGGGGTATAGGCTGTAAATTTGAAGTTAAGAGGTCCTTAAATGCAATTTCAAATTAGGGTTTTATTTTAAATATTCAGCCTATTAAGTTTAAGATTTTGATGTTTCAACCCCTAAGGTTAAAAATTCATTCAATTGGGCCTTTAAAGTTTCTGGGTTTAATAATTCAGTCTCTCAAGTTTCAAAATTAATTAATTTGGACCCTTAAAGTTTTAATTTTAATGTTTAAGTCCCTACAGTTTACAACTTTAGTTATTCAGCTCCTAAAGTTGAAAGTTTATTCAATTTGGGCCTTAATGTTCTGTGTTTTAACAATTCAGCCCCGAGAGTTTTACAAATTAATTATTTTGGGCCATTTAAAGTTCTAATTCTGTAATTAAAGTCTCAAAGTTTTTGATTTTGTTCTAATTGGTCCCGAAGGTTTTAAATTTTTGAATTTTAGCCCCTAAAGTTTTTCAATAATTTTTGACTCCTAAAGTTTTTCAATAATTAATTTTTTGGATCCTTCAAGTTTTGAATAATTAATTTTTGACTCCTAAAATTTTTAATAATTAATTATTGACCCTTAAAGTTCTGGATAATTATTTTTGGGTTCCTAAAGTTCTGAATTATTAACCCTGAGCCCATATAGTTTCAAAATAAAATAAAAGAATTAAGGATTAACAATTATAATTCAAATTTTGGTATTTCTTTTGGATTACTAATTTTTCTAAATACATTAATTGAAACAACATGTCACCAAAGTTACCTCTCATGTCTAGATTGATTTATTTGGAATATTAGAAAGGTTGTGTGTACGTAATTTATGCAAGTATTGACCGACCCAAAGGAATGTTAATATTCGGCCGAATTATTTACATACCCACGGTAATAAATATGTGACAATTATAAGGTTTTATTTTATGTGAACAATAATTCAGTCCAAAGAAAGGTTTATTGTTTGAAATAGTTTATTGTCAATATTTGATTACTATACCAAGAGTATCACTTACAAGTTAGTATTTCTGTTCAAAGACTAAATATCAATGGTGTGCTCGATCTCTTGTGATGGGGTTTACCATTATTTGAATTGATTAATTGTTTAATACGGAATTCTATGTGAACGTGTTAATTAAGTATAAGTTCTCTGTTCAATTAATCCATCAACTTTCACAATATCTGCCAACATCAACTCCATTCCCGTGCTAAATGGAACCAATTTTAATGACTGGAAAGAGAACGTTCTGATCGTTCTTGACTGCATGGACTTAGACCTTGTGGTAAGGACTGAACAACCCGCTGCACTTACGGATAAAAGTTCTGTTGTTGAAAACAGGGACTTTGATAAGTGGGATCATTCAAAGTTCAAACCGCATGAGTCTTATGATCATGAAGCGTGGTATTCTAGAATCATCCAGGGGCACTGTGTCCGATAAGGTAACTATTGCCAATAAATTTCTTGCTGAAATTAAAAAAAAAACGTTTTGCAAAGAGCGATAAAGCTAAAACTAGTACGCTTTTGACATACCTAGTTTTACAAAGGAATAAAAGTACAGGAAATATTCGGGAGTACATTATGCAGATGCCTCATATTGCTTCAAAATTAAAGGCTTTAAACCTTGAGCTATCTGATAATTTGTTCATGCATCTGATTTTAATTTCTCTTCCTGCACAATTCAAGGTCAGTTATAACTGTCAAAGGGAGAAATGGACTATAAATGAGCTCATTTCATACTGTGTGCAAGAAGAAGAAATGTTGAAGCAAGAAATGACTGAAAGTGCTCATTTGGCTAGTACCTCTAAGGACAAGTTCAAGAAAAGAAAGAATAAGAAAGCTGCATCATGTTCGGTTAAAAATAAACAGCGAAATAAAATTTAGCTGTAACTTTTGTGAAAATTTGGGATATATAAAGAGAGACTGCACTAAATATCATGATTGGCGTGTAAAGAAAAGTACATTTCTCGCTTTGGTTTGTTTTTGAGGTAAATTTAGTGAAAATACCTAAATACACTTAGTGGATAAATTTCGGTACCACCACTCACATAAGTGTGCCTATGCGGGGTTGTTTGAGCTGCCAAAATCAATTGATACTGAAATATTCATCTATTAGGAACGATGACAAATCAATTAAGGTTGAGGCTATAGGGAATTTAGGTTATCATTAAAACTGATTATTATTTGAATTTGAACAAGACATTTGCGGTACCGTCCTTTCGGATGGAATTTGGTTTCTATTTCTACATTGGACAAATTTGGTTATTCTTGTTCAATTAGAAATAGTTAGTTTGATCTTTTTCTTAATTCAAATATTGTGGGGCGTCAGTTCTTTATTCGGTTACGATAACCTATATTTGTTTAATATGGTTGCCTCTTATAAAGAAACCTTGTATATGGATTCACGTGGTATTGAACCTAAATTAATCAATGAGAATTTTGCTTTGTTATGGTACAAACGACTAGGTTACATCTCTCAAAAGAGAATGGAAAAATTTGTGTCAAAAAGAATTCTTGATTCCCTTGATTTTTCAGGCTTAAGTGTTTGTATAAATTATATTAATGGAAAATAAACAAACATAAGGAGATTAGGTGCCAATAGGATTTCGGACGTCTAAGAACTAATTTATACGGATATCTGTGGATCATTCTCTTCGGCTTCTTGGAATGGTCAACAATCATTTATTACGTTCATAGACGATTTTTTCTTAATATGGCTACCTATATTTCATCTATGAGAAATCTCAAACACCAGACATGTTTAAGGCATACAAAACTGAGTTCGAAAATCGACTCAGTAAAAGAATTTGACAAGTTAAATCTTGCCATAGTGGTAAATACTATGACAGATATGACGAAGCAGGATAACAATGTCCAGGACCTTTCGCAATATTCTTAGAGGGATGTGGAATCTACCCATAGTACATCAGGATCTTTCTAGGTAGAAGTATTAAAGACTGCAGTTTAAGTTCTCAACAAAGTTTCAAGTAAAGTAATTGTTAAGGAATTACAAATTTTTAAAGCACTATCAGGTCAATTTTCGAAACGGGAAATGTTCGATTTCTTGAGGATGTAGAGTTCGTTGGAGAAAATAAAATTATAAGGTTAATGATTTTGTCTTAGATAAAGAATATGTATATATTTCTTTTGTTGTCATTGACAATGATTTGGTTCAAAGACAAATTCTTGTTCCAGATCTTGTTTAAGAAGCAATTTCGGATTCAAGAAGCAATTTCGGATCAAGACAATATTACAAAATCTCCCATACACAATCAAGAGGTTGTTCCAGAAAAACAACCTCAAGAACAAATGTCATTAAGGAAATCCACTATAAAAGAAGAAAGACAGTTTTGGATAACTTTATAGTCTTTCTCCAAGAAAATAAGGATGACATGGATTGACAAAAAAAACTTATCAATTAACTTTCATCAAGCCATGCAAATGAATAATTCCAAAGAGTGGATTGATGCCATGCATAAAGAGATTTTTCTCCGATTTCTATGGAAACTCATTCAGGACAATTATGGCATCTGTGACATATTTTGATCTTAAGTTACATTAGGTGGTTTACAAATTAAAGAAATTCATTTATGGGCTTAAATTGATTTCCCAAAATGGTATCACAATTTTATCAAATAATTGTCTCATTTGATTTTGAGATGAATTCAGTTAATAATTGTGGATATCACAAGTTCAGTGGGAGTAAGCAAATCTTGGTGATACCTCTTTTGTATTAAGGATATAGATACACAAGAATTGTTCTTGGTATATTTTTGATTATCACCAGAGAGTTGTATCGACAAGGTTCTTAAAAGATTTGAAATGCCGATCAGGTGATACACCAAAAAATTAAGGGAGACAACTTTAGTCTCAATTAATGCTCCAATGATAAATTTAAAGAAAAGGATAATTCAGAATGGTAATGTTTCTATAAAGCATATAAGGACAAACTCTATAATCATGGATCCATTTACTAAATGGCTACCATCCAAGGTCTTTCATGAGCATAATGCTCACATGGGTGTTGCATCTTTTGATGATATGTCAGTTTAGTGGGAGTTTGTATTTTGGATGTTGTCTTTTGACACATAATTTTGGTTGTGCACATTCAAGTTTACTTCAGTTCATTTTAGAAATAAAGTATTCAGTTAAGTTCCACTCTAATTAAAGTTTATGATTGATCTCATAAGGTATTAAGGAATAAGGTAGGACCAGTTGGAAACAGGCATGTTTAGATCACATTACATGTAATTTTCATGCTACACATCCACACTTGATCTCTGTCATTTGATTGTATTGATGTACGTGATCATTGATGAGTTTAGTTATGATATTTATAACGAAAACCGCTTTGATCCTATGTTGATATAATTAATGGACGAGATTGTTTGGAGATGCTTTATTTATAATAGCAAAAGTTTTGAGCTTATAAGGTTATACACATTTATAAGGTAACATATGTGACCCAAGTGGGAGATTGTTGGGAAATTATTTAATTTAACATGATAAGCCAACATATGTAATTAACTGTGTATCATTAAATGCTATCTTAAAGTTAAGTCCAAAATTAAAGTGATTTAATAAAGAATTAAGTAATTGGGCTTTGAACATCTAAACAAAGTGTGGTCAGGACTATATGTGTAGAGATCGGATCCATTAGATTTTGTATTTGACGATAATCCAAATACATATGGAACTATAATAATGGTTATGGTCCCCAATTCATGTGTGATTTTCTCATTTTTTGTAACATCTCATCAACACAAGAATACAAGAGAAAGCATATGAAAAGGAAGATCCATAAACCCACAATCAGGAATTAAGAAGGAGGTTTGAAGCAACCAAACTGAAGATTTATAGATCAAGATTCAAGAGTTATATTCAAGTCAAAAATCAATTGATTAAGGTATGTTCCGCGTTAATTCAGTTTCTTGATGGTTTGACATGAAAATCTTGACAAGTTCATAAAGTATAAATTTTATCGTCTTGGAAGAGTGCAATATGTTAGTTATAGGAAAAAATTTCAAGTTCTTTCTAACTTTCTATTGAAAGTTGAGAGATTGTATTCCCGTTTCATTAGGTTCTACCATATACGTCTAGTCGTACTCAAAAGAAGAGCTTGGTCTTTGTATCATAAGGAACGCGTGCACGTCAAACATTGAGGATAAAAGTAAAAGCTGCTTCTATCTGACTTATACATTATGAGCCTGTTTGGTGCACATTAAAATGAGAGAATGCATTTTTTTGAAATGATGTGATGGGAAATATGTGGTTGAAAATGAAGGAAAAGTTATTGATGTGATGGAAAATATCATTTTATTCAAGAATGTGTGGTTGAAAATGAGTAAAAAAATGAGAATGAAAAAAATAATGTGGGTCAAACAGGGGCTATATCAAATTGATACTTTTCAAAAAAACAATATGGCTGTCAAGTCCTTAATTGTATCCGTCAATTCCTTTGTAGACATCAAATCGTTAGATTACATAAAATAAACAATTGTCACACTATACGGCTGCTTTATGTGACTTTGTGCCTGAGAACTGGAAATTTGAAGCATTGTTATATCTTGTATATGTCCAAGTAGTTATGTCAACGAGTCGAGCCCGAGTCGAAAAAAAAAGCACGGGCTCGGGTCAAGATTTTTTGGGCTAGAGCAAAGCAAAAAAAAAAAAAAAAAAAAAAAAGAGGCTCGATCCGAGCTTTCTACCCGAGCCTGAGCGGGCCGAGCCGAGCCTGGATTGGACCGAGCCGTTTGGATTTTTTTTTTAATGTCAAATCTACACTTTTACTTAAAAAATTTAAAATTTGTACGATTTATACGTACTATAAATTAAATAAAAAAGTTCAGGCTCGACTCGAGCTTTTTTGGATCGAGTTTTTTTGGGCTCGAGTCGAGCTGAGTAAAGCTCGACCAAAAAAATGAAGCTCGGCTCGAGCCTTGGTTCGGTGTAACTGAGCCGGGCCCGACTAGAGCTTTTTCCAAGCCAACCAGCTTTTTTGCCATCCCTACGTCTAAGCTTTAAATTTCAAATTATTCTCTTGCCCAAATTTTAAGCAGCCCTTGTTTGACGAGTAATGCAATGTAGTCCCATTAGGACTACAACTTCAATTTAGGTAACGTTATTATGATATTAAATGATATGTGAAATTAAATAAATCATTTAATTTCACAATTTATTTAACATATCATTTAGAGTCACATAAATTGAGATTGCAACTAAAGTAGGGCTAAATAACATTACTCTTGTTTGATACACATTTTTTTCAAAATACATTCTTTCAAAATTTATTTTCAACCACACATTTTTCAATAAAATAATATTTTCAATCACATTAATAAATTTTTCTTACGTTTTAACTATATATTTCTATCATATCACTATTTAAAATATATTATTTTCTCAATAATATCCGTCAAAGACACCATAAGTACCTTACACTACGAGTTGTGAACAAGCTTCCTTTGAGCTATGCTTGTGGCTTGACGCAAAATACCATCTCAAGCTCGGCGTCATTTCGACGAGATCTTGGATTGCATGAGTATTATTTAGTGCTTGTTTGGATGCTTTGAAGTGTATATAAATTGTAGGTTTTTCGAAATTGGTCGATAAAACATATATTCAATAATTTAAGAAAAAAAAAATGCCAAACGTACAATAAAGAGTTATTGCAAAGATAATTTGTCACATCCTTTGCCCACATGAGAATATTGAGCTCCAACTTAAAAAAAAAAAAAAAAAAAAATCATTTTGGAATAATAATTTGATGAAGAATACATGGTTAAAAAACAAGATTTTTTTTTGAATTTATGTGTAATATTATTCTATTAAAAATATATGATTAAAAATAAAAGAAAGAAAAATATATTTTTAAAATAACAAAACAATAGTTAACATGATGGATCATATTAGTTGTATAATTGAGGTTAGGGGGGATCCGCTTTTTTTTTCGAATTATTTAAGGGTAATGCTACATGTACACACACTTTTACACAATCTTTTACACCTCTCTCACATGGAGGGGGGTTCACGATTATTTTATTATGTGTGGGCCCCCTTCCATGTGAGAGAGGTGTAAAAGATTGTGTAAAAGATTGTGTACACTTAGCATTATTCATTATTTAAACATGCGAATCTTGTACACATATAAAAGGTTGTCAACATCGATTATAAAAATAACATTTTCCTAACCTGAAGGGTCGATGGCAAGAAACATTCGCGCCGCCACAAGCACATCCGAGCCTCCAGCCTCGTTCAACATCCAGCTGTGTACAGCCTGTCCCTTAACTCCAATATAAAATCCCTTCAATCCCTTCATTAATTACTTAATTACGCACATAAAAATAATAATCACAAGCTTGACCGTAGAGAATAAAATGACAAATATAAATTTGTTCAGTTTTGAATTTATTCGCTGGCGACAGGCTGTTGCCAACAATGCACCACTAGAGGACTGGTTCTCGACACCTTACACTGTTTCTTCTCTCTCTCTCTCTAATGAAATTTCTCTTTGTTTTCACATGATTTAATTATCTGAAGGTTTTGTTTTTTTTTTTTTTTTTGGGGCCTTTTCATGAGAATTTCAGTTTTCGCCTTTCAGCTCCCCGAATCGTTGATTTACAACTTGTAAGCTTTCTTCTGATCTAAGTTTCTTATTTTTCGCTTTGAATTTTCCTTCTTTTTTCTAATTCGATTTTTTTCTCGTTGCATTGTAGTATCAATGTGTGGATTTTGTGATGGTTTTTAGTTTCTCACGTGCGCTTTGTTCACGAGTTCTTATTTTTTGTGTTGTATTGCCATTTTGGGTGAATACTTTTATGAATGTTAGGTTTATGAATATCTACGTGATTTTCTCGACTTTTAGTTGTTAATTTTGCCACAGTTTCGGTTGTTAAATTATTATATCGTGGAACGAATTCTTTGAGCACCCAAACGCGTGCTACATTTGATTTTGACTGTTAAATGCCGTGAAATTAGGGTTGAATGACATAAATAAGGAAAAAAAAAAAAATACTATGTAGATATACCAACATGCGCACGGGGTATTATTCTCTGGGTTTTTCAAGTGTTAAAAAACCTCTAAATCGATTTACACTGTATGTACAGTTAAGAAATGGGTGGTTGGTGTGAATGAATTTAAGGCAACTGAATGGGCGATTCTCAGCCTTGAAATTGTTTGGACAGCAATGGCTGATGAATTTACTTTAATGTTTATTATGACATTTTATGGGTTTGAATAGTTTTTTTTTTTTTTTTTTGACGGCCAGCAATTATGCAACACAGTATGCAGATTTTTGAAATAGTTTCAAAAGATCCAAGATTTGCACACCTGAACACAGCGAACATAATGGTTGTGTTGGATATCTGAATGCATTTTGGGTTGGCTTGGCTGCTAAAATGCCTACAATGATGATGTAAACGAATGATTTCACATGATGCAGGGTTAGTGCAGGTTTTTTTTCTTTTAAACTTAGGTAATTTCGTTATTAGATAAACCAACAGCTACCGCCAGTAGCCACAATTAGATTTCATATTGGCCTGTTTGTGTACTTGGCAATCTCCAACTGGGTGATTCTCCCAGCTTACTTTTCCCGAGTTTTATGTTACTTTACATAATGGAAAATTGAACTTGCTAAATTAAGGTTCTGTGGAATATTTGAAATTGATAATGACACGTGTAATTGACAAAAAAGACAATTCTGAACAAAAAAAAAAAACATTTTAATGCCATAAGGCTAAATAATCTAGGCAAGTTCAGTTCTGGCTATACATTTGTTTTTCTCGTGGCGAGTCCAATCTAGCTTTTTGTTTCTCTATGGAATAAGACATGGTTGATTTAATAACATTTAGTTTGTTGTATTTGTTAAAGGAGCCCTAGGCTATGCTCCATTTTGTTGACTAATTGCTGCTTCTTCTATGAAGCAAATGAAAGTTGCAAAGTGCTATAAAGTGTTCTGTATAAAAGGACTTAATTTATGTGACTGATTTCTACCAAAGCATGGACCACATTTTTAGTCTTCAGCATTTTTATATTTTGGTTCTGTAGCTTAGAAAGAATTCAGTTCCTTTTGTTAACTTCCCACATCCTACGAATTGTACTACTATCCCCAATAACAAAGAGTAGTTAACGCTCCGTGGGAAGATAAGAGACTTTGCTGCACTCAATAACGTGGCAATGTTGCTAGAAGAAATGAACTAAGATTGCTGAAATCTACCTCAAAAATTACTAGGGTTACCGAATTATTCTTGTTCTAGTATGCATGGGATAGAAATCTTTAATTAAGATATGATTCACGTTTTGCCTAAATAAGAGTCTAAAACATTATTACAGCATCATACTATAGATCTTTGCGTTCTTTTTCCTGTTTATACTTATCTGCTATATTCGTGTCAACCCTGCACACAAGATGAACAGTAAATTTCAACCCATTAAATTAATTTGGTAATGATTTGCTGACTTATTATTTTTTTATTTTCTGCATCTTTGTCACTCTAAATTATTCATCTTGAAATCAAGAAAAAACTTATTGTCTATGACAATTAATAAATTATAGCAATACTTGTACATTATTTTTGGTGTGGATTGTGTTTGTCATTATCATCTCTCTTGCCCATGTGCGTACATGCTGTGCCTATGCATGAATATCACACTGTCTGCAGTTAGCACTAATGTTAATTGCTGATGGAGTGCTTCACCTCTGTCCCCTGCTCATTTACTCTTTATGGTGTAACCATTTCATCCTGTGGTAATATTAATGATTTTACGTGCCTATTTAACTTTTAGGTTGCTTGGTTTGATATTTAGTTCTGAAAGATTTTCGTTAAAATCTAATCGTTATAAGTGTGTTTAAAACTCTGCTTGAAATTTGGCTACTTTGTATCAGTGATAGCGGAAAGCAATCGAAATCGAAAGTTGTGAAACTGCTTTGTGTTGCTTCCTCGTGATCTTTGTTCGAGGATTTAATTGATCTACCCAGTGATCTTATATGGTTATTTCGGAGTCAATAAGAGCAGTCCATTATTGTTTTCAAATATACTCTGCTTGTTTTGAGCTGCCAAGAAGGAATACTATATTCAATATAGAATTTCCTTGTCTCCATGCTGGCTGAGAGCATGCGTGGAATCTGTGCTTTGGGCAATGCCCATTACAAGAGTCATTGCTGATGCACTTGCTGTGGTGACAATTTGTCTTGTTGCTGTTCTGGTCCTTCTGGGTGTATTTTGCACCTTGTACTTGCTTTACTTCCGCAATCGGACCCATAGTCGAGGTCTTGTTTGGCTCAATGATTTTAGTGGTCCTTGGATTATCAGAATTGCATTGATCTCTTTTGCAATCTGGTGGGGTGTTTGGGAGATTATTAGGTTGAATCTATTGAGACGTGAAGGAAGAATCTTGGATGCCCTCAACTCAAAATGGCAGGAAACTATTTGCAAATGCTACATCATTTCAAACCTGGGGTTTGCAGAACCATGCCTTTTTCTCACCCTGGTATTTCTTCTTCGCGCATCATTACAGAGGTCTGGGACACTAAGCTGGAAGTGGAATGCGAGAACAGCCGGTTGTGTAATTCTTTTTTGTCTCCCGATGTTCATTCTTCAGCTCACAGTTATATTAATTGAGCCGAAGTATAGCAAGAACAGTTACAAGAACAAACTGCCTCCATATTTCTTCAACGCAGCTTTTTCTAAGACAAAGGACAATGACAATGTTACCATCTGCACTTACCCTCTGTTCAGTACTATCATCCTCGGTCTTTTTGACACTGTCCTGACTACATACTTGTTCTGGATCGGCAGGCGAATTCTTCATTTGGTCATCAATAAGGGTTTGAAGAAGCGAGTGTACGCATTAGTCTTTCCTGTTTCGGTTCTTTTTCTCTTAAGAGTACTTCTTCTTGGTCTATCGGTCCTATTTGAGCCAGAAAATCTTTTGTTTGATGCCATTGCATTTTTGGCTTTTCTCTCTCTTCTATCTTGTGCGGGGGTTGGTATCTGTATACTGGTCTATCTTCCTGTTGTGGATTCTTTAGCTGTGAGGAATCTGCGAAGTGATGCGGAGGCTAGATGTAATGATGAGTACAACGACGCCATTTCACTAATTTCTACTCATAGCCCTCTTGAAGAAAGTACAATAATTAGTCCGAGGAGAAACTCAGGTGACTCTCCAAACCGTGGATCAATTTCTTTTCGCACAATGGAAAAGGATGAAACTTCCAGAGCTCTTTTTGGAACTTAGCATCTGCAATCCTAGTCGGCATTCAACCCCTCCCGAGTTCATCTAGACTACATTGCTGGCCGCCATTTTTGTGGTGAACCATAACTTGTTTGTAAAGAGTTACTTTTTTTAATAAGAATTGGCTAATTTCGGTTTTGTTCTTGAAAAGTAGTTTGCCTGTTACCCCCACCTTGGTTTTTTTTTTTCGGTGGAGCTCTCCATTTGTATCTCTTAAATTTTGCAGCTACAACAATTTAGAGTTCGATTTTATGAAGGGATGCCTTTTTAATTTTGTTTTCTTTTTAAGCAAAGTAGCATAATGTTTATTTTTATTTTTTATGTATGATTGAACTTTGTATGTCTTAAGATTTGCTTCAAGTTTATTTATCGAGTATTTTCAGCGCGATAGATAGGTTAATTTAGCCTTAGGGTAAAAACTGTCCACAGTAACTGCATCCCCAAAATAGTCACAAAATAGTATGTATTAATAATGTAGTATGGATGTACTGACAACATTACAGCCTTCAGGAATTTAGAGCCACGTAAACCTTGACTGTCAATTTATGGGTTAATTCATTTGTATATAATGATTTGTACATAATAGATTACCCTCTCTTACATAATGCGCGGGGTTCGCATTATTTTAAATATTTCAACAATGTGGTTTCCACCCCCATTCTGAGTTACGTAAAAGATTCAGTACATGTAGCATGATCCGTCAATTTATTGTGGACACAACTCGTATCAGGAATTTGTAAATTCCTTAAAAAATTCAATTTTTGTAGTAAATTTTGATAAAATTTGATAAATATTGATAAAAGTTGAGTAATGCTATTTGCTTTCGCTTACCATCGTAGTCGTTCTATGTAACATACATATGGTGGTTAGTGATTTGATGTATAAACGTTACATATATGTCACGTATGACGGTTATAGTATTGAGCTACTAGAAATAACATTATTCATAAAAGTTTGTGATAAAAAAATGAATTTAAAAAAAATTGGGCTAAAGGTGCCAAATAGGAAACAAGGGAGGGAAAATAGATAACTTGATTAATGACCATTGAACTTTGCTATAAGTTATTATTTGCTCACCATATTTAAAAAGTTACTCCTTGTTCACTGAATTTATTTATATGTTACTACTTGTTCACTGAAATTTAAAAGTTTACTTGTTACTCACCTAAATTTGAACAAAGTTGGATGATTGAGAGTAACTTTGTTTAAATTTTAGTGAGCAACGAGTATCTTTTTAAAATTCGACGAACAAGTAATAACCTATAATAAAGTTGAGTGAACAAAGAGTAACTTTTTAAATTTTGATGAGTAAATAATAGCCTGTAACAAAATTCAATAATCATTGACTAAATTAACCCAAGGAAAATAAAATTTCTCTCTTTAAACACAAGAATATCTCCAATTTTGTGAACATTTATCTAATCCCCAATCCCCATGGCGTGAGTCATTCTCTCAATAAAATCAAACAATGTATCCTGCAGTTGCTCTTTGATTGAACAAAGTCGATGAAACTTCAGAATAATATTCACCGTTCCTTCACAAGATCCAAATATCTGTTACTGTCACTTTCCAGTCATTTCATCCGAAAATTTCAGTTCTCAACTGAAGTTGCAACATCAACACCGCTCACCAAGAAAGCATGCATAGATCTCATCAAGGCCTGCAAATCGATGGCCCATCTGAAACAAATTCAAGCACTGCTTTTCTCTCAAGGGCTACACCAGAATATCGACATTCTTCATAAGATAATGGCCTTCGCTACTGCTATGTCGAACTTAAGCCACGCCGAAAGAATTTTTGATCACATCGAGAACCCGAGCTTATTCATTTATAATGTTATGATCAAAGCGTATGCGAAAAGGGGTTGTAATGAGAAAACAATTTTCTTATTTGATGAATTGCGTGTGCGTGGGTTGTGGCCTGATAATTACACATACCCGTTCGTGTTTAAGGCTGTTAAAGGGTTGGGGGAGATTGATCGAGGGGAGAGGATTCATGGGTTTGTTATAAAAAGTGGGGTTTTATTTGATTGTTATGTTTGTAATTCGGTTATGGACATGTATGGGGGTTTGGGATGTGTGCAGAGTTTAAGCAAGGTGTTCGAAGAATTATCTCTGAGAGATGTGGTTTCGTGGAATGTATTGATTTCTGGGCTTGTCAAAAGCGAGAGATTTGAGGATGCTGTTGATGTATATAGGAGGATGAGGAAAGAGGGTAATGTAAGACCGGATGAGGCTACAATTGCTAGCACTTTATCTGCTTGCACAGCATTGAAAAACTTTGATCTTGGTAAGGATATTCATGAATATGTGAAAACCGAGATTGGGTTCACGATGATAATTGGAAATGCACTGTTGGATATGTATGCCAAGTGCGGCTGCTTGGATGTGGCCAGGGGAATTTTTGATGCTATGCTGGAAAAAAATGTTATTTGTTGGACTAGTATGGTGTCAGCATATGCGAATGGTGGTTTACTGGATGAAGCTAGAACACTTTTTGAGAGGAGCCCAGCAAGAGATCTCATTCTCTGGACAGCCATGATTAATGGGTATGTGCAGTTCAGCCGCGTTGATGAGGCGATGGCCTTGTTTAGGGAAATGCAAATGGCAAGAGTTAAACCAGATAAGTTTACTTTGGTTGCGTTGCTTACTGGGTGTGCTCAGTTGGGAGCTTTAGAACAAGGGGAATGGATTCATACTTATTTGGAGGAAAACAGAATACCCGTTGATAGAGTAATTGGTACTGCTCTTATAGAAATGTATGCAAAATGTGGCTGCTTAGAGAAATCCTTGGAGATTTTTCTTAGTTTGAAAGAGAAAGATACAGCATCTTGGACGTCAGTAATTTGTGCACTTGCCATGAATGGGAGAACTTCCAAGGCTTTAGAATTATTCTCAGAAATGATGCGAACTGGGATTCGGCCCGATGATGTCACTTTTATAGGTGTTTTAAGTGCTTGCAGTCACGGAGGGCTAGTAGATGAAGGCCGTAGGTATTTTAATTCTATGACTAATATCCATCACATTGAACCAAAGTTTGAGCACTATGGATGTATGATAGACCTTCTTGGCCGTGCTGGACTATTAGATGAAGCTGAGGAAATTGTAGCTACAATTCCAAATAAAGATAGAAACATTATCGTCCCACTATATGGTTCTTTACTTGGTGCTTGCAGGAACTATGGCAATGTTGATATGGGTCAACGCATTGCCCAATGGCTAATGAAAATTGAGTCTAGTGATTCAAGCACTCATTCACTTCTAGCTAATATTTATGCATCTGCCAATAGATGGAATGATGTAACACAAGTCAGAAGGAAAATGAGAAATCTAGGGGCCAAGAAGTCCCCTGGGTGCAGTTTAATCGAGGTTGACGGGAATGTCAGTGAATCTGTAGTTGGATAAGCACCTATCCGTATATGGCAAACAAAATGCACGATAAAATATGATAGTTTAGCTTTATACTTTTCTGATGATAATAGCAATGTGTTAACACCCTAACACGACTGAGGGATGAATATCACCCTCGCAAGAGAGCAATCTAATCAACATTTTTGTCATCCAAGATCAGGAAATTCAGTTGTTTTGGGGTTAAATGTGTTAAACCTTGTAAGGTCATAGATAAGTACAGCGGCCCCTTGGAGTTGGGATCAAGGCAAGAAGATAGGTGTTGAAAATGCCAGATATTATGAAGGTCATACCACAGCAGAGCAACCTCTGCGCACGTGCCCAATTTATTCTAGAAAGTGGCACAAGAAGATTGAGGAATTGTCTTAATTCACGCCTGTCCTGTGCTGATGCTATTTTTGACTTGGGATTGACGATAAATTTTGTAGAAAGTTACAGGGTTCCAGCTTCACAGATGAAAGTTTTTAACGATGGCCTTATCAAAGAGCAGGCAGGTATATTTTCAACTCAATACTATTGGACCGTGTAAACTGTTGTTGATCACATTATGCTGTAATTGCATGAAAGTTTTTTTTAGACTACAATTATTTACTGTAATTCAAACAAAAGACGGTGTTCGATTATGTTTAACACCGATCATTCTCACGTTTTTTACTCAGCAGCTAGTTTGAGTGCAGTTGCTATTTGGAGAAGAAGATTGTGCATTTTCTACAATGTATATGGAAAGTTGCTCCGACAGCACGTTTGATTAAAATTTCAATGTTTCCGTGTGTACAGAAAGATTCCACCAGATGAGAGATAAAGAGTGGGTCCCACCATATATTTAAATATTGTAAAAAAAGGCGGGCCCCACCGTGTTGTGTGTTTTCTGTGATGTACTTTTCTATACACCCAGAATGACTTAAAATTTACTATACCAAAAGAGCCACTTTCGTGTTTACACCCAATCTATAACATTGTTTCTCAAAGGAAAATAGAAGAATTGATCACATTTGCAAAGAGGCAATGTAGCCTAGTAGGCGTGTCAAATTGTCAATACTCAACCAACTACGAGTTTAGATCTGCTGTCCATTCAATTAGTCATATACACATCATTTTGAGTTAACATATCTAACTTTTGTCTAACTACTCCTTATGCTTAAAAATATGTGACATTTTAATGTAAAATAACGTGTCAATAATTAATTGATAGACAGTAGATTGGACAACATAACATATGTCAACTCACCAACTGCTTATCAATTGGTATGTTTTAGTTATTGCAAAACACATAACTTCTAATTGCATAATTGCTGTAACGGTTTTTTTTGTTGCCAACGGTATATCCAGGCTTCCTTTTAAGCAGGGCGTTCACTTTAAACTGCAGATATGGCAAATCAAGAGAACCTGTACGGTTGATTCATAACAATAATGTTTCCAGAAGAGCACAATCCAAAAAAAATTGGTAAGTCTTACTATGATATGACGATCTTATGCACATATGGTAGTTATCGATATGATGTAGCCACTGAAGGAGAAAAATTATAATTTGACAGTCTTGTGCACAAATGGTACGATTTATCATTTAAATCATACACCTTAAGAGTCCCATACACTAAATTAGTCAAATCGCGACATCTCGACATCCAAGGTGATAAAAGAAGGAAATAAGTGGATGGTATTATCTACTCGAACACGAAGATATCATAATTTGAGTAGGTCTAGTTTGAAGTGTCACGATTCAAGACCGTGACTCTCTTTTTGAAATTTTGGTCTAGCTGTAAAATGAACTCTTACCGTACAAAACGAATTCATGAGATATTTTAAGCATCTCCTTTTAAACATTACTTTTGACGAGTATTTCGTCACTCTCTTTGGCTAAACTATTGTTTCGAACTTGGTAGTATCTCGAAAAGTTGATTATTTATTTAACAATGAAATAAAGAAGAGATGAAAAAGATAATCAAAATCCTTATTTTTAAACAGGAAAAAAAAAAGTTGGTAAAAAATTTAAAATTTTATCTAAAAAACGAATTTCTTTAAGCGTTTGAATATTCCACGTGGCGGTCAAATTCAGCCAGCAAAAGCCAAAAGGTACGCCGTAGAAAGCAGGGGGGGCAGCTATTGCGGACCAGTCAAAAATATTAAGTGCATAATCGTAATTTCAAAATATTTTAGTCACGCGTGCCGCCGCCTCAAATACACGTTCCTGCAATAAAACAAGCCTTCTGTTGGTACCCAAATCAGAAACCCTAGAAAGTTTGCCATAGCCACTTTCTGTTGTTGAATTTCAGATTGTTTGTGAGAATTATGGCGTCGTTCAATGAAGCACCTCCCGGCAATGGCAAATCCGGAGAGAAGATCTTCAAGACCAAGTGCGCTCAGTGCCACACCGTTGAGAAAGGCGCCGGCCACAAACAAGGTCCTTCGCTCCCCCAATGTTTCTTTTAATTTTGGAAATTGTATCGTTTTTTTTCCTGTATATGGATCTGCATGGTCTGCTATGTAAAGATATTTATCGGATTTTATTTATGTATTCTTGAAATGCGTTAGTGTGGATTTTTAGCTCTCTATTTATTATTTAAATTAATTTGAATTTGAATTTTTTGGGCGAGTCGAAGTGTATGTACTAAATCTTGGATTCAGTGAAAGGAAATAGAGAAAATATCACCTGAACACGGGTAGACTTCAATATACACATTTTTTCACTTGATTTCTTATGATTTGAACAGTTCTGAGGTTTTAAGATTTGGTGATCTTGATAAGATAGAAGTTCAGCATATTATGTATTCCGTAACTTGGTTCTGTTACTCTAGTATAATTCAGGATAGATTTCAAATATATGAACTTGAAAAATTGTGAATCTGCCAAGAGTTTACTAAGTGGGTATTTAAAGAAATAGGCTCATGGCATCTAACAATGAAGTTACAATCTACATGTAATAGGAATTATTACTTTATATTTCCCTCTACTTTTTTTGATGTCTATTGATTTGTTTATGGGTTAAAAGTCTAGGAAATTTGTACTTTAGCCTCATGACGTTCATGTTCCTTGTGCTTCATAGAAAATCTATGAGCTCTCTTGAGTTTTATAGTGATTGAGGTCTCCATAAATCTACCTTATATCATGGATATATTCATAGTTTAAAAAAACGTAAACGGGTACCGAGGCCTTTTTTTGTAATGAGGCGAGGCGTAAGCCTCACCGCAAACAAAACAGGTGCAATCTGCCGAACAAAATATGTGTAATCTGGTGACGATGCACTGAACAAGAAAAAAGCTAAGTAAAGTCTAGTGAAACAATTTTAAATTGTAAGTCACTAAAAGAAGGCAGAAGCAAAGGAGAAAAGAGACATAGAAGCAACACTTGAGGGCCTCTTTTAAGCGAAAGATTGAAGATAAGTTTTCTGGTTGTCGTTTAGTTTTGAGAAGATTTCTGACTACCTTTTAGTTCTCGCCATCTAGGAAGATTTCTGTCGCCGCCGTGTAGAAGGATTTCTGGCTGCCTTTTGATATTCTAGATATTTTAATATTTTGTTTGGTCCAAAATATCTTTTTAAATGGGCCATTCTCTTTTTGAAAGAAGGCCTTTTTTAATTCCTTTTCAAAAACCTGAAAAAAAACATACTTCAAATGAGGCGCAAATGAGGCGCACGCCTCATTTTTTTTGCCTCAGATGTAGAGGCGTATGCCTCATTTTTTGTGCCTTGAGGCACAGAAGCTGCGCCTCACAGTGAAGCGGGTCTCAAGGCGGGCCTCAACAGGGTTTTTTTATACCATGGATATATTTGAGTTTAACATGTAAGTTTTTGTTCAGATAACTGGTCAAATAATGTTGAGTTCTCCTTCAGACTAATTGTTGGCTGAATTAATTTATTCTTTTGGTTCAACATCTAAGGCTTTTTATTAGATATAATAGGCTGAAGGTTGTTAACTCTCTTAGTTCGCTCATCAATAGTTGGCTGAATATTTGCATGTGTATGTTTGTAGTGAGATTCCTGTTGTTGTGGGATGATTATTTGGCCCTCCTTGTACTGTTGTTATGTAATACAGAAGATAGTTGAGTACTGGCTGATTCTGTTCTCACTTCCATAATTCCATTTGTTCTCTCTTATTTGTCAAGAATTTCTCATGCTTCTGAATCTCCAGGTCCTAACTTGAGCGGCCTTTTTGGAAGGCAATCTGGCACTACCCCTGGTTATTCCTACTCTGCTGCCAACAAGAACATGGCTGTGACCTGGGGAGAGAATACTCTTTATGATTATTTGCTTAATCCTAAGAAGGTCAGTGGACATCTAAGTGTTTATTTAATTCAATTAGTTGTCTAAAATGGGAGTTGCAGCTAAAATTTTCTTGAAGCCATTCACATTTCCTTTTTATTCCCAAGATTAATATTTATGTTGAACCAGCGAATTCGATTCCCTGGTAAACAACTTATGGTTTTAGTTGGATTTCAAATCATTAGCCAGACCTCATGATTGGAGTCAATTCCTCGACTTTAGCGTATATATAATTTTCAGAACACATTTGCTAGATAGGGTGTAATAATTACATGTTACATTTTTTTGAAAATTACAATTTACCATGAAATGCAATTACATAATGAACTGAGTGATATTCTATTTTTTATGGAGACTTAATGTGGAACTTGGTATGCATTTGTATAAATTTTAATGTCTGAAAATATGGATGTGAAATGTAATTACACCTTGGGTTTTAATCCTGTTTGATGGACATCAATGAATTGAATTTTAAAATCCATTTTGAAGTTCAAACTCAACCTATTTAAAATGAAATCATAGAGGAACATCATATGCATAGTTACGCTAGGTATAATTATAGGGCTTGATCAAAAAGTGTTTCGATTTCAAATACAAGTTCCTAGATAGCTGGGGCTTGTTTTGCATAGACTAAAAGGAATTGTTATCTCATCAGTGGTGCTATAGAGTAGAACATATATGGGGCATTAGTAGACCAAGAGTGTGGCATGTTGGCACAATATTTGGTTTTAATGACTTCACAGTAGAAGAAGCATTGGACTGATGAAGTGGTGAAAAAAGGGATTATTTTGATGGATACTAAGTTTAGAGGATCTCCAAGAGACTCTCTAAATGCAAAATGTTCTTTACTTAAGAGAGTTCATGTTTGAAAATAAGCTACAAGAGCCTCTCTATTTTAACTTTTTAAAATAAAAAGTGATTTGATTCTCCAAGTTTAGAGAGTAACTCACTTTGTATTTTTAATTTACAATTATTGCATTTTTAAGTTACAAATTTCAATACTCTACTTCTTAAATTATTCAAACCTTATTTAAATTGATTGATCATTAACGTATAAAAAAATGTCCAATAAAATATGAGGAGAAATCAATATCTTTTGAGAAAAGCAAAATGAAGAGCTAAAACAGATGATATTGTTCGAGTGTATAAAAAGTATAACTCTCTAAATTTAAAGATGATTTCTATTATGTATAAGATGCTCTATTAGGGATAAGGCTTAGATCGATATTTGGTGTATATTCACATGAATGATAAGATATCATCTAAATGGTTTATCGCTTTCTTGTTTTTCTGTATTCCTTTCAGCGTATCTTAGCTCATATTTTGTAAGATACCTTCCTCTTTTTCGCCATTTGCGTTGGATATTTTAAATGTATATATTGCAAACAGTAGTTATGGGATTGTTGATCTTCCCCATGATAAAAACATTGTTGGTATCTAAGTTTTGTGTGTTCAGGTTTTTATGCATGTAAATCGAGTTCATTATTCTTAACATATAAGTTGCCCTCCTTGTATCGTTTACATAATGTTTTTCTTCCACTATTTTGCCAGCAACATTAATCCTCTTCTGTTGTTTGGGTAGTGTTATGCACGAGGATGCATGTCTTTCTGATTATTCACGTGGTTGAAATAATGCTTGCTTCATTTTGAAATGGATATTTTTGGTTGCAGTACATTCCTGGAACTAAGATGGTTTTCCCTGGACTGAAGAAGCCTCAAGATCGTGCTGATCTAATAGCCTATCTCAAGGAGGCAACTGCGTAAAGCTTATAGCTTTTAGGAAGCTAGTAATATTTTATGAAACACGTGGAGATTGGTCATTGGTGTCATTTGGGAAATTTTTTCTTGAGGAATTGCAATTCTATTGAATAAGCATCACAGTTATGCACTGTGCTATTTGTTTGTTTTGAGTTTTTACGCCAACAATGGAAGATTTTGTTGTGCCTAAGGCTCATGATTTTTTGAACCGATGTAGTCGGGTACATTTCATTTCATACGTTGATGAATTCATCATATGATATTTTACTTCTTGTTTCACATATTGATTAGCAGTATCTTGAAGTTGTTTTTGTTTTTACTGTTCAGTTTCGATTGAGTTTTCAGATGTTCAAGTCTATGCAAACAAGCAATGATTTTCGCAAATTGATTTCATTTTTTCTATAATTTTTCATCGGTTATTTACAATTCAAGGTGACTGATCAGTAAACGTTAAAGATGGAAGAGTGGTAAAAGAAAACACACAAGCTTGCTTCATGAGTGACTAGAATTCAAGACTTGAGGATTTGAATGCACTGTACAAATTTATAGAAGATTCATAAATTAGTTAAAATTAAATATTAGTCTCAGTTACGTATTCATAACTATTACTTACATGTGTGAGATCTACTACTATTTCTCTTTATTCTTCTTTATGGCGGAGGCTCATTAATGATTTTCCTTCGTTTGTTTTTAGCAACTTCACTAGAGTACGTTTGTTAGTACGGGTGATGATTTCAATTTTTAAGTTAATTATTCTAAACAAATAGTGCTAAATAGCACCTCTTGTGCTTTTATCAATCCCAATGGATAATGTGACATTAAATGATAAATTCAATTAAGTCCTTGTTTAATGGGAATTAAAATCAAATTTTTATTAGATTTTGATAAAAGTAAATGAAAAATACAGTTGAAAAATAGTAGATGTGATTAAAATTAATTATTGACTAACTTAAATTAAAATCTAAAATTTAATAATCATCAAACATGGGCTAAATATGTTACAAGACCTATTTCATTAGACCCATCGTGTGTCTCTTACAAAACAAAACCGATCATCAATTTTAAACGAAAAACCAGACTGGATTCAATACACAGCCATATCCAAGACATGCTTAATGCAAGTCGAACAAAATATTCACGGCCAATCGCACTATAAGAGTAATATATCCCTGTTTCCTCCTGTGGTTTATTTAATATATATTTTCACCATCTGAGGAAAGACAAGTGTGTGTATCGTCGAGATGTTATGTATCAACTCCAGAAATGAGATGCAAATAGAATCTGCCAACAAGGCAGCTCCAAAACCTTCATAAACACATGCCCCATGTACCAAGTAGGCCTTTAGCCACTATATATATATTCATGTTTCTAGCTGCTTTCTACAAAATTCTATCGAGGGTTCGACATAAAATGCTTTTTATGTAAGATTCCTGTGTAGGGAGGAAATTTCTCTCAACCCGAGTGAAGAAACCGGTTGTTCCCTTATCTGAGATAGAAGGATGGAAACTTGCTCAGTTGCCATATCTAGGCGTTCTTTCGACTTTGCAGATTCTGTTACAAGAGTCGATACCATACTCTGAAATAGTTGAATCCTTTCCGTATGGTCATTTGGAGCCATCTGATTTAGTTTTGTGGACAACATGCTGATTCTTCGCCAACGCAGGGGCAAATACCTTTCTGGGATTTGGAAGCAATTACCAGTTGAGAGAACTCGAAGAGCATGCCTACAGAGGATTCCAGAGAACTCAAACTGGTGGCAACTGCAACTAATGATTCCTTCACGTGGGACCCAATAAACTTTTCGACCTCCCTCGAGTTTTGTGTGGTGTCTGACGAGGAAACCATCTTCAATCTGAAATGATGCGTAGTGAGCGGCCATAACGAGTTGCTCCTGGAGCTTCGAGAATGCATGAGGTGTGAGAACAGCAGCTGCATGGGACTCCATGGGAGCCCCTGTTTTCAGGGAAATGTTTTGGAGATTCTGCTGCATTGTTTGTTGTTCTCCAGCTTGATCCTTAAAATCCACAGCAACAGCTACCTGATGGTAAAGCAATGTCAAACAGCAGCAAGAAAAAAAATTTAATATCGCTGAACCCTAGTAACCTAGCTGGCAAAAATCTAGTTTATATTTTATGTTCAGAGTTTCTTCCTAACAAGATGACAACAAATGAAAAAGAGACTACTACAAAATAAAGTTCTCAATAAAATTCTTTTTTAAAGGCTGATTAAAAATTATTCATAGTCTCACTAACAGTCCAATAGCAGTCTCTGAAATAGAGTTTGTGGAATCACAATTTCTCCTTGTTATGGAGTATTCAACCCAAAACTAGAGTTAAAAAATCTAAAACAGCAACTTGGAAAAGAATTTATTGTAATAATAAGAACAAATGACCGCTGCCTCTGTTGTTAGTGCCAAACTCTCTTATTTCCTCTAAAGCTATTTGGATACTTAGAGCAGAATTTTAGTCACTTAAATATCAATCAAGTGGCACACTTTCGGATCATTTTCACGTCTCTAACGAAATTGTTACCAAAAAAAGATTCCACATTAGCTTTTCTATTAAGCCTATTCAAGTCAATTACACACAACAAATTTCAATTCCTATGAAAAATTAACAGTCGTTTATCCTAACAAATAAAATCATACAAAAGCAAAGGCTGTTTGCCTGGTGCAAGAAAATCATGTTATTAAACTCTCGTTACTTGGTGAGATCCGAAATATACAATGTAATTAAACGTAATACCATTAATTGACAAGAATCTGTGCAAATTTTACTAATGCTCATTGCTCTCTGACCTAGCAGCAGATTTATTTCCAGAAATTCGCTCTGTACTGATGAAAGGGAGACACAATAGCCATTCAGTGCATGGTCGGTATGAGCAATAAAAGTAAAAACCCGGGGTTGTTTAAGATCCTCAACGTGCTCCATTAACTCATGTGAAAATATGTCAAGAGACATAGGCAAAGAAAGATAATCTACCCTCCAAGATTTAACAAAAAGGTTCAGATGCCATAAAAGAGGATACTATTCTGTCTAGACAAGACTAACGCATAAAGGATATTAAAGTTTTTTTAAGACATCCACCAGTATAAAACTCATATACACTCAACCAACAACACACATCCTAATGAAATATGATGAATAAATTTAATATCGCTAGATAGCTTGAAGTAAGAGAACATACTTGTTCCAAGAAATGTGTGAGACGGGTTTGTGAACTCAAAAATCGTTGAATAAAAGCATTAATTGACTTTGAGAGGCCAGGTGTGGTCATTCCTGCGAAAAAATGGCTTCTCAAGTATGGCAATGCCCAAAACGATCTCAATGCATACAGACTAGCTATATGCCTGTTCGAATGCAAACCAAAAGAATTCACCATCTCTCTCCAGCCCAATTCAAAATCGTCAATTGCTTCTAGATTGTACAGTCGATAAAACTCAGCCTTCCACTCATTGTACCGTTCTCCCAGAACAGCATTAAACCACGAAGGAAATTTTGCCACTATAAGCCATATGCAAAGAGCATGTCTGGTAGTCGGCAGCTCCATTCCTATTGCTTCTTTCAGACACATATTTTGGTCTGTTAATATTGTTTGCGGAGCTTTCCCATTCATAAATCCCAAGAAAGCCTTCACAACCAAATGACGATTACAAAAACCCAAAAAAAAAAAAAAATTAGCATACAATTTCTAATAGAAGAGATACAGATTAAATGTGTGCATATTTAACTTCTATGGAGAAAAAAAAAACGACTGCCCGGACTCCTTTTCTTTTACTATGTTACATTTTTTCTTTATTCAGTTTTTGATTTCTTATTTTATTATTTGGGGGTGATCCAGATCTACAGGCAGTGATAAGAATTTGCACCAATTCAAATAGTGTGAAAATGTGTGCCATGTGAAATTATATCACCAATAGAGAAGATGTACCCCATTTTCATTTTTGATATTATGGTTACAGCAAATAGGGGGTAACAAAACCATGAATCCAGTTATTCACATTAAAATGCATGGCCATCTCCAGTTTGACACATAATCGGTCACTTTTTTTCTTGGCAACCTCCCCCAGTCCAAAGGAAAGAAAAACACACAAGTTATTCGGGAAAAATTAAATGGTAGTTACAGAGATAGGATAGAATGAGAATTAGAAGCATAAGAAAGTTATATTAGTCACTTCATTACCTTCAAAGCCCATGAGAATGACCTCAGGTTTTCCTCTCGTAGGAGCACGCAACCGAAAAAGCACGGCATACCATAATTGTTTATTCCAACCCATATTCCAAGAGGCATGTCAAAAGCTGTCAACCGATGTGTAGTATCAAACACCACAGAATCGCCAAAAATCTCATATGACAGGACAGATGAGGCATATGACCAAGATATATTCTCCAATCTGCTGTTGGAATCAAGAGTAAACTCAAATTTAAAATTGGGATCTTTATCTTTAATGTTTCTGCACATCCTTAGTAAATCTATGCTCTCGTCCTCTAGATCAACTTTCCTAAAAGATTGAAGCAAATTTCGGACATCTTTCTCTGTGAACGGCAAATATCCAGGCTCTACACACTTCTCAAGTTCCAGTAGCCGCATCATCTGTTGCACAGAAATTCCAGTCTTGGCAAACAAGAGGATACGGTTCTTGTCAGATTCTGATATGGTACGATATGCAGGAAGAAAGCGCACTTGATTTGGTTCTAGGAGTTCGTGATTATGGTGGTTTGCAAACCCCGTAACCCGCCATTCAGGTACTCCTAATTCAGTTGACTTGGTTATACGCATATATGCTTGACATCCACACCGTGAAGATTTTCTGTTCCTTTGGGGCTTGTTTTCATTTGAGGTTTTAACAGGAGTATTACCAGCTCTGTGGCAGACAAAGTAACGCCTCGTGAGACCTTTTCCAATACCATCTTTACCTTCTGTACGATGGCGCCGAATCGAAAACCCACACCTTTTTGCAAACTCACTGTAGAACTCATAAGCAGCATCATGAGTTGCAAATCTTTGCCCAATATATGGAATGGCATCATTTGTTGTTTCTAAGGACAGTCTTGTTTCATCTGGTGATTCCTCGGCACTGCTTGTATCATCCAAAGATAAGGATCTTTGATCCGAGGGATCATCATATACCAGCATCATATGTGCAGCCTCTTCAGACATTGTAGCCTTCTCAAACCTCAATTGATGTAAATCATAGGCCTTAAATCATCATTAATTGGAAACTAGGAAAGGAGAAGGGAGAAATTTGTCAACTCCCATGACCAGAACAAAAGGAAGTAAATGGACTTTCAAAATTGAAAACAACAAAGGCATGAGCATATTTATCTCAACAACAGGTTAACTTTCTGGGTCAAATAGAAAATGTTATGAGGTGGCATAATGGCCAGTTACACTTAGGCATTAGCTAGTTCAAACACTGCACTTTCTATTTATCTAAAAAGAAAAAAAAAAAAAAAAGAATAAATGCTTGCATGATATGAAGTCTTCACTTTGAAATCTTTCTATTAAACAAGAAAGCCACAAGGTATTGGTCATGACTAATCAATAATGAAGGTACTAGATATTTGTTAATTGACCCCCTCTCTTTCAGTCTTCGAAGAATATTGCAGCATGGATAAATTCATAAAGAATTTGAATTTGTAAATGTACCTATTGTAACTCATAATATCTAACACTGCATAAATATATCCAACAATCTCTTACATATTAATGAGTGCTTTCTAATCCGAGACATGTATCTCATACAACAGAATGACAGATAGTACAATGTCATAGTCCATATCAATTGAACGAGGCCATCTATGGCTGAAAATTTGTCAAGAAATTCGAACACCTAATGACAGCATCATATTCAAGCGGTACTTTCTATCAAGCATATCTTCTTCTCAACTAACAGCATATTTACTTTCTAACGAAAAAGTTCGCTTATCAAAAAAAAAAAATCAGGCTCCAGGTTTTCCTTCACGCACTCCTATAAAATCTTGAAACTTGCACTGAGACCCCACAGTATAAATATAGTCTAACTTGCATTTTCAGCAGTTACAGCAAAAACCAAAAAGCCAATATAAATGTATCTGCAGAACAGAATTTCGATATCTATATCTCATGTTCAACACCTACACCAGATTAAATTCATTATTTCTGGCCTCTTATTCTATTGAAACTGCTAGCTCCAAAAAAATAAAAAAAATTAAAGTACAGTCCTAAAATAGATGTGTTACATTCAGCGAAATATAACAATACAAACAAAAATTATGCACGTATACCCCCATTTTCGGAAAAAGAAAATAAACAAAAAAAGACGTACACAGGTTTAGTTATTACTTACATTATTCACACATGGGCGATAATTCATTCGACGAAGTGAGGACGAACCCTAAATTGAATCTTCATGTAATGGATCTCACGATAATATGAATATGAACCTATGTGTATGATTCATTCAATCCCGCGATGAGTAATTGATCCGTAGGCGAAAGAAGTGAGGACGAACCCTAAATTGCGCTGGAGTGTGAAGACCCCTTTTATGTAAGCGGCGCACTTTATTATCTGGCGCCTTCTGCGTGTCCAAACAGTTATGGGCCTATGGGTAAAGGATATGATTATTCTTGGAACCAAACTCCCTTTAATTTGTCATAAGTGTTTAGCATTTTTTTTTTATTTTTTGCCTTTTTCTTTAGGAGAGTGATAGGAAAAATAATAATTAAATAAAGGAAAATCCTCATTTTTAGATACTTATTACAATAAAATCTCTATAAAATATATATTATTGGGAGTTCGGAACCTGGAAAATTATTTTTTTGGAAGAATTATTAATTTATAATTAGATTACGTGAAAATTGTTTTAGTTAACGGTAAAAATGATAATCATGATTTAGAACATAGTTATGTTTCTTACTAACCGTTTCTCTAAGAGATATCTTTATAGTATCATAACTTTAGAGCCTGTTTGTTTTGGATTAAAATCTGATTTTAATCTAAATTAAAGTCAAATAATCAATATTAATTACATTTTTCTTGGGTTTCATAACTTTCAACAGCACATTTAAAAAACTTCTATCACAATCTATTAAAAATCTAATTTCAATTCCCACCAAACACCCTTTTAATTTTTTACATTTTATATAATAAAAAAAATATACCACATGTAGTCTATGCATTGTGAAAATTAGGGATGAAAAACTGCGGCTAAAATTTTTTTTTATTTAAATAAAATTATTAATTTATTGAACATTCATTTATCGAAATTTTATTAAAAGTTAATAATTCACTTTAACCACATTTTCATTGGAGCGGTAGTTTTTCAAACACATATTTCAGTAATTTTTATCAAAAATTTTAGTTTTAATCCCCACCAAACAAAGAATAAATTATTAAATATATGTTTAGTGCTGGTATTTTTGCAGATGTTTGTTGACCTTAAAAAATGGTCCCGACACATGGCCAACAGAACAAAATTCTACACAAGCTCTTCCCTGCATACTGCACACCGTCAGTTGCTCGTGACCCTTTCCGGTGGAGGTGGAGGCGGCCGCGATTACTCCGACGATCAAGTCAGTGTTTCAGTTAATCGGGAAGCGATGTCCGACGGTGAAGTGGTCACCTGGGCGTGTAAATATATGTTGAAAGTTTTGATGTAAAGCTTCAAGAAGAAAAAATGGGAACAACTTTCTCTTACTAGTGTTAGGGTATTTATACTTGGGAAAGGAAGATGTGAGCCGTTGAATGAGAGGACACGTGGCTTCAGATCTCAGGCGAGTCAAATCCTTATCGACGTCAATCTATCAATCGATAGACTGGTGAATATTAAATAGTTTCTGACATATCAGCTGAGTTACTGTTTGTAACTTGCCATACGTCCCATCAATCAGTCAAGAACTTGACTTTGGAGATCTCAGAAAAGATCTTGACAGAGAAGTGGCGAGGTGGAGCGAATACAGAGTGTGGGCCTTTGCATCTGCTGTGAATGGAGAATGAGTTCGGTTCTTCTACGAGGTGGCGCAACAGTGTTTCAGTCCAGGGTTATGAAATCAGTTCGTCCGACATGGATTCAGTTCGTCTGCCACATGGCAACGCCAGATCAGTTCGGCCAATACGTGGAGGACGAGGTGGAGGGCCTCAGAAAGCCTGTAACAATATTCACTTTATACTCTTCTACCATGGAAGAAAATGTGAATTTTTTGTAATCTTAAATGTGGAAAAGCCACTAAACTATGACTGACTCGTGCAATCACATTCGACATATACTAAAAATAGACAAATAGAGTTGAGAGTATATTTTTAAGCCAAATGGTTTTGGATCGATGTTATCAAATATTCTAAAAATTATACCTAATTTATATGAAATGTGTCCCATCTTTATAGTATACATGGGCTGTTGGAATATCTTCAAAATTTGGTGTTGATCGATTTGATCCATCTCCAGTAAGATGACGCGGAAATTATGCAAAGTTGTATCGAAAGATTTCCTAACAATGTCGATTTGACATTATAGAATGCAGTCTAGGTATCATACGAGGAGACTCGTAATGGCAGAAGAAGTAGGACTAGCCGAGGCTACAATAGGTTAGTCGACAACCGTCCAATGTTATTGGGCAATCGAGGCGGCAAGTAGGTTTGGCAACCACCTCGGCCTTGGGGCTGTCACTCCCATAGAAATCTTAAGAGGTGTTTTGCCACTTGTTCATGTTTAGATTCATCTTTGACCTCTTTTCACTCCAAATCAATTATGTGACTGATTTTTCGAATGGTTGTGACTCTAATATATAGTCATAACTATCGGGAAGAAATGTTTTAGGAGATTGGCGATTTTTTGCTTGTTATATATACTTTGACATTATTTCATAATAATGTTCATTTGGTCCCTTTTTTTCTTGCATAAAAACTCTCATATGCATATTTTCTCTATTCAAAAATATTGTTTATACTTTGTCATTCTCGAGATACAAAGTATATAAACTTGAGTATAAACATTTATAAAATCTTTGTTATCTGAATTGTCTTCGTGGCTACACAATGTAAACAACCAGGGGTGGAGAGAGGGGTGGGCTATAGCCCAGCCCTACCCAGTCCAAAAGCAATTTTTTTTTTAATGTTTGGTTAATTTGGTTTAAATATTTGGTTAATTGTGTATCATTTCAGTTTTGCACTTGGGTTGTAAATAAAATTAATTGGGCTAAAATTAATATTTGGGTTCGACAAATTTTACTTTTTTTTAAAATTTTTTTTACCTTGAATCTGCTTCTGAGTTGGAAATTAATTTCTAGGCTAGGCTACTTTTATTCTTTTATTTTTTTCACCGTGAAGTTGCTTTTGTAATCATGTTATTATCAAAATAAGTAATATGTTATATATTTAATTTTATTAGTTTAAAAATATATTTGTTAGAATATTATTACAAGTGTTCAAAAATATATTATGACTAATGTTTTAAACTTATAGAAAATGATATATAACATTAATATATTAAAAATCAAGTGCGATTTAAGTTAAATTTGAAAATTAAATAAATGAAAGGATGAAGGTGACTATTACAATTTAATTAGTTTGGATTCAAAATCAAATTAGTCAATTAGTCATACATTTGAAAAATGATTTTTGATGGACATTTTAACATTTTTTATTATGTCACTATCTCACATTGGAAATTTATGAAACCATTGGAGAGAAGAGCATCTATAAAAGACGTTATCTCAATTCTCACATTAGAAGTTTATGAAATCAATTGATATAAGTGCATCTATAATATGAGCACGACATCCAATAGTTTTCTATGGGTCTGTGAATTATAATCTATGAGGTCCATTCATGAAGTTAAAAAATTTTAAATTAAAAAAAGAAAAAAAAATCAGGAAAACCACCAAACTACGACTAGTTCATTGGTTTACGGTTGAACCGGCCAATTTAGTGGGTTTTAAGCGATTTTGTCATAATGAGTTAGTTGGGCATGATTTTGCCCGATTTTGGGTCTAGTTTTTGTTTTATAGTTGGTTTAGAACATCTTTTAGTGTACAAATTCATTGAAAAAAAAAATTTCAACTCAGCCTAATATATTTTCTAACTCCGCCCCTGTAAACAACACCAATAGGTTCCGTTGGATTCTAGAGTCATATTTGTATTTTTTTTTTTTTTTTTTTTGGTGCATCACGATATTGGTGGGGACAAATAACGTATTAAAGAAGGCATCAAAACATGCTTTGAAGTTGAATTTTTGTTCTAGTTCGAGATTCTACAGTTTCCAACCTTCTTATACTCATTTTCTTGTATTATTTGAAGACTTCTATGGTGTCATTGGAAGATATCCCACCAAATATGACTAGCCAGCTTGACTGACTTCTTATGTGATGCACATTAGAATTGCAAAACGTATAATGTGGGAGAAGTAGAAAAACAAGCATATACATTGAATTTGAGCAAGAACCTTACCTGCAAGCGAAAATGATTGATTTTGAGATTAATGACCGTTAGAATCAAATATTATTTGAAAATATTAAACAATAATAAGTTCTATAAGAAAAATATCATATGTAAATAAATTGTCAACCCTTGCAATTCAGCTCAATTAATTATAAGCAATTCGAGTTTTAAGTGACGTTATCGAGCCAAACAGTTCATACTATTTTTTTCTTCTGAATCTTGAGGCCCAGTTTGGTCCACATTATTTTTTTCATTCTCATTCTTCTATTCATTTTCAACCACACATTTTTCAATAAAATAATATTTTTCATCACATCAATAACTTTTCATTCTTTTTCAATCACATATTTCACATCACATCTACAGTAAAAATTCATTCTTACCTTCAAAATGTGCACCATTTTATTCGATAAGTAATGTTTTTGTTATTTTGAAGTCTAGTTTAACAAAATTGTTGATCGTTAAAATTTAAAAAAGATAAAAGTCAAACAAAAAACCCATTGTAGCCCAGATCTAGACCACGAACATAGTTCTTGTATGAAATTCTATAAATTTTCATGGTATGCGTTATTTTATTTATTTATTGGTTTATTATAATTAAAAATAATATTAAAAATAAAAAGATATACTATCCTCGCGCCTTTTAAAACCTTGCAATGAGTACTGGCGTAACTTCTTATATAATTATTTAAATATCTTAAATTCACGACAATTTTTTAATATTTCAAATCACATTCTAAGGAAAACAACCATTAGATATTGAAAATTAGAAGAGGAATTTGCGCCCCCAGAGCACATCTCCAAATGGTAAAAGGGGAAGGTAGAAGAACTCCAACTTTGTTTGAGGCTACCGCGTCAAGAGTTCGAATGCTGAAATATGAATTTGGCTCTTGGGTTAATGCAAGTGTACAAACAGCCTTCTACCATATACCATTGGAGGCATAATCTGCGATTTACCTCCTTCACCAAGGCTCAGGACAGGGCAAGTGGGGACCGCTTAGGATGCGATTCATCCTTTTTTAGAAGAGGAATTTGCATTTAGCAAATAATTGGAAGGGAGGCCATGAGTTTAGCACTTCTCCTAAAATCCCAAATAATTCAAAGAGAATACTCGGAATTATTCTTATTTGACCCGTGAGTTATGAATTTGTGACGGACAGCACGACACGACTCGGATAGAATATTTGTATAATTGTAGAGCTTGTTTGGTAGGGATTTTTTGGGGGAAGAATTGATTTTGAATAGTGATATGATGGGAAATGCGTGGTTAAAAAAGAAGAAAAAATTATTGATGTGATGGAAAATATTATTTTATTGAAGAATGCGGAGTTGAAAATGAGAATTGATTTACTGTAGAAAATGAGAATCCTTACCAAATAGGTCCTAAATAATTTACCAGTTAAAATATAAAAAAAGAAAAAAATCCCAATAAAATTATATATTTCAATAATGAAGAATTGCTATTTAATTAATTAATCCATTCTCCGTCCACGACCTTTAAATGGGCCCACAAAACAATTGGAAATTTTTTAGATTCTCCCGACTACACGTTCTCACACGATATTAAAAAAAAATAAGAAAAAGAGAAAAAACATTGTAGAACAAGAATTCTACTCCGCTTATATATGTATGTATCTATGTACATTCAATGGGAGTGGTGTCGATGGGGAGTTTAGTTAGTCAGGCAGAACGACGTCGTGTCCTTTCATTCGCAGGACTCTTAGCTTCATTCTGATCGGCGTCTTTCTTCATGCAATATGAAGATGTTGAATTCTGTAACTTCTTTCTTCCTCTCTCTCTCTTTCTCTCTCTCTCTCTTTGCATTGCTTGTACATATAATTTATGTTAATAATCTTAACTAATGTTCAGGTTTCTGTGTTGTCGGATGCTAAAAGTAGATTATGCTTATGCAGTTTCTTCATCATGGCCTCTTTCATTCTTGGTGTCTGCTTCATTGGAAGTGCATGGTTAGCAAGAAATTCTTTCGTGGTACATACGTACACAAATTTTTTTTTTTTTTTTTCTTTTTTGTATATTTTGTCGTGGTTTCATACTCAATCTTGACAATAGGGTTGAAGTTGATTTGCAAGAATTAGTCCTGTGGACATTCAAAAGAGACTCTACAATGCTTAAGACCATAAATATGCATAGAGAGAGTCGAACTAGTCAAGCATGATTTATTCATAACAATTTTATGTTGGGAAACATTGATGTACGTGCATAAATTATATTCCAATAACACACGTTTTAACTTTTACGTGGATAAAACCGGATAGAATTTCGACTTATAGAAATCGAATACGTAATTTAGAGATGAGAAATGCATGAATATGAATTTGGTCTAGACAAGAGTTCGATTGTCTCATAGTTTTTCGACATTCGATCACATCCCGCAATAGAAACATTTCAAATTAATTGGACCGTCGGACTTACTTATGTTTTGAACTCTCTTTAGATGATACTAGACTCAAAATAAATGCACAGATATTTTGAAGTGAATATGCATTAGTATGGCAATGCTATTATGAAGTGAATGAATGAATAATTCCAAACATACTGGGTCAATATATAGTAGTTGAAAAGTCTTGTCTCAAAATATAAAACTTTTCATCCAAATAATTTCTAAAATTTTCCATAAATTCAACATAATTTTTCAACTATTTCACATATTTAAGTGACTTAAATTTGTTTTAATTTTTTTCATTCACCAAACAACATTTGCAGGTATCCTCGATGGTGGTCATAGAACCGCATGATGAAAAGGAGATTTCGCAGTTGAACAAATGCAAAGTTCGTCGAATTATAGTATTTTACTAATACTTCTTGTTAATGATGTTCATAAATTTATTGCTCCCAACTTAACAATTTGTATTCTTTTAGGAGAACTGCAAGCCCGTCGGTAGTGAATCTTTGCCGAAAGGAATAGTTTCCCCAACATCTAACTTGGAAATGCGGCCGTTGTGGGGTCCTATTTCGGAAAATGTATGTGACACGATAGCATGACGATAACTTTTCTTGCATACTTCTAGTCGAGCTCTTGTATCTTTCTCTCTTACTAACACGAAGTATCTTTGAACCAGTACGAACAAAAGGGTTCAACCAATCTCTTGGCCATTGTAATTGGGATAAAGCAAAAAGAATCGGTGAACAAAATTGTTAGTAAGGTAATGGTCATTGTACTTAATGAATAATGCTATTCATCAACAGTATTGACAGCAGCTTGTAAACCGTGCTTACAAATAGCATTACTTGTACATAATGCTCGATTCATAGTACTTAGCACGTGCATTGATGTCCTGTAGTTTCAACTTGTTACAGTTCTTAGCAAATGGTTTTGTCGTGATGGCTTTCCATTATGATGGTGTCGTTGATGAATGGAAAGATTTTGGATGGCACAATAAAGTCATTCATGTATCGGCCCCAAGCCAAACAAAAATGTATGGTTCTTAAATGTTGTTCCTACAAATGGAGCTACGGGTTCTAAGTTTCTTGACTCTGTACTGCAGGTGGTTTGCCAAACGGTTTCTACATCCAGATATTGTTTCTGAATACGACTACATTTTTCTGTGGGACGAGGATCTTGGTGTCGAAAATTTTGATCCAAGAAGGTATTGCATTACTCGGTTGTTCCTCAATGAAATGTTAACAAGATTTCGTTTAAACATGTCACACTTTTGAATGCAGGTACCTATCTATTGTTAGGCAAGAAGGGCTGGAAATATCACAGCCCGCTCTTGATCCTAGAAAATCAAAGGTGCATCATCGTATAACTGCACGTGTGAGAGGATCAAAGTTTCACAGGTGAGACCAAATTTAACTAGCGTAACTCCAATTAAGTTACCGCAGTATTTCACATATTTATTGAGGTTAGCCAATTGTATTCATCTAACTCTAATATGCATTCCCTTGAATAGAAGATACTATAATTCTAGAGGTGATGGAAAATGTGATAACAATAGTAAAGGTCCTCCTTGTGCAGGGTAAGAATTTAATTCTTAGCATTTACCGGTATTATCTTGTGTCTAGCCAAAGTTTAACTCTGTTTTTTGATTCATGAGAATATCTGTTGGAAATATTGAATGAAATCCATTTGAAACTCCTCATTCATTTTCATTAATATTGTAACTCCTCATTCATATCACTCTCCATTCATGGCATTAAAGGGCTATCACTCTCCATTCATGGCATTAAAGGGCTGGCTCTTCCTCTATGGCTATAAATAGTGGAGCTCTCAAATGGAAGAATACACAACAAAACAACAACAAGTGATTACAACCACAGACACAACCCTACTGTTTTTTTTTTTTTCCATTTCCGGCAGCTTGGTTGTTTCCTTCTTCCTTTGTTAAATTCTTTGAGAGATAGACACGGTGAGTTCGTAGATCGGTAACGTAGTGCAACGTGGACCGATAACCGATTGTATCCTGGGAATCGAACACCGAACAAAAACCTCGTGCACCCCGGTGAGGCGGCGAATTCGATTTAAGGAAACCGTGTGAACACGGGCCTTCGGTTTGATTATATACTTTGATCCACCTCTATTTCATCCAACAAGCTTAAATCGAATTCTTTGGTGGATCAAATTCTGTTCATCGTTGGGAAAAAAAAAAATTTTTGTTCTTCATTTTCTTTCCCGATTTCTGTTGGTTTTTTTTTTTTTTTCGATTGCTGCTAATTTTTTTTTTTTCCTTCCAATTCATATGATTTCTAGTTACTATTTACATAACATGCATTAAGTTAGATTTCAAGTTGATAAAGTTTTGGAAAAAAAAAAAAATACGTGCAGTTTTGTGAAATTTTTAAAAGGTGGTTTTGCATGGTTTTTTGGTAGTTTGCATGAGTTTAGGTTGTTTTGCATGATTGTCCAATTATTGGTAATGATTATATGATTGGTTAATGATAATATGATTATTTAATTATTTTCAATGATTAATGATTTGATTGCTATGATTGTTTACTTTTTCTAATGATTGTTTTAATCATTGGTTAAATGATTTCTAATTCATGTTAAATAATTGATAAGTTGTTAAAAAAAAAAATATTTTGACTAAATAATTTGCTCTCATTTCAATTACGAAATTTATTCCGAATTGATAACATAGATTTTGAATCTATTTCTAATTTACAAACTCACTATTGTTCTAAACGTTTTGTTGTCGTTCTTTAAGGTTAAATGGCGTCACATGGAAATGACGATGTGAACAACAACATTGTTGGTACCGGTGTACCAAATCTCGTGATGACCGCTGCTAGTCCTGTGGGGACCTCGATTGGCATTCCTCCCGTTGATGAGCTATTGGTGGCGAGATTCCTCATGTTAGAGTGAACCCCACTTTGCCTACGGCTACTTTTTCGGCAATCCAATTTGGTACAATACCTTTGCCAGTACCTAGGGCTGCGGTCTCGGTACCTTTGCCACCGTTTTCAGCTCAATTTTCCGTGAATCATGCAATTCGACCGGATAAATTTGTTGGCACTGATTTTAAGACGTGGTAGAATAAGATGATTTTTTATCTTACCACTTTGGGTCTTGCACGTTTCCTCACCGAGGATGCCCCTGTCGTGGTTGAAAACGATATTGATATGCATAGGCGTGCGGCTTGGGATGCATGGAAAAGTGCTGATTTTTTGTGTCGCAACTATGTCTTGGATGGCCTACAGAATTCTCTGTACCACGTGTATGTGGTAAAGAAGTCTGCTAAGGAGCTTTGGGAATCCTTAGAAAAGAAGTACAAGTCCGAGGATGCTGGGTCTAAGAAGTTCTTGGCCAGTCGGTGTATGGACTTCGAAATGGTTGATTCACGTTCAGTGGTGAGCCAAGTTCAGGAGTATCAAGTGCTCTTGCAAGAAATGCATGCTGAGGGTCTGATTATGTCAGAATCTCTACAGGTGGCTACTGCTATTCATAAGCTACCTCCTCAGTGGAAGGCTTTCAAAAGCTATTTGCAGCATAAGAGGAAAGAGATGTCTTTCGAGGATTTAATTATCAAGCTGCGCATTGAGGAGGATAACAAAAAAGCTGAACGTAAGTCAGGGAATTCTTACTCTGAGAAAGCTAATGTATTGGAACATGGTCAAAGTTCTGGTACGAAGAAAGGTCTATCCTTTAAAGCCAAACATGGTAACGGGAATTGGAAAGACAAAAAGCAGACCATGAAAGGGTCTCAGTTGAAGCCTACCGGTGCGGTAGGGAAGAAGCCTAAGTTCCAGTTCAATGGAAAGTGCTTCAATTGTGATAAAGTTGGGCATCGATCAGCAGATTGTCGTCAGCCTCGAAGGGATAATAAACAGCGCCCTCAGGCTAATATGGTTGGAAATGAGAGAGATCATCTCTCAGATGACATGTCTGACCTAAATCTCACGGCTGTGATTAGTGAGGTTAACCTGGTAGGGTCTAACCCTAAGGAGTGGTGGCTAGACACTGGGGCCACTTGCCATGTCTGCTCCAACAGGAGTATGTTCACTACTTTTACACCAGTTACAAATGGTGAAAAGTTGTTTATGGGAAATTCTGCAACTTCTGAAGTGTTTGGTAAAGGCAAGGTGATCCTGAAGATGACCTGCGGCAGAGCTTACTCTGACTAATGTGTTGTACGTGCCAGAGATTCGCAAGAATCTGGTTTCTGGGTCTCTTCTGAGCAAGAATGGTTTCCGCATGGTAATTGAAGCGGATAAGCTAGTGATCACAAAAATAGGAGTTTATGTTGGGAAAGGCTATATGACTGATGGCTTGTTTAAATTGAATGTAATTGCTGTAACCCCAACTATTATGAATAATGAGAAAACTCCTTCTGTTTACTTGCTTGAGTCCTCTAATCTATGGCATGGTAGATTATGTCACGTAAATTACAATGCATTACGTAGACTAAGCAAATTAAACTACTTGCCTAGGTTTCAAATTGATTCAAATCATAAATGTGAAACCTGTGTTGAGGCTAAGCTTACTAGGTCTTCGTTTCATAGTATTGAAAGAAGTACCGAGCCTTTGGGACTAGTCCACAGTGATGTGTGTGACTTGAAATTTGTCCAAACACGAGGCGGCAATAAGTACTTTATTACTTTTGTCGACGATAGCACGAGATATTGTTATGTGTACTTGTTGAAAAGTAAAGACGAAGCTATCGATAAATTCATTCTTTATAAGAATGAAGTTGAAAATCAACTTAGCAAGAAAATAAAGGTGCTACGAAGTGATCGTGGTGGTGAATATGAATCACCATTTGGTGAATTTTGTGCTAAACATGGAATAATTCACCAAACTACCGCACCTTATTCACCTCAGCAGAACGGAATTGCTGAGCGTAAGAATCGAACGTTAAAAGAAATGATGAATGCTATGTTGATTAGTTCTGGATTGTCACAGAACATGTGGGGAGAAGCTATTCTTTCAGCGAATTACATTTTGAATAAAGTATTAAGAAAGAATATGGATAAGACTCCATATGAACTTTGGACAAGTCGAACACCTTCATATAAATACCTACGAATGTGGGGGTGTCTTGCTAAAGTTGTGGTGCCTCCACCTAAGAAGGTCAAGATTGGACCTAAGACAGTTGACTGTGTGTTCATTGGTTATGCACAAAATAGTAGTGCATATAGATTCCTAGTACATCATTCGAATGTACCTGATATTCATCCGAACACGATTATGGAGTCTAGGAATGCACAATTCTTTGAGAATATATTTCCTTGTAAATCTCCTAAACAGTTAACTCCTGTTAAACGGACTATGGAATCTTCTGCTACTGGCAGCAGTAAAGATCCAGTTGAAGAAGGAGATGATGAGCCTAGACGGAGCAAAAGGACCAAAACTACTAAGACGTTTGGTCCTGATTTCCTCACATATTTGATGGAGAATGATCCTCAAAGCTATAAAGAAGCTATATCATCTCCAGATGGTCATTTGTGGAAAGAAGCCATCAAGAGTGAAATCGATTCTATCCTACAGAATCATACCTGGGAATTAGTAGATCTTCCACCGGGCTGTAAGCCTTTGGGCTACAAGTGGATCTTCAAGAAGAAGATGAAAGCTGATGGCTCTATTGATAAATATAAAGCTCGGTTAGTAATCAAAGGTTATAAGCAAAAAGAAGGCTTAGATTACTTTGATACTTATTCTCCTGTGTCGAGAATAACTTCTATCCGGATGATAATTGCTATTGCAGCCTTGCGAAATCTGGAAATACATCAGATGGATGTAAAAACAGCTTTCCTGAATGGAGATTTGAATGAAGAAATCTACATGGAGCAACCAGAGGGGTTTTCGGCTCCAGGTCAAGAAAGGAAAGTCTGTAAACTGGTTAAATCGCTTTATGGTTTAAAGCAAGCACCGAAGCAATGGCATGAGAAGTTCGATAATGCTATGATTTCTAGTGGTTTTAGAATCAATGAGTGCGACAAGTGTGTATATGTGAAGGACACTAATGATGGATATGTCATATTGTGTCTGTATGTCGATGACATGCTCATTGTCGGCAGCTCTGATAAGATTATCAAAGCCACTAAGAATATGTTAAACTCAAAATTTGACATGAAAGACATGGGTCTTGCGGATGTCATTTTGGGAGTAAAAATCACTCGAACACCAAATGGACTTGCGTTATCTCAATCTCATTACATTGATAAGATACTAGACAAGTTCAACAAGTCAGATACGGCTGTGGCCAGGACTCCAGTTGATTTGAGTCTCCACTTATCCAAGAACACTGGTGATGGTGTGTCACAGTTGGAGTATTCTCGGATAATTGGGAGTTTAATGTATCTAATGACTTGTACGAGACCGGATATAGCATACTCAGTTAGCAGATTGAGTCGCTACACGAGTAACCCAGGTGCTATCCACTGGAGAGCCATTTTCAGGGTGTTACATTATTTGAGGTACACTCGTGATTTTGGGTTACATTATTCTAAATACCCTGCAGTAATCGAAGGGTATGCTGATGCAAATTGGATATCTGATATGTCAGATTCAAAATCTACTAGTGGATATGTCTTCACTCTTGGTGGTGCGGCAATTTCTTGGAAATCGTCCAAACAAACTTGTATTGCAAGATCTACAATGGAATCAGAATTCATTGCTTTGGACAAAGCAACTGAAGAAGCAGAGTGGCTTCGCCAGTTTGTTGAAGATATTCCAAGATGGTCAAAGCCTGTGCCTGCAATTTGTGTTTATTGCGATAATCAATCAGCAATTGGCAGGGCACAGAGCAATATGTATAATGGTAAGTCTCGACATATTCGAAGACGACATAATACCATTCGACAACTGCTCTCACAAGGTATTGTCACTCTGGACTACGTGAAGTCAAAGGATAATATCGCAGATCCGTTAACAAAAGGGTTAACTCGAGAGCTAGTTGAAAAAGTATCGAGGGGAATGGGCTTGCAGCCTATGACGTTGAAAGGTATCATGGTGGAAACCCAACCTAGTTGAATGGAGATCCCAAGATCTAGGTTCAAAGGGACAACTAAACCATGTATATCTGTGCAAATCACTGAGAAGGTTCTCCTTCTACTCATTCCTATGGTGCTCACAGTGATTGGAAGATACAGGTTAAGCTATGCTTTTAATGACCCTTAAGCGTTGTTGGGAAACGTTGAGTTAGGAGGTCACCTATGTGAGTGTGAAGTGGGGCCGCTTCTATAAGAATTGGGAAGGCTACATCCTTGAACAAACACTTGCAGAACTAGGTGACGTGTTCATGGCCAAAACGAACACAACATTGAGAACTAAGCCGTGTCTAGAATGGTCCTGTGTGAGGTCTATTGTCTTGGTTTACACAAATGGCGAAACAGTTCAAGGCATCAGATCCACTGGTTTGCTAGTAATACTCGATAGATTTTCACAAGGGAAGGTTCAAAGTTAGATGCTACCTATCCTATGCAGGATTGATTCGTTCTACTCTCTCATTAGTCTTCGTTTCCAAATTTTCATTCATGTGGGGGATTGTTGGAAATATTGAATGAAATCCATTTGAAACTCCTCATTCATTTTCATTAATATTGTAACTCCTCATTCATATCACTCTCCATTCATGGCATTAAAGGGCTATCACTCTCCATTCATGGCATTAAAGGGCTGGCTCTTCCTCTATGGCTATAAATAGTGGAGCTCTCAAATGGAAGAATACACAACAAAACAACAACAAGTGATTACAACCACAGACACAACCCTACTGTTTTTTTTTTTTTCCATTTCCTAAGACTTGGTTGTTTCCTTCTTCCTTTGTTAAATTCTTTGAGAGATAGACACGGTGAGTTCGTAGATCGGTAACGTAGTGCAACGTGGACCGATAACCGATTGTATCCTGGGAATCGAACACCGAACAAAAACCTCGTGCACCCCGGTGAGGCGGCGAATTCGATTTAAGGAAACCGTGTGAACACGGGCCTTCGGTTTGATTATATACTTTGATCCACCTCTATTTCATCCAACAATATCATCTGTAATATAAGAGAACTATGTTTCTTACACGATAAGTTATTACGTGATGCAGTTGGGTCGAGATGATGGCTCCAGTCTACTCGAAAGCTGCCTGGCGTTGCGCTTGGTATATGATCCAGGTACATGATTTGAAGAAATGACTTTATATCTTCGTTACCTTACCGAACAAGCTAGTAATCCTTCTTCTTTTTCCCACAGAATGACTTGATCCATGGTTGGGGCCTGGATATGCAGCTTGGTTATTGTGCACAGGTAAATTCCTCACTAGAATTAACTATACTGTTTTCTTGGAGTCACTCATAAATATCACTTATCACAGGGTGATCGGACAAGTAAAGTTGGTGTGGTCGATGCAGAGTATATAGTTCATATGGCTCTTCCCACACTTGTTGGACCTTCAGATGGGCAACCTTTAAAATCAAATAACTCGTCTTCAGCATCGGTATGATTTCTGGATCAAGATCATTTCTTCTCGACACACATGATGTCTAAACCCGAATTTAAAAAATTTTTGTTTCGATTCACAGGGAGCTTTAGCTCTAAACAAATTGGATACCAGATTTGAGGTAAGTTGATAACAATTAGGGCTATTGTACTACAGTCCACTTTACCAAACACGTCATTAGTTCTTCCATGTGGCTTTGCTTAGTTACTAGTGTATATGCAGATACGAAAACGATCCTACAATGAGATGAACGTTTTCAAGAATAGATGGAATACGGCCGTTGCAGAGGATGAATGTTGGGTCGATCCATTTCAACAACCGGCTGATCAGATAACGCATTAGCCTACGTGTTTTTCCAAGACCTTGTCGAGTAATCAAGGCTCTGAACTTGTACAGATGCCGATACAAGAACAACTTTCCATGAATTCTTCCCATGTATAAAGCACTCAAATACTGAAATACAACAGAGAAACGAAGAGAAAGTATATGATTTTTCTTGCATTGATCTTGTTATTTTTTTGGAAGTATAGGAATCAATTTTCTTCGGCCGATCGAATTGGATATTCAACTTTTCTAAATGTAACTAATATTTTCAATAAAGAACCTTCGTTTTTGTGGTTCAACATGGAACAACACTCTTGTATGCAATTTCTAGTCTTATGATGTTGATACTAGGTATTGACTGCTAGAGAAAGATGTCTTTTATATATAACAAAACATGGTGATGTACAGAGTTTTTTATTTTTTGTTTTAAAAATTTTAGATTTGAACTTTTTAATATGCAAATGTAACGATCTAAATTGTATTTTACATTGATCGTGAAAGTCTTGTATTGGGGATTTAGCCTTGGACACTATTCATTGTTCAAAATATTGTTACAATAGGTAGCAAAATCTACGTTGGGTACCCTACTTGGGGGACCCTCGTGTCAAGTTATCTAGCTAGAAAAGTGGATCACCATATATGATGACTTTGAAGATGGAGGAAATTATCAAATTCTATTCCACATCGCTTACAGTACGCAAAGAGCAATGTGGTGGGACGATCATTTTGATTACCATGCTGTCGGAAATTTTCGAGAGGTGGGACTAATATTAAAAATCCCCATTAACCTCCTTGTTTAATTATTTATTTTTTAAAGATGATTTAAAATAAAAATGTAAAAATATAATTAAATTAAAAAAAAAAAAAGTAGAACAAATTCAAGAAATTCAAGAAGAGTATATTTCACGTCCTCGCCCCATTTACTATTTGGAGAGGGGATTCTATGCTCCATTCAATATACGGCAATGCAGGGTAGTTTGGGAATGGGAATTTTGCATTTACGACCACTAGTGTAAAATAAAGAATTTTTTGAAACTTATTTTGGAATATCGATTTTTCAAAATAAAATAATTAATAATAATAAAATGAAAATTTCACCATTTATTTTTCTCTTCTTCCCTCTCAGAAGTAGGGTTTAATCTATATGCGCATGTATGGTGTCTGTGTGTATCTCTATCTATACCTTCCACCATGACTATCTATCGATTCCTCCTCCGTTCCATCCGCCAATACTCCACCGCCAATCCTCTTTAAACACCCATTTTGATAATGGCCGCCGCCGCCGAGTCCCTTAACCCTGACCTTGATTCACAACACACAACCACTAATGCCTTTCATATTAGAAGCCAACGAGACTGCCAAGCTGGAAGACAATACTAATCAGCAGCACACTCAGCAAGAGATGAAGCATCAGTAGTGCAGAAGAAGAATGCTCTAGAAGGATCATGGAGCTAATTTTTTGTTTTACAAACTGTATTATGTCTTGCCACATGGGTTGGCATTATTCATTTATTTTTCTGTTTGTATAGGAAGGTCGTGTATATATATACTGATAGAGGCAGCAGAAATGTAAATAATTAAATTATCAGTAAAATCTCCTTCCATTTATTCTCTCAAATTCTCAGCTGAAATTCTCTGTTTTTGTTCAGCATTTATTGAAATGGTATCAGAGCTAGAAATGTAAGATGAAAATACTGGAAATCCAAGCACAAACCATTATTGTAGCTGATCATAAATTTGATATAAGTTAACAATGCATATATTATCAGGAAAAGATGAAAAAATATACTTTCTACATCCCAATTATATAGGTCGAGTTTCCTTTTTCTCTTGTCCCAAATATATAGACATGTTTCCTAATATAAAATACTTTGTTGTATTCCTTTACCAATATACTCTTATTAAAATTTCCCCACTTAATACACTAAGGGTCCGTTTGATTGTAAGGGTGGAAAATGGGTGGAAAGAAAATGTTTTACAGGGAATTGAATTGCCTAGAAATTGTTTTACTGTGAATTATAATTAATTGTGTTTGATTGGTATAATTTTTCACCTGAAAAATGTTGAAAGTTTGGTATCCGTTTGACTTCGTTTTTCATGGAGATTGTTCATTAAAGTGATAGTCTAGAATTTGTTCCAATTGCCAAAAAAAAAAAAAAAAAAAAATTGAAAAAAATTACCATACCGAATAACATTCTTTTGGCTTTGTTTTGCATGAAAATTGTCAATAAAAGTGAAATTTTTTTTTACTATTATATCTAAAAAAAATTCAATTGCCAAAAAACAAAAAAGGAAAAAAAAAAAAAATTTCCAGAACCAAGAAAACAAAAAACCACCAAATATGCAAGAAAATGAATTCCTCTAAAACCTGGAAAGCTGGCGCATGAGTGGTGAGAGAGTAAAACATTTTCCAGGGAAAAGCTGGGCAATCAAACGGCTCAAAAGATGGAAAATGGAAAAATTATTCCTACTTCCCTAGAAAACTTGGTGAATCAAACACAGCCTAACTTCTTGAAATCATCCAAATACACACATTTCCCATTTCTTGGAAACATGAAATAACTCTCATTTCTCATTATACTTCAAATTCTTTATTAGTTCCAACAATAATTTAGTTTTACATACTGAAAATTAAATAGGAGTAAATTAGGAAAGATCTTGACAAAAATTAATTTTCTAATGATATTAAAGAAGCTTTCTTAATTCGTGTGAAAAACGAAACAAACATATATAATTGAGACGGAGGGAGTAGCTTTTAATCTTGGTCAAACATCCTTTATATAACAAAATATGGTGATGTACATATAGAGTTTTTTATTTTTGTGAAAGTCTTGTATTGTGGATTTAGCCTCGGACACTATTCATTGTTCAAAATATTGTTACAATTGGTAGTAAAATCGACGTTGGGTACCCTACTTGGGATACCCTCGTGTCAAGTTACCTAAGTAGAAAAATGGATCGCCATATATGATGACTTTGAAGATGGAGGAAAGTATCGAATTATATTCCATATCGTTTACGGTACACGAAGAGCAATGTGGTGGGGCGGTCATTATCATTCCCATCCCATCGGAAATTTTCGAGAGGTGGGACTAATATAAAAAATCCATGTTAACCTCCTCGTTTAATTATTTATTTTTTAAATATGATTTAAATTTTAAATATAAAAATATAATTAAATAAAAAAAGTAGAACAAATTCAAGAAATTCAAGAAGAGAGTATGTTTTACATCCTCGCCCCATTTACTATTTGGAGAGGGGATTCTATGCTCCATTCAATATACGGCAATACGGGGTGGTTTGGGAATGGGAATTTTGCAATCATGCCTACTAGTGTAAAATAGAGAATTTTTTAAGCTTATTTTGAAGCATCGATTTTTTAAAAATAGAAAGTATTTTGTGTCTAGAAAATCTTTTAAAGATGTTATAAGATTGGCCTCTAGCTTAGCGATCAGCGAGCCCACCCGAAGGAGGCAAATGAGTTGAAGGAACGTTGCACGGTTTATGATGGGGTTGTGAATGCGACCTTCATGGATTGGTTTTTCAATCAAGGTAAGCCGAAGGAGACAATGGAATCCTACAGGGATTTGATGGATAAGATGTTAGAATAATTCTATTATGTGGGCTTTTATTTGATTGCGAATTTTACGGATTAGATGTATGATTTGCAATGATATTATGATTAGGCTCAATATGTTAGTGATCACTTGGACCGTTGTACACTTTACATGCTTTATTATTTGTAATGTGGCAATTTTAAGTATGTGGGTCGGAATGTTGTCAACCCTAATTAAAGTTAGAGTTGGTAATGAGCCGACTTTATAATTCCTATATAATAGCTAGGTCCCCTCTTCTCCCTACATCACAATACGCTGTCCAATTATTTACTTAAAAGTTGAAATGACGTATCGTAATCAATCGTCACTTTCTCATTACATTTCGAAACCAATAACCAGTGGTGGATGACGACGACTTGTTGATGTGAAGCTAAGTTATTTCTAAGGGTCCGTTTGATTGCAAGGGTGGAAAATGGGTGGAAAGAAAATGTTTTACAGGGAATTGATTTTCTTAGAAAATGTTTTACTGAGAATTGTAATTAATTGTGTTTGATTGGTATAATTTTCCATGGAAAATGTTGAAAGTTTGGTGTCCATTTGGCTTCGTTTTTTATGGAATTTGTCCATTAAAGTGATAATTTTTTCTACCATTGGGTCTAAAATGTGTTCCAATTGTAAAAAAAAAAAAATTGAAAAAAAAAAATTTACCATACCGAATATTTTTCGTTTGACTTTGTTTTGCATGGAAGTTGTCAATAAAAGTGAAAATTTTTTTACCATTGTATCTAGAATTTGTTCCCATTGCAAAAACAAAAAAAAAAAAAAAAAGTTGAAAAATATTTTTTCACCTATTAGGTGAAAAAACATTTTCCACCATTTGTGCATCAAAGGGTTGTACCTAGAAAAAGGGAGGAAAACATTTTCCATGGAAAATTTCGCATATCAAACAGTCAAAAAAGTGGAAGTAGGAAAATATTTTCCTACTTCCATGGAAAATTACGCGAATCAAACAGAGTCTAAGTTATTTCTAAGTCATAGACCATATTTTTGTGTAAGTATATCTTTTGTAAGAATTTGACAAAAAAATATTCCTCCATGCTTATGCTAACCAATCAAGAAAAAGCCAAATTACCTTTATAAGTGAAACACAAGGATTGATTGGTTTCGATAGATTACGATTCTGTCCCATGCAAATGGCCAGGAACCTTGGTCTTGGGTGCTGGTGTGGGGACTGATTCAATGGACTGTCGAGAAATTAAGGATTTTTCATGAATCTTGTCACAACTTACATTTAGTACATGATCTATTATAAAAATACAAACTCGTGATGAAGATTAAATATAAATAAATAAAATTTTATCATCTTTAATAATTAAATATTAGTTGACGATGTAATTCAAAAGGATATTAGATGAGCAACTCTTCCGAGTTTATTCTCACTTTCACAAATTTATAAAATTTCACATATAATGCATTAAAGTAAGATATAAATAATAGATTAATTTCTCTACTATTTAAAAGTTCAAATTTATTTATTGGTTTATAATAATTAAAATAATATTAACACCCTTTTTGATTATCATTCTTAAAAAAATACATTCTTTCAATACTAATTTTCAATCACACGATCATAAAGTAATATTACACGTAAATCCAAAAATTATCCTTATTTTTTAACCAAATATTTTTCATCACATCACTATTTAAAATACATTCTGTCCTTAAAAACGTGCATCAAACATGGGCTAAAAATAGAAAAATACATTATCCTCGCGCCTTTTAAAACCTTGCAACGAGTAATGATATAACTTGTTATACAACTATTTAAATATCTTAAATTCACGACAATATTTTAATATTTCAATCACATTCTAAGGAAACAACCATTAGATATTGAAAATTAGAAGAGGAATTTGCATTTAGCAAATAATTCGAAGAGAGGCCATGAGTTTAGCACTTCTCCTTAAATCCCAAATAATTCAAAGAGAATACTCGGAATTATTCTTATTTGAAGCGTGAGTTATGAATTTGTGACGGACAGCACGATACGACCCGGATAGAATATTTGTATTATATAATTTACCAATTAAACTATATAAAAAAATCCCCAATAAAATTATATATTTCAATAATGAAGAATTGCCAATTAATTAATTAATCCATTCTCCATCCACGACCTTTAAATGGGCCCACAAATCGATTGGAAAATTTTGAGATTCTCCCGACTACACGTTCTCACACGACATTAAAAAAAAAATACATTGTAGAACAAGAATTCTATTCCTCCTATAATACATACACATGTTTTATAGTTTCTGTGTACCTGCGTATACATATATGTATGTACATTCAATGGGAGTGGTGTCGATGGGGAGTTTAGTTAGTCAGGCAGAACGACGTCGTGTCCTATCATTCGCAGGACTCTTCGCTTCATTCTGATCGGCGTTTTTCTTCATGCAACATGAAGAAGTTGAATTCTGTAACTTCTCTCTCTCTCTCTCTCTCTCTCTCTCTCTCTTTATATTGCTTGTATATATAATTTATGACATATTTATGTTAATAACCTTAATTAATGTTCAGGTTTCTGTGTTGTCGGATGCTAAAAGTAGATTATGCTTGTGCAGTTTCTTCATCATGGCCTCTTTCATTCTTGGTGTCTGCTTCATTGGAAGTGCATGGTTGGCAAGAAATTCTTTCGTGGTACATACGCACACAATTTTTTTTTTTTCTCTTTTTTGTATATTTTGTCGTGGTTTCATACTCAATCTTGACAATAGGGTTGAAGTTGATTTGCAAGAATTAGTCCTATGGACATTCAAAAGAGACTCTACAATGCTTAAGACCATAAAATATGCATAGAGAGAGAGAGAGAGAGTCGAACTAGTCAAGCATGATTTATTCATAACAGTTTTATGTTGGGAAACATTGATGTGCATAAATTATATTCCAATAACATAGGTAACTGGATAGAATTTCGACTTATAGAAATTGAATACGTGAGTTAGAGACAAGAAATGCATGAATATGAATTTGTTGAGACAAAAGTTCGAGTCTTTCTCCTTAAAACGATATTGCCTCGCAATTTTTCGACATTCGACCACATCCCGCAATTATGTTTTGAACTCTATTTAGATGATACTTGACTCAAAATAAATGCACAAATATTTCAAAGTGAATATGCATTAGTATGACAATGCAATCATGAAGTGAATGAACAAATAATTCCAAAAATACAGGGTTAATATATAGTAGTTGAAAAGTTGTGTCTCAAAATATTCAACTTTTCATCCAAATAATTTCTGGAATATTCCATAATATTCAACATAATTTTTCAACTATTTCACATATTTAAGCGACTTAAATTTGTTTTAATTTTTTCATTCACCAAACAACATTTGCACTTAAATAATCATTTAAAAATTGGTCAAACCCAATTTTCTATACAAAATTCCAACATTTTACTTCCCTCAACTAATGGGGTAGCTAGCTCTAATTTGCAGGTATCCTCGATGGTGGACATAGAACTGAACGATGAAAAAGAGATTTCGCAGTTGAACAAATGCAAAGTTCGTCAAATTATAGTATTTTAGTACTACTTCTTGTTAATGATGTTCATAAATTTATTGCTCCCAACTTAACAATTTGTTTTCTCTTAGGAGAACTGCAGGCCTTTCGGTAGTGAATCTTTGCCGAAAGGAATAGTTTCCCCAACATCTAACTTGGAAATGCGCCCGTTGTGGGGTCCTGTTTCGGAAAATGTATGTGACACGATAGCATGACGATAACTTTTCTTGTATACTTCTAGTCGAGCTCTTGTATCTTTCTCTCTTACTAACACGAACACGAAGTATCTTTGAACCAGTACGAACAAAAGGGTTCAACCAATCTCTTGGCCATTGCAGTTGGGATAAAGCAAAAAGAATCAGTGAACAAAATTGTTAGTAAGGTAACAGTCATTGTACTTAATGAATAATATTATTCATCAGCAGTATTGACAGCTGCTTGTAAACCGTGCTTACAAATAGCATTACTTGTACATAATGCTCGATTCATAGTACTTAGCACGTGCATTGATGTCCTGTAGTTTCAACTTGTTACAGTTCTTAGCAAATGGTTTTGTCGTGATGGCTTTCCATTATGATGGTGTCGTTGATGAATGGAAAGATTTTGGATGGCACGATAAAGTCATTCATGTATCGGCCCCAAGCCAAACAAAAATGTATGGTTCTTAAATGTTGTTCCTACGAATGGAGCTACTGGTTCTAAGTTTTTTGACTGTGTACTGCAGGTGGTTTGCCAAACGGTTTCTACATCCAGATATTGTTTCTGAATACGACTACATTTTTCTGTGGGACGAGGATCTTGGAGTCGAAAATTTTGATCCCGGAAGGTATTACATTACTCGGTTATTCCTCCACAATGAAATGTTAATAAGATTTCGTTTGAACATGTCATATTTTTTAATGCAGGTACCTATCTATTGTCAGGCAAGAAGGGCTCGAAATTTCACAGCCCGCTCTTGATCCTAGAAAATCAAAGGTGCATCATCGTATAACTGCACGTATAAGAGGATCAAAGTTTCACAGGTGAGACCAAATTTAACTAGCTTAACTCAAATTAAGTTACCACGGTATTTCACAAATTTATTGAGGTTAGCCAATTTTATTCATCTAACTCTAATATTCATTCCCTTGAACAGGAGATACTATGATTCTAGAGGTGGTGGAAAATGTGTTAACAACAATACAGGTCCTCCTTGTGCAGGGTAAGAATTTAATTCTTAGCATTTACCATTATTATCTTGTGTCTAGCCAAAGTTTAACTCTTTGTTTGATTCACGAGAATATCATCTGTAATATAAGAGAACTTCGTTTCTTATACGATAAGTTATTACGTGATGCAGTTGGGTCGAGATGATGGCTCCAGTGTACTCAAAAGCTGCCTGGCGTTGCGGTTGGTATATGATCCAGGTACATGATTTGAAGAAATGACTTCAAATCTTTGTTACCTTACCGAACAAGCTAGTAATGCTTCTTCTTTTTTTCCCACAGAATGACTTGATCCATGGTTGGGGTCTGGATATGCAGCTTGGTTATTGTGCACAAGTAAATTCCTCACTAGGGTTAACTATTCTATTTTCTTGGAGTCACTCATAAACATCACTTATCACAGGGTGATCGGACAATAAAAGTTGGTGTGGTCGATGCAGAGTATATAGTTCATATGGCTCTTCCCACACTTGTTGGACCTTCAGATGGGAAACCTTCAAAATCAAATAACCCGTCTTCAGAAACATCAGTACGATTTCCAGATCAAGATCATTTCTTATCGACATACATGATGTATAAACCCGAAGTTAAATTTTTTGTTTCGATTTGTAGGGAGCTTCAGGTCTGAACAAATTGGACACCAGATTTGAGGTAAGTTGATAAAAATAAGGGATATTGTAAGTCCACTTTACCAAACACGTCAGTAGTTCTTCCCCGTGGCTTTGCTTAGTTACTAGTGTATATGCAGATACGAAAACGATCCTACAATGAGATGAACGTTTTCAAGAATAGATGGAATATGGCCGTTGCAGAGGATGAATGTTGGATCGATCCATTTCAACAACCGGCTGATCAGATAATGCATTAGCCTACGTGTTTTTCCAAGACCTTGTTGAGTAATCAAGGCGCAGAGATCGCAAAACTTGTATAGATGCCGATACCCGTACAACTTTCCAAGAATTCTTTCGATGTATAAAGCACTCAAATACTGAAATACAACAGAGAGACGAAGAGGAAGTATAGGATCTTTCTTGCATTGATCTTGTTATTTTTTTGAAAGTATAGGAATCAATATTCCTCTGCTGATTGAATTGGATATTCAACTTTTCTAAATGTAACTAATATTTTTAATAAAGAACCTTCGTTTTTGTGGTTCAACATGGAACAACACTCTTGTATGCAATTTCTAGTCTTATGATTTTGATACTATGCATTGGCTGCAAGAGAAAGATGTCTCAAAAGTGTTTATGTGTAATCGCCTTATTGTAGCCAGTCATAAATTTGATATAAGTTGACAATGCATTATGCTCTGTCAGGATAAGATGAAAAAATATAGCTTTTAATCTTGGTCAAACATCCTTTATAAATAACAAAATATGGTAATGTACATATAGAGTTTTTTATTTTTCGTGGAAGTCTTGTATTGATGATTTAGCCTTGGACACTATTCATTGTTCAAAATATTGTTACAATTGGTACCAAAATCGACGTCAAGTTACCTAGCTAGAAAAATGGATCGCCATATATGATGACTTTGAAGATGGAGGAAAGTATCGAATTATATTCCACATCGCTTACGGTCATAATCATTCCCATCTCGTCGGAAATTTTCGGGAGGTGGGACTAATATTAAAACTCCCCATTAACCTCCTCGTTTAATTATTTATTTTTTAAATATGATTTAAATTTAAAATATAAAAATATAATTAAATTTAAAAAAAAAAAGTAGAACAAATTCAAGAAGAGACTATATTTCACGTCCTCGCCCCATTTACTATTTGAAGAGGGGATTCTATGCTCCATTCAATATACGGCAATGCGGGGTGGTTTGGGAATGGGAATTTTACTATCATGCCTACTAGTGTAAAATAAAGAGTTTTTTGAAACTTATTTTGAAGCATCGATTTTTCAAAATAGAAAGTGTTTTGTGTCTAGAAATTCTTTTGAAGATGTTATAAGATTGGCCCCGTAGCTTAACGTGCCCACCCGAATTTGGTAACAGGTCTGGTAATAGCTCCATTTTGCTTCCAAAAAAAAAAATAATAATAATTAATTAGTAATAATAAAATGAAAATTTCACCATTTATTTTTCTCTTCTTCCCTCTCAGAAGTAGGGTTCTAATCTATATGTACACGTATCGTGTCATTGTGTATCTATATCACCATGACTCTCTACCCTTCCTCCTCCGTTCCATCCGCCGATACTCCACCTCCAATTCTCTCCAAACACCCATTTCGAAAATCACCTCCATCGCCGCCACCTAGTCCCTTTACCCTAACTTTGATTCACACCACACAACCACTAATGCCTTTCAATCTCCCACCACTAAATTTACTGATGTCAACGTTACTCTCAGTCACAACATCCCTCTTACTGCTCCATACATCCCATATTGCTCATATGGCTTCTCCTCCGTCGAGGAAGCGACGACTGAACGATGAGTCAGCAATCTTCCCATCGAGCCACCTCTCTACGCCCTCCACCCTAATCCCGCTTCCCACTCATCTGACATCAACAACCCTGACAAGCTTCGCTTGCCGGACTCCATCTCTGCAATCCCATCATCGCTGCCATGTACCTTGCCAAGCGCTACCATGAAGCCAAAGTCCTCTTTTAGTACTTCTTCAACAAGTTCAATATCGTCCCCAATATTGTTTCCTACAATAATCTTATTGTCTCTGGGAAAATTTTGGTGTGACCCGAATTTCTTATTTAAAGCATTGCAGATTTCTAATTAAAGTATACGTTAAGGAGAATTCAAGTTTGAAATGCCACTGGAGTCCTATGTCAAGTTGAAATTTTATTCTGCAAGTCCATTGGGAATTGAAAATTGGTATTGACTTGAAGAAGAGTTCAAGATGGATAAAACAATTTGAAAAAAATAATAATAAAATACATTTTTTTCAAAACGTCTGGCATGGGTGGCATGGCGCCGATCCCAACGCCCACCTGACCTGTTTTGAGTTTTCTGCGTTTTTTTCACCTTTTTCGTTTTGAACTCGATGTTTGGCATCATATTTCATCAACAACTCTACTAAGAGAGTTTGGACGTTTTCTACATGTTCTCTATAAATATTGGCTCTTCTATATAATTTCAAAGTGTGAGAAAATAGATTACTATAATTAGAGGATCCATTGTAATTTCTCTCTTCTCCATTACTTTTGAATCAATAAAACCTCTTAATTCGTCGTCATATTTCTTATCTTTATTATTCCTTTACTTGATATAATACTTCATTATTTACCATATAACTAACAATTCATTCCAATAGTTGGTTTCATCAAGTGGTATTCTAACAATACATAATTCTTGTATTTCCAAGATTGCTAACAACGATCTGGGTATATTAATATTTCTTCTAATAAGAGATAATTTGGTTGTTTCATAACAAGTGGTATCAGAGGCCAAGTTCAGTAGTTCCACAAGAGCACAGGGTTTGATTTGTTAGAAGTTTTTGTTCGTGATGGCTTCCATAAAATATGACATTCCACTTTTAGATTAGAGCACTAGATTTACGCTATGGTAAGTTAAGATGCGTGCAGTACACGTACAGCTGGATTTGGATGATGCGTTGTTGAGAATTAACAAGATGTCCGCAACTTTGACCGCGAATGAGAAATTACGGAAGGATAAGAAGACAGTTTCTCACATTCATTTTCATCTATCGAATACTATTCTTTAGGAGGTTTTGAAGGAAGTTTAAGCAGCTACTCGATGGTTAAAGTTGGAGCAATTGTGCATAACTAAAAGTCTGAAAAGCAAGTTGAACCTCAAGCAACATTTATACTCTCATCAAATGGTGGAAAGAAGATCATTGGAAGATCACATGTCTGTATTTAAAGAGATCATCGCTGATTTGAAAATTTTGGAAGTAGAGTATGATGAAGAATATTTGGCCTTAATCCTATTGTGTTCGTTGTCCGCTTCGTTTTCTTTATTTAGAAACACGATCTTGTGTAATCGTGATACTCTCACCATAGAGAAGATGTATGATGCTTTGTATTCAAAAAAGAAGATGAAGTATCTGGTTTCTGAGGCCAGAGATGGAGAAGGTTTGATTGCTTATGATGGTTTTGAAAGGGATAGATCGAAGTCTAAGATCAGTAATCAAATTTGTAATTACTGCAAAAACAAGGAGCACGTGAAGAAGGATTGTTACAAAATGCAGAATAAAGAAAGATTGGCGGCAAATCAATATAGGAAGCAAATAGATACTTCAGGCGAAGAAGATCTCATGGAGAACATTGATGGAGATTTTTTGACTATTTCTGATGTCGAGTCTAAACTAGAGGAGTATTGGATTCTTGACTCAGTATGTGTGTTTCATATGTGTCCTAATAAAGACTTGTTTATTATATATGAAACTGTTTTTAAAGGTGTCATAGTTATGGGAAACAACATACCTTGTTGGGTTGCTGGAATGGTACGGTTAGATTAAAACTTTTGGATGGAACAATTAGAACATTTGGCTAGGTTTGACATGTTCCGAATTTGAAGAAGAATCTCATCTCGTTGTCTATCCTTGATTCAAAATGTTATGAGTTCCTTGGTGGAGGTAGAACTTTGAAGGTTTGTAAAAGTACCCAAGTTGTATTAGAGGGGCATAAAATATCTCACTATACATCTTGTAGGGTCGTGTAGAATCTAGAAGAGTCAATCATCACATGTACAGTACTGTGGTGGACATTCAATTTGATACAATACCTTTAGAAGCTCGTATATGGTCGGATTTGAAGACTATTGTTCAGTGGAGTTCAAGAGATATGAATAATGCCTCTTCCTCACCATCACATGCGGTGCAATTTTTTTCAATTGCTAGGGACGGACCAGTGGAAATTGATATGTGGATGCTTGTTGAGAATGCTTTAAGTAGAGTAGAAGGTGTTCAATCTAACAAGGAGCCTTCACTAAAAGCATTTGGTATTGATTCTGCTTTGGGGTGTGTGACAGCTCATTTTGGTAAATTATAAAATCGTTATGAATTTTGGGAATCTGAGATCATTCTATAAGAGTAGTGCTTGAATTCATTGGAATATCTAGAGTATTATGTTTTGTTGGAGAAATTAATTTTTTGGTTATTGTTGAAGAAATCGTATATTCTTTGGTGTAATTCGTGTCAATGTCGGGATTGTTACAATTTCGGGTGTAACCCGAATTCATTATTTGAGTATTGAAGAATTCTAATTGAAGTGCACATTAAGGAAAATTCAAGTTTGAAATTTCAAATTGAAATTCTATTTTAAAAGCCCATTGAAAGTTGAAAATTGGTATTGGATTTCAAGAAAAGTTTGAAATGGAGAAAACAATTTGAAAAAATAAATAAATAATTTCTTTTCAGAACGCTCGGTCATGCAATGCCAGGCATGGGCGCCGCAGTTCCAGTCCTGGTCCCGACGCCCACCTGACTTGTTTCACGTTTTTATCTCTTTTTTCGTTTTGAACTCGATTTTTTGGCATCCTACTTCATCAACAACTCTACTGAGAGGGTTTGGACGTCCCCTACATGTTCCCTATAAATATTAGACTCTTCTATAAAATAGATTATGATAAAATAGATTACTAGAATTATAGAATCCATTGTAATTTTTCTCTCTTATTCATTATTTTTGAGTCAATAAAATCTCTTAATTCATTTGCTATATTTCGTGTCTTTATTATTCTTTTACTTGATCTAATATTTTGTTATTTGCCAAATAATTTCAACAATTCATTCCAGTGATTGGTTTCGTCAAGTGATATTCGAACAATAAATAATTCTTGTATAGCTGGGATTTGGGGATATTAATATTTTTTTTTCTAACTAGAGATAGTTTGGTTGTTTAATAACCCACTGTGAGTCCAACAATAGAGGACGCGAAGGTTTACGGTCACATTCTCGAGAACGCTCCCTATAGCCTTTCAGCAGTCACTTATCACCATCTCACAAAGGGTCTTATTGATGCTGGAAGAATTGATGATGCAGTGAATTTGCTAAAAGAAATGTTGACGAAGGGTCACGTTGCAGATTCTTTGGTAGGTTTTTGAATTTGGGGAATTTGGGAAAGGCAAATGAGTTGAAGGAACGTTGCACGGTTTATGATGGGGTTGTGAATGCGACCTTCATGGATTGGTTTTTCAATCAAGGTAAGCCGGAGGAGGCAATGGAATCCTACAGGGATTTGATGGATAGGAATTATAGGATGGTGCCTGCAACTCGGAATGTGCTTCTAGAGACATTGTTGAAACGTGATAGAAAGAAAGAAGCTTGGGATTTATTCCACGACATGTTGGATGATCACACACCACCCACATTCCAGGCTGTGAATTCAGACACTTTCAATATGATGGTTCACGAGTGCTTTAAGGAAGGGAAGCTCACAGAGGCCATCGATTTGTTCAAGAGAGCTGGGAAGGCTGAGAAATCGAAGCCCTTCTGGATGGATGTGGCTGTATATAATAAGAGTGGTGCTATGTGTACACACACTTTTTTACACAATGTTTTACACCCCCCTCACATGGAGGGGGGCCCACGATTATTTTATTATGTGTGGGCCCCTCCATGTGAGGGAGGTGTAAAACATTGTGTAAAAAATTGTGTACACATAGCTTTATTCATATAATAATATGATTACGAGGTTATGTGAACTTGAGGTGATGGAGGAAGCAGAGCAGTATTATCAGGCTTTGTGCAACAAATCACTGGCTCCAGATGTGAATACTTACAAGACTCTGATTGATGCATATATTAAGGTGGACAATATTGAGAATATGTTGGATAAGTATTCAAAAATGGTTGAGGCTGGTTTGAGGGTTATTCCAGCTTATGCAAATAAGTGGTTCCTTTTCATGATTGAGAAGGATAAGGTTCTTGTCTGTGTTTCAATCTTGTCTAAAATGAGTGATGAAGAACCAAGACCTGATGTTCCTGTTGGACAATTATTAATTTGTCATGTGGGTCGACATATGTAATTAATTGTGTATAAAAAGATATCTTAAAGTTAAACCCAAAATTAAAGTGATCTAATAAAGAATTAAATAATTGGGCTTTGGACATCTAAACAAAGTGTGGACCGAATTATATGTATAGAGACTGGATCCATTAGGGTTTGACTGAATATATATATATATATATATATATATATATATATATATATATATATATATATATATATATATAAGAGAAAGTATATTGAAGAGGAATATCGATAAACCCACAATCAAAAATCAAGAAGAAGCTTTGGAACAATTAAATTGAAGAACAAAAGATCAAGATTCATTATTCAAGATACGGATCAATGGATCCGCGTTAATTAATTTTCTTGGTGATTTGACATGAAAATCTTGACAATTATGTGAAGTTTATAAAGTGTAAGTTTCATGAAAAATTTCAACAGTTACAGCCTACAATATTGTAATTAAGGGGCTCATTGAGCGTGACAGTTATGATGTCGCCGCCAAATTTGCTTAGTCAGATGATGAATTATGGTGTTGGTACCACTGCTGCCCTTGGATGTTTTTACTAAACAAGGGAAGGCAGAGATTGAGAACATTTTGAATAGGTCTCGAAGCCCTTTTCCAGCTCACAGACCTTATACAGGACCGAAAGGTCCCCAACCCCAAGGGATAGCAAGGGCACATCAAATGCCACAACAGGGTGGAAGACAAACTGCAATGCCATGGCAGACAGAATTTTACCCACAATCACATAATAAGTCTCAAATGAATGGACAGTCGGCAATATACATCCAAGGTCAGAACAGGAGGCAGAGTTCACTCGCATGGCTGGACAAAATGTGGCTTAAATTATGGGTGGATGATGAATGGTTAGCTTTTGAATGTTCAGTCACACGGCTGGACACCATGCGGCTTAAATTGTAGGTAGACCGATTTGAATTGGTTCACCTTTTCTTTCTCACAATGCAGTTGGGGCATTAGAATGTACGTATTGTATACTTGGAGCATCTATTTTTTTTTACTCCAGACCTTGGTGAGAACTTTGAATATAATGATGAGGAAATTTTGTAAGAGTTACTTGATGGTGTTATTTGGTTGGTCACAGACACGAATACTTCGATGATACATGTAATTCAGACAGTTTTGGAATGAATAAGGATCTTCCTATTTGAAAAGGAAGTACCGTATCGAAGGCTGTATATATATAAACGTTGTGAAATCATGGAGGTGTATAATTTCTTTGTACAAATGGGAAACTCCGACATGCTTTGTGGTGATTTGATTTTGTTAGTTTCAATTTGCATAACATACTCTGCCTTGAAAATTGGTGAGCAAGGTACACATCTTGTTTGATCTCTTACAAAATTTTGTCGTTTCTAGTAGTTATTGCTAGTTGTTTCCTCTTGTTATGAAGCTGACGCTTTCTACCTTATGATAAACTCAAAATGAAGTAATTTGGGAGTAAGTTAGCACCTTGATCATTCTGCGAGGCTTACAAGAAATGTCACCCATTCAGGGTTTGAGTTCGACGCAGATCATTTGATTGTCCTCTTTGGAACTTGAAAGTTGAATCTTGTTAACTGAACTTGTAAGAAAATACAAGCACTAGTTTGTAAAGCCTGGGCATCGGTTTTAAATATCTTCTTTGTTGTATTATATCCTATGCATATGGAATTCACAAGCATTTACAACAATCTAATTTGTGCGGAGTACAAGATTTTAAACTAATATAGCCAAATAATGCTATTCATCATTAGTCGTGATCACGGGTAATGATGAATAGCATTATTCTCTTCCCGTGCCTTTAGAATTTGAAGTACATTGTTGTGTTATGTGTGACAATAATGACGAACAATACAAAATCAACAAACAGAGAGCAAGAGAGAGAACAGACAGATTTACGTGGTACGGTAGTAGGTCTACATCCATCTGAATGAAGCGACTATGATTTTCAATATGCAGAAATAATAAGGTTACATCATATATATACATGGTACAGTACCCGGGTATTTTCGAGTTTTTCCTAATATCTTGTACGTACTTTTTCAGTATACATATATTTCACTCTATATGAGTCACATATTATAACACACATTAACCTTAACATTTTCAGGCCTCCCTTTTGTACAAACATTTCAACTCGTTAAGACCAAACATTGTACCAGTTTCCTTCTAATTTGTTCAGATGCTCTTACTGATGCATGCGATGGGAGATTTTACCTAGCCATTTCAACTAATTGAGACCACAAACCCAGGATTACATTAGCAGAACAACAGGGTACTAAACATTCAATTGTTCTATTTTCGTTTTTTACTCAGACACTGAAAAGTATGAATACACACCTTAACTTACTACACAAGTAGAAACCAGCATGTGTAGCTCCTAAGACGTTGCTTCTGAGTGCTAAAAAAATGATTAGTCTACATTTTTGTACCCAAAATTCTCCTGTATGCTATACATTCTGCTAGAAATCACAAACAAAATTGTAAAAGGTTGACCTCTACCAAAATCTAACAATTACAGGAAAAGGGTGGGAAAATAGTACACCCTCACTTCTGCAAAATTAGAATCTTCAATATCCCATTACTTTTGAGGTGAGATTCAGTAAAGGCTGCAAAGCACTGGGGTCAAACTTTCTAGCAAAGAGGTGACAGATAGGTGTGTTTCCAGAGTTGTAAGAGCACAATGTGCCATTTTTCCTAATTGACTGCATGAAACTTTCTGTTATATTACCAGCCATGAAGGTAGCAGGGTGTGGACCTCCTAGTGACCAATCAACGTAAGTCACTGTACGATTAGCATTAAGTGAACCAAAGAACAATTGCAGATAGGTCGGGATAAAATGCTCATCAGGATAGCATGACGGCCTGCAGTACTTCTTGAATAGCGTATAGTATTTGGTGTCTGCTACTATTTTGACAGCCAGAGCACGATTAAGCTCGAACCATTGAGACCCTTTCCTCCAATCAGCAAGTTTAATATCGGGTAGCATATGCCGGCTGTAGCGACCACGCCCGTAACGAGAAGGATCATCGTAAGCCTCGACGAAACTATGGGTGGATCCGGTGAGATACTTGTAGACCGTGAGGAAATTGTAAATTGGAATACAACTCTCTGACAGAAGAATGAATCGCTCATTCGAGAAGTCAAGAAGAGCATTGGCTAAAAGCCGTTTCTCCGCATCAACCAGTGACACCGATCCCCATTTAACATGCTGTAAAGTTGAAAACAAAGGTGAAAATTGTTTTACAGAACAGCAATGGCAACGAAAAACTATGATGGTTTCAATGCTCATTATACAGTATATATGAAAGATGGCAAAGTTATAAGAACATATAATAAAGATATAAGATATTACAGCTTTATTATATGGTTCTTGTCCCTCAAGATTTAATATATTGTGCAAAAATATGAAAGATTCAGCCCATAACTTTCCATCAGAATTTGGCGAATTAGCACATTTTAAACGAATTTAAATACTTTGTTCCTGTCAAGGGTTCACTACATGTGTCGAAGATGTAGTTGCTCACACCTTAAAATAATAAGGGACTTGGACCGACATTGAACTGTGTAAAAAGTGGAACTTAAATTTATATATTATCCATCCCTATAATAACATCTTTTCACCTAGGCTTAACCCTCCCAATTGCAAGAATAAATTAATTGAATTGGTCAAGTGTCATGGAAAGTGCATGTTACACGCCCGCATCTAAAACTAAAATGGCATACCACCCAACTGAAAGTGAAAACTATCACAAGAATGGTGTGCAAAGGATTTGATAACCATAAATCATGGAATAGAAGTTGAAATAACTTCCTATGCATCTTTAGGTAAAGCCTCCACAAAAACATTTTTCTTATTACACTAGCAATTTATGCTTGCAAACATATTCCATAAAGGCCCAATGTGTTGTTTAATACCACATCAAGTCTTCTGCAAACATCACGGTTCATGCAGGGTAATGGAAGAAGATCATTTCCTTCGGTCAAAGTTCTGATGCACTTAACTCGAGAAGATGAACTATTGGTTGTTATTTAACATCAACAAGCTTCAGAATTCCTGATGTCTGAGAATCTTGCCAGTAGCAGAAAATTATTATCTCAGTAACAGCATGCTTGGTCATGGTGAACCAAAGTAGCAGGTACTCCACATTTTCATATGTACATGTACAATATTGGTTGTTTGCTAAATATATAATTTTTGCAGCAAACAAATTGATGGGAATCCGATTAAAGTTATTATATGGAATGCCAAAATTCATCACACTTAAATGCAAGTTACGTTTTCAATATAGTAGAATTGTTTATCCATCGGGGCACATTTGAGGCACCATTGTTGCAATCATTTGTTTATGCAGGCCAGTCTGCTATGCTAGTCTCTTGTACTTCTCATTATGTGAAGCCAGTTGTTATTATTGTGGATGAATTGTAACATATGCTACTTTAGGAAGTTTACTATTGGTATTTGATCAATAAGAAAGATCCTTTCCCTTTATATGCGTTACACCATATGCTGCTATCAAGAGTTTAGTGTGCTTGGTCACTTTGAAGATTGGCCTCCTTGAAGAATGAAGTTGCAATGTATCTCGTAGGAGAGAGTTCTCTCAGTGGAGCAAAATGATGGGATTCCTAGTAGAGATATTATATAGAATACATTTTAAATTGGATACTTATTTTAGAAAAAGCACTTACGATTTTATTTAATAAATTTTCTATTATCTTATTAGTTGTTTTCTACCTAAATTAGAAATTCTTCCAAACTTGTTGGGGGGAGTCACTCTTGCATTGTAATACTCAGACTTTGATATTAAGGGGTTGTTTGAGCCCCATTTTTTTCAAAACATGCATTTTGTAATAGTGTTATAAGGGAAGATGTATGATTAAAAAATAAGAAAAAAGTTTTGGATTTGTGTGTAATATTATTTTATTGAAAAATGTGTGGTTGGAATGAGATCAAATCACTGTTCAAGAATGTATTTTGATGAAAAAATAGGATCCAAACGAGGGCTAAATAGACAAATGTTTTCTCCCTCTAAATTCTCTCTATTCTCTCATTCTTTTCTCTTTCTTTCTTTCTTAATCTTGTTCTTGTTCGATCGTGTTCTACACCACAGATATTGTCCATTAGCCTTACGGGCTTGGGCTCCATTCAGTTTTGAGGGTGACAGAGAGGATAGGAAGGTAGGTGGAAAGGAGCATATATGATTAAGAAAAGCTCCATATAGATTGTTATCTTCTCTAACCCTCAAACAGCAAGAAGCCTGATATTAAGGAAGTTCCAATAATTAAGCAAATGTACATATATGTGATGTCAACCGACTTCTCATAAATGAAAGTTCAAATTCTTTCTCCTTTAACCATCCTGTCATATCCCTACTGAATATGTTCAAATTCAATTTCTCCTAGATGTGGCTATCTTCATTCTTTTCACATTTATGTCCGGGACCTAAAAAACTAGATATATGTTCCTCAATTCTTCATGAAATTTTTTGGAAAATTACTAAGGACCCTAAATAACTCATGCCTAGAATATCTTTGATGTTACATACAGTCCAATTCTTTTGTAAATACGGACACTTGAGTAAAAGAACTAGAGCATATTCAAAGTCTCCAAAGTAGAGCAAACAGAAGGGAAGGCTTCACATATTTGCTTCATCATCCGCTTCAACACCGTGCTAGTTGTCAAGAAGAGACACAGAGACCAGACATTACCAAGCTTTGTTTTGGTCATGTTGCTCCTGAACTGCCATTATCCTATGCTACCAAACGTTAACCAGGTTTTGACTAATTTTCATCCTAGACATCCCGTATATCACTCAAATAATATTAAAGCACCCCAACACATGTTTTTACTGAATAACAGAGGAAGAAAAGGAGCACAAATCCAAACCTCAGTTTAAATTTTAAAAAAATTCGATCAAGCGCTCAACTTTAGACAAGTGATAAGAATATGGATCCTGAAAATTATGCAGAAAACATTTCAACTATGAAATCAGGCTATCTCAAGATGTTGATTCCAGTCATGATTTCCTATTTCATCTTTCACCTGATGAGCCTGCAAACCAAAATTCCCACACATGGGATAGGCTCAACGCATATTTCTTATCTCTTCCATCTTTTAATCTCAACAAAAAGTAAAAGACTACAAGTAACATTGACTGTTGTCTGTCTTCCTTCTAAATTCACAAAGAAAATTGAAAAATAAAAAGCTAATGAATATTTTCTCTCTCAGTGCAAGTGACTGCTGTTAACTACACACTTCACAGCTTACACATGAGACTACTCTAACAATCAAAACATAATCAGCACAAGTATCATGCTCGACGAAAAAACCAAGTTTTTCTACTAAAATCACATAAGAAGCGTGAGATATCATCAGCAGTCAACATAAATTATTGTTATTCACAAAAAGGATTATACCTGACTCGGGATCTGGCGTCTGTAAAAGACTGAAGTACTAGTTACATTGAGCTCAAATCCCGGAAGAGCATGCACATAAATTGAAAATTTGGCATTATTCTGGCCCTTGAAGAACCTCTCCCACAGTGGCAACATTGGCAATGGCCCTCGGGTCAAAAACATGAATGCCACCCGTGGTACTCTGCTAAATGGAAACTCCTCCTTCTGGGGCACCAATGAAGCCCTCCAAAACAACTCGTCATCCGTCATACTGTGGCACAAATTCCGCGGCCTGACGAAACTCTTCATGCTCAAACAATCCTCTTTTTCGCAATTCACCAAAATTTGTTGTGTGGTATCTATAGCACCATTATTTAAACTAAACTGTTGGGTTCGAAGTGCGAAATACCGATCAATGTGTGAGCTGGAAGATAGTCCTATAACTACCCCTACCACAAAAATTATCAAAATTGTGATAAGCTTCAGCAGGCTGATAGAAGAATCCTTCGTTACTGATGAATTCGACCAGCTCTCCAGCTCTTCTTTTTCTCTAATTCTCGCCATCTTCTCCTTCTCCTATTTCTTCTTAACTGCTCTTCAGGATTATAATCACCCACCCAAAAATCCCTTTTTTATTTTCGATTTGGGGCCTAAATTCAAGTGTCCAAAACCAGTATTGATCAAAAGTCTAAAACCCCACTTAAAAAAAATAAAAATAAAAAATCGAAGATTCTAAATATCCAATTCACAAGATCAAATTCGAAAAACCCAGGTCAAAATAAGACAGCAGTCATAAAGAAACAAAATCAGAATCTGGATTCTTCAGAATTCGGATCTTCGATGGATTAATATCTCGTTACCTCCAGAAAAAAGTGGATCAGAAAAATCCCACAAAAAGAAATTTTATGCAACTCCGACGTACAATCACTGAGAGACCGCGAAACGAAAACGGAAGGAGAATCACAGAGGACTGGATTTAGTAAGTGTGGATTTGAGTTTAATACACATTAATGTATCCGTGTATGAATGGGAAAGTTGGATTTGACTGTGTTGGTTGAACAGATTGTAATAATTTGGTTGTGAATGGGAAATAATGGGTCGTGGGCGGCAATTATGAAGTTAGCGTACTTCGAAATTGTCAAATCGTTGTCGCTTAATGCCCCCACCCCACTCCCCACACACACCACACATTAATACAACAAAATTGAAGAGGGTTTGACATTGTTCAATTTTTGCTATCTAATTTACTATTTAAATTAATTATTGATATATTATTTTTAAATTAGCACGTCATCTTAAATTTGCATTTCATTGACTTCACCATAACCCAACAAATTAGTGATATATTAATTTAAAATGATGTGTCAATAACTAATTGGGTGAACAACAAATTTGACAGTAAAACTTGGACAGCAAATCTTAATTCACAGCACGCCTCTATGTTATTATCTATATACTTGTTGGAACACTGATTTTGATAAATAAAACAAAAAGAGTAATAAGTGAGGGAATTAGTATTATATCTCCCAATTCGTTTCCGCAAACCCTAATAAGCTATTATCAGTGACGAAGTCGAGATTTTTTATTTGGAAAGTTCAACAATGATTGATGGTGCAAAGATATTCGATGATCAATAGTGTAGCGGTAGTTAATAGATAGATGACTATGTCTGAAGTAAATAATAAAGTTATTGAAAATGAAAATGAATAAAATGCTTATACGTGAAAGACTAAGTTATGTGTCAAGTTTATTGCTTTACCAACTTTAACTATCCAAAAATTAGCTTGTGCATTCATGTGGAGAAAATTTAACGCTAATGCTAATTAAATTATGTATAAAGAAAAAAAAAATAAACAAATGGAACTTAGAAGATGAGGATTGAAAAGTTTGATTTTAAAAGTTGGACAAATATTTAGTTCTAAAGGTTGGGGACATAAATTTAAGCGTCACTTTTATATTAAAAAGCAACACTTAACTTTAAAAATTGGCAAAATACAATACAATGTCACTTTTATTAAAATGTGATATTTGTCATTCAAAAAAGTGATAGAAATATAAAAAGTTCACTTAACTTTAAAAAGTGACAAAATAACATACAATGTCACTTTTATTAAAAAGTGATGTTTGTCACTAAAAAAAATGATAGAAATTTCAAAAAAGTGACTAACACAAAAAAAAAGTGACAAGACAAGAATTCAAAAAAGTAACATAAATTTAAATAAAGTGACAAATTCAAAAAAGTGACAAAGAATAAAAAAAATTGACAAACACTCAAAAAGTGACAGAAATCAAAAGAAGTGAAAAGTGACAGAAATTAAAAAAAAAATAACAAAAAATAAAAATATTGACACTAAGAAAAAGTGACAAAAATTCAAAAAAGTGACACACTCAAAAATTGATAAAACAACAATCAAAACCTATATTTATCACTAAAAAACTGACAAATTTTAAAAAGAAGTAACATACAATAAAAAATGATAGAAATTTCAAAAAAGTGACTAAAACTAAAAAAAAAATAACACAACACTGACCAAAACCTTAAAATATCTTTTTTTTTTTTTTTATACAATGTCACTTTCATTAAAAAGTGGTAACGGAATTCAAAAAAAGTAACAAACAGTTAAAAAAAAAAAAGGAATAGAAAATATACAATGCATACCTATATTTTGCTTACATAGATGATCCCAATAGGGTTTCTTTAGATTATGTGCTTTTCAACCTTAATTTAGGAATGATTGACCATAACACAAAGTTACATTATGACAATATGTTATATGCACAAGTAGATGTTGTAATATGGAATTTTCTACGTATACATCAACCATTGTACATAAGGGTCTACACCCCCTCACATGGGGGGTGGGACCCATTGAAATAATATTTTTTATTCGAGCGGGTCCCACCCCCCATGTGAGAGGGGTATAGACCCTTATGTATGTGGTGATGTACCCCTAACAATGCTCTTGTAATATTTGCCATGTCTAAAATGGGGCATGAAGGGATAGAAGTGATGGTATCAGAAACAGGTTGGTCGTCAAAAGATGATCAGGATGAAAACGGAGCAACTGTTGAGAATGCAGCAATATATAATCGGAATTTGTTTAGTAGGCAACTAGAAAATGGACACCTTTTAATAAAATGTGACATTATTCCCACATCTGAATGCAAAGCTCATGGGCGTCCTCCAACCTCCTCAATCTTCCCTTTACAAGGCCCCTGGGTCAAAACCCCATAACTAAATGCATTTGGAATGATCCCATTACTCTGCATTTCTTAAAATTTCTCACTACATCTTCAAGCTTTTGTGCCTTGAAAAAACCTTCCAATACAGTAGTGTAGACAACCACTTCCGAAATAGTACTCTTCTCAAGCATTAACCTAAAAAGCTTCATTGCCTCTTGCACCAACCCATCTTTACATAAGCCATCAAGCATTGCCATGGTATTTGGGATCAACCCAATCAAACCCAAGCTTGAATACTGCCAGAAAATCATCCACTTCGCTCATCACCGAACTAGATTTTCCATTTTCCCAAAAACAAATGAAATTTGGGAATCGGCATTTGGGAAAGGTGGGATTGCCTTTTTCTCAACTTGACCCTCAAGGACAAATTTGTTTTTCAATTTCTGAAGTTTCAAGGTATCATAACAATCCAACACCACATGGTTGCTCAAAATACCCTTCGGACCTCCTCTCTGCTTCCTCATAAGATCTCTGAGTGCGTCACTAGACATCACCAGGATGGTGATGGTTTTCCATCTGTTGATGTCAGTGGAGGAAGCATTTTTGATCAAAAGATTGTTAAAATTGCTGAATTTCAGGAATCTTTTGAGGAGCCTGATGATGTTGAAGGCTGTGGCGGTCGAGATAAAGATGAAGCAGTAGAGAAATATTAGAGTGATAGAGACCTGGGAAGAAATCATCTTTTATAACGTATTAATTACGTATTAAAAGGATTTAATTAATTAAAAGAGTATAAATCAAATTGGTTAATTTTTTAGGTTACTGGACCTAATTTGCCCAATAACTAATTACTAAAAGATGATTTACTTAAAAATTCATTTAATGATAATTTTTTTAGTAATTATAACTTAGTTCGAGCTTATTCAAAATAATTTATTTTTTTTAGTTTAATATACACGATTAATTATAAGCTATCAAATGAGTCCAATACTGTTACCATAATATGGTTTAATTTGAAAACTAACATTTCATATTTAGTACCCTACTTTAATGAGTTTATAACTACAAATTAATTTATTCAAATTAACTTTTTCTCGAGTTCATAATGTGCCATTTATTTCGAGTTTCAAAATGAGTTCAATATTGGTATGATAATTTTCGATCCTCCAATAAATACTCATTTGGTCCAAATACATTATTGACTTAGAAATTTATTTTTACTTTCGAAAACTCGTTAGTTTGTACCTTACTCGAGTTTCTCAATTAATAATTCCTATATATTATTGCTTACTGTCTGATAATATTTTTTTGCCAAGGTGATGATGCTGCAAAATATTATGTCGTCCTAATCTCTCAAGTTGTCGGAGACAATTTTTTCCTAATTTATCTTTTAAATTGTACAAGGTTTTCGTTTAAAATATAAATATACTATTTATTTAAATATTTAATCATTTTTACTCTTGAAAATTAAATTATGTCTAGGGCTCCAAAATTCTTAGGATCGGCCTTGAGAGTACATCTATTTTTTATCCTCTATCGTCCCATAAAAGAAACAAATCCCAAACAACATTAACCAAGTACCAACAACTTTTTACCTTCAGGATTCCTTAATTAAATTAACACAGAATAGTAAAGTCTGCTTTCATGTAGACGAAATTGATTTATGATTATAAATTGTGGTGCGCGTTCGAGCATCATGCGTGCGTGTGTGTAGCTTGCTTGCTGTGAGCATCCATGGCCAATGATTTTGTTTTATAACCCGACTCGATACGCAAACATGGGCGGATCCTCCCCAACTTTTGAGATTTTTTTTTTATATATATAAAATCGTGTTTGGTATCGATTGAAATCTGAATTTTAATCTAAATCAAATTTAACAATTAATTTTAATAACATATTTCATGAAATTCATAATTGTTTAACTTTTATCAAAATTTACTAAAATTTTGATTTTAATCTCCATCAAACATGGGTAAAATCACAATAAAACTGAATTTTGATAACATGTTAATTTTAAAAATTCTCCGACGATCGTATCCTAATCGAATATACAAATTGCTTAATCTACAAATTGCTTATGCCATCTCAAAACTTACTTCGAAAACCACATTACGGGCATATCGAATAATCCAAATAGATATCGAAAATAGTTAAAAATAAGTTAAATGTGAATCTTAAAAAAAGACGTTTAACTCGCATTAAAAAAAAAATCAATTATTTCATTAACATTTGTTATTTTTGCGATACAAATTTCTTAATGTAATTTTCATCATTTTATTAGGAAATTTTATATGGAATATGACGTCAAAAATTTTCGAAATTTTACATCTGAAAAAGTAATATCCCATGTAAATTTTCGGATGTAAAATTATATAGGGTATGACTTTTTTGAACGTAAATTTTCGATTGTAAAATTTCTCCCAATTTCTTTACAAGTTCGATTGTGCCCCCTTAATTTTTAAAGTCTGCGTCCGCCCCTGTACGCATAGGCTATGCATGAAGTAATTTTGCTTCCATTTCAAGAGCTTTGCATTGGTATACTGCTTTATGCATCCTGAGATTTTATAGGGCACTTTCAACATTTGTTTGTTAGTCTTTGTCATCCAATCTAAATCTTAGAGCCTTTCGTGTTGCTAATTTTACTGATGATCGTCTGAATCCGTGTTGTGGGGCTAATGTAGACTCTGCATGCGATGGTTCTATCACAAAAAGAACTGCAAATCAAGTCTACCAAATCATGGAGGATTTGGCATTTACCAGTGCACTTTGGCCTACTGAAAGGATGAGTGGAAAGAGAGTTGTTGGGGTATTTGAAGTTGATTCTTTAACAGCAATTTCAGCACAATTGGCATCATTGGCACAGAAGGTGGATCAGATGAATGTAGCCCAGTCAATAGGACCGAAATGCAAACATTGTGGAGGGAACCATGAGAGTGTTGATTGTAATGTAGGATCTCCTTTTGCTCAGACAATGGAGGATGTAAACTATGCTCAAAATTTTCAAAGGCAACAACACAATCCAAATCCTAACACCTATTACCCAGGCTGGAGAAACCACCCAGGTTTTCAGTGGAGCAACAACCAGGGTGCTCAGACCGTACCACAACAAACTGCACCGCCAGGCTTTCAACAAAATGAGAAGAAACCTTCATTAGAAGATCTCGTGACGAAATTGGCGGAAATATCTACTCAACACATGCAATGTACGGATAAAAGCTTGCAAGTTCAGGGAGCAGCTATTAAAAATTTGGAAAATCAGATGGGACAGATAGCAAAGGCACTTTCAGAGAGATTACCAGGAGCATTGCCTAGTGACACCAAAACGAATCCAAAGGAACACTGCAAGGCTATAACTACTCGCAGTGGGGTACAGTTACCTGAGATAAATGTGACGAGACCAATTGCTATAGAAGAGAAGGTATCTACCCCAATTGAGGAGCACTTGAAGGAATCTAAGCAGTACAAAGAACAAGAGAAAGCATCAGAGGATCCAAAGGTTAAGGTAACCGCTCCCGCCAAAGAACTCGTTCAACCACTTCCATTTCCACATAGACTACAAAAGCATAAGTTGGACAAGCAGTTTTCAAAATTTCTTGAGGTTTTCTAAATCTAATTAATCACGTAATAAAAATCAAAGTAAAAATTTATCAAATTTCTGATATGCATTGCTAAGATCTAGAATCCCCCTTGTTAATCCACTTTTAGTACAACAATTAAAATGACAATTTATTATCATGCGAGTTGGTCAATGTTCCTAATTTAATTAAAAGCATTTCTCGATAGCAATTAAATCTATTCCCCTCATGCGACCCTCCTATCTCTCGATGGAAAATACGAACATGATAAATGCATTAACGAACAAGAACATCTTTATCAACCATGCAAAGCATAGAGGTATATCTCTATCCTCTATCGGACCTCACAATATTTATTACTACGTGCTAAAATCTTATTGTCTCTCTCGATAACAATAAAATTCATAAACAATTCAACTATTGGCCAATTAATTGAAAAACAAATTAAACCATAATAAACATCCACGCATTCAAACAAATTTAACGTCAAAATAATTAATTAATTCTAAAAGTTTCAAAACAAGGGTTCATCTATATCTTTAGCAATGTAAAAATTTAGCCTAGCATAATATTGAAATTAAACACGCAAACGAGAAACGACATCACCGGAATTTGACCAAACGTGAACAAATCTGGAATAAATTATTTCTTCAGCTTCTTTCTGCGTGTTAGTCTATGCCTCGGTATCCGTGTCTTTATATAAAAATATAAAGAACTCACACAACTTTTCAATTTCCTGTGCGCAGCTTTCTCTGTTGTTGGCTTTGATGAATATATATAAAAATCAAAGGCACCTGCCACTTTTCGCCTCTGCATGCGTGTGTGTATAAAAATTTATTCCAAAGCAATTGCCCATTTTTTGTTAATTCCAAATTCAATTCCCAGTCACCCCGTTTGCTGTGCCAATGTGTGTATATATAATTTGGCAAATATCTCCAACTACAATTCCCAGCTTCTCAAATTCGGCCTTCTCTCTGCGTGCCTTTCTCTCCGACTGCCGTGTAATATATATATATATATATATATATATATATATATATATATATATATATATATATAAAACCTAATTCGCCAATAGTTTAATACAACTAGAAGTCCAAGTTGAGCTCAAATAATTCCAATGCCTAATTAAATTAGTGCTTGCTTCCAAGACGTCAATTCTTCCATATAATGCAAGTTGGTCCTTGTACATTGAATTTTGCCATTTTTCACCACATTTTGCTTACTTTCTTCAATTTCTTTTCCATCCATAGAGTTTCACCTATTAAACATAAAATGTGACAATTTAGAATATATTTTATCAAAAGAACTATCAAATATCGTTATTTTAGGTCCCAAATAAGTGTAAAAATTACACTTATCAAATACCCCCAAACTTAAACATTTGTTTGTCCTCAAACAAAATTATAATCTAAATAACAATGCACACACAAGCATGCAAAAGTATTTGGTTAGACAATCTAGCTTTTACCTCAAAATTTGAAATCACAGTATTAAATCTATAAACCGCTTCAAAATCGCAATACCAAACCAATTTCTACTCTTCAATGCAAAATCGACGTGTGTGTGTGAAGAAATAAGTAGACATCATGACTTTACAAGTTGCTTCAATTCCCGACCCTCTGTGGTCAAATATATCATTTCATCTCTCGTATGATTCACACACCCCCTAACTTGTTCTTTTTTTTTTTTCACTCTGTTCCCAGTGTGTAATCTACAGTTGAATTTTTAATCACTAACCTCACCCACTCTAGCTCAGGTGGACTTTACCAATTGCGAGTCATACATCCATAAACAAGGATTCTCCAATTCTTTGATTGCTTCGACCTCAAAGACTCAATTAGGCTAATTATCCTCCATCAAAAGTCAAATTCTCTCAAACAAGTGTTTGGAGCTTGATAAAGGCATTTAGTGCTTCCCTTTTTTTTTCATGCACTTGCTTTTTTTTTTTCTCTGATTTTCAAATGTTTTTTTATTTTTTATTTTTTTAATCATCTCCCTTAAACTTTCTAAATGACCCATGTAGCAGGCTTTAGGCCGATGACTCCCAAATCAGATGACTTTAGGGCACCAGGTTTTAAACACCCTTACAGGCTTAATAACCTGAGTCAAAAAGGTTTCGAAGAGAATTTTCACATTTTTATTTATTTATTTATGCCTTGATCAGTGCAATGCCCCCTTATCAAACACCTATTCAAGCAAACCAACCTCCAACTTAAGATTTTCACCCAATTTTATCTCGTTAATCTAAGACAATCCACACAAATGTTTTCACACGTGGAATCCCTATCCATATCCGTATCTTCTTACAATAGCAAAATCACCCCCAAACTATGCTAAATTTGGTCTAAGGATAAGTAATTTAGTATGATTTGGGTAAAACATTTATGTCCAACTATATCAACCTATCAATTATATGAATCAATCCGTAGCATCACAATGTCCAACTTAATTCTAGTGCTCATATAATATCGAGTTTTGTAAAGTTAAGTGTGCTCATATAATATCGAGTTTTGTAAAGTTAAGTCTAAATCAGTCTAGCATGCAACCTATCTAGAGTTCATAAATCAATATCAAATCTCAATTTCAATCATCATTGCCAGCCAGACTATCTAACCCACACAAGTACACAACATAAAACAAGAAAATATATATAATAAATTTTTTTTTTTTTTATTTGTGTTGAAATTTTTCAAAATTTTTTTTATTTTTTTTATTTTTTTGATTTTTAAAATTTTTCTATTATAATACTAAAGTAATAATGAAAACAAACATGCAAACACTCAAAAACACACAAAAAGTAAAAACTCAAAGTTTTTCCACCCCCAAACTTAAAATCGACATTGTCCTCAATGTCATAAAACATAAGTAAGAATATAAGGGGATGGGGAAGAAAATGAAGAAGGTACTCCCCGAATTTTGCTGTTGAATGTATGAGGCAATGACGTGTGACGACTAGACATTCTTCTTTATCATGCTTTCCCTTTGGTCTGTGTTGGTTTGAATATTCGCGACGTCATGTTCCTGCACATAGCGGTCAAATCAAACAATAAAGATCAAATAACCGAGAACACGTGTTACTTAGCCCAAACACTCGAAATAACCAACAATAAATGCAATGGCCAAAGGAAAAAAAAAAACATGTCAAGATGATGATACCCTATAAATTGAAACATGAATATAACTAATGCACCCTATTAATAAAAAATAAAACTGCATGCAAGGCAATACGAAAAAATAAAATAAATAAAAGAGTTAAGAAATTGGGTTGCCTCCCAATAAGCGCTGAATTTATAGTCTTTAGCTAGACTTGGCAACTTGATTATTTCGGGTTGTGGAGTTGGGTGAGTGACTTCTCTTTATCAAAATCGCCACCCCAATATGCTTTCAAGCGCTGCCCATTTACCTTGAAGTTCCCTTTTGTCTCATGTGTTACCTCAACTGCTCCATGTGGAAAAACGTGAACAACTGTGAATGGTCCAGACCATCTAGAGCGTAGTTTCCCAGGGAAAAGTTTCAACCTAGAATTGATCAACAATACTTTTTGATCTGGAGTGAACTCACGCCTCTGGATGTATTTATCATGCAGTCTCTTTGTCCTTTCCTTATAAAGCTTTGCATTCTCAAAAGCATCCATTCGAAATTCATCTAATTCATTTAATTGTAGCATCCTCTTTTCTTTAGCTGCTGTCATGTCCATGTTCAGCTGCTTTACTGCCCAATACGCTCGATGCTCCAGCTCCACTGGAAGGTGACAAGCTTTCCTAAACACAAGGCGATATGGTGACATCCCTATTGGTGTTTTGTAAGCAATCTGATATGCCCACAGTGCATCGTCAAGCTTCTTTGACCAATCAGTTCTCGAGCCGTTCACAGTCATCTCCAGTATTCTCTTCAACTCTCTGTTTGACACTTCCACCTGGCCACTTGTTTGGGGATGATAAGGTGTAGCAACCCGATGTTTTACCCCATATTTTGCCAATACTGACTCTAGAAGCCTGTTGCAGAAGTGTTTACCCCCATCACTAATAATGGTTCTAGGGGTGCCAAAACGCGAGAATATGCTTTTCTTCAAAAAATTAACAACCACTCGAGCATCATTAGTTGGTGCTGCCACTACTTCTACCCATTTCGATACATAGTCAACTGCCACTAAAACGTACTGATTGTTGTAAGATGATGGAAATGGTCCCATAAAATCTATCCCCCAAACATCGAAGAGTTCCACTTCAAGAATTGAATTCAAAGGCATCTCATGCCTTTTAGAGATAGTCCCTGTACGTTGGCATTGATCACAGTGTTTTACAAATTCATGAGCATCCTTAAACAGGGAGGGCCAATAAAATCCTGATTGTAAAACTTTCGCTGCCGTCTTCGAAGATCCGAAATGCCCCGCATAAGCTGAAGAGTGACAATGCTCCAGAATCTGAGGGATCTCCTCATTTGGCACACATCTGCGAATTATTTGATCAGCACCCCTTCTGTATAGTATGGGATCTTCCCAATAATAGTATTTCAACTCCGAAAAGAACTTCTTCCTTTGGTGATGTGTTAACTCAGGTGAAAGCACATTACACGCCAAGTAATTCACTATGTCTGCATACCATAGCCCGCAGTCAATAGCAAAAATACGCTCATCTGGGAAAAAATCCTTTATACTGCCTTCATCCCTATGTTCTGTCCGTTCAAGCCTTGAAAGGTAATCTGCTACCACATTTTCACTACCTTTCTTGTCTCGAATCTCTAAGTCAAACTCTTGAAGCAGAAGTATCCACCGAATCAGCCTAGGCTTTGCATCTTTCTTAGATAGTAAATATTTCAGAGCTGCATGATCTGTATAGACAATTACCTTCTGTCCCATGAGATATGATCTGAATTTATCGAAAGCAAACACAATGGCTAGCAGCTCTTTTTCCGTGGTGGCATAATTCAGCTGTGCATCCGTCAAAGTCTTGCTTGCGTAGTAGATGACGTAGAGCATTTTATCCTTTCTTTGACCAAGTACTGCCCCAACTGCATAGTCGCTGGCGTCACACATCAACTAAAATGGCAGTTCCCAGTCTGGTGCAACTATAACCGGTGCTGAAATTAACTTTTCTTTAAGAGTGTTGAAAGATGCTAAACACTCGTCAGAAAAATTAAATGGGATATCTTTTTCGCGTAGGCTACACAGTGGTTTGGTGATTTTAGAGAAATCCTTGATAAACCTCCTGTAGAACCCTGCATGGCCGAGGAAACTGCGTACTCCTTTAACTGAAGTTGGTGGATGTAACTTTTCTATCACTTGAATCTTAGCTTTATCCACCTCGATACCATTCGCTGAAATCCTGTGCCCCAATACTATTCCTTCTTGAACCATGAAGTGACACTTCTCCCAATTTAACACCAAGTTTGTTTCCTCACATCTCCGCAAAACCATTCCCAAATTTGAGAGGCAACTCTCAAATGATGAACCAAACACCGAAAAGTCATCCATGAAGACTTCAATGATTTTCTCCACCATATCTGAAAAGATTGCCATCATGCATCGTTGAAATGTGGCAGGAGCATTACATGACCCAAATGGCATTCTTCTATATGCAAAGGTACCATAGGGGCACGTAAATGTAGTCTTCTCCTGATCCTCTGGAGCTATTGCAATCTGATTATAGCCGAGTACCCATCCAAGAAGCAGTAATGTGAATACCCTGCAAGTCTTTCCAACATCTGATCAATAAAGGGTAATGGAAAATGATCTTTTCGAGTTACATTATTCAACTTCCTGTAGTCTATGCACACTCTCCATCCCGTGACTGTCCTAGTCGGTATCAGCTCATTATTCTCATTCTTTACCACAGTTATCCCTCCTTTCTTTGGCACAACATGAATCGGACTAACCCACTTGCTATCAGAGATTGGATATATGATGCCTGCATCAAGGAGCTTTAATACCTCTGTTCGCACGACGTCTTTCATGGCGGGATTCAATCTGCGCTGATTTTCCACTGTTGGTTTACACGCTTCTTCCATCAAGATTTTGTGCATACATATCGATGGACTAATCCCTCTGATGTCTGCTATAGACCACCCAATAGCTGTTTTATGTTCCCGTAAAACTCTCAGTAGTCTCTGTTCTTCCACATCGGTCATCTCATTTGCAATAATCACAGGGAGTGTAGATGACTCTCCCAAGTAAGCATATTTCAGATGTGGTGGCAGTTGCTTGAGCTCAAGATTTGGTGCTTTCTGAATAGAAGGTAGTGGTTTACTAGGTCCTTCACCAAGTTCCTCAAAATGTCTTCTTCTGATGGGTGGCGTAGACTCTACAATGTAGGCGATCTGACTTATCTCTTCAATTGTTGAATTTTTATCTTGTGAGTGCACAAGAAGTTCTCCAAGTGGTCTTGAGGGTGCTCAAGAATGAAAGTCTCCTCCACAGCCAAATCTATCATATCAATGCGCAGACAACTGTCTGATTCAGTAGGATACTTGATTGCACTGAAGACATTGAATGTCACCTGCTCATCATTCAATCGCAGCATCAATTGTCCCTTCTGAACATCTATTAAGGCCCGACATGTTGCAAGGAATGGTCTTCCCAATATCAATGGCACGTCCTTGTCTTCCTCAACCATGTCCAAAATGACAAAATCTGCCGGGTAGATAAATTTATCTACCTTCACCAGTATATCTTCAATAATTCCTCTTGGAAATTTTACTGACCTATCTGCCAGTTGCAAGGAGATCGATGTTGCCTTTGCCTCTCCTAAATTTAGTTTCCTAAAAATAGAGTAAGGCATAAGATTAATGCTAGCACCTAAATCACAAAGAACCTTATCAAATGTCATTTCACTAATGGTACAAGGGATAGTAAAACTCCCTGGGTCCTTTAGTTTAGGTGGCAGCTTATTTTGTAAGATGGCACTGCATTCTTCGTTCAGCATAACTGTCCCCAACTCTTCCATCTTCTTCTTGTTGGTAAGTATCTCCTTCATGAATTTTGCGTAGCTGGGCATTTGTGCAAGTGCATCCACAAATGGTATATTGATATGCAACTTTTTGAATACCTCAAGAAATTTTGAAAACTGCTTGTCCAACTTATGCTTTTGTAGTCTATGTGGAAATGGAAGTGGTTGAACGAGTTCTTTGGCGGGAGCGGTTACCTTAACCTTTGGGTCCTCTGATGCTTTCTCTTGTTCTTTGTACTGCTTAGATTCCTTCAAGTGCTCCTCAATTGGGGTAGATACCTTCTCTTCTATAGCAATTGGTCTCGTCACATTTATCTCAGGTAACTGTACCCCACTGCGAGTAGTTATAGCCTTGCAGTGTTCCTTTGGATTCGTTTCGGTGTCACTAGGCAATGCTCCTGGTAATCTCTTTGAAAGTGCCTTTGCTATCTGTCCCATCTGATTTTCCAAATTTTTAATAGCTGCTCCCTGAACTTGCAAGCTTTTATTCGTACGTTGCATGTGTTGAGTAGATATTTCCGCCAACTTCGTCACGAGATCTTCTAATGAAGATTTCTTCTCATTTTGTTGAAAGCCTGGCGGTGCAGTTTGTTGTGGTACGGTCTGAGCACCCTGGTTGTTGCTCCACTGAAAACCTGGGTGGTTTCTCCAGCCTGGGTAATAGGTGTTAGGATTTGGATTGTGTTGTTGCCTTTGAAAATTTTGAGCATAGTTTACATCCTCCATTGTCTGAGCAAAAGGAGATCCTACATTACAATTAACACTCTCATGGTTCCCTCCACAATGTTTGCATTTCAGTCCTATTGACTGGGCTACATTCATCTGATCCACCTTCTGTGCCAATGATGCCAATTGTGCTGAAATTGCTATCAAAGAATCAACTTCAAATACCCCAACAGCTCTCTTTCCACTCATCCTTTCAGTAGGCCAAAGTGCACTGGTAAATGCCAAATCCTCCATGATTTGGTAGACTTGATATGCAGTTCTTTTTGTGATAGAACCATCGCATGCAGAGTCTACATTAGCCCTACTTATCGGATTCAGACCAATGTAGAAGTACTGCACTTGAAGCCATTTCTGCAATTCGTGTTGTGGGCATTGGCAAAGTAAACCCTTATATCGTTCCCAAGCATCCGAATAACATTCCGAGTCCAATTGTTGGAATGTCGTAATCTCGTCCCTCAACTTTGCAATCCTTTTCGGTGGAAAATATTTGCTAAGGAATTTTTGGCTTAGTTGGTTCCATGTAGTGATGCTCTGGGGTGGACAAGTGTCTAACCACTCTCTGGCTGAATCTCTCAACGTGTATGGAAAAAGCCTTAACCTGATTGCTTCACTGGACACCCCTGGATACTCGATAGTTGCACACATGTCAAGAAATCTTGATACATAAGCGTTGGGATTCTCCGAAGCTTTCCCAAAAAATTGTAGCGCGTTTTGGAACATGTTGATCACATCAGTCCGTAGGTGGAAGTTTGCCTGACCAAACGCCGGATATACTATGCTAGATTGGCTTTCCACGACGGGTGGAACCATGTACTCTCCTATTAGTCTTGCATTTTCATTGGCTACAGGCACATTCGGTTGTGCTGCTTCCAGATTAGCACCTACGACTATTCGATTCGGATTTCCCTCTGCCATATCTTTCTCTTTTTGTTTTTGGTGTGTTTCCAACTGTTGTCTTTTTCGAATGTTGAATGTTCGTTCGATCTCTGGATCAAATTGAGCAAAATCACCGGTTCTCGAACTTCGCATACACGTTCTGGAAAAAGCAAGCAGTAAAACACGATAATAAAATTTGCTTTAAAAAAAATTAAACTAAAGAAAAACAGTAAAATCCAAATTAAAATTAAAATTAACTAAACTATCAAAAACAGTAGCCCCCGGAAACGGCGCCAAAAACTTGGTCGTTTGATTTCCCGCAAGTGAACGGGATCGTGAACAAGTAATAAAGTAGTGAATAGAGTGTCTAACCCACGAGGACTACGTGTTTGATTGAGTTAAAGTTAAAATAACTTTAATCGAATAGCAATAATAATTTGTAATAAATCAAAATCTAATTAATCATGTAATAAAAATCAAAATAAAAATTTATCAAATTTCTGATATGCACTGCTAAGATCTAGAATCCCCCTTGTTAATCCACTTTTAGTACAACAATTAAAATGACAATTTATTATCATGCGAGTTGGTCAATGTTCCTAATTTAATTAAAAGCCTCTCTCGATAGCAATTAAATCTATTCCCCTCATGCGACCCTCCTATCTCTCGATGGAAAATACGAACATGATAAATGCATTAACGAACAAGAACATCTTTATCAACCATGCAAAGCATAGAGGTATATCTCTATCCTCTATCGGACCTCACAATATTTATTACTACGTGCTAAAATCCTATTGTCTCTCTCGATAACAATAAAATTCAGAAACAATTCAACTATTGGCCAATTAATTGAAAAACAAATTAAACCATAATAAACATCCACGCATTCAAACAAATTTAACGTCAAAATAATTAATTAATTCTAAAAGTTTCAAAACAAGGGTTCATCTATATCTTTAGCAATGTAAAAATTTAGCCTAGCATAATATTGAAATTAAACACGCAAACGAGAAACGATATCACCGGAATTTGACCAAACGTGAACAAATCTGGAATAAATTATTTCTTCAGCTCCTTTCTGCGTGTTAGTCTTTGCCTCGGTATCCGTGTCTTTATATAAAAATATAAAGAACTCACACAACTTTTCAATTTCCTGTGCGCAGCTTTCTCTGTTGTTGGCTTTGATGAATATATATAAAAATCAAAGGCACCTGCCACTTTTCGCCTCTGCATGCGTGTGTGTATAAAAATTTATTCCAAAGCAATTGCCCACTTTTTGTTAATTCCAAATTCAATTCCCAGTCACCCCGTTTGCTGTGCCAATGTGTGTATATATAATTTGGCAAATATCTCCAACTACAATTCCCAGCTTCTCAAATTCGGCCTTCTCTCTGCGTGCCTTTCTCTCCGTCTGCCGTGTAATATATATATATATATATATATATATATATAAAACCTAATTCGCCAATAGTTTAATACAACTAGAAGTCCAAGTTGAGCTCAAATAATTCCAATGCCTAATTAAATTAGTGCTTGCTTCCAAGACGTCAATTCTTCCATATAATGCAAGTTGGTCCTTGTACATTGAATTTTGCCATTTTTCACCACATTTTGCTTACTTTCTTCAATTTCTTTTCCATCCATAGAGTTTCACCTATTAAACATAAAATGTGACAATTTAGAATATATTTTATCAAAAGAACTATCAAATATCGTTATTTTAGGTCCCAAATAAGTGTAAAAATTACACTTATCAGAAAACATAAGAAACAATTAGTGATAGCTAGGTCTTCTGCAGAGTTTGAGTATGGAGCTATGAGATCTACTGTTTTTGAAATCATTTGGTTCAAGTGGCTACTTGATGAGCTTGGTTCCCTTCAACCTGATGCTATGCAATGTAACGTGACAATCAAAGCGCCATTCAGATGGCTAAGAACTTGGTTTTTCACAAATGCACGAAGTATATCGAGATTGATTATTATTTTATACTTCATCGTTTTTTGTTGGCTTCATCTAACTTCTTCTTCACGCCACATTGTATGAAAATTCCAAAAAGTGGTTGACGAAAAAAATATATTTTTTTAAAACTATCCAATTATATGCCGACACGTGGCACAATGTAAGATAAGATATACCTGTAGCATTATTGTTTTTCTTCACAATACATTATTTCTAAATTTATAATTATAGAGTTGTTACATGAAAATTTACCGAATGTTTACATCCAACTACACCTAAAGGAGGGTGAATATGTCTATATTGCGGAACTAAAATAATCAATCAAAAAAAAAAATAACTCATTTATTTATTATTTCTATATGATTAAGTTTAATATCAAATTAAACCCTGAGTGTCAATCATGTATTATAGATCAAAAGAATAAAAGTAAAGAAAAACCAAATTTGATAATGAAGAAAAACCCTTGAAGAACTCTTCACGGGGATAAAAAAACCTCGGGGCAAACCTTACAATCGATCCACTTCAAAAGATAACTTGCAATTGATCCTAACACAACTAAATCTTAGTAAACTCTGACCATCCGATATGTAAATTATCGAAAAACCTCTTCAATTATGTAACTAGCACTTTCAGAACTCGGAACTTCTTTTCCATCTGTGTGAATCACCAAAAATGAACTCGTTCTGGAAGAATTGGAACTCCAGCGGTCTCTTTCCAACTTTAAAACTCCGATGGCTTATTGATGAAGGTAATGATTTTTGGTGTTTGATCTCGTGATTGAATCAAGAGAATTATATATTATGTTTATGATCTTCAGATGATGTTCTCTTGTATGAAATAATTTATCAACACAACATTTGGGACGAATTATACTTGGAAATTAATAATATGGAGAGTTTGAGGTTGAATCGAACTGTAAAATAACCTGAAAATTGCGAACATATTTCTATCGGATGACACCAATGTTCGAGCGATGGACTCGAGGTAGCGTGCAGTCCATTTATCGCTCGAGCGCTTCTTGAGAGGTCAGCGAGCGATTTTGTGGCTATTTTTTCTCCTTTCGATCTTTGATTTCTTTGACTCCTATAAGATATATATTACGAACCCTCGTTCATTTGACTTTAATTAAAATTCAATAACTATGATTTTGAATACGAGAATAGCCAATACAATTTGAACCTAAGGTGATGAGGGATATATATATATATATATATATATATATATATATATATATATATATATATATATATATATATAAACCAAAAATCGTACATGTTGACTTCCGAGATTGACGACTGAGAATGAGCACGAACGAGGTCTTCGGTACCTGAAACAAAGGCGTTGAAGTATGTCTTCGTTGCCTCTCCGATACTTAAGTCAGAGAGGGAATTTGTGAAAAGATATATGTTGATAATGATGTAAAAACGTATCTGAATAATAACTCAGGGTGCTATATTTATAGAGTAAGTAGTGCTTTCCTAGTAGGACTAGGTTATTCGAACTTCCCAGAGTCCTATGACATTTTGAAGTCATAACTTGATCGGTGTTGTTCCATAAAGGTGTTTGAACAAGGATAGAACTCTACTGATTGAGTCCTTCCTGGGTGGACTAGGAACGGTAGGATTCAACTTCTTTGTAACTAGATAAGTTCTATCTAATTGGAGAGTCCATAATAAAACATGAGTTATCAGATGCGAGACTCGGGCACGATCTTGAGGATGTCCCAAGCTAACGGGCAAACATAATTCCCAAGGAGACATCCCGACGAGGTCTATGATTATGGGGTGTCATATCATGTGCTCGAGGACCATCATGTCCGAGGTACCTTGATCGAGGAGGGAAGTCATAATTGATGGGAACATATCCTCGGGATTAATGCTCGGGTTGTGACAAATAACGGGATAATCAATATATAGAAAAGGATGGTTACCATATAGAAAAGGAGTTTGACATTCACGTTTTTTTTGTGAAGTCAACGACCTATTTAAATATAATTGGTGATAATTAAATAGCTAACATATACATGTGTTTAGAGACTTAATTAACAAGAGTTGTGAATCGGTCATTTGTTGTCATGTCTTACACATTTGTGCACATCCTTTGTTGCATATTGGGCTCAATCAACCAAGAAATCCAGGCTCAGAAACAACCAAAATCGACACCACACGCGCAAGGCTCATCCCAATACTTCCCTCCACCAGTTGCCTCAAGTTTAGAAGAATGGTTACCATATAGAAAAGGAGTTTGACATTCATGTTTTTTTTTTTTGTGAAGTCGACGACCCATTTAAATATAATTGGTGATAATTAAATAGCTAACATATGCATGTGTTTAAAGACTTAATTAACAAGAGTTGTGAATAGGTCATTTGTTGTCATGTCTTACACATTTGTGCACATCCTTTGTTGGATATTGGGCTCAATCAACCAAGAAATCCAGGCTCGGAAACAACCAAAATCGACACCGCATGCGCAAGGCTCATCCCAATACTTCCCTACACCGGTTGCCTCAAGTTTCACTCTTCTATTAACCCACAAAAGGATCAAGAATAATGTATGCAATTAACCCACAAAGGAAGGAAGAAGAAAAGGAAACAATGGCTCCACAAAATCACCAAGAACGGCTCCCTTCTAACTTCACACACAATTGCACCACGCTTAACGTTTTGGAAAAGATGGGCATATATATCAATTGGTTAGGTCACAAATAATTGGGCCAAAGAACCAATTGAATGGACCAACTTAATAACATGGTAAATTGGTCTAACGATAATCCAAAACCACAAACTAATTACAGCCACCAATCCATCTGCAACTTGGACCTTCCAAAAGTGTCGGTAATATTCGAGTCGAGCCAAGTTTATGGTGTCAATAAATTTTCGTCAATTATTTTTCATCATCGCCCAAATTTATTGGGTATCAATACCCAACATCCTTCAATCTCACTTCTCTTCAATGTATCCATCTTTCAGGATCTGATATTTGATTTTACTGTTGATTTCTTGATATGATCGGATTATATGACAACCAGGACTTGATTATGAAAATTATATATATATGTGCATTCGTTATTTTGAAAAAAAAATTTAAAAAAAAGTGATGTGGCGTCTTTTAACGAAACTCTTCTTTTTTTTGGTTCCCTCTCACGGGAGGCAAATGATCCCTTTTAAAGGTGAGGCTTCCCCACCAAACTGCACGAGACACTTAAAGCTACAATATTTCTTTCTTGTGATGTGTGATATTTGGGCAGCAAGATTACTGATGGTTGGGAGGACAGTGATTGAAGCATAATGATTGCCTAGGATTGATCTTCGATCCTAAGTTGTCTTGTCAAATATTACGTTTAGTCCTCGAGGGTCGCGATGATACAAGTAGGGAGACAAATCGTCTTTGTGCAATCATTAGTTCTCTCATTCTTCATCTCCAACGTTGAGGAATGAAACCAGCTATGATAGTTCAACTCAATAATTGCAATGTAGAAGTAATAGTTGCACTCAATAAAAGACCCTCCTAAATGGCCCAAATTCAGCGATATGGAGCGACACCTTTCCCCTCCATCTTCTTTGAGGGAGTCGTTATTAGTATCCTTCGATCCTTGTGAGTTCGACACACCCCTCCAACTCCATACAGTAAAGGCTTTATAAAATAATAATGTTGGGATCGAGAGGAATTATTATTTTAGATGGGATTATTAATTTATCGATAAATGAATAGTTATTAATTTATGGTGTATTTTATATTTTCATAATTTGTATTATATTTCACAATAATACATGTGGATTAAAAAAAAAAACATTGAGCGTGGTGAAATTCAAAATTTAATCCGTAGACACACACACACATACATACATTAAAGAATAAACATTAATGTAAATACGTTGCCTTCAAAGTTTAATATTTTGGAAGATTAATCGTTTGTTAATTTGTATCAATATGAAATTAAAAATTGCTAGTTTGTTAAAATTAGGGATGGAGTAGATGCATATTTTGAAAAAGAGACAAATTGAAAAAACTGTTGTCAAATTAAAAGTTTATTAATTTGTTTTAGTTTGAACTTTTATAAATTTAAACAGTTATTATTTTATATATTTGTTGAATCTTGAAGGATTTCAAAAATAAAATAAAATTATTATCATATTCATTTAATATGATTATTAATTTAGTACATTGGTCCAAGTTGGGATCAAAGATTTTTATTACTTAAACGAGATTATTAATTTATCGAGGTTTTACTGTACCTATTTCGCTCCTCTTGGATTGAGGTATCTACATTCAATTTAGCCCGTGTTTGTTGGATATTATTGTGTAAAAATGATGTTTTGAATAATGATTTTTTTTTGAGAATGTGTTGTTAAAAAATTTTGAATTTACGTGCAAAATATTTTAGTTTCTACTTGACAAGCATTATTTCAAAACATCGATGCGGCAACACCATATGTTGCCACGTCAACAGTTGGCTTTTAAAATTATTCATCAATCGTGGATGTGGTAATACCAAGTGTTGCCGCATCGACTACCTACCGTGGACATGAGATCAAATCTGCTATTTAATTTAGGATAAAGATGTTTGTACACTAGGTGTACGTACACTCGTCTCACATGAATAATGTGCGAGAATATTTTATCGTGTGTGGGACCCCCTCCATATAAGAGGGGTGTAAAAGATTGTGTGAATGATTATGTACATATAGCATGATTGTTTAATTTATATTATAATCACACACATATAGACATACCAGCCTGAAGCATCCACGTACAAGTACAACTATGTCTTACCTGCATTCACGAAAAGTAAGAGAAAAAGTAAAAGGCAATATTGGTTGTGGATTGTGGCGTGAATGATAAGGACGGGTGGATCACGTTTCAACTTATTTAAAATAAGTACTTATGAAACTATGTTTGAATAATAGAATTATTACATGGTGCGTGAGATGTGTACCACTATACATAAATTAATTAACTTGCATAGAATAAAATGCTGTACATACTCTTTTGGCAGAGCATGTTCGGATACATTGTCTTTTACGAGATCGAGATCACATTTTACAAAAAAATAAATAGTCTAGACGAACGAGAATATCACATAATCATCCTTATTGTTTGATACTAGGTTGACAGCTAGAGTGTATTCATGTTCTCGATGGTTTTTCTTTCACCATGTGAAATGTCTTAATAGACTGACTTGCTCGTACAATCACATTTGAGGATATCGCATATGTATATTAGCTTGATATTGAAAAAGCTATTGAACTTTCGAGTTTAGCGTTAAATCTGTTGTTAAGCTATAATTTAATGGTTTGTTATATGTTAAATGGATATGATGGAGCTTCTCATTAGTCGATTTATCGTAGAGGTAATTTGTCGATAATTTGTTGGATATTTGGATATCTCTATAAATGTCAAATAGACATCCCAAAAGTAATCAAGATGATCATCTCATTGAGGGGCTCTAGTGATGCAACCACTAGACCGTCATTTGCTGCACTAGTTCATGGACGCTTCCCATCTAGCAGATTTATCGATGCAAAAAATAGTTAATTGGTCATTTTATAGGATAGTTTTCGCTCAATATCGATAATCATCCATTGAATGATCAACAAGTCACCCCCATATGATCGTCCCAATGTTTTCTTTTGGCTATCTCTACATCTTTGCCTCCTTCGTCAACAAAATATCATTTACAGACTTTAACCAATAATCACTACGGCAATAGAATTTACCATTATGCTACATGTACAAAAATGTTTGGCAATTGTTTTTGACAGATTGTCGGCGGACAATATTAATTGGATGTTGGACGATACACAAAATTAATAGAGTCATGCTTGATGTACGCTCTTTGGTGTATATCATGCATGACATTCCTCTCACAAAGACGAGGGGTCCGTAATTTAAAAAATCATGGGCCCCACACTCTTTTGTGAGAGGAATGTCAAAGTTAATGTATACAAAAGTGTACAAATAGATTTTCCCAAGTTAATAAGTTGATGCAGTTTTGCCACATCATCATCTATAATGCTACATTTCATCTGTAACTTACAAAAATATCGGAGTAACATCAAAATCCTAGCAAATCAAATCCTTCTCTCTTCTTAATAAATCAAACTTTAACCATAATTAATCTCCTTAATCAGAACCCGGTTGCTTCATCTAATTCGATGCTTCTATCAATGTGAATACTTACAAATTATACGTATTTTTCTATTTATATCATTATTTGTCCGTAGTAAATAGTAGCTGAATATCACGAATTTTCGATCTGAAATTGTGGTGAAATTTGATTATTTCTTTATTTTTTTTGTTGAGAATTTCGAAGAATTGATGGATGAAAATAGTTTTAATTTTAATCATGGAAATGACATTGAACATGATGGAGAAGGAGGTGCGTTTTTGGAAAGAAGGGAGAGTAATACGTCGACGTATTCTGATAGAGAAGGAGCCGTTAGAGAGCCGTTGCTGAAGAGCAGGGTCAACACAACATCTCAGATTGCTATTGTTGGCGCCAATGTTTGCCCAGTTGAAAGTCTCGATTACGAGTACGAAATGAATTTTGCTAACGTTCTAAATTTCTTGTCACGGTTTTTCTGGTGCTTATTTGAGGTTCTTGATTCAGAATTCGTTTTGGAACTCTATATTTGATGTACTTCTTTCTGTACGGTATGTAGTTTGTGTATTTTTGTTATAAATTGTCTTTTGTTCTGGATAATTCATTCCGTTTGTGCATTTCATATTCATTTTTCCCTTTTTAAATTTATAATCTGTATAAAAAGGGCTTTGGGCCCCTGTGGTTCAACTAGACAAACCAGTAAGTGTGGGATGGGATGGAAGGTCAACATCTTGTGTAATTGATGAAAGATATGTATTAGGCAAAGCTCTATTTAGTTCATTCATAGCAAACTTGACTTTGCTTCTTTCTACAAAATAAGCGGATTTTTGCCCAAGATTGGCCATAACTTTTGTCTTTTTCTTTTCAGTAAGATCCTTCTTACTGCTCTTTCATAGCTTTTAAGCTAAGCCAAACATGCTCTTAATTTGATCATGGGAAGGATCTTTTTGGGTGATTGTATGTCATATAGAAAGAAACGATTTTACTATTTTGACCCTCTTTTTACCTAAATTATTGTCAAATTTTATTTTTTTCTAAATTTTGCTTTAGATTTAAGGGATTGCCGATTCATCGCAGTTTAATATCATTAAACAAACATGTTTCTATACTTTTTGAGATCATAAGGTAGCTGGCTTCAAATAAGGATTGGAAAATGTTTTATTGTTGATTTGAGTTTGCCTGCATGGGAAAAAGAAATTCAAGCTGGCAGGCGGAAAAAGACTTTATGCAAAGAAGACCATTGGTTGGGTACAACATGATTTTTGAATGAAATGTGATGCTAATCGTTACAAGTTCAGTTACTTTATCTTAGCTGAACTATTATTTTTTTAATGCTTAATGCTGTCTTATCTGTTTTCCCTTTTTATAATTTTGGCTATAATTAGTAAATGTTGACACAGTTCCTAAACTAGTAATATGTGGTTCAGTCCATGATCCAAAGTTATGGTTCCCATTTTGCCTATTTTGGCTATACCAGCTTTGTTGTTGTACTGCTGCCTATTTTGATCTCATGTATTTAATTCATTATCCATGAATGAGTTTATTATTGTTTCCATTAGTATCAGCAGCAGCATTTCTTTATGAATTTGAACATAGTTTTCATTTCTTCTATAGCATAAATGTAGTAGTCATTATATTCAGAAAATTAATAAGGTTTGAGTTTCCAATAAAGAGATCCTACAACTGTAGGAATGTAGTCTGATCCTGAAACTAATTGTCATTCTTCTTGGGTTCCATTGACTGGTAAAGGTTCGATGTGATTGGAATTATGTTGGTTAGCCTCGTGGTGTGACTAATACAAATAAACATTTTTTTATTTCAGACTGTTGGCGTCGTCATAAAAGTTGCTTACTCTACATGCAAGGTTCTTGATGTTCCGAATCCGTCTAGTAAGATAAAGGACTTCCACTTTACTCACTGGTATGTTCTTTTGCAGGATCGCTGAAAATGAACTATTTAAGCAGGATTGGAGGTCTAGGAAAAGAGTTCAAATATTTCAGTATGTTATTCTCAAATGGGCTCTTGCTCTTCTTATTGGATTTAGCACAGCTCTTGTTGGATTCTTCAATAACCTTGCTGTTGAAAATATTGCCGGTCTCAAGCTTCTGCTCACTAGTAATCTGATGCTTGCGGATAAGTAAGTCTAACTTTACTCGGCACTGCATATTCTAGGTTCATATAAAATTCAACAAGTTTTCTGATTAATCTCGGGGGACATTTGGTCCTTGGTGCAAGATTATTGGCATTATCACATTGTGTCAATTGCTATGTAACTTGTGGTTTCTAATAGCTTGCCCCTGATATCATCCATTATATTATCTAGCAGCTGCCAAAGGTGGTGCTCTCGTTTCTGCTGTGTGCCATTATTCTGTGATTGCTCTTTGTGGTTATGCAGTACATTTAACATGATAGGAACTGATGTTGAACAATCCTATTACAAATAGGATAAGAATTACAAGGATTTTGTTTCTTGTTTAAATTAGGGATTTTTCCTTCCTTTTAATTGTTCAAGGTTTCTTAATTCTACTTCTTTTAGGTTTTTAGTTTTCTTTCCTTCCATGGTATTGTTTCCTTGTACCATTATCATTAAAAGTTTAGTTCTTTCTTTGCCTAGATAAGAAGGGGCTGGGCGTCTTTTATATTAATCGATTCATTATAATCAAACTATTCCCTATAATTTTTTGAGTTTTTCATTTTTTTCTTGTTTCAAAATTTTTAGTTCCGCTTCCTCATCAAAATTGGTATCAAAGCAAGGTTTTGCCCTTGGCTGATAGCCATCTAGGTGGTAGTGGTATGCATTCTCGAAACTATGTTTGGAGGATTGCAAACCTATCAACTTCGATCTAGAATCTGGAACAAGGATGGATAGGTTCTAAGATGTTACTGACAAAAAAATTGCAGATTTGGACTGCTATGAATTTGATCGCTTAAACGGGCCCAGAACATTGTAACAGATGGCTAGAGATTTTTCTTGAGTCCAAGCTATGTTCGAATCTTCACAACGTGATGGCAAAATTTTTGGAGTATTTTCCTCCAAATTGATTAATTTTCTCTTCTTCAACCAAAGTCGATGAGCAGTTTTTCAAATTGGGGAAATAGAAAAATCCTATTATAAATGGGATAGAAATTATTTATTGTAGAAGGATTTTGTTTTTAGTTTAAATTATGACTTTTTCTTTCCTTTTAATTCTTTTAAGCATCTTAATTCTACTTCTTTTAGGTTTTTAGTTTTATTTTTTTATGATATTGTTTCCTTACTCCCTTATGAATTGGAGTTGCGTTCTTTCTTTGCCTATATAGGAAGAGGTGGACATACTTTGTAATAATCAATTAATTAAAATCAAATTATTCTATATAAATTTTCAAGTTTTTCAAATTTCTTATTATTTCAAGAATTTTAATTCCACTTCTGCTCCAGGAACACAGCTTTAGCAGTTCTCAGGTTGAGCTGCATTTTATTTTTTATAGACGCTCTGCTTCATTGCGTTCAGAGGTTGAATAGTGGAAGTGTAACATTTTTGAATGGGATGGAAATTTTTTATTCTAATTGCACAAAATACATACTCACCAGGAGGCGTTGATCTTTTTAAATGAATAAATTTGTCTGCAAAAATTGAACTTATTAACGAATCTTTTCAGAAACATTTTCAAAATAAATATGGAATGGAGAATTTCTATGCCTTGATTTCTCAAGCACGTTATTGTTGCTATCATAATCTGATTGGTAATACAATAAAAACATCTCCTTCTGGACAATATCCATACTCAGTCAATCTCTTTTACCTTTTTAAATATGATGAAATATTGATTCCAGTGCAGGCATTGTCAGGCATTTGCAGCATTTGCTGGTCTCAATATGATTTTGGCCATTTGTGCTGCAGTGCTATGTGCACTCATTGCCCCTGCAGCTGCTGGGTCTGGCATACCTGAGGTGAAAGCCTATCTCAATGGTGTGGATGCTCATTCCATTTTGGCTCCAAGCACCTTATTAGTCAAGGTTGGTATGGATCTTCCTGTGATGCTCCTACTTTTGTCTTTTGTATCTTACTTTCCCAATATACACATGTTTCCCTTGCCAAACTTAAGTGGAATACTGTGGTATTTTCTGTGCGAGCGAGAAGTTACCTCTACATCGTGTAGGGCCATTCAACAATTGAGCCCTTGGCCCTACTACGAACTGAGAAGGAAACTTTTGGGGAGGTTTTTTCATAATACTCCCTCCTGCTGGAATTGAAGGTTTTCTGTCTGAATTGGCACAAAATTTTAGTGAAAGTTGAAGAAGTGAATTGTTTGTGTAACTTTTCGTTTTTCTCTTCATAAGTAATGATCGGGAATCTTCGTCTATCACACCGTGTACTTAAAGAAGTTGCTGCTGTCCTTTAACCATGGCGTCCTTTGCAAATGTAAATAATTTGCTGCTGTACTCCTTTGAAAAAATTGCGTATAATTACAGATGGATATGGGGCATAGTTTACCAAAATTGCAGAAACTTGCATATCTTACTCAATGCATGGCTATCATCTAGAGAATTCATATAGTGTCTAGTCTTACCTGTATTCGAACTTTAATTTTCCGATCCATGGTAGTGTATTGGACCTGCTTTGTGAAGTTTTACCACCCTGGAAATGCACCAGGACCAAAGCATGTACCTGAATTAGTCCCAATGTTCTTTAAGAGACAATAATTTGGTTTATAATATGAAGCTTTATGTCTCGGCTAACCCAAAGCATTAGTTGGTCAGATTTCATTATGTTGCACTTCTACAGGTTGTGGAGTCAAATGCAAGCTTTCAATCTGTTTCACAGTGTTTGCAATTCCTATCTTAAGATTAAATATCAGTGGCTAATGCTCATTGGTCATTATAGATGCCACGAACTCGTGTGGTTCATTTTCAAGACATTGGTACCATTCTTTATTTTATGTGAATTTTTTACTGCTGATTATATTTTGTTCATCTGTAATTCTTTCCTTTGTTCCTTTTTATTGCTTAATGTGTTACTTTATTGTTTAGGAATATTCTTTTTATAGTCTTAGTCTTTGATAAACTAAAAGGACCTTTTAATTTATTTTCTCGATTCCATGACAACTTTTGTATTCAATACTACTAAAATACGCCAAACTTTTATAGATTTTTGGTTCCATTTTTGGAGTTGCTGCTGGATTTGTTGTGGGCAAGGAAGGACCTATGGTGCACACTGGTGCCTGCATAGCAAATTTACTTGGACAGGGAGGCTCTCGCAAATATCATTTAACCTGGAAATGGCTCAGATACTTTAAAAATGATCGAGATCGCAGGGATCTGATTACTTGTGGAGCTGCTGCTGGTGTGGCTGCTGCTTTCCGTGCACCAGTTGGTGGTGTTCTTTTTGCTCTTGAAGAAGCAGCCTCATGGTCTCTCTCTCCATCCAATCAGTGCATGTCCTGTTGTTGCCAACATGTGTTCTGCTCTATTTAATTTCAGCATATACTCTATTGCATTGTTAAAGTATTCACATCACGATTTTACTCTGCCTTGATATATGCTATTTTTAAGAAAGAATTTGAGAGGCATCTGAACTTTACTCTGTTGAAAAATATCTAAAAACCTATGCCACTATAATAATTATTTGAACAATCTGATTGTAGATGTGGGTTTTTTTTTTTGGGAGCTCATTTTGTAACATTAGCAGGTTTTCGATTGTGTTAATTCCTTCATGTGCTCAGTTTGAGGAACTAATTTTTTTCTTCCGTGGTATTAGGTGGCGGAGCGCTCTTCTTTGGAGGACTTTCTTCACAACCGCTGTTGTAGCTATGGTTTTGAGATCTCTCATACAATTTTGTAAGAGTGGAAACTGTGGATTATTTGGACACGGAGGTCTGATCATTTTTTATGTGAATTCAGCAATCCCTTCTTATAACACTCCCGATCTACTCGCAATTATGTTAATTGGAGTTCTTGGAGGCATTTTGGGAAGCCTTTACAATTATCTTGTGGATAAGGTCCTTAGGACATACAGCATCATTAATGAGTATGCCTGTTATGGAAATTACTTGCCCGATATAGATCGCTCCTCTTCCTCTTCCTTATGGAATACTTTGTTAATCTCTTGTGCTAGTAATGTTATCAATTCCGCCACCTTGAGACTAATCTGGTGTCTGTTTCTTCTGAATCCCATTTTTAATTTTTGTTCATAATCATGGGAAAGATGCATGTTTTGCAGAATCGTGTTTTCTCCAATACACTTTGATTTCTTATAATTATTTATTGAAATATATTTAATCCTTTGCTGATAATTATCAATTACTTGTAGGAGAGGTCCTGCTTTGAAGATCCTGCTTGTCATCGTCGTTTCTCTTCTAACTTCTTGTTGTGCTTACGGCCTTCCATGGTTTGTAGCATGCACTCCCTGCCCCACTGGCTTGGATGTGCAGTGCCCCACAATAGGACGTTCTGGCAACTACAAAATTTTCCAATGTCAGGAAGGGCACTACAATGATCTTGCCTCCCTTTTCCTTAACACCAATGATGATGCCATCCGTAATTTATTTAGTTCAAGAAACAAACACGAATTTCATTTCTCCTCGCTATTTATTTTCTTTACTGCTATGTTCTTCCTTGGTGTTATTACCTATGGTATTGCCATACCTTCCGGGCTCTTTATTCCTGTCATACTTGCTGGAGCCTCGTATGGGCGCCTTCTTGGGAGACTCTTGGGATCTTTTGCCAGTCTGGATGTTGGTCTCTTTGGTCTTCTTGGAGCTGCTTCCTTTCTTGGTGGGACCATGAGAATGACAGTATCTCTTTGTGTCATACTCCTGGAACTTACTAATGATCTATTGATGCTCCCATTAGTGATGCTTGTTCTTCTTATTTCAAAAACTGTTGCAGACAGTTTCAACAAGGGTGTATATGACCAAATAGTGAAGATGAAGGGTTTGCCGTACATGGAAGCCCATGCTGAACCGTACATGAGGCAGCTTGTCGCTGGAGATGTTTGCTCTGGCCCCTTGATTTCATTTTCCAGTGTTGAGAAAGTAGGTAACATAGTGCATGCTCTGAGGATGACCAGGCATAATGGATTTCCTGTGATTGATGAGCCACCATTCACTGATGCACCAGAATTGTGTGGCTTGGTTTTGAGGTCTCACTTGCTTGTTTTACTGAATGCAAAAAAGTTCACAAGGAACCGGGTCTTGATCAGATCTGAACTTCTAAGGATGTTTCATGCTTTTGATTTTGCAAAGCCAGGATCTGGAAAGGGGCTTAAGGTTGAAGATTTGGACATCAATGAGGAGGAAATGGAGATGTATGTTGATCTCCATCCAATTACTAATACATCTCCATACACAGTAGTAGAGACTATGTCTCTGGCCAAAGCTGCTGTCCTCTTTCGGGAACTTGGTCTCAGACACTTGTGTGTTGTCCCAAAGACACCAGGGGTAAGAAATTTCATTGTTTTCTATTCTTTTCTTTGATATGAAAATGGAAATGATGCATCTCACATTCAAATAGAGATAGAACTGGGGTGACTTTGTTTCGTTTCCCTGAGATGCTGAAGGAAATTGATAGATATAACCATGTGTTGGTTTAATGATATGCAGAGGCCTCCTATTGTTGGAATCTTGACGCGACACGACTTTATGCCAGAGCATGTTTTGGGACTCTACCCACATATCGTTCCCCACAAGTACGCTTGAACAATGAACTTTGTTGCTGTCACATGACATGTCTTGGTTGACATTATAAACGTCGTCTTTTAGACAGATGGCCCAAAGAAAGGCATCTTGTTTTTCCTGTATATATATATATATATAATTTCACATTTATTATGAACTGGGATTTATTCTAATATGTAGAAAATAATGTTATCTTCACTCATTTCGAATTTTTCATTGTGATATAGGCATTTAAATTTGTTGAATAACATTTGGATGCTCATAGATTAGTCCTCTTGCAATTGCTGTTGCAAAAACATTTTATTACATTACTGATATTATTTTGTCTGTCCTTTATCAACAATTAAAGCAAACAGCATAGCTTGGTCTCCAACTTGACGAAGATCATGATCACTAAGCTCAACTAACGTTAGTATCAATTTAGTCTCGATTCCTGCATCTTAAACTAGATATGTTTCTTATAAGCTAGCTAGCAATTTCGTCTGAGGATATACTGGATACGTATCCTCAGTCACAACATTCAGTGCTCTTCCATTTTCATGTCCTATAAACTGTGAAACGACTCCTGGATTTTCCTCAATTATAGCTCCAAACTAGCATCCCTCTGAATTAGAGAACCTCCAAGAAGGCTGATAAGCGATTCACTCAATATCTGCTGCTCTATAAGTTAAACTTTGGAGCCAACTATGACTGAGGGAATGAGCACTAGATCCACAACCTGCAGGAAAATGGTTTAAATTATACTGAGGAACTGGGAAAAGCTTCCCAAATAGGGAAGAAATTTCACATTTAAAAATTGGAACAAGTTCCTGAGGTAAGTTCTTCCTCCAAAAAGGAAAGATTAAGAAGTCCTCTTTCCCTGTAAAAAATGCAAGACATGAAATAATATGACAGAATTAATACAGATGGGAGGATTTGATTCAAAATGGAATTAAGAATTTATGGAAGAGGACATTGCAGATGATTTAGAAGAAGAAGAAGAATGGGATTTGATTCATATCACACCATCCAGTCATGAGCTTTTAGTGCTAGTTAAAAAATTGTATTACCTTTAAAAATATTATTTGTCAAGTACGATGTGGAACTTATTGCCATTATCTAATTATCTAGGTTGATGCTAAGCATCTTGGGGTTAAATAGCATTACTCATTTAACTTTTATCACAATAAATACTGTTTTGAAAAAAATTAGGACCGAATTCTCTAATCTTTCACACGGTGTGATTATAGGTACCCAACCTTTAGAAGTGAAGTATGGGTTCTCAACCCATTGATATCAATGAATATGGATCTCCAAGTGATTGAAGCCACCAATTTGGATGATAAAATTATACGCGACTTTCATGTTACTTAAAGTTTGAGGGAAAAATTGTTAAACCATTTAATCTCTCTCCAATTCAATTAAAAGTCGCTTGTGATTTTATCATTCGCATTTACAATTTCGATCATGTATGGGCTTCAAGTCAAATATTTTAATTGGTTTGGGACTTAGAACTTAAAAGTCGTGGATTCATAACTTGATCACACGAAAGGTTGAGGAGCCCAACACTAAATTTTTCCTTTATTCTTCCTTTTTTGGGCGAAGTGGGCCTCACAAACCATGTTTGTGTGATTGGTCTTATAGATATATTTGGGCATGTAGTCTATAGCCGAAGCAGAAAAATGTTATAGGTACAAAATAGGATAATTCTTTTGTAACATGGCCAATGATGTAGAGAGGAAAATAAATTGATTATGTGAATATGAGATCATTCTATTGACTTTTTATGATTTACTATTGTTGTCATGTAGTGTATGCTCACTATTGTTTTGAGAGGTGCATATATGTCCAAAGTCCATGTGCAATATATGTGCATTTTTTGTACCTACGTGGTATATTTTTTGAAAAATGCTAGATATACATCAAGGTGTACATCACCTCGCATGGAGGGGTCCACTCGAATAAAATATTCAAGTGGACCCCTTACCCATGTGAGGGGGGTGTACACCGTGATGTACACCCCGATATACCTCTAACATTGCTCATATTTTTTTAATCATGTAACTTTGTTGTGTTATCAATATGCATTTCCATCACATCAATGTTTATTTTTTATTATTTTCAACCACATATTTTTGCCTCACTGAAAATGCATTCTTTCATTTTAATACTAAGTCAAAAAAGACAGCTCGACGGTCCAAAAAATTATTAAAATGAGGATTAAAATGGAAATAAACGGGTGCAAATAATCAGAAGGCAGATATTCATTATGAATACATAATGCGAAAAATATGACACAGAACGTGTTGGTGCTGACTGTTGAAATAAGGGAAAATTGTACCAGGACTTTCAAACATTTTTAAAAATGTAGCTGAGTCCCAAATCCTTTATTTTTGGCACTATCATCCTAAATGTTTGCAAAAACATGCAGTACAAGGACTTATGGATGATAAACTTCGAAAAGTCCGTTAACTTGGGATGTGTATGATTGACTTTTCAAAGTGTAAATGAGTACCTTCTTAATTTTGTTAGAATAACTAAAAAGACATAAAGATGGGGATAATAATGCAAAAAAATGTAGTTTACACAGACATCCCACTCCGCCTTTGCTAGGCACCAGGGGGTTCTCCCCGATGGCAGTATCGCAAGTCGAGATCATTTGGATCCCACCATAATTTACTCAACATTGTGTCTCCTACCCACATTCATCTCTCGCAAAAATATGAAAAAACCGTCAACTACCAAGTATATGATGAACACAAATTATAAACCGCAAGAGTAAAAAAATTTACATTGACAACCAGTCAAACTTTGAGGTGATTGGCTTAATAAAAGTTCGCAATACATGACAATAATTCACTATTGTTAAACAGAAAGAAGGATTCCTATCTAATGTGCAGAAAGCTCCTCATGTCAATGAATCTGCAGATGTGAATGTGTGCATGTCATACTATACAGTGAGAGACGCGCCATTGTCTGCGGATGTAAGATTAAGAATCATTGTAGCTGCCTTCGGAGCCCTGTTGAAAATTAGGTGAAAAACTTGGGAAACCAGAACATTTACACTTCAGCAGCAAGTGAAATTCTCAACCTGAAATCCCTGATTTTGATTTAAACACACACACACACAAATCTCAAACTGCCATGGGTCAAAACCATCATTTCAGAAAGATCATAGTTAATTTATTTGCTTGAAAGGATACTTGAGGAATCCATTGTTTAATGATTTAAAAGAAAAGGAAGATTTTGACAGTATACCAATTTTCTTAATTTTGTTCTCTGATGTACCTTAATTGCTTGTGAAGGCAAACACAATATATCACTTGTATATCCCATATATTTAGTAATTTATTGTAAAAGAAAAATATCTCCCAACTAAAAGGTATGTACACTGCAGAATTTTCAAAATAACCACTCAACGATCAGTATTCATGTCAATTTTATGTCTAAATTAATGAACCATGCATTTTTAGATCCTTGGATTTGTTTATTAGGATTGGTGTTTCTAATTTTACAACTAATGCGGAAGCTACAGAAGTTGAAATTCACCAAATCATACTGATGCACAACTCAAAATTCATAAGGCGCGGAGGGAGAGAGAGAGAGAGAGTTTATACCATGAATCTGGAGTCTCATACAGAGCAGCTGAACTGCCAAAACATGATTGAAGCATTTCAGTGTTTATTACCCCAGGATTAAGGGCAACAATTGCCATTCCAGGGGGTAACTCCTTTGCTGCTGCCCTCGTCAAACCCTCCACTGCCCATTTTGAAGCACAATATGGTGCTACCTGTAAGATTTTATAAAGTTTCAAGTAATTAACATGGCAAGGAGGTAAGGAACCAAAAGCTCAATAATTAAGATTTTGAACTATAAATCTGGGTCATCACTCATATCAAATGCAAGTTGAGGTGAGAACAGTTTTTTTTTTTTGATAAGTAATCAGAAAATTTTATTCATCAAAAGATAATACATGGGGAATGTATTATCAAATTAAACAACACATAAACGACATGAAATTAGGCAACCCTTCTACATGATTAGGGGCTGCAGTATTAAACCAACTATACAAGGTTAAATAAAAGAATTCTCTGAATTGCTCTTTTGTTCTAGTCTTGTCTTCAAAACAGCGGCTGTTCCTTTCCCTCCATACGCACCATACTATGCATCCCGGAATAAGATCCCATACAATCCTACTCTCCTTGTCGCGAAGTTTCCTCCTCCATGCCAGCAACACATCTTCAATTCGTCTAGGCATCACCCAATCCAACTGTTGGGAAGCTAGAATAGTGTTCCAAAGCCATCGAACACCATCGCAATGAATGAACAAGTGATCAATTGTCTCCCCATCCTTCTTACACATATAACACCACTCGGTAATGCACAAACCTCTTCTTCGAAGGTTATCCACGGTTAACGCTTGCCCCCTCACAACCGTCCACAATAAAAAAGCCACCCGAGGGGGCAATTTACATTGCCACACCTTCTTCCATGGGAATGAGCTCTGTACAGGATCTAATAGGGATCTAAAGTAAGAGCGAACTGAGAATATACCATTTTGTGCCAACCTCCACCTGCTACGATCACCTTCTCCAAACTGAATGTGCACCTCATGCAAAGAGGTCAAAAACAACGCATAATCATCTAATTCCCAATCCTGTAGACCCCTCTCAAAGATAGTATCCCAACTGTGACTTCCGTTGTGAATGGTGAGTACCTCACTCACCATAGTAGACGGCTCCAAGGCAATGCGATACAAAGCAGGAAATCGTATCTTTAGCGGATCATTACCACACCAACGGTCATCGATAGAACATACAGCTTAAGTAAAATCATCAAGTTTAGCTGGTGAAGATCGAAATATTGGAAATGCAATGAAAATTATTATAAACCCTAGTATAGTGTTAGTTAGGGCTTAGGGGTAGGCAAGCATATAACTCGAAACCAGATGAACTGGACTGGATGGTGTTGTTTTGTTCCTCAGAAGTAAGAAACATAGATTATATTTTGACTGTCTCGAACTGGGAACTGGACAGTTTGGTTCAGTATTTCGGGTCAACAGGGAACAATGTAACAATTGACTTAACACTAACAGGTTTACACGATTTCTTTTTCCTTTTAGTTTTTTTATATATTTAATAAATGTTAATTTTTTTTATTGGTAGATAGATTTAATTACAATGCACCCATCCACACCTAATATAGCCCCTTTTTTAAGCCCCAAACTGCTCAACTCTCCGTTCAGTCTGGTTCAATTCTCTTCTGTTATAGACATCCGACTGATTTTGCATGAAAGAAACCAAATTTGACCAGTTCTTATAATAACTAGACTGTGTCCACCCTAGTATAAGTTATCAACTGATAATATTAATGATAACAAGATCCCCAGCTAAAAGAACACTTGTATCTAATATATCGAGAAGTATAAAATTGTCTGCAATAACATAATGTTTCATAAGATTAGAATATACTGCACAATATATAAATTTTAAGAAAGATAAACATAATATTCCAAATTACCAGGGCAGCAGCAGATCTTCCCCATCCAGATGACATGTTCACAATTATACCTTGCTTCTTCTCGATCAGAAGGGGAATGAAGTGGCGCAACATATTTGCTATCCCCTTGATATTAGTATCAATGACAGCGTCAAATTCATCTACTGGAACTTCCCATATTCTATTATTCCTATTTATTGTGCCAGCATTGTTCACTGGAAAATATTCATGTGTTAGATCTAGCATCAATTAGTAAAATGACAAGCCAAGTGAAGTCTAGAATGCAATTTAGATAAACATGAATCTTCTCTAGCACTTGCAAAGGAAAAGGGCGGAGGGAACCATTTTACCTTCATATAGGGAGGTTGATGCCTTAAGACATCAGGGCATATGCCTTTTCCATATTAACTTCTTATATGATATAAATAAAGAAATGGGCAAGTGAAAAGACAACATCAACAAAATGTTTGATTCAGCCCATGTGTTATCACAAAACACTGAGAAGTAGTAAATTTAAAACTAGAATGGTTTCAAAGAAGGGAGGCAAGCAGCACGAGATTGTTGAAATCTCAGTTTATACAGAAATAGACGTGCAGGACAACTAAAAAAACTATCTAAAATCTTCTGTAAGAAGTAATACGCTCTTAAATTATTGTTTTGTTTTCCTCCACTGACTGAAACTAGACATTTTTCTCTTTCATTGCATGAAGAATACACCTTCAGGGGTAAATGTTTGAAAAGCCTGTTGAACACTAAACTGAGTTGAGGAGGAAGACGAGCAAAATTCATATAAGACTACTGACATATTAACTTTACGACGACTTTTCATCAATCAGTTATATCAATTGATGTAAATAGAATGGTTTTATTTTCTTTGATAATGCCTAATGTACCTTCGAAAATTACTTGCATTGTACCTGGGGATTTAACTCTTTTTCACTTGAATTCTCTACTTCTGCACTGGGACTTTATTCTATTCTAGGCTATAGCCAAAAGTATACTAAGGGTAGTAAAGCCAAGCCCATACCCAGTCAGACAAAGCTAGTCATCTTACTTGGTCCATCTACCATCCCTAGATATGTCTTTCTTTCCTTTGTTTGGCTTGAGCTTGAGTGGTTGATCCCTACTAAGCCCATGTTTGGTACACATTAAAATTTTCATTCTCATTCTTCTACTCATTTTCAACCACACATTTTTCAATAAAATAATATTTTCTATCACATCAATAACTTTTCCTTTTTTTTCAACCACATATTCTCCATCAATCTACTATTCCAGAATACATTCTTCCAAAATAATGTGGCTCAAACACGCCCTAACAGTATGATGTTAATCCACAGCAAAAACCTCCCCAAATGATATTGTTCCAGATATTACCATCTCTAAATTGTGCAACCGATACCATCATTGTTGTAAAGTAGCACAAGATGACCTTATAGCATCCAAATTCTTTTATGTAAAATCAGACAAACTAAAATTATCCGCTAACAAGCTATATAACCTTAATGGTTACATTGAATTATCCATAACTCGTAGCAATGTGCCACTAAAATATCTCCCCTGTAAAAACATGTCTATGAACATTCAGCCATCTCAATAACAACCAATTATACATACAATCGTGAATCAAACGTACCTATAATATCAGGAAAGGCCTTCTTTTCCACCACTGAGCGCGCCAACTCTTCAACGCTGCTATTAGAACTCTACAAAGTCAAACCACGCATCAAAGACAGTTATATCAGCACTGAAATCGATTAAACGCATACAGAAACGAAATTCCACAAATGCAAAACTAATTACCACGTCGACATTCATGACAAGGTGTTCGTTGGCATTCCTGCTGGCATCGGAAGACACGAAGGACGCTGAAGCAGAGGATAGCTCCGATTGGAGAGCGGGTAGCTTATCCTGGGAGCGGGAGCAGCCGATTACAGTGTGGCCGCGCTTGGCCAATTCCAGAGCTAGGGCTTTGCCGAGACCTCTGCTCACCCCCGTTATTAGCACCGTTTTCTGAGCGTCCGCCGCAGCCGCTCCTACTATGTTCATGGGTTTTGCTGCCGTGGGCATCGGTAGTGTAGTGGTATCGCTGCACTACTATCTTCAAATTGCGACCTTAACTGCTTTGAGGAATAGAAGGGGCCACATCGCATGTTTGGAGTTTAAAAAATACTTATTTTTTAAAAATATTTTTGGTGACGACATAAATTGCGATATCAAATTCCTTGATTAATCTGAAATGTTATCAAGGATAGGTTGAGTGGACAATTTTACCGGATAGTAGCGGCGGCTTGAATCGCAATTTAACCAAAATTCGATATCGTGATATAAGTTGACTTGTCAATTTGAGATCCTGAACGACGTTGCTTCACTCCGTAGTGTTAGATTGTTGTTGATGTTATAATGTTCATGGTCATTCTAATCGAATGTCTAGCTTTTCCGATGACAATGGTGAATTCTAGTGACCTTCTATCAAAAATGAGTGAAATGAAAAATTATCTCGTATTTATAAGCTTCATGTTAGTGTCGTTGATGTGGTGGTAGAGAAATGGCGAGCCACATAATTGTCCATCGTTTATCTTGTATATTGTCCTTACGTTGATTGTACAAGAATGATATATCATCGATCAATCAACAAATATCTGTGAGATTTCACCTTCAAGCACATGGTGAATCAACAAACCTTGTCTGAGGTGAATTCTGGTCTTTTTTTCGTGCATCTTTATCTAGATTATAGTTTGTTGGGTTTAAATTCTCATTTTCTTAAGCTTTAAGATTTTGAAAATTTCCAACAGATTGTGTTTTGGTTGCTGCATTGCCACGGACTGTAGCAAGTTGTTGTTTTAGTTTCGTTACTGGTTTAAAGTGCAGACGGGCTCCTCCAGTTGTTTCAGTTATGGGAGAGCATTGACTATCAAGGTTCGGTCTCTGGGCTCGGTTTCGTTTTCTATCTTCTGCGGGGTTTTTCTGCGTAGTTGCTATTTTTGTGTGGTGGTCTGTGCATCTATGTCTTCTTGCTCAGGCTGGTGGTTTGAGTTTGTTTCCGGCAGTTGGGTTCTGGTTTGGTGTCTGGTTTTCTTCGTGGTGTTCAGCCCTCTGTCGGTGTTTTCATCTTCTTGGCTTCGTTATCTACTTATCTTGTGTATCTATCATCTTTGATTCAAATTATCATTTGAAAATTTGAATTTTGTGTTTTTGGCTGAGCACGTGAACTCCTCTGTGATTTTCCTACAGATTGTTTTGGTCATTCCTGCACGCTACTGGGGTACTTTTTCTTGGTGGCAGCCTGTTGTGTGATTTCCCTGTTGACTGTTTTGGTTGGCTGTCAGCTTTTGTTCTCCAACACGTCAAATCTCCAGCTGATTTCTTGATTCCTTCTTGGGCCGGTTTGTCTGCTGCTTTGGGCCCACTGGTTCTCTCTTTGTCTTGGTCTTATCCCTGGGGCGGTTTCTGCTGGATCGGTTTTTTGAGGTTTTTTGGCCCTTTTTCCTCAGGTTTGTTGGATCTTCTTTCTTTTGGCCAGCTGGGCCACTTCTTTTTTTTTCTTAGACTTGGTGGTTGGTAGTCAGGGCCTCTACTCTTGCTGGACTACCATGGACTTACCTTTTATACTCTTATAGGTAAGGAAGCTTTGACTAAACTTAAGGTGATTTCCCCCGAAACGTATTCCCCGTGTACCTCTCCTTGAGGTTGCTACGCAAGGTTCCAGTGCTGGGAATCAGATTGTTATTGGGAAGGAAACTCTTGTGACTAAATCACCAAGTGTGTCCATTACACTAGGTGATGAGGACACAGACGTGGAAAGCTCATGCAAAAAACCCCCGCCTAAAACTAAGGACAAGAACATGGATGACAAAAGTGAAAAAGCTCCATGGGTGAACCTTTTCAAGGACAACGAAAATTCTGAAGAAGGTATAAAATTGGAGAAATATACCAACCTCTCGGATGTGGTTGAACTAAAAGTTGAAGATGCTATAAATGTCGAAGAAAAATGGGGCTATGGAGTGATTGGATATTTTGCGGGACGGTTCCCAGGGAAAACGGCACTCCTCCAAATTTGTTCCTCTTGGAATGTCAAATACCAATATTATGTACACGAAAGTGGGTGGCTGGTATTCAAATTTGAGTCGGAAATGGATAGAATAAAAATGCTGAGCAATGGGCCATGTTTTGTTTTCAGTCGGCCACTGATGCTTAAAGATATGCCTCGCTATTTTGAGTTTGATGATAAGGGGATAAGCTCAATTCCAGTGTGGATCAATCTGCCTGGATTACCTGTGGAATTTTGGGGTGCAAATGCATTGGGGAAAATTGTCTCCAAAGTGGGCAAACCTATCAATATTGATAAGCTTACATCCACCATGGAAAGAATCTCATTTGCGAGAGTCCTAGTAGAAGTTGATGCATCTAAAGAGCTTGTGAAGAATGTGATGGTAAAGCTCCCCAATAACATTGTTAGGGAGCAAAAAATCATTTTCGAACGTATACGGGAGCAAAAAATCATTTTCGAATGTATACCTAAATTTTGTGGCTGCTACTAAGTGTTTGGAACTGGACAAACCTCCTTCAGGCATAAATAACGGGTAGCATGAGAGCTCGTGTTCTAAACTGCCAGAGATGGAGACAAGGGATAACCACAGTAATTTGGCCGAACTGAGTTGTGAGGAACATACAGGAAAAAAATCTGAAACGGTGACAGAATGTGGATAGCCTAACCTCAGCTCAGATTGCAATGGAAAACTTAAAGCAAAAAGTGATGTGCGGGCCAAGAAAACTACTGAAAAGGCTAGCAAGAGGGGCAACACTCTTGTTATTTCGTCATGAAGATTGCTTCATGGAACATAAGGGGTTTGAACCAACCCCTGAAACAAAATGGAGTTTGGGAGTTTATCGAAAAACATGACATTGATATTATGGGAATCTTGGAAACCAAACTTGGCGAACCAAAGATGAAGCGTATTATGCGGAATAAATTTCATAGTATGATGCAAGTAAATAACTTTAACACTCATGAAGCTCGGTGAATATTGGTTTTGTGGAATCCCATGAAGATTCTTTTGGAGGTGATCGAGTGTACACCACAAGCCATTCATTGCGTTGCTACTTGTAATGTAACTTCATATACCTTTCATATTAGCTTCGTTTATGCTTTTCATACCATTGTTACTAGGAGGTTACTTTGGAACAATATTATGGGAATAAACGTCTCGCTACCATGGATACTTCTCGGGGATTTCAATAATGTTCTCAAGTTTGATGAAAAATGCAAGACTTCTTGGATATCACCCGTAATGGCTGGAGTTGAGAGGTAAGGGGCACTAAACAATTCATTTTTTGTCAAAAGTTACAGTATTTGAAGGTGGCGCTGAAGGGACTTAATTCAAAATACTATGGGCACATGTCCGCTAGAGCAAACAATGCCAAAATGGAGCTGGAGAATAGCCAAAGGCTGCTTCATGACAAGCCTACTAATCAACAACTCCAAGTCTTGGTTGCCGAATTAAGAAAGAAAGTCGTTAGGCTATGTGAAGTCACTACAACAAAAATAGTCATTAGCAACATTTAAAAGGCAACATTTATCAATAAATGTTGCCAAAATGATCTTTTGGCAACATTTTAGTAAGTGAATGTTGCCATAGGTTAATATAAATGAGTTTTGGCAACGTTTTTTAGAAAAATGTTGCGGTATACCACTTTTCGCAACGTTTATTGAGTGTTGCGGAAGGTTTTACCTTTAGCAACGTTTATTGAGTGTTGCGGAAGGTAAGACCTCTAACAACATTTATAAGTGTTGCCAATTTTTTTTTTATTTTTTAAATAATATGAAATGAAAAAGAAACCCTCGTTCATTTCTCCAATCCTCCGTCTCTAAGCTCTTTCCCGACTCCCGTGCTCTCTCTACCCGTTCTCTGTAGTCTCTCCCACGGACTCACCACAGTGACGGTACCATTCTCCGCGGCTCCAAGCTCCAAGCCTCCGTCGTTCCAACTTCCAAGAGTCAAATAAAACCGTTATCCAAGAGTCCAAATGGGTTTTAGAATCTTCTTGAAGAAAAAATGGCATATAAAAATCTCGTTCAATGATGAGCTATTATTCCTCATATTATTATGGGAAACACTCATTTGAAAAATTTCTAGTTAAGAGGTGAGGGAAGCACTTTTTGACAATAGGGAAGATAAATCACCTGGACCTGATGGGTTCACTTCTTGTTTCTTCAGAAAAGCCTGGGAAGTTGTTAGGACTGATTTTATCAATGCCATCATGGAGTTCATTGAGTCAGGTTCACTCCTCAAGCAAATCAATCACATGGTTATCGCTTTGGTGCCGAAATCTAGTCACACTACTATTGTTAGTGACTATAGACCTCTTTCTTGCTGCATTGTTTTCTACAAGGTCATCACTAAGATTCTCGCATCTAGATTGAGGCCTATATTGGGGAGCATAGTTGACAAAGCCCAATCCACATTCGTGGAAGGGAGGAGTATGATGGAAAACGTCCACCTTGCCCAAGAACTCATAAGGCAATACAATTGTAAGTGGGTTGCCCCTAGATGCTTACTTAAAGTGGATCTCCGCAAGGCCTATGATTCGGTGGATTGGGGATTTCTTAAGCAAATGCTTGAGGGACTACGCTTTCCTCCAAAATTCATAGGGTGGTTTATAGAATGTGTAACCACTACCACCCATTCCGTTGCTTTGAATGGAGGAATACATGGATATTTTAAAGGAGCGAAAGGATTACGGCAAGGTGAACCTTTGTCACCATTTTTATTTGTCTTGTGCATTGAATACCTATCGAGAATACTTAAGGCAGCCATGAAGGAGAGTGATTTCAATTTTCACCTAAGTGCGGTCCGCTTAATATTGTGCACTTGGCTTTTGCGGATGACCTTTTTCTCTTTGCTAGAGGAGATACCATGTCGGTGGATATTTTGATGAATTGCCTTGATAAATTTAGGAAGGCTTCGGGTTTGAGGATGAATAGCTTGAAATCAAGCCTGTTTACTATTGGTGTGCACGGCCAAGACCTTGAAAATATTCAAGATCCTACAAATATCCCTAAGGGGACTATGCCTTTTCGATACTTGGGGATTCATCTTGCCTCCGTAAAACTTAAGGTCAACGGTTACGCCCCTTTCTTGGACAAGATCGCTGCCTACATTAGTGCTTGGACCATGTCATCTTTGTCATATACAGGCAGATCGGAATCAATTAGAGCAGTGCTTCAAGGAGTGGAATGCTTCTGGCTTTCTTTACTACAAATCCCAGCCACTATTATCTCAAGAATCATTAGCCTCTATTAAAACTTCCTTTGGGGGTCAAATAAGTCTTTGGTTGCTTGGAGAGAGTTGTGTTTACCGAAAAATGAAAGTGGATTGGGTTTTCGTGACATGAAGTGCTGGAATGTTGCATTATTGGCAAAATCGCTGTGGAACATTTACCATAAGAAAGATACCTTGTGGATTCGTTGGGTGGACCATGTCTACCTTAAGGGGGCAAGCATTTGGGAGGTCTCAACACGTAAAGATCATTCTCCCATTTTCAAAACATTGTTGGAAATCATAGATGCACTTAAGCAGTTTTCTAGCCAGTTCATGTTAGAGCATTTTGGGCAAATTTTCGGCCAGCTCGTGGGTATTAACGGGAATGAATTCAGTGTGGCCAAAGCCTATGAATTTTTTAGGCTGAAAGCTACTGTTAAATGCTGGACTAAGGAGGTATGGAAACATTTTATTACACCAAAGCATGCTTTCATTCTTTGGTTGGGAGCCCAGTCCAAGTTGCTTACGAAAGACAAGCTACACTACCTGGAAATTAATAGGAATTGCAGCTTTTGTAAATCACTCGAAGAGACGTGCAACCACTTATTCTTTGAATGCCCCATTTCCGTGAGTATTTGGGATATGATCAAGTCGTGGCTGGGTATCACTAGGGCTATGACCACCGTCACTAGCTCGTTGAAGTGGATGAAAAAAGAATCTAGAGGCACTACATGGCGGAATAAAGTTAAAAGAATTGCATTAGCTAGTTCCGTCTACTATATTTGGATGGCAAAGAATAGGTTGGTGTTTGAAAATCTTACCCCCCATGTCGAGAGCATTGTACGACGAATCAAAACACATGTATACTCAACAGTGTTCTAAAAGGTGGCAAAATGCGCCGCCTAGGCGTGGCCAAAACGCCTCGCATTCGGGCTATGTGTGTACAAATGCGATCAACGCCTGCGTTGACCACTAAAATGGACGTAAAGGCACGATAATGCGCGCATTTTTTTTAATTATATATTTTTCAAAATTTTCTTTTAATTATATAAACTAACTTCCAACCCACCAATTGGCAGGCCCAGGAAGCACATTAAGCTATTGTTGGCCCATTTATTTATAGGCATAATTTCTTGTACTTTCTCTATAGGATTCTGATGTGGGATTCCAATTGGTTGATATATTTGAGTTGTTCTTCACAGTGCTTCCTCTATAGGCTAAACTTTATGTATACAGTATATTCACCAGAGAATCAATAAAAGATGAGGCTGCTGCTGTGCAAGAGCAAGTGAAGCAGATGATGGGATCTAGGGCTGGGCAAAATGTCCGAACCGAACCGAACCGAACCGGAACCGAACCGAACCGAACCGAGCGGGTTTTTTAAAATGAAATACCCGAACGGGTATCCGAATCGAGAACCGAATGGTTTGGTTCGGTTCTCGGTTCTCGACCAAGAACCGAAGAACCGAATAAGAACCGAACTTTTTTTTTTAATATTGGATAAATTAATTTCTTTTATTTTTTCTAAACAAATTAATAACTTTTTTCTTATTAAATCTTATTAGTTGAACAATTTAGAGTTTATTTATGCTTGTTAGTTGTGTTTTTTTTCAATTTTTTCTTATATAGTTTCTTAATAGTTAGTATGGAAAGTCAACCAACTAATAATTACATTAAATAGTTGGTAAGTATTATCAATACTTTAAAATATTTTATATTTGTGATTTCTAATTTATATTTCACTTTTATGTAGATTTGAAGGTTTGAAGCAAATGAATTATTGATATGAATATCGAAGTTTTATTAGTAATATTTACTTTTTGTTATTTGTATTTGACAACTTATTATTTATATGTTATTAAATTAGATTACGTTAATTTGTAAAAGTTAAGATTGAATTTGGTATTTGTATCTACTTTTTGTTATTAATATTGGTATCAATTTTAAGGTATATTTATGTAGTATTATTTTAAATGTTAAAAAATTTAATTATAGTACGGAACCGAACGGAACCGAATAGAACCGAACCGAACCGAACCGAACCGAACCGAAACCGAATGGTTCCAAAATTATATTTGGAACCGACGGTTCCATTTACTAAATACCCGAAAATTTCTGGAACCGAAAAAAACCGAACCGAACCGAACCGAACCGACCCGCGCCCACCCCTAATGGGATCCCTTACTAATGTTTGGCTGGTTTTGATCTGAGACTAAAGAAGCTAGGTGTGGGACGCCCGTGTTCAAGCGGACCTGTCGAAGAATAATCGCTGGAAGCCACCCATTCAAATCCAAGGAATCAAAGTGAATCTGGGGCAGAAAAAAATCGGGCGAAAAATCTGGTTGCAATCTTGAGGCGCCTGCTTTTGTATCAACGAACCCATATCACCACCTAACTGGATTACATCCTGCACCTGCTAAATCACCACCTAATTTGGAGATTAATGGAACCCAAATCACCTAAGATTGGAGAAGCAGGATTGCAATTTTGCTAAAGACATTGCAATTTTGCTCTTGTATCAACGAACCCGAACTACTTCTTGCACTCACTTCTCCAAATAACTTCTCTTCAGATAGGGAAAACCCATTTGGCTAGAATGGAAATGAAATGTCTTTAGCAGGAGCTTCATCTTGATGCTTCCATTCAGACGTTGGGTGGAAACATTGTTATTTGGTAAGAATAAGATTCACGTTTCCTTCTTGGTGAAGTGGTGAGGCGAGAAGAAGCTACAGTTACAGATCTTGGGATTGGCTAATGAAACTGTTGACGTCCAAAATTGAATGCGCAAAGTTAGAGCCAACTTAAGATACAAAAGATCGCTCAAAGGAAATAAAATGACATAGGATCCTGTTATGATCCAGCAAATCCTCTTGTTTTTTCTAATTATGGGAGATTTTTCGGATGTTACAATAAATGTGTTTTTTTGTGTTTCCTTTGAGATTTTTTCTTATCCCTTTCAACTTGCATTCTGGACCCTTTTATAAAAGGAATATTCTGACACCAAGTACTCCTGTCTTGTCAGCATAGAACACCGAACTGAGCTGAATTATGCGCTGGCGCAACAGGATTGGGGCCCGAACTCAACTCTGCCCTATTGACCGTGAGGTGATGGGACAGGTGAGCCTCAATAATGAATGCAAAGCCTTAACTAGACAAGCTAAGACATCTGATTGGAGGATTAGGGGGGTGCTGACGTAGGACCTTTACACGTGTTTCTTCCTGACTGGTGACTTAAAGATCTTGTCAGTGATCCATAATCATTAATCGCTGCTTCGCCTTGAAGGACTACAACAGCGTGTCGAGTAAGTTACTTAGGGCCGAGCTGACCTCACAATTCCGAACTCGCGTTATCTTGCCCTTACTGAAATATGATGGTTCGAGCTGGACGACCTCCAAGGTCGGTGTCAACAGAAACCAATCCCATTATTGAAGACAATGAAGAGGCCCATTTACTAATGAACCCGCCCATTTGGATGGCTAAAACGGTCATGGGCCTAAATGTAAAAATTTATCATTTTTTAATTATCTTTTATTTTTTAAGTTAAAAAATCTATTTTTTTATGATATAGTAAAAAATCTAATATTTTTATATAAAAATCAATTTAATGTCTTAAAAATAATTAACATATTATTAAAAATACGAAAAGCATTATGATGCTTATTTTTCGCATTGACACGCCTAAACTTGTGATTCTTGATTCTCAATCTCGACGCATCGCAACGCATTACGCATTTTAGAACATTGATACTTAGTAATGTTTACTTTGTATCCTATTGTTTTGACTTGTTATGAGTAACTTGTTATGGGTTGATTTCTATTATCGTTGCTTCGATTGCTTTTGTTTTTGATTACTTGGGTATGCCCATAGTTTTTGCAATCTCTATGTAACTGCATTGCTGATTCACCCGGGTATGCCCAGAGAACTTGTATATCGTTTTGATCAATATAATTAATTTTACGGATCAAAAAACATACGTCCTGTTGGCACCTTCGATGGTGTGATACATCAATGATTGTGTCACTTCAACTCTACAACGAATAAATGCTTGTGTCACTTCAACTCTACAATAAATCACTTTTATCGTTGATTTTATTTAATGCCTAGCCACATGGTGGCTCGCGCGTAAGGGCTTTTTTACACGTGGAGCGTATCTTTTACAGTGCCATCACCTTTGAGCGAGAAAAATCTTTAACCCTTCCACTGACACCTTTTCAAATTAGGAAAAAAATGAACTCTTCCCCTTCTCTCTCAATACCAATAAGTAGTGGCCAATCCAACTTTGCTTAGGATTCTACTTTTTTATTCATTTATTTTTTAACAAAAATCTTCTGCAAAACCGTTTATGCACCTTCCAATAAACTTTTCCTTCAGAGTTCAAATCCCCAATAACTCCGACCTCCACATCCTTTTATGGCACTTTATTTTCATTGCATGAACATCATCGTACTTGATGATAACCCATGAGATCAATTTTTTGTTGAACTTTCACTTAACTCGTTGGGATCCGTTGTGTCTACAAACATATCAATGCCGAATTTTCTAGACATCACCAACACTCCCTTCCAGTCGGATTCTCAATCCCCTCTCTTAGAGTGGAGCATTAGGCCCCTTCCCTTGCCTTTAAGTTCATCTTTGTGTATTTCTTCTTTTTTCATCCTTACTCGAACGTATATCAATCGTTTTAGAAAAGTATTTATCATTGTTAGACTCAGATTAGTCGGTTATGATGCGACCAATGAAATATGAACAATTGGCAACTAACCCCTCTGATTATTACGTGAAAAACAAATTATTTACTTCTTATTACGTCTCTCTTTGTCTACCTTAATTTTTTTTTAACTTATTTTCAATCACACATTTTTAAAATAAAATATTTTGTAGGTGTTTAACTTAAAAATTTTTTTTCTCTATTTTTTAATTACACATTGTTAAAAAAAATAAATCACTATTTTAAATTTTATTTTTCCTAGAAAAACTCTTTTTGAGGAAAGGCAAGCGGTTCTCTGCACCTTGCATCGGACGGAAATATGAACAATTGGCAACTAGCCCCTCTAATTTAACGACATTATTGCAATTAGCCCCGATGCATCTCCTGTCAACGACTCAATAAACACAGAGAGATTCACGATTTACCTACAGGAAAATTGAAGCCCCCAACATAAAACCCTAGAACAGGAACTTCACGTCCATGACTGAACAATCGATCGCAATTCCTGAAGAAGAAAAAAATGATAATCATACCAAAAGCAGCAGTGATGATGATGATAATAACAATAATAACGAGGAATCGGGACGTCTAATGGCGAAGCGGAAGGAGAGGCGAAAAGCGGCGAAGAAGGAGAAGAGGAAACAGAAGCGGAAGGAGATGGCCAAGCTGGCGCGGAGAGAGGAGGAGGCCCAACTCAATGATCCTGTTGTGCAACTGCATCTTCAGGTTGAGGAGGAGAAAGAGAAGGAAAGAGCTGAAAGAGAGAGAAGAGAGTTCGAGGAGAGAGAGAGGATGTTGCTGGAAGCATGGGAGAGAAAAAGAGCTCAAGAAGCCGAAGAAGAGGAGAGAAGAAAAGCTATTGAAGAAGAAGAAAAATCGAAAAAAAGCCAGGTATGTACTCTGGACCATCTCTCTCTATGTATCTTTCTATGTCAATCTAATTACTGACAGCAAACTGGATAAGCTTAATTAACATGAGTGGGATTAAACTTCACGTCAGTTGGACAAAACATTTGATGATTTGAGTTGACCGGTGTATCAGAGTGTTGCTTCCTAAAAAAGAATTCACAGGTGGTATGAGACAATGGAATTGAGGTTTAGTGCTGTACAAGCTACCGATGTTATCATTGATGAAAATTGAGAAGAATTTGATGTTTGGTGGTATAAAAAAAGGTTGACCATTTACCTGGTTTCACGAAGATAAATTAGGATGGTGCACTATAGCATGACGTGATTTATCTAAATCCTGACTGGGTGCTTTAGCAATTTACTGCTTCTGATATTTGTCTCATAACTATTTATAATTGATGCGAACAAGGAAATTCCCTTGCTTATAGCGACCCTGTGCATATTTTCATACACCTGTGTATGTAGTAATTGTACTTAGCTTTCGATGTATGCTATGAATTACTTATGCAGGTTGGAAATGAGGATGACGTCGATGAAGATGGTTGGGAATATGTGGAAGAAGGGCCACCTGAAATTATCTGGCAAGGAAATGAGATAATTGTCAAGAAGAAAAAAGTCAGGGTGAAAAAGAACGACACAGACCTGCAGATTGTGAAAGAGGTTTTTGATACATTTTTACACTCCATTTTCCGAAATTATGATGTTTCCTCCCCATCAAATGGACAAACATTTAAATTTGTCTTTAAAGTTGCAGGATCCTAACAGACCCACGTCAAACCCCCTCCCTCCGCAATCTGAAGCCTTTGCTGATTACAAGAATAAACCTGTTCTTTCAGCTAAACAGATATTAGAAAATGTTGCCCAACAGACTCCTAACTTCGGAACAGAGCAGGTAGAATTTCCTTAAAGTTTTTTCTCGCCCTATGTCTAAATTTGTGGTAATCACGTTGTACATGTGCCAGTAAATTCTGAATCCGTGCCTTGAGAAGTTCTGTTGTTTCTTCTGCATTGTGCCTACCCCTTTTTTCTCCTTCCCGGGGACAGTTGTATCTCATCTATTTGTTATCTTTTTGGCAGGACAAAGCTCATTGTCCTTTCCACCTCAAAACGGGAGCTTGTCGCTTTGGATCATCCTGCAGCAGAATTCACTTTTACCCTGATAAGTCTTGTACATTGCTTATCAAGAACATGTACAACGGCCCTGGCCTATCTTGGGAGCAGGATGAGGGGCTTGAGGTCTGTTAATGAAGTCTTCATGTGACTCTAGTATCCTGATCTTATTGTCAGCATCATTTGTGCACAATAACATAATTTATGACCTCATTTCTGTTCTCCTTCACCTTGTCTTCTCACCTGAAGAAAAGACATTTATGCCTGCAATATAGTTTCTCAGTGTTTAGGCATTGTAAATAATGAATACTGTGTCAATACTTGAAGATGATTGATTTTCACCCACTGGTTCTCTAAATTTTCTCTTGATTACTGTTTTACTTCACATCCTCATCCTTTTGTGGACTTGAGTGCAAACTTTATATCATTGCTGTCCGATAAATTTATCTCATCTGTTCTTCTATAAATTTATTTATTTGTAGTTATGTGTATTTTGTAAAACAATTTTTTTGCTATTCTGAACTTAGATAGGAAACTTTTTCTGCTCCTTCCCCTGATTAAATCAGAACAATTTTCTGAATTAAAGAAGGTGCACAGTTCGTTCCTTGCAGAGTTCCCCTCAAAAGATATAGCATTTTGTATCCTACATCTCCAGCATGAGCATCAATTATTGCATGTTAAAATGTTATGATTATTCGATTATTAAGTTTAGAATTTTTTTGGTTTCCAAGTAACTATTTTTTTCCTCTCCTTTTGTATCTTGCATATCCTTCCTCGTCAGTATCATATTTTGGGATTTATTGTAAGTTTATCATGGTTATGTGAACATATGTTCTCAATTTGGAAGTGACTGACGATAATAAAAAATATACATTAGTTTTCTCCTGATGATGCTAGTCAGTCATGTTGATACTTTGAACACATTTTGGTACTTCATTAATTATATGACTTTTTTTTTTACCTCTAAATGGATTCGAGTTCCTTGACTATTGCTAGTATAATTGGGAGCTTCTATATCAAGGATGTCAGAGATCTCCGGTGAATAGATGTTACTTCTTAAGGTTTGAGCTTGTGAAAACTACAGGATCTTGTCTTATATGGATGCTTTAGAGAAGAATTGTGATCTTGACTGTAAGTGCAAATGGAAAATCAGTTACTATGTTCTATCAAATAATAAGAGGCAAAAGACATTGCTGAAGAAATTTTATTCTGTCTATAATGTAAGAATTCAGAATGTCTGACTAAAATCTTGTTCTATACTTAGTGTTCTAAATGAAACTCGATTACATGTCCAAAGTAAAGTGTCATAATGTTAAAGCTTAAAGGTGAGGATGTCATAATGCTTAGACTTGCAATAGGCGGGCATACATGTCTTCTGCATTGTGGACTATGTTCATGAGGGATTGGTAAAGGTAAATCTTTTGATTGTAGGGGCTCCATTTAAAGCAATTGGCTTGCTTTTCAACATTCTCTTAATATTGTACTAAGCTGCAAACTGGAGTCCTTTTTATGTTAAGGATTAATTTCTTAATTCGTGTATCTTGGCTGTTTGCAATCTCCTGTTTATCTGTTATTTGGCTGTACTTCTCTTGTACCAACTTTTGATTAACTGAATGTGGTAACCTTGCCAAGTTCTCATGGTGACTGGAGCTTGGAGCTCTAGAAATTGAATATATTGCAATGGTTGAGAGAATTTGTATTAATATATTTTACAATAGTTGAGAGACTGTCTCTCTATTAATCCATGGGCTCTACTGGTATATATAAATTGTTCACCTGCTGACCTGCATATGCTACAATTATTTCTTATTAAGAAAAATATGCTGAAGCTAGGACCAGACAAGGATTAGAATTTGTTCCAGCTTGCCTTTGAATTTATATGGTGTTTATGCCATGCATTTATACAGGCCATATCATTACATGAGTAAAATGATTTAGCCCCTATTTGGCCCTCTTTTTTTCAAAACTTATTTTCAACCACATATTTCATGGACCACAACTTTTATCAACTTTTCAACCATACATTTCATCAATATTTTTCAAAATTTACTAAAACAGGAGCTTAGTTCAGTTGTTTTATTCAAAACCATTTTTTTTCTTCGTTACTCATCTTGAAGTTCTTCACTCCGATGTTAGTTAGATGTGAAAGGACTTTATATAGATATGCTTTTCTCTGTTTTATCTTCTGTAGGTAAAAAATGGCTACTATTTCCAGGAATAATATGGTACTTGCTTTCATTCATAAACTTGAGAGTGAATATAAATGAGATTTTTACCACAAGACAATTACACATTAGTAGGTAAATGTAGGATACGTATGGTTAGAAAGGGAAGTGCAAGTCACATATAGCCCTGTTATAATATTTCTTTACTTAGTAAAAGAATCTGTATGTCAGAATGTGTTATGCGAACATGCTGACACCCATTTGAAAAGTTTAAATGCAATATGTTTTTGCATCAACGACTGCTGTTTGTAAACTGACTCGTGAAGAATGGGCACTGAGCTTGGAACATGCAGTACGGTATTTACTTGTGTGCGAGTGTCGAGAGATTTGCATTGTGTGAGGACTGAGGAGAATTATTGATACAATAAACATTTTAATATGATTTTTTTCTTTGGATTTGGCTCATTGAGCACATCTTGTCCTGCACTACTTGCATTTGCAAGCATCCTTCAATGTTTTTGAATTCTATGCATATTTTTGTACAATCAACTTTTTTTCTTTCTTTTTCTGGTTGCCAGTATACGGATGAGGAGGTTGAACATGCCTATGAAGAGTTTTACGAGGATGTACATACTGAATTTTTGAAATTTGGGGAGCTTGTAAATTTCAAGGTAGCCATTTGTCCTTCAAAGAAATTTCTTTTTCATCTTTTTTTTTTTTAATATCTCGCTTGCCCTTATTGTTTGGATATGGGCTACAATGCTCCTTGGAGACAATGTCGGACTTCAATGATGTCAATTTATAGGTTATAGCTATAAATTAGGTTGCTCTCCTGTGACTGTTGTCAAACTCATCAGTGCTTATCTTTTCCTGTGAGAAAACATGAAAACCCTCCACTTTGCAAAAAAGCTGGCTTGATGCAAAGTCTTTGGGCATTGAGCTTGATTCTTCAATAACATTGTTGGGTGATGACAGACGCCCATAAACTAGAACTTGAGTTATAGAAGAAGGGGAAAGGGGAGAGGAGGAGAAGAAGGGAAGGGGTAGGGGAGGGGGCAATTTTTTTTATAGAGACAGACCAGAGAGAATCTATAGAAGCTGAAATTGGAGGAGAGATTGTATTTTTATACAATAATCAAGTCTGTCAAATACAATGCATAGCCCCTTTATGTAGGGTTTTAACTAATCTAATTGAAGTAAGAAATAACTAAAGAAATAACACAAGATACTAGAACATCTATAAAATAAACCCTACTTTTCCTGAAAAAATCCAAACTTGGAAAGTCTTCGTATAATATATCTAATAGGACCCCCATCAGTGGACCAGCATTCATCATTTTCTTTCCCTTCACTTGTGTGGTCCATCATATTGACAAACTTGAAACATGAAAGTTTCTTTCCCAAGCCACTTGTCTGGTACCATGACTTAGAATTTCCGTTCGAATAGCAATTTTACTGAAGTAAATAATAAGCTTTCGTATCGTCTTTTGCAATGTTGATGCATGACAATTAAGTGGCCATTGCTCAGGTTTGCAGAAATGGTGCATATCATTTGCGGGGAAACGTGTATGTGCACTATAAGTCCTTGGATTCTGCTGTGCTGGCTTATCAATCAATAAATGGTCGTTATTTTGCTGGAAAACGGGTATTGCTTTCCTTTTTCTATGCAAAATTGAAAATTTTCCTTTGCTCATTGTTGTTTTACAAACAAGTTTCCTGTTCAATAGATTCCTGGTGATGTGTGAATCATTTTTTTAATTTTTTATTTTTATTGTATCGGTTGAATATTTTGGGGTGTTATAATATAGAAGTGTGTGCTTGAGTATTTTTTTTTTTTGGTTATAATGACTGTACTTTATGCTGGTTGGCACGGGTGATTGAATTAATAAACCATGCAGCTTGCATGTTGCTTCTTCTAATTTTGGATAGCGATTTCCTGGTTGTCTTGATAGGTGCAATGTGAGTACATTGGGGTAACTAGATGGAAGATAGCAATATGCGGGGAGTTTATGAAATTAAAGCTTAAGGTATAGTTACAACTGCAAGCGATAATCATCTTATTTTGAAGTTGTGATTTCCTTATTTTTGGTATACAAGTGTCCCTTCTCTGGGAGGTGGAGCTGCAAAGAGTGCAGATTTCTTTATATTGATATTGCCCACAAGTATCCTCATATATATATATATGTGTGTGTGTATTTGTTGGCAGTCATGTTCACGTGGAACCGCATGCAATTTTATCCACTGCTTTCGGAATCCTGGTGGAGATTATGAATGGGCTGATTGGGATAAACCACCCCCAAAATTTTGGGTGAAGAAGATGGTTGCTTTATTTGGTTATTCAGATGAATCTGGTTACAATAAACAGATTGAGCACGAAAGCCCAAGACTGCTCTGTAATTCCGACAGAATGTCGACATATGACAAAGACAGGTAGGCATGCAATGTTGGCGATAAATTGTACTGTGAACCCACCATCTTCAGTTATTACTCCGGCTGTCAATTGAGCCCATTTATCCTGAAAACCACTTGACCCTCTCATGTTGGAGTCAAGACTCGAGTTTGCCAAAGTTTAGTTGATTATAGTAAAACTCAAATAAATGTGAATAGAGTGTAATTTTACCAAGCCCAAGCTGAACTGCGCCCAGCCTAACATTGAAATAATTTTAAATTGAAGTTCTCTGGTGGCGTAAATAAATGGCAACTAGCTATGTCTGTTATTTGCTATGGTAATTTGCACCCAGAAAAGAGCGCGAGTTTATACGTGATACGAGTCAAATAATGTGGTCATTGGCCTTCAATGAGCGAACTTTCGAAAATATTCTTCATTATTTTTTAAGTGTAATCTCGTATACGATAGAAGTCAATCTAATATCAAGTGTCTTTGTAGTGTTTGTTTTTCACATGTTTCATCAGTAACTTTTCTGCATGGTTTAGTTTTGATTGCTACATCAGGTGTTTGTTTTCTTATTATTGTTTTCTAGCATTATGAGCCGTGTTAACCTTTTCACAGGGATATATATATATATGGCCCTGTTTGGTACACATTATTTTTTTCATTCTCATTCTTCTACTCATTTTCAACCACACATTCTTCAATAAAATAATATTTTCCATCACATCAATAACTTTTCCTTCATTTTTAACCACACATTCTCCATCAATCTACTATTCAATAATACATTCTTTCAAAAGAATGTGTCTCAAACACACTCTATGTGTGTGTATTTTATGGAAGAACAAGTTGTTACATGTTATCTGGTCTCACTTGAATTTTCGGATTTTTTATTGGCAGATACCACTATCAAAGATCTCAATCAAGAGAAACTGATTATTCAAGAAGAATCTCAAGAAAGTACTCTGAGGAGTTTGACATTGGAAGAGTTGCACCTCGACTCCGGCATGGAAGTGCTGATAAAAAGCGGCCAGAAATTCTCGAAGAAAAACACTGTAAAGACACATCAAGTTCTAGAAAGATGCCACGTGGCAAGAGCCCATTTAGCGATTATGATTCTGATAGAGATAGGTTAGACAGAGACAGCGTTAGAGGTGGGCTCTGTGACAGCTCGAGCAAAAACTCTCGACATCACCGTAATGGAAAATTGGAATATCAAGTTGGTCAAAGTGACGGGAAGAGCACAGAAGAGACTGATGTCAATGTAAATTTGTCAGACTGGGACAGAGAGAAAGATGGTCATCATGGACATGAAAGGAAGAGCAGAAGACACGGACAGAAAAGATCTGGAGTCCTGGATAAAGATTGTGCTATCGGTTCTAGTAGGGATTGGCTGGATGAAAATAGACATACAGCCATGTGCCGAAGTGACTCAATGAGCAGCACAAGACATCACGATGTGCTAGATGATCGTTGGGATGACAGAAGCAGAAACTATGACAATAAGTTAAATGGTGATTGGTGTGATGATCATGGGGTATCAGCAATGACTACGATTGAATCTGAAGATGCAGAATCTGATGCACAAAAGGCTCATAAAGTAAAGCACTCAAACTGTGGGGATAAGAGAAAATCTGGCAGTTCTGATCGAAATTATAAATATTCTGATTTTAATTCTGATTCAAGCTCTGGACCATTGAGATCTGAGAAACAATATCCTAACAATCTCAAGAAATCAGAAGGCAAGCAAGATACTGACGGGAATTCTGATTCTGAAAGTCAAGTTCAGTATCCTGAGGAAAAAGAATCGCATGCTTACTATCGAGAAGATGTTGACAAAAGAGGCCGCTGGGAACCCGATGAGGGCGTCTTTTAAACGTGACACATCTAGAAGAAACTCAAGAAAGTCACACATGGAAAGGATCTACTTGAGCCTTGCCCTGGCTTTACAATATGGCGAATGCATTGAATCTCCAACTCACGTGGATGTTCACGGTTTTGATCAGATGATGGTGAACAGAGTTTTGTATGGAAGAGTATTTGAAGCTAGGAGAATTGCCCAACGTCTCAGTTTGACTATTTGTTTGGTTTCCTCATCTGTGTATTTGACTTTTGCTCTTTGTTAAAAGTTCACCTTAGTCGAGTAAGCCATGGATAATTAGTCATGTGTAGAAAGTGATATAGTGCTGCCTGAAAGTTCTTAAATGGCGTTACGAGTAAAATTTTTTCACCATTACAGTAGGGATTATTAAATATGTAGCATCAAATGCAGCAGATCTTCAAATTTTTATTATTATAAGGGATAACATAGACCATTCTGAGAGTCGTGTTTACACGCTCCTCGATTGACAACTTCCAGAATTGGCTCATAACATTACATTGGGATGAATTATTGGCTAACTGGCTTGAAACATTGAAAAAAGCAGCCAAGAATATTTAACACACATCCAAACACTCCACCAGCCCTCTCCTTCGCGGATTCATGGACGGCAGGTATACCATACACAGGATTTGGAATCATATACTGTTGATAAGAAGTGGGATACTCACAGCTGATCTCAGAATCAGTATCTTCTTGTTGGGGAACAAATTGAGCTTCACTTGAATTGTATAAGCCTGAAAAAGATGTATTGACTTCAGATATTAAAAGGGCCTCATGGGATTGTTCGTAGTCGAGCCACTCTGGTAGAGGCGGAGCAGAAGGCTGAACGTGGTGGTGACACTGCCAATGACAACTACAATGAAGTGGTGGTGGAGGCGGCGGTGGACGTGAAGGTGGAGGTGGATTTACCAAGAAATGAGTCTTCTTTTTCCTCTTCTTTCTTGACCAGAACTTGAGCTTCTTCATGGCTGTCATCACCTTCATTTGGCTTCTTCAGTTGCTAGAGTATAGGGGATGTAAATGGCCCAAGGTTTTCTACTTTCGACTTGTGTGTGTATAGAAATATAGTGGTTAGATACCTTTTAAATTTAAAAACCCATCATATTTTTTTTCAAACTTTCTGACCGTTGCCATTTCAATTTTTGTCTCTGAGTTATTTTTAGTGCTTTTTCACTGCAGATTAGGCCCCGTTTGAAACCTTTTTTTTTTTTTTTCCATTCTCATTCTCATTCTCATTTTTTTTCTCTTTCTTCATTTCAATCATACATTCTATGAATAAAATAATATTACACATAAACCCAGAAATTCTCATTTACTTTTCAACCACACATTCTTCCATCAATCACTATTCCAAAATTTATTTTTTCTCCAAAATGGGTGCAAAACAGGGGTAGGTAAAAGACTTGAGTCCTTGTTTTCATCAGTTAAAAATAAATTTTTTAATAAATTTTAATAAAAGTCTATGAAATACATGGTTGAAAGTTAATAAAAGTTGTGGGATCCCATGAATTGTGTGATTGAAAACGAGTTTGAGAAAAAAATAAATTTTGAAAAATGAAAGTGAGGCGTGACTTTATATTACCATTATTCGATGTGCAATGCTATTTAGTATCGTTGGTGTTAAAACACCAGTTTTTGTGGTACTAATGTGATGTAATCTAAACTGGTATTGTAGCACCACTCGTGTTAAATAACATTATTTTTATTGGACTTAGAGCATCTTCTTTTGTATTTGGCAAATTTTAATAAAATACTTTGAAAAGATCGAGGAGAAGGGAATGAGATCTTTATCTATTAACAATTTTATAATAAGCCCACACATTAAGCCTCTGTTTAACCTCCATTAAATTAAATTACATTATATTAAATTTTTCTCTCTCTTCATTACAACAACACATTCATCATATAAAATAATATTACACACAAATCTAAAACTTTTTATTACTTTTCCACCACACATTCTCCCATCAATCACTATTCCAAAAAATTTCAACTATCAAAAATGCCAAATAATGGGGGCCAAACACGAGCTAAATTTTTTCATTCTCATTCTTCTACTCATTTTCAACCACACATTTTTCAATAAAATAATATTTTCTATCATATCAATAACTTTTCAATTTTTTTAACCACACATTCTCCATCAATCTACTATTTTAAAGTATATTCTTCCAAAATAATGTGACTCAAACACAACCTAAGACGCAGATAGGAGTATGATTTTTTGCTCTAAAGATGGATTAAGTTAATGCGGAATTAAAAAGGGAGAAAATATGCCTATGTTTGACATACATTAAAATTTTCATTTTCATTTTCATTTTTCTACTCATTTTCAATCACACATTCTTCAATAAAATAATATTTTCCATCACATCAATAACTTTTTCTTTTTTTCAACCACACATTCTCTATCAATCTACTATTTCAAAATACATTCTTCCAAAATAATATCCATCAAACGCACCCTATATGTGGAATTAAGGTGTAAGAACTTTGGAGTTTGGACCATTCAAAAGGCTAGAAAAAATTTAAATTGATAATTCTTTATATTCGAACCATTTTTTTATACAACGTGCGTTTTGGAATAGGAGATTGAAGGGAACGTGCGGTGAAGGAAAATATTTGAATTCACGTGTAATATTATTTTATTAAAAAATATAGAGAGATATATTTTTTTAAAAAAAATGGGATTAAACATGGCCTAAATTCCCACGCGAGCGCGGTGATTAAACCCTGGGGTACTTGTTAAAATGACCCAGTCAAAGGACCCTAATTCCACTTTGACTTTTCCAATAGACAATAATACCAAAATGACCCATTTGCTATAAAAAGACCAAAACACCCTTAAATGACAAAAACAATTACAAAACTTGTTTGTGTTAAAAAGACAATATTACCCTTTTAGTTAACAAATAAAAATCAAACGTTCCCTATTCAAAATTACAAAATCTGCTCAAACAGATAAAAACTCTCCTGTCTTCTTGACTCTGAAAATCTCAAAAATATCGATAGCTGAAGAAAAAATTGTTTTTGGTCCATTACTTCGATTCGGTAAGTATATTTACATATGTTTAACTTTGTTTTCGTTAAATGTGCATACGTTTTTACTCGATAAATTAAGATCGATATAGGTGTTAGACAGATCTAACTATTTTAGCAAATGTATAATTTTTTTCAAAGATAAAAGAACAAAAATTCATCTCGCATAATGTTTTTCGATTCTATTTACAAATTTCGAAATTTGTAAGTTGGTTAAATTGTCGTCTGTGAAGATAATGGCTGGCAACAGACGACAATCTAACAGCCTATTTTCGGCTGTTAACAGCCGAAAAGTAAGCCCGACAACTTTCGACTGTTAACAGCCGAGTATTCGACTGTTAACAGGCGAACAGCCTATTTTTTGGCAAAAAAACAGCCGAAAATAGGCTGTTAACAGCCTATTTTTGGGCTGTTAACAGCCCAAAAATAGGAACATTATGAGACTATTTTGAAACATTAAAAGCCGTACTTTTTTGTTTGTTAACGACTATTTTTGAGGTGTTATGAGACTAAAAGCGACCCGTAAAAAGTACATTAACGACCCCGAAAAAGGCTTTTAAGCGCTTATTTTTTAGAGCGTGTTAACGGGCTAAACTAAAGCTGATAACGACCTTTACTTATTTGTTTAAGAACATTAACTTACTTTTAAAAAAGCACTTTAAAGTTTAAGGCATTAACAACTAAAATTAGTGTTTGTTTTCACTTAAGCAATCATTAAAAAGGCATTTACTTAAATATAATTTGTTAAAGAGTGTTAACAACCTATTTTAAGTGATGACCTAAAATAGTCTTGTTATTAATGACGAAAAATAGTACATTAACGACCTAAAAATAGAACATTAACGAGGCTATTTTTGGTCTGTTAATAGCTTAATTTTAAATTTGTTAGTTGATTTTTCGACTCTTTTTTTTGTAATAATTTTTGTTTGATTTGTAAGTCGATTTTTTGAATATTCCGTTTAATTTTCTTTGTTTCTATGCACGCGAGATATGATTATACTCCTGGTTTGTCATTTTGGTGATTTTGAATTGGATGAAAATAATCGATGGGAATGGAAATGGACGAACAATATAAAAGGTAGTATGGCAACACATATAACGAGACTACATCGTACAGGAGTTGTCTGCCGTGATATACGAGAACAAGTTGAACGTCGATGAATCTCGATACAATATGGTATTGAGATATCAATTCGGAGAGAATTTGCCATATTCAATTCCACCTTTAAAGGTTACATACGATATTGAAGTGAATTATCTGTTTGAGTTGAACAAAACGCAGTGACACCGATTTACGTGAGTTAGTGATGAAAGACGACGCGGAAGGTAGAAATGAACATTCAAATGGAGCCGATGATAATGCAAATGATTTTTGGGATACAGTGGAGATAGCTCGCGAGGATGACGCTAATATTCCCGGAGACAATTGTTCCCCATCGTGACATCACCGCGACGCACATAATTCAATCGGTAGCTCATGCCCGAGATAATGTAAATGAATTTACAAATGAGGATTTAATTGCTTTATCTCGTCAAAGACATGAGTGGGTGGGAGCTTAGGGGCCGAAACGAGCAGACCTTCATCTAATTCTTCACGCGTGGTTCTCGATGATGAAGATTTGCACGTTGAGCAACTGTTTGAAACAAAGAAAGATTTGCCGGAAGCTTTGTACAAGCTAGCATTGAAATTCAATTTTGAGTTCAAGGTAAAGAAATCAAGCAAATCCTTGTTGACAATTGCTTGCATCGATGACAGTTGTCGTTGGTCTTTGCGAGCGACTAAGATGGATATGAACGAGTCATTTGTAGTTCGCAACTATACATAGGAATATACTTGCGGGTGGGGATTCGTCAAAACAATCACTTCGAACAAGCTCGGTCATGGTTTATTGGTCGACGAGATAATGCACGAGTATCAGGGACCCACGGACGATCTACGAGACCATCGGACATCATTAATGATGTTCGACGAAATCTGAGTGGTCATGAGCTACCATACGGCTTGGAAGGCCAAAGAATGCGCGTTTGAGGATCTAATGGGCTCGCTAGAAGAGAGTTATGCTAAATTGGCCAGTCTTTGCCATAATTTGGCGACAACTAATCACGGTTCCACTTTTTCCATTGAGACGGAGGCGAGAATTGCTTTAAGTACTTTTTCATGGCACTTGGACAATGCACCGAGAGGATTTAAAATGCGATGCGACCGTAATTTTAGTCGACGGTACAACTACGAAATCGAGATATGGTGGAAAAGCGATTATTGCTACATGTCAAGATCCCGACATCAGATTTACCCACTTGCATTCGGCGTAGTCGGACGGTAGGAGAATGATCTGTCAATGCGTTGGTTCTTTACGAAGCTCGGGGAAGTGATCGGCGAAGTCGAGGATCTTGCCTTCGTAGCGATCGGGGTCGATCTCTAATAAATGCTATCGCCGAAGTTTTCCACCGAGCGCATCATGGCTCTTTGCATGTGGCACATACGGGGTGTCCCGAAGACTAGATACGGGGCCAAGGCATTGTTTCATTGTTCGGGAAGGCGGCCGAAGCTTACGGTGTTGAGGAATGTAATAAGTTTATGGTTGAGATAAGAAATAAGTCGTTCCGGCATGGGATTATCTTACAAAAATGGGGATAGAACATTGGGCGCGATCACGCTTTCCGGACGTCGGTACAACTTGATGACGTCGAACAATGTGGAATCTCTCGAATGCACTGCTCAAGAAGGATCGAGAGTTGCCAATTCTTGCAATGATTGAGAACATCCGTACCTGTGCAGCATGGTTTCATGAACGACGTACGGAATCGCAGAAGCGCTCGAGCCGGCTAGCCCGCTCGAAGGAGAACTGTCGCAAGGCGGCGAGAGGATGCGAGGAGGTTGATTGTGGAACCGCTAGACGAGTCCCGTTTTCCGTACACCGTGCACGTCATGTGGCATACATTGTGGACGACCGACAACACATGTACACCGTGCTCGATTTCGGTTGAGAGTTTTCCATGCGAGCATGCGATCGCGGTAGCTTTAAACGTAGGCTTTGCGGCGAGAACATTATGTTCTCCTTATTATACGGCCGAATCGGGAGAGCTGCGTATGCCGAGATCGTATTTCCCCTACCGAACGAATCTCGAGTGGGAAGTTCCCGACAATATTCTCCCGCTTAATAGTTTGTCCCCACCAATAATTGAACGCGCGTGGCCCTGGCGTCCACGAACTTCTAGAATACCCTCTACTCGGAGAGTTTCCTCGACCGTCGTTGTGCAGCGAGATGTAAAACGCCACACTCGCAAAACTTGTACGAGTCAGATTCCCCTGCATGACAATTAGTGTAGTATGTAATGGTATTGCTGTTTAACAAACAATATTTGGATACTGAGTGTTGCGCAACTTTATTTGCTAATTCGATAAATTATATGAATCATACACAAATAAACGAACACAATTAATCACGGTTCCACTTAGAAGTATAAATAAATGATATTTACAAATATAAATAAATGATATTTACAAGTATAAATAAATGATATTTACAAGTACAAATAAATGAATCAAAAAATAAATGTACAACGTTTACGGTCACACTCGAATTCGTACCAAATCGCGCCAATTTATTCCTCCAAATTTGTATCCATGACTGGTTGATTCCATCAACCTTATGTCCAACACTCAAAAATTCGATGTACTTTATTGCAAAAATGCCGCAATCGCCCCTATAAATTGAATAATAAATGTGTTAGTTCAAAAACGTGTTAGATAAAAACTAAGTTTCGAATTTAAAAACAAAATACTTACGATCGCGATTGTCTTCCGCCCGTCTGATCTCGTACGATAGCTAGCCTGTTATTAACAATAACACCCGCTCGGGCAGCCATCAACGGAACGATCACTGCAATCGGCTCCAAGAACTGCTCCAGCTGGCTCTGTGTCAGACATGAATGGTCGGAGTCGTACACATACATCGTGGAGTCAGCAAAAACAATCTCCACGGCAATGGTATGATGATTCACGATCGGCTGGAACATATATATGTGTGAAAGACTACCTTGCCTTTCCACAGTGAGTTGGTAGCATCCCAATTACCCATTCAGCCATATATTCAGGAAACACGTACTCACTAACAGTGCGTTGCGATCGATGCTCAATGTGTAATCTGCACCAAAAAACTCAATGCTCGGTATGAGTCGACCGGGCATGTCGAATGATCGCGGATATCGTCGAGCTCGATCTCGTAACAACTCCATGGCCGGATCGATGTCGCATCATGGGGGGGGGAGGGGTTATTTAATTTCATAAAATTAAAAATAACGTTTACAACATAAACGACAATATGATTTTTTTACTTACATCGTCGGCGAGCCACGTTCCCGAAGTGGTGATGTCGTGAAACCATTTATAAGCATCTTTGATCGTCCTCCCCCCGACGATGCGGCTATGTCTGAAAAAAATAAGACAAATGTTAAAAAAGATACATGAGTTAGCATAGCATTCTTTATTGATAGAAATTTTAAAATATTTACCCCGGCTTCATTATCCTCCACTCCGTCTCGAACGCTTTCCACTGGCGTCGCGTCCACCTCCCGAAACAGATTGGGGTACGTTCCATCGATGAACGTCCTCCTCTTTGCCTCAGCTGTGTAGGGAGAAACGACGTACTGGGAAGGCAACCTGACCCTCTTGCCGACCACCCCTCCGGGGTGTCGACCATGCCTCTTCCCGGCAAGTGTATGCTCGTCGTCTACCACCACGACCTCATCCTGGGGACACCTCCTCTCAGACTCCCTCGGGGGCCACCCCCCCGTCCTACCACCCTCCGGGCTCTCCACCACCACGACCTCCTCCGAGGACACCCCCTCCGTCCTACCAGCATCCGGGGCCACATCCTCTGGGGCCACTGCCTCTGTCCTCCGCTCCTCCGGGGATAAAAGAAATGAAGCCAACGTAGCATCATCCGCCCAGAAATGACCCCCACCGTCACCCCCACCGTCACCCCCACCGTCATCCTCACCGTCACCCCCTCCGTCACCCCCTCTGTCACCCCTTCCAATACCTCTTATTTCCCCTCCGAGGGCTGCAATCGCATCCTGAACATCTCCCACCCGGCGACGGAGAACTCCAACGTCATTAGCTAAATCATCGACCCGTCCCCTAAACTCACGTGCCATCTCTCCAATCTCGTCCCCCCGAACTCACGTGCCATCTCTCCAATCTGTCCCCTAAACTCACGTGCCATCTCTCCAATATGTTCCGCCAACTCTCGGCGCATCTCGTCCATCTGACCCACTATAAATACTGTCAGGCGGTCATACAGATCAGTGGACGGTGGAAAATGTGACCTGATCGGAGGCGGTGAAGCCCATGCCGGCGGTGACGACATCGGAGGCGGTGAGGCCCTCAATTGTGACGGCGGTTGCGGTGAGGCCCCCGGGCGAGGCGGTGATTCTCTCCGAGGTGACGGTGATGCCCTCGGTCGAGGCGGTGATGCCCTCGGAGGAGACGTTGATGCCCTTAGAGGAGGCGACGGTGATGCCCTCGGTCGAGGTGATGCCCGATCTATTGGACTGCGCTCCTACACAAATTCAAACATTAAACATAGTTATATTTAATGAAAATTGGCTAATGGTTTAATAAAAAAATTATACTCAATTTACGTACCTCATCCCGATTCACTTCGTCATGCGGAGCGGCCAATTCACGCACATATCCACGACCCTCCTCCTCCATCGATGGCATCAACTCCGTTATGACTTGAAGCTGGCATACCAACATTTCGACTGGTTAATGATCAAGTCATCGTATTTTGGAGCTATTTATCTAACCAGTTACTGATCACGTCATCATATTATCTAATCTGAGGGTCGTCGAAAAGAGCTGATAGCTTCTTGCTAGTCGGACATCCCTCTGCTCGGGATACTCGCCAATGATGCATCCGAGGGCATCGTGTCTCCCCTCGTCTCGCAAACTGGGTACCTAGGAGGGGGACAGTCTCATACGCCCAAATCTGCAATACGTACAATTATTATATTTATATAATAACAATTTTTTTATAATAAATAATGTTAAACATTTACTCGCACGAGGGGCAATCCGTACGCATCGTATTTACGCATGGTCCCCTTCGGCTTCGAGTGTGTTCTGGTGAAGACGTGCACCGTGTCCTCAAAACATCTCCGGCCCCACGGATATGTGTTGAACACATCAAGATCGTCGACGATCTGTAAATGTAATAGGTCGATTCCAGTCCTCCGATGGTGACATCGCAACACGCTCTCAAGGATGTAGACCAAGCCGAGCTTCCCGTCCAACATATGGTCACACCGCGTGATTGCGTCCATCATATCCGATAGCAGATCGACCCCTGTCCCCCAAAGTATGTGTCGTGTAGTCTGCCTCTCTGAGTATCGGCACGAGCTGCATCATCCCCCGTAATCTTCAATCCAGTGATGAGAGCAAAATCGAACATGGAGAAACTGGCGACCTTACCCCCAAGTTCGAAGTGGAGGGCATCGTCGTCGACTGGACTACGCAACCGACACAGTAGGGCATCGAGGATCTGCCCAGAGAACTGTACATCTCTCAACTCGTACAAAGGCCAAAGAAACGAACGTCGAAGCATATCTGCATGTCGCTCATCCAACAACTCCAACACACAGAATCGCCAAGGTTACCTGCTCCGGGTAGCATTGCCCGTCATCTGTCTCAATGTCCGCTCTAAATGGTACTCCATGCTGAAAAAAAGAAAAAAACTCATTACACATCTGCACTTCGAACATAAGATAATGAAGATCATCTAGCATAATCTCAGAAAATTAAATTAACCGAATTGTAACAAGTACACAAAACAAATAATTAAATTAAAAAATAAAAGGAAACAAGAATTTGCTAATTCTATCGTAATTATCAAATTCAATTTTATTATTTAATTATATAAATGTTTTTCAATTACTACAATTATTAATCAAATTTAACGGAAAAAAATTAGAAGTTGCTAATATGTTAAAATACAAAATTTAATAATTAAAATGATTTACTTAATGATATTAGGAATTATCAAATTAAAATTAATTATTTAATTCTATAAATTTTTATTTCATATTCGATTTTTTCAATTATTAATAAAATGTAACGGATAAAAAATAAGAAATTACTAATATATTAAAATATAAAATTTAATAATTAAAATGATTTATTTAATGATATTAGGAATTATCAAATTAAAATTAATTATTTAATTCTATAAATTTTTATTTCATATTCGATTTTTTCAATTATTAATAAAATGTAACGGATAAAAAATAAGAAATTACTAATATATTAAAATATAAAATTTCATAATTAAAATGATTTATTTAATGATATTAGGAATTATCAAATTAAAATTAATTATTTAATTCTATAAATTTTTATTCCATATTCGATTTTTTCAATTATTAATAAAATGTAACGGATAAAAAATAAGAAATTACTAATATATTAAAATATAAAATTTAATAATTAAAATTATTTATTTAATGATATTAGGAATTATCAAATTAAAATTAATTATTTAATTCTATAAATTTTTATTTCATATTCGATTTTTTCAATTATTAATAAAATGTAACGGAAAAAATAAGAAATTACTAATATATTAAAACATAAAATTTCATAATTAAAATGATTTATTTAATGATATTAGGAATTATCAAATTAAAATTAATTATTTAATTCTATAAATTTTTATATCGTATTCGATTTTTTCAATTATTAATAAAATGTAACGGAAAAAATAAGAAATTACTTATATGTTAAATATAAAATTTAATAATTAAAACGATTTATTTAATGATGTTAGGAATTATCAAATTAAAATTAATTATTTAATTCTATAAATTTTTATTTCATATTCGATTTTTTTAATTATTAATAAAATGTAACGGAAAAAATAAGAAATTACTAATATGTTAAAATATAAATTTTAATAATTAAAATGATTTATTTAATGATATTAGGAATTATCAAATTAAAATTAATTATTTAATTCTATAAATTTTTATATCGTATTCGATTTTTTTCAATTATTAATAAAATGTAACGGAAAAAATAAGAAATTACTTATATGTTAAATATAAAATTTAATAATTAAAACGATTTATTTAATGATGTTAGGAATTATCAAATTAAAATTAATTATTTAATTCTATAAATTTTTATTTCATATTCGATTTTTTTAATTATTAATAAAATGTAACGGAAAAAATAAGAAATTACTAATATGTTAAAATATAAATTTTAATAATTAAAATGATTTATTTAATAATATTAGTAATTATCAAATTAAAATTAATTATTTAATTCTACAAAATTTTTTTCGATTATGTAAAATATTTAATTCTATAAATATTTATTTAATGTTCGATTTCTTAAATTAAGTACAATATTTAATTATATAAATATTTATTTAATATTCAATTACATAAATCATTTATGTAATTATATTAATTTTAATGAAATGTAAAATATTTAATTATATAAATATTTATTTATTTTATTAAATTTTATAAAAAAACATAAATACATATTGGGTTTATTACATACAATGCTTATTTGTCAATCGGCTAACAATACAATCATGTGCGGCAGATATTGTTAACAGAACTCATGGGCTGTCATCAACACGGCCCAAAGGGTCGGTTCGTATTTGATTGCCGAATCGACCGGCACGTCAAGCTCGTTCTCTTCTTGGAACACGGCACGCACGTGTTCATGAAATGGCCATTTCCGGCGAGTTTAAGCTCCAACAATGGCCATTTCCGGCGATTTAAGCTCCAATAATCACACAAAACTAACTAAACTAACTCAAATACATGAAATTCGACCTAAAAATTGGAAATAAATTATGAAAAATCCATTTAATGACAACCACCAACCTTTCAACTCGCCGGTGACGTCTTCGCCTATTTTCAGGTGGTCGGTTTTGTGATTTTTCAGGTGGGGTCGGTCAGAGAGTGAGATGTCGGTGAGAGCTTGCCTTTTGTGGAAAATGAGGGTATTTTGGGTTTTTTAAAGGTTAACCCATGTTTTGACCCTTTTTTTTTTTTTTTTAATTCTATTTTTTAGTCAAAGGTCATTTTGGAATTAGACAACAATGGAAAGGTTATTTGCTCCTATTTCCTCATTAAACCCTATAGTCTCTTGGCCGATTCGACAAATCTAGAAGTAATATTACCAAAAATTGAAACTCAGGTACAAAAAGAAAATGATTCTCAGAACACCACCGGCGAGAAAACGGAAGGCGGAATCATGGCTGCCGGAAGGGGATAATACCAACAGCCCAAGCTCCAATAGGCACCAGCTGGTGATTTACGAGGACCATCCAGTGGTGGAATCTTCGCATGACCATTCTACCCCTACTTCCACAGACCAAATGCTCTGCACTTATCAATGCCGTCAGATGGTATGGCCGACTTGCTTTTGGAAATTCAATGTTTCATGTTCATTATGTTGTATACTCGAGTTTAATTTTGTTGATTTATTATGTTTACGTTTGTTTAAATTTGTACTGTAACTGTATGATGGAAATCTGGGGCTCTTCAAAATGTAAGTTCAAATTTTACGGGTCATTGAATTGCAAGATGAAAATTTTATGGCTAATTAAATTATAAGTTTGGCAGGGGAAGTATAAGGATTATGGTCGATTAGTTTGGAGCTGATTACAGGAATTGATCGAATCCAAATGGTTTGGCTTTGCACTAAAGCTGATTGCATGAAGAACAGTGGGGATTCCGGACTTTGGAGATACTTTGAATAATGCCCTCATATGGGAATAAATTCTTATAAGACGTAAACGAGAAATTTGTTTGAGACAATCATTTCATATTAGAGACGTAGAAGACATCCTTATTGCCTTGGTGAATTTCATTTAGCTTCCAGATAGGGGCATATGTAAATGGGCTTTTTGCAGCACTATGGCTCCTTGAGGAAAATGTTACACTTATCTAAAGGCGTGCTAGAAAATATATAATTTTGATGACATTATGACATTTTCTTTAACCTTCTAAGTACAATTGACCAGTCATCTTATCTTTTCTACAGCATTTTTTCAAAATTATCCTCTCAATGAGGGGTGTTATGTAACTATTATTGCTATTATTTTGTGAAACTTAGTTTCATTTTAACTTCATGATAGGTTTATTAGTCATCCAGAAAATTTAATAAGAATAACAACTAGTGACATAGAAGAACATGAGATGAAGAGGGTAATACTTACTATTCAATTTGAAACTACTAGTAGCATCGTAATCTACTCCACATGGACCAGAGACAAGAAGTACATGTTCAAATGTCAACGGGTTGTATTCATCTAACCGCTGTCCAGATATGTCGACTAGAAAAATAGTAGTTTGTTCCAATGTCTTTTTTTAATTAATTACAGTAAATCTATTCCGAGTGGTACAGTGAACTGTCCAAAAGGAAATTCAACTTTCTTGAATTCTAATCATAATACAACCTGTAGACTTTGGACCACTATTAAGCTTAGAAGATGGATAATCGTTTGAGCATTGCTAATTTTGCAGTATGTCTAATGTCTTTCAAATGGTTCCCACTATTTCCTGTAATCACTCTTGTGGGTTCCCCTGATACTTGTGCTCTTGGGACTTGAGTTGAAAATTTTATATTTGGTGTAACTTGCTTCTGTCGTAGGTTAAATCAGAGTTCCTGGATGCTCTAAGCAGTGCAGAAAAGCAAGCATGCGTTTATCAATCTAAAGTAGAAGCACTGAGTGATGATTTCTCCAAAGCGGGTAATGGTCAACTCAATTGATCTTATACAGACTTTAAGATTCACACAATGCTCTTATTAGATTGCTTGATTCCTACTTTTTACGTTTTCTATTTAGTCTGCTCCTTAAATATGTTGCCCATATTCTTATGACGACGTGAATTCTCGTTATCTCTCCAGTTTTCAATTCACTGATGTGTAACACAGGAATTTATTGTCTCTGGTTTCCTTCCTAAAAGAGGTACTTTGTTTCCTTGACAATGCATTATGTAGTGGAAAGATAAATTGGAGGTAGTTTTTTGAAGCAAGACCAGATTACTACTGATCAAAAATCTAGTAGGTGGTAAGAGATATATACATCAACTAAAATCAAGCTTTAGCATAATAATGAGTAGAACTTCAGGCAGTATAGTAACCAATGTATCTTTGTCAAGGAATAAGAGCTTCTTAATCTTCACAGTTCAAGTTTCTTGCTGTTACTGGGATAATTAATTCGACTCCTTATCGCTGACTCTCTTCATTCTATTAGAGCAGTAAGACGGCATTACTTGCCAGGTTCGATGAAGGGGCTTTTGTCTGCACTTAGAAGTTTCTTAAAGGCTAAAACCATCATTAACATTTTTAAGCACACTTGAACTGCTTTTGACAGTGCTGCAGCATCGTGTCTTCTGTCCCTGTCTTAGCTATGGAGTTAAAAAAACTAGCAGCTGCTGATCTTTTAGAAAACTTTCAGTTGGTCACTGAAATTACATTTTGTTTGAAGTTGGTCACTGAACTTAAACATTCATTACAATTTGGTCATTTAGTCCATGTCTGATAGATTGACTGATTAGAAAAGTTGACATGGCAGCTTAGTTAGAAAAGAATTAGACTGTTGTCACGTTTTCCCTTATTCAAACTAATAGGCATGAACCTAGTGACCAACTTAAAACAAAGTTTAAGTTCTATGATCAACTTGAAACAAAATGTAGTGACCAACGCATAATTTCGCTAGAAGTTCAGGGACCACCTATGTTTTTAACCATTTAGCTATATTAGGTTGAACTAACTACTTAAGATGGTAACTGGTGTGAATACATTACACTAAAGAATACTGTCATTCGTTAGTAGGATGAATGATGTCATGGATTAAAATGGAGCAGACCATGAAGTAAAATGACTTGAATCACTTTAGAGCTGTTGACGGAATAAATTGCTTTGTCTTTTGTCTTAATCAAATCTTGCTCTACGGAAAAAACTATTACGGTGGAGTTAAAAGGAAAAAACAAATCATATGAGGAAGACAATCGATGATAATCGCTTTGTCTGTAACCTTGGTTGTGTACTAAGCTCATATTCAACTTTTGCCTACCATTCATCTAATATATCCTGCCTCTTTAGGATACTATGCTTAAATGATATTAGGAATTAAGATATTTCTCCAATGGTTGCCATTTGTTTCAGTTTTTTTGTTGATCAAATTGCCAAGAATGCAGTTTCATTTACTTAGCTACTCCTGTCTGTCTCTATATTGTTGCTCTACCTATTTGGTGAAGATGCCATGTTGTAAGTTCAATTTACGGAAAAGTTCTTGTGAAAATTTCCTATAGTCGGAGGAATGTAGCCCTTGGTTGGTTTTGACATCCATTGGTTTGCGATATTGTTTTTCCTTGCCTCTCCTGGATTTTGGTATATTATAAGGGTTAATGGCTTTTCAAATGTTCGCATTTTCTTCTTTTCTTTCATAAGTTTTTTTGGTATCAAGTTCGGTTATTAGGAATATGTCACTAACTTGTATGGTGCTGAGCTTTACTCCTTTCAGAAGCTGAGAGGAAGAAATTTCGAGATCAATTCTTTAATGCAGAGCAAGAACTTGCTGCTGCTAAAGGGCGCGAACAAATGCTGCAACAGCAGCTCAGGAAGGAAGTTGATTTTTCTCAAGAACAAATTAAGAAACAGATACAATCCTACAGTGAACTCGAGGTGCAAAGGCTTCTGTTCTTTTTTAACTTCATGCAATTGTGGTTGTGTTGTTTGGAGCTTTTCAGGTCACATGAATCTAAGAAGACATTTGGGTTTATTATCTTTATATGTGCTTTGTACAACTTCATGCATTATGCAAATGTTTCATTTTAGTACTTCAGTTATCCAAGTGATAATGATGATGATGATAGTAATAGGCTCTAGGAAGGGGAGACTAATATAATTTCCATTGCAGCGGGTAAATTTTCAATCTATCTAATCCTAATTTTTATGTGGAACAACGTTTATGTTGTACATGAACTACACCCAACTGTACCTTCTCTCTAGCTGTGACTGATGAAGCTAGTGAAACAACTACTTGATGAGATCAGAATTTTCTGTTGAAATCTTATCCTCTAAAGGGCCTAAACCATAAGATACCCCTATTTGTGTTATTTGTCAGACGACATACATCTGACTGTTAGTTGTTTTTTTGGAGACTTGTTTCATTTATATTTCCCTCCTCTTTTTGCCTATAAAGAGTTCTTCTATATCATTTATTAATTTGTTGTGTTCTTTTACGTGTTTTTCCTCGTGTCCTAAGTTATATGTTGTAAATCTTCATCTTCTTCTTTTTTATGTAGATAAAGTTGCGAAACGAGATCGATCTTCGCAAGAAGGCGGAGTCATCTGCAGCCATCGCTGAAGAAAAAGCAAGTGTTTTAGAGGGAAATCTAAATACTCTATCAGAAAGCATCGAAAGGGAAAAAAGTCGTCTTGAGAATGAGCTTGCACAAATGAGAAGTGGATCAAAACTTTCGATTGATAGAATAAGTGCAGATGTCAGTACCACAATCTGTTTACTGAGTAAAGGTGTTCTTTGTCATGTTAAATTCTAAGCTTTTCATCTTCTCTTCAGCTTGAGAGAATGGAATGCAAAGCTAAAAATGCCGAAAAAGAGTCAGCACTGCTGAAAGAGCAGTTGGAAGAACTTAAGGGGCGTCTGAATGAGGTAAATTACTTTACTTATTCATAGTTTGGAAACTTTCACCATATTTATTTGATCATACACGAAGTCCACACTAATGACCGAGCTCACACGGACACTTTTTCTTTCGCGCGTTTTTATTCTCCAGTGTTTATAACACTTACTTAATTTTGCATACTGAATGGGAACCGTTTGACGCCATGCTTATTCGTTCTCACGTAAGGATTGCAAAATTTGGGAAATCTGTTTCCACTATTGCAGTAAAATGTCCAACAAGTATAGGCTGTAAGTGAGTGGTCCATGAAGATGTGCATTAGCGAAACGGATATGATACGAAATTATAGGTAGGATGGGTTTAAGTTACATGTATTTAGGCATTAGGTAGAGTGTATGAACTTGGTTTGGACCTAACAACTTCTTTTGGGTGGTTTTTTTTTTAATAGATAATCAGAAAATTTTATTAATCAAAGAAGAATACATATGAAGTGTATCATCAGTTTAAACAAGAAAGAAAAGATATAAAGTTAGGCAGCCCTTCTATAGGATTGCTAGTCGCTGCATGTAAGCCTCTGTTTGGGAAGAAAGTATTTATATAAATAGATAAAAATGAGTGGTGGAAAAGTGTTTAGTACTTGTGGGTCCATTGGAATGTGTGGTAGGAAATGAAGTTTGGCAAAATTATAAATTTTAGGTTGGGGGTTGGGATGGGAAGGGACAAGTCACATCCATCTCCCAAGTAAGTTCACACCTTCGGCTTAGAGTAATGTTGATGGTGGATTCATCTTAAAACTGGATGGTAACACTGCCTAACTTTTATAGTTTCAAATTAGAAATGAGAACAGGTTAATGAAGATATGAGATCTGTCCTGACATTTTCATTTTGCAATTTGAAATAACTGTAAAAGTAATTTGGCAAATGTAATTTGAAGTGTAAAGTTTTTATTCCAGTAGTTTTTACAGTTCTTCCTGAATTTTTCTCACTCCAAGGGAACCCGCTGTGAACGTGAGGCCATTTTTGTTGATTCTCACGCAAGGATTGCAAAAGGTGGGAAATCTGTTTCCACCATTGCAGTAAAATGTCAAATTCAACAAGTATAGGTTGTAAGTAAATGGTCCAGGAAGATTTGCATTAGGAAAACAGATATGATATGAAATTGTAGGTCGGATGGGTCTAAGTTACCTGTATGTAGACATTAGGTAACGTTCATGAACTTGGTTTGTACCTAACAAATTCTTTAGGGTGGTCATCCGAATCAGATATCTTCAATTTTTGGAGTCAACTGGTAAAATGCAAAGATTTTCTAATGCGTTTACCTTTATGTGTATGCCTGGAATTGTAAAATTTTAGGTTTGGGAGGGGTAAAGTGGGCAAGTTACCCCAGCCCCTAGGTAAGTTCATCCCTTGGAGTAATATTGATGGTGGATTCATCTTAAAACTGGGTATCACTTCTTGGTATTTATTAAATGGTAACTCTCTTACTAGTATGGTTTCAAATTAGAAATGAGAAAATGTCAATAAAGATATAAGATTTGTCCTAAAAGTTTAATTTTGCAATATGAAATAATTGTAGATGTAATTTGGCAAATGGTAGAGGCCATATTGTTGAAGTATAGCTGATTTGCTTATTGCATTACAGCATAACTCGTGATAATGGTTCAAAGCAGTATTATGTGCTATAGGTTAAACTACCTAAGAACTGAAGAGTAATTGTCTGTTGATTTGACCCATGAGTTTTTGTTGCCTCTCTTGTCATACTACACATTGCTGCATTTAAACTCTCTTTATCATTGGATTTGTGATAGAGTGACACTATTGTCTTTACTCACCAGTGCATGCACGAGAAATTTGAGGTGGAAAAAAGGTTATCAAGATTCACATCTGCGGAGACTCCTTCGAAGGACGCTGATTTGTTGGTGAAGCATTTGCAAGAAGAACTAAGGAGCTATGTAAGTTTTTTGTTTTATTCATTGTTAGCACGTATACTTTGCTTATGCCTTGATTACTTGAAAGAAACTAATTGTAGAAAGCAAACTTGTAAAAAGTACATATAATACCACCCTTTGACAACCCAAAGTCAAAGAAGAAAGTTGGACATGGAGGACAATGGACAAATACAAGATAAGATGCCTTCTGAAGTTCCACAGTATAACCTTATTTTTTATTTTCTACAAGCCATAATGTACCATCACGTACTTTGATGAAGTCAACAACCCATTTAGGAACAAGATAATATTGCTGTAGATTTGCTTCCAAAGAATATATAAGTTGAAAAGTGGTAGAGTTGCAGTATTAGGTGATTGCAGCTACCATATTATTTGTTTTGTCTTCATGGTGTTTCGCTGTTGAGCATCAGCACATATTTGATTTTCAGGCCTAAGCACATTGGATTTGATATCCTTTATCACATAGAATTATCTAGCGTGCACATTTTTCTTACATTAATCCAAGGCAGAAGAGTGATTATTTACAATAGGTTTTTTTTTCCAGAATAAATCAAATTATTCAATTTTCTTATTCAATTTTTCTCTAAGTATTTCAGGAGTGTGAAGTGCGTGAAGCCAGAAAGATCATATCTTCTCATGAAAAAATTGAGTTGTTGAAAGAGAAGTTACTAGAGGAAAAAGGTCGCAGGGAAAGGGCAGAGTCAGATCTACACAAGTTATCAGACATCCAGCTAAGGTTGAAGGAGTTGGAGGATGAGTTGTCCACATGGAAATCAATGATTAAAGACATTCCTGGCGTGTCACGTGCTGATGATTTACCACTTAAATTTGGAGCCTTACAGAAGTATGTATCCTGGTCATATTTTACTTCATTCCTGCTATCCACTAGAGTTTCTAAAAGTTAAAAACCATTGCGTTAATCTTGAGGAATAAGTTCTGTTCTTTAATATCCATGCTTCACATGTTGCTTCAAATTACCAACTACGAAGAGTTAGGTTCATAAATAATTTTCAAGGAAAATGGATGCTTCATGTTAGCAATATAATTCTATCTTCTCATTAAGCAAATGGTTGTAAGCAAATATGATCAACGCTATTTTACTTCTTCGATGTTGTTTCTTGGAAATGTGGTTTATATTAGCTTAACTCCCTGTTATTTGGGAGGCAGTGTTGAATTGCATAAAATCATTTATATGGTCTATCTTTATGGGCTCTACTTAACTTCTTTATTGGGCTCATGCAGAGAGGTATATGATAGCATGATGAAAGCAGGTGAGGTCGAAGCACGCTTGAAACAAGTAGAAGTCGCTCTTGATACCACATTTCTTGATAAAGAAAATGCAGAAACTGAGGCTGCACTGGCAAAAGAGAGGGCAGAATCATCTAGATCAGAAATTAAAAGGCTAGAATTGATGGTTAGTAGAATTTTTTTTACACTCTGATGTGAGGACAAACTCTCACTATTTGGTTCGTCATTGGGTTCTATTATTATCCTAATGACCTTGCCAAAGTACTTGATGACATTGATGCTTTTTTACACTTTTTATTACTTCTGTCTGACTCAAGTTTGCTAAGTGAATAATTGATGAAAATGTTCTGCGAAGTACCATGAGTTTATATAGATGAACATGGGGCTACTGCTTCCTTTGAAAGTTTTTGCTGGAGGTCATTATTTGTATTCTTCTGTTCCCTCCTGATTGTATAGAAGCAAATAAGGCAATGCAGAATATTTTAAACTTCTCCAACTTTTCGTTTGTTCTTCCATTAATTTTTATGTTTGAATTGCTTTTTTATTGTAGATTGCATCACTTACAGAGGAAAGAGATAGCTTGAAGCATGCTGTTGATGAAATGAAAGGGTGCAAGAGTCTTGATGGCGGAAGGGAATTAGTCAATGGAACTATTGTTCAAGTAATGAGGTGCCATTGTTTTAAAATTTAGTATTTTCACGGAATTTTTCCAGTTCATCCATGCTCATAATTTTTTTTTATGTTGACAGCAACTAGAATCATCTCTTGCCAAGAAGGAAAGCTTTATCAGGGAACTAGAAAGCAACTTATCTGAACAAAGGGAAACTAATAGACGTCAACTCGATGAAATAAAATTGCTAAGTGAGAGTTTAAACAATGAAGCAAAAAGAATAAAGATGTTAGAGAGAGAAAGTGATCGCCTCCGTTCTGAGATAGCTATATTGGAATCCAAGGTTGGTACTATAAGAGAGATATATGCCAGAGTATTTTCTGGTTTTTGCTAGCTTTGCCATTGCTAATATTCTTTTGCTTTACACAACCATGATACTTTTTATATCTGAAAGTTGGTATAAATGCTATTATAATTCATATTTTCATGGTATGCACAGGAAATAGATAACGAACCACACTGAACAAAAAGAAGTCCCAAATTAGTCTGTGATGAGGGGTATTCAGTATTAGATAAAAGAACTCGGGCTCAAGTTCATCAACCACAGAATTTAGTAAAAAGCTAGAATTTTTTCGAGTATGGTAACGCCCATTTGTGCCTTGACGTCTTATAGCTGTGAGTTAGGAATGCGTATGGTCTTCCCATTTTTTTAATGCTTAAATCCCATTAGAATCTGGTTATCTGAATTAGAGCGTTCTATGATGGATTTATTTTTAATGATGGTTATGGAATTCAAGGGAACTCGTCTTCAAGTTTTGCAATGTGTAGTACAATGAACAATGATCTTTGACAACTATAAAGTGAGTGTCATAAGTAAAATGGTTAGATCCTAGAAGCATGGTTTTTTTTTTTTGCCGAAGTCATCTTTTTGGATGCAATATACTTTTTCCTGCCTTTTCTTTTATTCTTATTATTCTTCCCTTTGTGCAGCTGGGACATGGTGACTTTTCTTCTGCAAATACGAAAGTTCTACGGATGGTTAATACCCTAGCAGTTGAGAATGAGGCAAAACAAACAATAGAGGCTCTGCAAAATGAGTTGCAGAATATGAAGGAGAAATTGCAGGCTGTTGAAGACCTTAAAAAGCAGTCATGTAAGTTAATCAACTGTTAGATCGTCAGCCTCTTTGAAACTTTGGTTCTTCCTTCAAACATTTCTCGTCTTTGTCACTAGTACAATGCTCTATCCTTGTCACGCTTAATATCTCATGGTAAAGAACTGCTAATCAAGCATTTTGGAGGTGCATGGATTACTTGTGCACAGTTCTAAAACATCATTTAAAGGAACTCCCTGAACTTTGGGCTTGGGGAACCTTGGGGTGGGGTGGGGTCTGCAGTGTTGCACCTATATTTCGACAGCAGTTGGGACAATTTTAAGGGTTGCTTCACAAAGCTTTTGATAACAATTTTAGAAGATTTGGATAAAACTTGATAAAATGTGTGGTTGAAAAATTGATGAAGGTTGTGGGTCCAATGGATTGTGTGGTTAAAGTAATTGTTGACTTTGACGTCAACTTTTTAAGCTATACCAAACAAGCATTTAATCTTCAAATTATTGGCATGGGGTTTTGTGAATGGCTGTTCAAGTTGTCATGAATTTTGTTCTTTCCCTTCTTTCCTGGAGGATATGTACAAAAACTTCAAAAAGGTATACTGAACCTGGAGGTCTTACTCCCAGAATTTTTTACGTCAACAAGGTAAAATTGTGACATAAAAAAGATACTTCTACAGAAGTATGGCTGACGAGCAAGCATAATCATCTTCCAAATTTGCGTACTTATAAGTGTGGCAGGATTTAAGTTGGGACAGTGGTCCAATTTAATCCTTTTTTGGCGCTACAAAACTGGATGGACTAAACTTTGGTTCTCTGGATGGCAAATGTCTTCCCTTAGATTTAAAGGTAATTGCTCTAAAGGAAAATTGTCCCATGCTGGTATAAAATAGGTGTTGAGTCAATAAGCTTTCTGCTTACAATTTTTTACATCTATCATGGTGTGGCGTCTGGTCGTTATTATGAGGTTGATGCTGAAATGGTACATAAGATCTCGTACATAAGTTTTAACGATGTTCCTTTTAAATTTTCGGTTGTTCGTTGGTTCTATTTTGGCATAGGTAGTTATTCTTGCCAACCTTTCATTTGAGGTCTCTATAGTCTTGTGAAAATTTAGGCAACATTTCAATAGGGAAGTAGATGGAAGCTATTATAAGTACACCGTCCAACACTGGTTCTGAATTTGTTGGCATAGAAGATTAGCACTTAGCAGCCAAGAGAGAAAATTGGACTGTCTTTACCTTTCTAAATGGAGCTAAGATACTGATGCAAATAAAATATATTCTTTGTCTGGCTTTAAATTTGCTCTTCTGCATTTTCACAGTGCCATCATATTCATTAGAAATATACTCTTTACTTTACTTGCTGGCTCCTTTTTTTCGTTATTTTTGACATGCTCTAATTGGTTATTTCTCTTCAGCTGATTCTGACACACTGGTTGACTCCTTCATTGCTGGAAAGATTAAGCAGTTGAAAGAGCAAATTGCAACACTTGAAAAACGGGAGGAGAGGTGAATGTCAAATAAAATTCTCTGTATTTGCCATAGCATTTACTTTTTAGCTCTTCTGCATAAAAGTAAAAAGTCTTGAGTGTTTGATGAAACAGATATAAAACAGTTTTTGCCGATAGAATCTCAGTTTTTAGAAGGGCATGCTGTGAACTTTTTGGTTACAAGGTATGTCATGCTAAAACTTCTTTTTGGTTCTGAAACTATAATTTCTAGTGTTTGTATTTTGGCTGCTGACAGGCAATAGCCAAGTTTACGTGAAAACAGCATGACAAAGGTACATCTTCCTAGTCAAATCAGAGAAAACTGCCCCATTACATAATCAAAGAATCAGTACCATGTAAAAACAGCATTAGTTGGGATACAATATTTTCGTTCTGTAGTCAGCTTCTCGTCATATTTGTTTTTGACTTTATTATTATTATTTTTTTGTAACAGTTTCCTCTCATTTGCATTTTCCCATTTTCTAGTACAATTTACATATATAGGGTAAATGCATTTGACTTTCTTGTTGAGGATTGGTCCTGTTCTTTTGTTGTGATAATCACCCTGATTGCATAAAATTGTTGGACGTATTTGAAATTTCAATAGTTCAATTCCCCCTTTCCCTCCAAACTCAATCGGAAAAAAGAGAGATCAAGATTTTTGGCTAAGTTTAGAACTCTTAACAAAAAGAAGATGCTGGCTCAGGATTACATTTTATATTTGATTAAATAAATAAGATACTGAAATAGATATTATTGCAAGTTAATAATACAAAACTTAGGAATGAAGAAGATATGAAGTAGTTTATGCTCTAAAATTTCATGTACTTGTGTAAGATTTAGATCACACTTGAAACCCTGTTCACTTACTAGCATTCTCATCGTTTTTGCTCTATCGAATCATATACGGTACAAGAAATGGCCAAGCGTGAATTTCCAGTATCCTTGAATGAACTTTATCTTTTTTAGGGAAACTACACCTTTTGTTTTTACTGTTGAAAGATGAGTAGACCCATCGAGTGTTTTTGTGAAAATTCGAAAACCTACTACTGGTGTATTATTACCAGTTGGGGTTTGGTGCAACTGAGTCATGGTAAACACGACAGAAATTTTTATCGTCTATTTTACTTCATTGCTTATCTTGTCTCTATACTAATATAAATAGCCAATACCCTTTTTGCATGTCTTCTGGACTGAAATTTTTGCTCATATTTCCAAAGTTTGTTGAAGTTATCTTACTTTGCCAGATTGTTATGGATGACCACCAACGCTCTGATGGAATTCCAGTTACTCGCTTTACCCTTCATTCGATCTATGCACAAAGTGACAATGAAAAGCTTGAATTTGAATATGAATCAGGGAACATGAACTTTTTGGTAAGCTCGATTAGCTTGATCTTTTATCTCCTCTTTGTTGAAGAAGGTTCTTTTTAGTCCTTCACAAAAAATTCTTCCATCAATAGTGTATAATCCCTTTTACTTTGCACATTTTCTATGGATCTTGTTTCTAGGTTACTTACTGTCTTCTTCGTTGGTAGATTCCTAGAGTGAAAATGGAGGCCACTCTTTTTGGGTTTTGGGCTTTAGGAAAAATGCTCACATTCTGTACAGTAACCTTTAGATTTGGCAAGTACATTCCAATTGTCAAATGTAAGCATTTCTCTTCAGGGGAAGCTCTTGCATAAGTAATATTTAAATGACAATAATGGATGGTAATAATGGCGGCAAAAATGTAAATCTATGAGGTGGGTGACATGTCACACGTCTCTGTTCTTAAAGTAAAAAAGGGAGGTTTAATTCCAAAAACTAGTGGGGATAACTATTGAATATTATTTTTCTTTGGCAAGTCTTGAAAATTTACTGCATTTATTTACGCGCCGTGGGCGGCAATTGACCACCATATGTACTTGTGACCACCATATGTACTTGTAACCACCATATGTTCTTCTACGTTGGAATTTCTCGAACATTGATATCAGTTATTATGCTTTACACGCAAGGCACATACATATCAATTTATATACGGTATGAACTAAGTTGTTTTACTTTTTCTTATTCTTTTTCAATGTATCAGGCAAATGAGTATGCCTCACATCCTGAGTTATCTCGGCAGGTTTGAACTAGGTCCTTTTTGTTGATGTTTTATATTCTTTTTCTGTTGTGCACCAAATTATTCCATTGCAGGACATGATCGAGGGATAATTTTGCAGGTTGAAGTATTTATCCGAAAGATGAATTCAATTCCGGCTTTCACAGCCAACCTGACAGTCGAATCTTTCAATAAGCGTACCCTCTCTTAAAAGTTAAAATGTAGCAAGCTTGTATTATTGCATTCCAATACCCCGAGGGTTAATCTACACGACATTCAATTATACATTTCCTTTAAACGATTTTAGTGCTAGTCCAATATAAATATGATGTGATTTCAGTGATTTTTTTACATATAAATTGGGATATTACGTATGTATGTAGAATTTGAAGAAATGAGAACGACTTAGGGCTCGTTTGATAGGGTTTCTGTTTGCTCGTAGAAGAGTTTCTTGAGAAATTTATATTGGTTCAACTTGTTAGACAAAATATTTTCAGAAAATTATCTGAAGAGGTTCGAAAGTAGCTTCTCGATCTTAAAAGTAACTTTTGACTTTTCAAAAAATATTTGTCAAATGGGCCTTCGTGAGTGACGTAGCATGAGAATTGTTCATGTTTAATCAAGAAGCTCGAATTGGGGGAAGCATTGAATTTGGCGAGAGCGTTGACTTAATTAGGTCCAGATGGTAATTGAGAGGTGAAAGGGGCATAGATAGGGCAGTGGAAACATAAAGCCATTAGAAAAGGTCCTATGTTTACGCAAATCAACTCGAATCATGCATAGTGCGGACGCGTCAAGTGCATCTAATATTGGTTTCTAGTCTGTGTCAATTTTTATATATATATATAATTTCTCTTCCACACACCCTTAGGGTGTATTGTGACATAAATTTGACCTAATATGATGCTTCTTAAATAGGAATTTTGATATATTTTTTACAAATGTTTTCAAATAGAATAACGTTATTTGTAGTTTGCAATTACAGTAGTTATCATACGTGACATTTTATGTGGAGGCTTGTTATTTGAAGCATTAATTTTCTGTAATTTTGTTGACTCAAATAATAAGTTAACGTCTCAATAATAATTTGACACAAAATAACTGCTGCAATTACTGTCTATGAATAACTTACTCTTTCAAATAATTATCCTCAATTTGGGTCATGCATGTATTCTTCTACGTCGTGTTTGGCACTCATATCTTGAAATTTAATTTTCTCAAATTTATTTTCAACTTCATATATCATGTGATTCATAATTTTTTTAAACATTTTAATCATACATTCCATCATTTTTTTATTAAAATCTATTAAAAATCTAATTTTTAGTTACATTAAATTCACACGAAATTAAGAATTATGTCTAAGAGTAAATCAAATTGTTGATTTTACTTGGCCATGCTTAGATTATCCTTGTGTACGTTCTTTCATCTCATGGCTTCTTGAACAAATATATAATACCTAAAATACGCTTCGAGCACTTCTAACTATGCTCATTAATTTGCCACATGTAAATGTATTTTGAGTATCCCAAATTAGAGTATTTGTTGATGAATTTTTGAAGAATTAAATAGTCGTTAATATTCAAAAATGAAGTATAGTCTTTAAAATTATTATAAACCTAGATGTTCGAGATGTTTGTGTAATTTTTAAAAGGGGACGTCTTTTAAACTGTCATAAACCTCGTGAAATGTCTCTATGATTTGTCATAAAATTAACTTTTAAGCATAATCAAACATGAGATTTTCTCCTTTTCATATTGGATTAGAAAGTTTAGTGACTAACATTAGTGGCAAAAGACCCAACCCACCAATGACAAAGTTGGTTTCCCCAATTTGTGAATAAAGTATACTAAGCGACACCAAATTTTCAAGAAGAGCTCATGTGGCAAGGCTTGAGCCATAGAAAGGAGGCCGTCCTTGTATGCCATATACGTGTACATGCCACACATGAAAAGGGTAGAATAGTTAACGACAATCACAATTGCATTATTATTATTTTTTTTTATGACTTAGGTGTCCAATCTTCGCCTCACTAATCCTAAGAAGTGACAATCTTCCCCCCGGTTCGCCACCCAGTTTAATTCAGATATGGTCACAGTTTATACACATTTTGACTAGACATTCAACGGTTATTCTCTCTGTGGACCTCTGCCTTCCAAAATAGATGTTGACTTCCAACATAAATGTTGTCTTCCAGCTACTGCGGGGATTCAAACATTCGATAATCCGAAGAGAACTCTCATGCTTTACCACCGCGTCATGCCCGTGGAGGCAATCACAATTGCATTATTGATTTGATAGAATCTAGTTCTTGCTTTGCTCCTCATTCAGAAGTACATCGGGCTAAATACAAAAGCAATTCATTTTAAAATGAATATGGTTTTGTTTGATGAGGATTAAAATCATATATTTTTTTTATTTTTTGTAGATTTTGATAAAAGTTGATGAAATGTGTGGTTGAAAAATTGCGGGTCCTATAAAATGTGTGGTTAAAATTAATTGTTAACTTTGATTTATATTAAAATCTAAATTTTAATTTTTACCAAACAGGGTAAACTAGAAAATTTTCAGTATAATTGCAGTTGAAATCTTCTCCATCCGAAAGAAGAGGTTGTAGGACCCCGACGATCTCCAATATTTCCGCTTCTGAGGCATTTAGTTGACAAAATCATTCCAAAAGATTTTAGTTGACTTGATCCAGTAGTCTCAAGACCTCACAAATAGAGAAATTCAATACCTAATTTTGCAAGACGTAATGCAAATTATTTAGTGGACATTAGAGCTTTCCAATATTCAATGAATGAAAATAATTTGACTTTTTGGCTTATGCATAATGGAGACTGGTGTGACCCCCTAACTTGTTATGTAGGCTGGCGAGGTTGGTGTTTAATTCTTGTATATTATATATCACATCAATGTATTTAATTTAGGATTTCCCCCGTGTACAGAAGCCGGTCACCAGAATATTGTCAGAACAGAGAGATATGTGTGGGACCCACCATGTGATTAAAAAAATTAAAAAATGTGCGGGACCCACGAAATGTGTGTATTCTGGTGAATTTCTGGTGAAACCCTTTCTGTACATCCAGCATAGTTTTTTAATTTTTATCGGTTGATTCGAGGATTTGAATAATATCAATATTTTTTTCTTTGCACCGTAAAATGTAATATCTATTTGAATAATGCTACTTTGCCCGAAAAATGTGACATAATGGTTGACAAAATAGATGTTGGCAAGATGTGATTAGTTGAAAAAAGCTGACTGTGTTTTAAACAGTCCAATAATAGGTAGTGACGTGGCATTATGTTAATGATTATGTCAACCATTATGTTTATGTAGCATGATTGTATCTATTTTGATTCAAGCTTTAACACCATGTGAATCTTTAACAAGAAGAAATCAAGAAAAAAAAATGTGATAAAGTTCTAATAATGAAGATATGTCTTGCAACAAAATAATATATAGGTTTAAATAGTCTTGCAACAAAAGAAGGGCAAGTAAGATGTATCTCTAGTCGGTGGTATTTATAGTCGACTTCCCCACTTCACAGTTCCACAATCTCTCTTTATCTAAAGAATAATGATATCTGACATCATTGGTGCTATAAAATCAGTCTAAGTGATTCTGTGTGATAGACCAAATAAAATATGGAATTAAATGACTCATTTAATTGTATCTTCATTTAATATCATATTAGCGTCACATAGACTGATCTTTTAACACAATTAGTACTAAATAGCATTACTCTTATCTAAAAGGAACTTTGCAAAGTGAACTATCACTTCCCTTTGTACTAAATATTCGAATAGTTCTTCGATTCCCTTCTTGGAATGTATTCCACCATTTGTCTTATAGATTAAGCGATCAACCTTCTCATCCCTAATTCCACAACTTCCGGTCTCCATTTTATTATTTGCTAACAAATATTTAAAAATATCGATGTCATTCTTTATAAAATTTAACATATTTTTTCATCTCTAATGTGTTATTAGTCCAATGTTCGATTACATACGTTTTGTATATGGGATATATATAAAAGGAAAAAATTCTTAAGAGTTTAACTATCACTCATTTCAAAACTAAGATGAGATGTTTAAAATTTCAAAAATCGGATATTCAATAAATTTTATTTATGAAATAATTAATTAAAAATAATTTTTATTAATTAAATATATTAATATTACAATTCCATATAAATTGGTCACAAATTCTCGAATTGATTGATTATAATTTTTTCTCGATTACAATTCAAAAATTTTATAAGTCAAATTATTTCTCGATCACAAATTAAAAATTTTATAAGTCACAATTCATTTCTCAATTACAAATCAAAATTTTTTATAGGTCATAATTTATTTATTGGTCACAAAATCAAAATGTTCATATGTTACAATTTATTTATCAGTCACAAATTATAAATTTTATAAGTCATAACTTATTTAAGGTTCACAAATTATCAAATTAATCGATCACAAGTTATTTCTCAGCGCAACTTAATAAATTATTTTTTAGATCACATTATATATTGGTCACAAATTACTCAATTTATTGGTTACAAACACTTTTGGTCCCACTCGACCACCATCTCTCAATTGCCAACAACGCTAGATCCACCACACACTAGCGCTAAAGTCCACTTGCACTATCGCCAGATCCTCTACACTACCATCAACAAAAAACCCCCCAAAACCAACAAAATCTAATTGCCTCCGCGCAACTTAGTAAATTATTTTTTAGATCACATTATATATTAGTCATAAATTACTCAATTTATTGGTTACAAACACTTTTGGTCCCACTCGACCACCATTTCTGAACTGCCAACAATGCTAGATCCACCATACACTAGCGCTAAAGTCCACTTGCACTATCGTCAGATCCTCTAATCGCCGCCTCCAGTGCCATCATCGCCGTCAATACCTTGCCATAACCGCACTACCGCCATAACCCTAAAACTACCAAAACATGAAAATCACTACCACCCATCCAATAAATTTAAAAAAAAACCACCAACGCAATTTGGCTACATCAACCATGATTTGTGCCGTCATCATTGCGATCTACGCTGCTACGATTTGCAGTCAAGAAATGGCTTCACCGACGGAGCTCATAGCGAAGATGAAAGAAAGACGGTCTTCTATGGCGGCGCTCTTCGGCGGAGTGTATTGAGTCAAGAGAGGAAGATGAGAGAGAAAGGTTAAGATTTAGAGGGAGAATGGAGAGAGATGAATAAAGATAAATTTAGGGTTTGTGAGTGAGGTGGGTGGGTGGATGGGGTATGTTAATTAATTTAATTTTATAATATTATTATTAATATTTAAAATTTTTATTATATCTGATTTTTGAAAGTAAAAATTTGTATCCCTTAATTATGAATTGAGATCTTGAAAACACTTAATACCTATAATTTTCACCATATAAAAATCTCTAAATAATGGTCATACACTTCATCTTTGAAGTCATCTTTTCAATTACAGTAATATTTTATTGGGTTTTACTACATGTACATCAGAGTTACACCCTATGTACATAATGTCCAAATGACATTTTTATCATTGGCCGGTGGTAAACAATTTTTTCCCTCGATCAATAATGAAATATCACTTGGGCATTATGTAAATCCTAATTTACATATAGAATAATTCTATTTTATTTCATTCTTTTTCTACATCGTTGAACTAACCATCTACATATAAAATTGACAATATATTTGTGATTTTCCTTTCCACGCGTAAAGATTTGGTTTTCATTAAACTAATTTGACTAAATTCTTATAAGAGCTTTAAACAACAAAAGAATTTAGCATTATTCATGATGTTCCATCCATATGTCAATTCTTGATGTTTATGTGTTGAGATTTGGCAATTTATGTGAATCACACTTTCAAGATTTGCCATTAATCCCACTAAATACGATGTAGCCCTTAGCATAAGGTTCGGTTGTTTTAGACTATATTTGATACTTGAGAATAATTATGTATGTCACATCTCTCATTTTTATAAGGACATTCATTTAGTTGTATTCTTTTATCTTTTTAAAAAAATAAATCATTATATATCACAAGTTTTATTAAACACAAAATTTAAACATAATACAAGAAAATAAATAGAAAACTTATTATATCCGGTGGCAGGGAGAACAATCACAAGTTTACATGTACCCCAGCCTTATCCTTGTCACCACACGTCGAGAATAATTAAGTGTTTGTTTGGTAAAGATTAAAATTCAATTAAAATTGAAAATATAGACGTTATTGGGTCTCACTCGTCTAATAAAAGTCAACAATAACGACTCATTTTTCAATTTTAATCCGATTTTAATCTCTACCGAACACGCCCTAAATCTTGTAATGGATCGATTAGAATAGTAAAAAAAAATGTCTACATAGTCAACTTCAAACTTATTAAAAGTCAAAAGTATAAATAAAGTTTGTTATCTGCTCCCACTAAAACGTTGACTCCTCACTATTATTCGAGGGTGTAAAAAATTTTAGAAGTGAAGTCAAAAATTATAATTATACTTAATTTCGTGTATAATTTTTTTGGCAATTGCTATTAGAGTAATGTTATTTATCACCGGTGAGGATGAAAACACAGTTTACGTGACTTTAAATAATAGGTTAAATGAAATGTGAAATTAAATAAGTCATTTAATTTCACATTTCATTTAACCTATCATTTAAAGTCACGTAAACTGTGTTTTCATCCCCAGTGGGGATGAATAGCATTACTCTTAGGTCAAATTGCAGCGACGGCTGACGAAAGATATAAAGAGATGCAATTAATCCAAAGATTAAAAAAAAGTTTAATTAAATGAAGTCTAATGATTACTTGTTTTGGTTTTATTTTGCATTGATTTCTTAATCTTAAGGTAATTATAGGGACTTATCTTAAAGTTATTAATAAAATTAGAAATAAATTACATTTGAAAGGAAAATTAGATGCGTCTCATTAATTAGATTCTCACAATATATTTTAAAGTCAATTAGCCCTATCATTTAAAGCCACATAAACTGTGTTTTCATCCTCAATGAGGATGAATAACATTACTCTTGACCTAATAAATGTGTTTGAGTTACATTATTTTGGAAAAATGTATTTTGAAATAGCAGATTGATGAGAATGTATGTTGAAAAAGAAAGAAAAGTTATTGATGTAATGAAAAATATTATTTTATTGAAGAATATGTGGTTGAAAATGAGTAGAAGAATTAGAATGAAAATTTTAATCTGGCTCAAACAGAAACATAATCTTCATATTTCCTTTAAAGAAAAAAGAAATAAACTTTTTTTCATGACTAGGGTATGTAATCTTGAACTAGGTTATGCATGAATTGGTATTCTACAAATAAATAACATATTGCGGCTGAAAATGTATGGAAGTTAATTCGAAAATATTACCTTGGTAAACTTTTACTCTTTTCTGATTTTTTCGGGATTTGTTGTCTTTGCTCGAATCTCACTTAAAAGTATCGACAGATAATCTATAATAGAAACTAAAATTCAGCTCGACTACGAGGACGAGACAACTCAAAATGGATGTTGACGACTCCGTTTTTGACGATCATATACTTTTAACCATATAATAAAGTAATTAGTCCAAATCATATAATGAAAGGTTGCAAGAATTTCAGGATTGATTGATGGAGTGAGTGTTTTGCTGATGAGGCTCTTGCTCAAGCGTCGGACATGAACAACTTTTCATAATTTTGGAAAAGTAAATTCAAAACGTAAAAAGTTATACAAAATGCCACTTTTAAGTAATCAATTGATTAATCCCTCGTTTGATCTTCATTATTTTCAGAATATTTTTTTTCTCTCTCTTCTTTTCAATTACACGTATTTCAATTCAAATTTTTTTTTTTTATTTTTTAATTACACATTCTCTATCAATTTATTATTAAAGAATGTATTATTTGCCAAATAATTGGACTCAAACGAGGGCTTAATTTAGTAAGCGTATCTCTAAGAGACTCCCTATTTTTAAAGAGCATATTTTTCAATTTAAAAAGTATCTGTTAATTTAGAGAGTAAAAATATTTAAATACTCAAACGACATCTATATTTTAGAACTTAGTTTTACTACTTTCAATATTTTAAATTTTTTTCCTATCTTTTATTTTCACCGACTTTCCTCCAAATTATTTTTGTTTTACCCTCCATTTTCTTTTATACACTATTTAAATGGGTCAATGCACGAAACATTGAAAATTGAAAAAAATGCATTTAATTATAGAAAATGGATTTGACTATTCAAATTTGGAGAGTCAAACGCACTCTCTATTTTAAAATGTTAATTTGAAGAGTTCTTTAAAATATAATTTTAAGAATTGACTTTTTAGAATAGAGAATATTTTACTTTTAAAAAATTTCTTGGAGATGCTTTACTACTAGACACCATTGATCGCGGAACTACAAGATAAAAGGAGAATTAACCGTGGACAAATCATCAATAAGTGGAATAAGTTCATGCTTTATTTTGATCATTAATATTAAATAAACATATTTAAGTTTAATAATTATTAAAGATAGGAGTAATTATTGATTTTTTTTTTATTTAAAAAACTTTTGATGTATAATTCAAATTCTTTTTTTTATCGAACATTTGAGAGACGTCAAATTTTATTAAAAAGTTGACGATAAGACTTAAATTCAGGACATTTCTTTGGTCTCGTACCATAATGAAATTATTTTATCTAAAAGTTTAATCTTTAATATAGAAAGAATTTATTTATTATATTTTCATCTTCTATAGTCGTCTTGTTTAATTCATTCAAAATTTAACAACTTTATGTTAATTTTTCATCATCTTTAAAAGTAGATACATTAGTATTAAAGAATATAACTAAAAAGCTTAATTGATAAAAAAGATAAACGAAATATATGCTTGACTTACAAGTAATATGAAAAACGGTGACAAAGAATTATTTAATTAAAGAAATTATGGTATAAAGGTTGTAATATTTATATTTGCCAAGGACTACAATTCTATAAATAAAAAATTAATTAGGTGAAGAATGTTGAAGTCTCCATTCACATAATTTTGTTCCATAAGAAGTCTAAACTCTAAACTAAAACTTGTTTCTAGTGTAGTGGTGTGGAATTTCATTTTTAAAATTAAACCATTGTGGGAAAAATTACAAAGCATTTGAAAGGAGAGTCGAGTCGAGTCGAGTCTAACTTCTCAAGAGGCATTGATAAATAGAATACAAACGAATTTAAAGAGTCATGACAAAGCACTTGTTAGACTCATATTTATTTGAACAAAACTTATCTCTATTTATATGTATGTTTGTCTTCGTAAAAGGATTACAATCTTTCTCGATATATTCATATTTAATATTTAGCATCAAGTCTCTTAGGGATTTAGGGATGGCAAAAAAAACCGCCCCGCCCCGCCCCGACGGTGCCCCGCCCCGAATGGGGCGAAAAAAACCGCCCCGACGGGGTTGGCGGGGCGGGGCGGGGCGATATGGGGTGCCCCGTCGCGGGGCGGGGCACGGGGCGGGGTGGGGATGCCCCGCCCCGAACCCGGCCCGTGAAAGATTTAAAAAAAAAAAATAAATATATATGTGGATTTTTTAAGGAAAAAAAAATAAAAAAATAAAAAAAAATTAAACGGGGCGGTTTAACGGGGCAAGCCCGCGCCCCGCCCCGCCCCGCGCCCCGCCCCGCCCCGTTTAAGGCGGGGCGGGGCACGGGGCGGGGTGGGGTGATGGCGTGGCGGGGCGGGGCGGGGGTGCCCCGCCCCGAACCCGCCCCGTTGCCATCCCTATAGGGATTGTTCTCTTTGTGTTTCAGTTTTGTGTTTTGAGTTTTGAATTTATTTTGAGTTTCGTGTGTTTGAGTGTTCATTTTGAAATTGTTGAAAACGTATTCTTTTTGACATTTTGAAAACACCCAAAACGCGTTTTGAAAATTTTGGTTTGATTATAACTGAAAACAATCAAAACGACTTGAGGTTTTAAAAATCGAAATTGAAAACAGAAAACGGCTTGAAAATGGTAAAGAGAACATAAACCTTGTATTTTTAAAATTGTTCCAAAAATGTTAAGGGTGTTTTTTTTTTTTTTTCATTTATAAATATATATTGAAGTTTTAATAACTAATATTTTGCTTGCCGTCTCATTAAAGAAATTGAAATGTGACAATAGTAATAATTGCACTTGTAGAAAGTGGCAATTAAAGCTTTAATTAGTGCTAAATGTCTACACAGTAACAATCAAGATTAGGAGAGATAATTGGAGGATTAGAAAGTAGTGGGAAAGACCCCCATAGTGTGTATGTATATACCATACATTTATATGTGCCAATAAAAAACTAAACTCGATTCTCAATAAATTAGAGGTCAGCTACGTGAATTCTTTTTTTATCTATCATCGACTTATCGAAATACCTAAAATAAGTAATAAACTCTTAGTAATCGCAACAACAAGCCATTTACTTTTGATCTTGCCTTTTTTTAAAAATAAAAAAATAAAAATTGTCGACTTTGTTTATTAAAACATGTCTTCTTATTATATGAACGGGGTATCTCTTTAGGTTGAAAAATGCGTTTCTACCATCTAAGTCGTCTTTTTCTTTAGTTTCAACTATTTACGTCGGTTTTTCCTTAATTTATCTTAAATGGGTTTTATATGTAGAAGTGTGTCGGTGTGTAAATATATAAAAAAATGAGTGCTAAGTTACCTACTAATGCCCTTTTTGACATTTTGATGCGTAGAAAATAACAAAATTAAGTGGGGGTAATTAAGGTTCATTGGTTGAAAATATTACCATTCAAGTTTAGGATGATTAATATTGCATCGGCCGATGTTGACTCATTAACTAATATAGTGTATCGAGGAATCGAAGGACTAAATAATATGCGTTTAGTGTATTATGCAGTATAAGATATAGCTAAAGAGAAGAGCTACATCGTAAAATTTGTCCGTTGTTACATTAGAGTGGATTAATTTTACATACAGAACGTGTTAACGATATCTTGTTTTAAGATATAATTGTCATTTTAGTGAAATTAAAGTTTTTCAAACATGAAATTTGTCCGTTGTTACATCGGAGTAGATTAATTAAAATTAAAATTTATTTTTCTTAAAAAATAAGAAAAATAAGTTATCCAAACATGAAATTACTTTACTTTTACGAAAAATAACTCATTTTCCATGTAAGTAAACAAATAATTTTGAAGGGAATAAATTTTTTTACTAATTAAAGTTAAAAAAAAAAAGTAAGTTATTAAATTTAATAGTAACACAATATAAACTTTTAATAAACATAACTATTTTATTTAAAGTAAGAAAAAGAGCAAGTTATCTAAGCGTATTTGGAGAGCAAAAAAAAAAAAAAAAAAACACCTAAGAATATCTTGTTTAGACATATATTTTTTGTTTTTAAATACTTTTATATTTTTCCGATACCACACGCAATATAGTAACTTTACATCTTAATCCAACTTAATCATATCCACCCTAATATAGTGTGGTGTAAACAAATGCACCCTTAAATGGATAACTCTTTCACCATTTAAGTCATGTTTGGCACATCAAATTATACGCTCTCCACTATATATGCATGAGCGGACGCAGAAGTTAAAAATTAGGGGGACACAATCGAACTTGTAAAGAAATTGGGAGAAATTTTACAATCGAAAATTTACGTTCAAAAAAATTATACCCTATAAAATTGTGTATCTGAAAATTTACATGGGATATGACTTTTTCAGTTGTAAAATTTCGAAATTATTTTATTTTATATTCCATATAAAATTTCCTAATAAAATGATAAAAATTACAATGAGAAATTTATATTGTAAAAATAATAAATGTTAATGAAATAATTGAATTTTTTTAAAGAAAATGTGTGTTAAACATCTTTCTTTAAAACTCACGTTTAATGCATTTTTAACGATTTTCGATATCTGTTTGAATTATTTGATAAGTCTATGATGTAGTTCTCGAAATAAATTTTGAGATGACATAAACAATTTGTAAATTCGATTAGCATACAATCGTCAACGAATTTTTAAAATTAACATATTATCTAAATTTTCGAAATACTAATTTTGAACGGCTTACTTTAACAAGTCGTAGCATTTGTTATGATTGATCGTTTCGTACGTTATTAACGACATAGAAAACTAGACCGTAAACATTTCGAAATGATATTAGGAATGGAATATTTCACCTTTTTTTTATGCAAAGTTAAGATTTTATTAAAATGTGAAAGAAAATGAGAAAATTAAAATTTATTGTGATTTTGCCCATATTTGATGGAAATTAAAATCAAATTTTTAGTAAATTTTGATAAAAGTTAAATAGTTATGGATTTCATGAAATATGTTATTAAAATTATTGTTAACTTTGATTTAAATTAAAATTTATATTTCAATCGATATCAAACATGATTATATATATATATATAACTCAAAAGTTGGGGGGACTTGCCCCCAGGACCCCCTAGGTCTGCCCGTGCATACACGCAACCTCAATGTTAAAAGACAAAATAATAGTGTATACTAATAACTTATTTATATATACTTTCACTAATTCACAGTTAATAGGTCCAATTATCTCCATACGTCGTACTTGAAATCATGTAAATCGAAGATTGTGAGTGTTTGAGATTGTCACACAGTGGATCTCAATTTTTCAGCCGACTAACCAATATGTTGTTGCCACATATCATATATGCACCCACAACATTTATAGAATAAATATTGACTACACAAAGAGGTAAAAAATAGTCGAATCTTGCCACCAATTATTTTATCCATTTGAGTAAAAGTTAAGGGGGGATAAAGGTGAGTAGTTTTAGGTTAGAAAATAAGAGTTTGCTCCATTACAAGCCTACAACACATTAGTGGGATGCATCACATAGAAAAGTTCTTTTGAGCCCACACAAATTGGAGCAAGGGCAAACAAATTTCAAGTGTTCAATGAGTAAAGATGTGAATTACATATAATATATTCAAATATAAGATCATTTGATGTATTAAAAGTTCACTATTTCTAGCTAGGGAATAGAAATTAGTACACTATAGTTGTTGCATCAAAACTCATGGTCGAATATTAAAAGTGTTTCTATCAACGTTATAGGGGAATCATGTAGGCCTACACACGAGACCACAAGAAAAAGCCTTACATATGTGGATAACATGAAATTAGGCGGTCAACTCTATTCTTAACTATGTAATACAGGCCTATACGTCGAAAGACGCAAGTCTTTTTTTTTTGAAGATTAATAAACTAACTAAATGAAAAGAATAATAATTATTATTGGTCGTTTAACTTGAATATTAAATTATGCCCACAAAATTCCTTGCAAGCCTAAAATATAGAAATATATTTTTACTTTGTTAGTTGATTTTTGAAGGTGGTTGAAAGAGAGGTTTGAAGTCGTGCAACATTGAGAACGATAAGTTAGCTTTTATATATATTTCTGAAATTGAAATCTAACACTTTCTTTAATAAAATTTTTATCAATTTTTTAATCGATCAAACTTTAATTTTAACCACACGTTTATGGAATTCATAATTTTCATCAGACTTTATCAAAAACTTTAACCAACAATGTTGGGACTAAAAATGAAAAATTAAAATTAAAAACCAATCAAAAACTAAAACATAAACTTATAATTCAAATATGTCCACATTGCCGACAATCTTTCTTCACCAACATAGATGTTTTTGTTGGAAATTCGAAATTGGTTGTGGCCAATTTAAGTGATTATTTAAGTGGAATTCGTTTTTTGGTGAATGAGAAATTAAGCCTAATAAACGCGTGAAATTGTTGGAAAATCGTGTAGAATATTGTGGAATATTCTAAAAAAATGTGTAGATGAAAAAATGTGTCTTTTCACATGAAAAATCATGACCTTTAGAGATCATGACTCTTGAGATGATTACTTTCCAATAATTATGAATCTTAATTTCAAGAGATGTGTTTCTTGGTATGGTTGTGTCTTTTGACAAACATTTACAACTATTATATATAGATTCCCATGTATTTGGATTCATATAGTTCAAAGTGATAGTTCTCATATCATTCCATTTCATGTTTACAATTTAGGTTGCATAAAACACTTGCATCAAAATCATGGTTATGGTAGAGAGAGAATTCCGTTCGAGTTCGTTGGTCGAAGCCATTTGAAGTGCTCTTATGGCTTGACGTGATCGTTGTATCTTGAGAGATGATTGCTAGAAACCGTTAGTACCGATACGGGGCAAATTCATTCTGATTTCATTCTAATTTAGAATTCTGATTTTAGAAAGTAATCAATATTCTTTTGATTTCATGCAAGGTTTGAATTGAAAAACAGCATGCGTTCACTCATATCGGGAAGTGACGAATCCATACTATTATATTCGAAGTATCCACTTATGACAGAATTTCAATTCAGTAAGGCGAGCCCACGCCTTAAGTAAAATTCACTAATACGGTATATATTCTGTATATCCGGTACACAATTAGTGAAGATTGTCCAACAACATCCATCGACTCGTGTTCGACTTCAATAATTATTGCTTGTCTTCTCAAATTCCATTTTGGTAAGTCGAATTCTATTTCGATTTCATGAGCATAAAAATGTACGTTTTAATTTGAATATAATATGCACATTATCGGTATAATATCTCCAACAGTTTCTTCATCATAGTTCTTGCATTAGAGGATTCTATCTAGATGTGAATGAGTCGAATTTTTGTCCATCGACTTGTAGATATTCTACTAAATTTATTAAACGGGTATATGATTAATATCCGTTAAGTAGATAGTGAAAAGTGACAAAGTGTGAAGAATTATTTAGTTGTGGAGCTTAAATATTATCGTTACGTAGAGTTTGTAGGCGCCAAAATTTCATTCAAGATAATTTAAGAATTTGACACTTATAATTTCGGTTTTGTCTTAGTTTATATATATATATAAAGAACCATTATTATAATTTACTTCATCACCATCAAAAATAAAGATAGGTTAGAAAAAATTGAGTGTGATTTTTCTCTTATAGACTTTTTCTCATCATAATGAATTACTGCAGCGACGGACAAAAACATAGTCTTACATCAATGCTTACCTCTATAAATTTTGCGTATTTTTATGTATTTTTTTTCTTATTACAATTTTCTTGCTTTTGATGATATAAAATTGTGGTTTTAATTCTTGTTAAATTACAGTCAATTACATTTTTCTCATTTCCATATCTTTTTCTACCTTTTTTATATTAGCCCTTTAACCACTAACATACTTACATAACATATTTAATTTCAACATTTGCTGTGCATAATCTTTAGTCCAGATAGTATTAACTGTTGGAAAATATATTATTTAGCAAATGAATTTTCACTTGTGTATGTGAAATTAATCCCACATTGATTGAAAGTTGGGATTTGAAGAGGAGCCTTAAAAGGGATTAACAATCCCACATTGGTTAGAAATGGAAAAGTGGGAATATATGGGAACTATAAATAGTACCATCCCACATTGGAAAAAGAAAAAAGAAAGTGGCAAGTGGGAAAACTTAAATAGTTATCCCACATAAGATAAAAATAAGTTTTTAGACCAATTTATATATGGTTAACAATTTGTAAGGTGTAACCATTTGTTGCATAGAGACTCCTCCGTGGCCTACGCGCCCGCAGGGGGGGTGCAAATCTTGGACCGACTTGGCCTTCGAGCCTTGAACTTGTGTGCGGGCGCGACCTGCGTACACGAATGTCGGACCGAATGAGTCAAAAATTGGCCACCAAGTGCAAGCCACGTTTTGAAAATTTTCTTTTACGTTTTTCCATTTAAAACATAACTTGAAAACTGTTTTCATTTATTTTTGTAACTCCAAAACGTGAAAATTCAATGGCAGAGTTATGACTGGAGTTATGACTGCATTAAGAGGCAAAGGCTCCTCCTTGCCTATATATCCCGAACAATCTCTTCAGTTCAGACACAACACAACAGCACGAAATCTTTCTGCTCCCTTTTCAAATTCCTGTCGTCTTACAGTCACTTGGTGATTCCGTTCCGGCACACTCGTTCAGTTCGACTGTACAAACTACAGTTCACGCCGCTGTATCCTGGGAAGCAAGCGCTCGCATTACTTCGGTGAGGGGGCGAATATTGCTTTAAGGACACTGTGTTCGACACAGGCCCCGGCTTCAAAGACGCCAATTTTATCTTCTGTCAACTGCAATATTTTCTTTTTCTATCCACTGCAATTTGTCTATTACTTCTTTTAATTCGGTTAACTGTTCAGAGTTTACCTACAATCTTAAAGCAATATTTTCGTACTAATTTTTCTGATTGTGTTTCAGAAAATGGAAAATACACCTACCAATAACGTTGTGGGATCTGCAAACAAAATTGTGCCTCCTGTGGCTCAGGCTGTGGCTTTGCCAGGTTCTGATGTGGCTCAAGTGGTGGCTCCAGTAACACAAACTGTGGCTAATATGCCAAGCTTAGTTGCTGGTCCAAGTGGGACTAAGACTGTGGCTCCCATGCCAAGTCTGGCTACTGGTCCAACTGTGATAGTCCCGGTTAATCACGGGGAAAAGCCGGAGAAGTTCAATGGTTCGAATTCCAAGAGGTGGCAACAAAAAATGTTGTTTTACCTCACGACCTTGAATCTTGCGAGATTCTTGACTGAAAATGCTCCAATGCTTCAAGAGGGTCAAGGAGACATTCAAGCAATCAGTGCAGTGGATGCTTGGAAGCATTCTGATTTCCTGTGCCGGAATTATGTGATGAACAGTTTAGCTGATTCATTGTACAATGTGTACTGCACAATAAAAACGGCCAAGGAATTATGGGAGTCTTTGGACAAAAAGTACAAAACCGAAGATGCCGGAGCCAAGAAGTTTCTTGTTGGCCGCTTTTTGGAATACAAAATGGTGGACTCCAAATTTATAATCAGTCAAGTACAAGAATTACAAGTGATCTTGCATGAAATTCATTCCGAGGGAATAGTTGTGAGTGAATCCTTCCAAGTGGCTTGCATAATTGAGAAACTACCTCCTGCATGGAAGGATTTCAAAAACTACTTAAAACACAAGCGAAAGGAAATGAACGTTGAGGAACTAATTGTTAGACTTCGAATTGAAGAAGACAACAAAAGTTCTGAAAGAGGGTTCAATCCGGTTGTGGCTAAAGCTAATGTTGTGGAGCATGGCCAAAGCTCCAAGACCAATAAGAACAAGTTTGGGCCATCTGGTGGCAAAGGGCCCAAGTTGGGGCCAAAAGGTGGAATCTCCAAGAAGAAGTTTCAAGGGAAATGCTTCAATTGTGACAAGATTGGTCACAAGTCTACGGAGTGCCGTTTGCCAAAGAAGAAAAAAGAAGCAAATATGGTTGAAGATGTATCTGACATCAACCTTGTAGCTGTCATTTCTGAAGTGAACCTGGTGGGTTCAAATCCGAGAGAATGGTGGATAGACACCGGTGCCACCCGACACGTTTGCTCCGATAAGGAGATGTTTAATGGGTTTGAAGCAGCGGATGGGGAGAAGTTGTATATGGGAAATTCAGCGACCTCCGAAATCAAGGGCCATGGAAAGGTGGTTCTAAAGATGACTTAAGGAAAGAGCTGACTCTAAACAACGTGCTTTATGTCTTTGGAGATTCGCAAGAATTTGGTTTCTGGCTCGCTGTTGAACAAGCATGGCTTCCGTATGGTGTTTGAGTCAGACAAAGTTATTTTGTCTAAGTCTGGAATGTTTGTAGGAAAGGGTTATGTAAGTGATGGGCTTTTTAAGCTCAATGTAATGGCTATTAAGCCAAAAATCAATAAAATAAATAACTCTTCCGTTTACTTGCTTGAGTCTTCCAATTTGTGGCATGGTCGACTAGGACATGTTAATTACAATACTTTGCGTAGACTAATTAACTTAAATTGCATACCTACATTCCAAATTGATAATAAACATAAGTGTGAAACTTGTGTTGAAGCAAAATTGACAAGGTCATCATTTCAATCCGTTGAAAGGAAAACTGAACCTCTTGATTTAATTCACACCGATGTATGTGATTTAAAATCTGTACAAACAAGGGGAGGCAACAAATATTTTATTACTTTTATTGACGACAGCACAAAATATTGTTTTGTGTATTTGCTTAAAAGTAAAGACGAAGCTATAGAGAAATTTGTTCTCTATAAAAATGAAATTGAAAATCAACTCAACAAAAAGATCAAAGTGTTGAGAAGTGATAGAGGTGGTGAATATGAATCACCATTTGCTGAATTATGTGCACAACATGGAATTAAACATGAAACAACAGCACCTTATTCACCACAACAAAATGGTGTTGCTGAACGGAAAAATAGAACATTGAAAGAAATGATGAATGCAATGTTATTAAGTTCCGGGTTACCTCAGAACATGTGGGGAGAAGCTGTGTTATCAGCCAATTACCTTTTAAATAAGGTACCCCGAAAGAAAGAAGAAAAGAGCCCTTACGAGCTATTGAAAGGAAGGAAGCCTTCCTACAAATACTTACGAGTGTGGGGGTGTCTTGCCAAAGTAGCTGTACCTACACCAAAGAAGGTGAAAATAGGACCAAAAACTGTTGATTGCATATTTATCGGATATGCACATAACAGTAGTACTTATCGATTTCTTGTGTTTGATTCTAAAATTTCCGATATACACAAACACACGAAAATAGAATCGAGAAATGTTTCATTCTTTGAACATGTATTTCCATGTAAGTCCAAAGATGAAGCAAACTCTTCTAAACGGACATATGAGACTATGATTGAGAATAGTCAAGACAAAGAAGTAGAAGATGAAGTTGAGGTTGAACCAAGACGTAGCATACGAGAAAGGACAGGGAAATCTTATGGTCCCGATTTTCTGACTTACATGCTAGAAACTGAACCTCAAAGCTTCAAAGAAGCTGTAAACTCTTCAGAAGGTCCTCAATGGAAAGAACCCATTAAAAGTGAAATAGATTCCATTCTGCAAAATCATACATGGGAGCTGGTTGATCTTCCCCCGGGAAGCAAACCACTAGGCTACAAATGGATTTTCAAAAGGAAAATAAAAGCAAATGGAACTATTGATAAGTACAAGGCCAGACTTGTAATTAAAGGTTATAGGCAACGAGAAGGCATTGACTACTTTGACACCTATTCTCCGGTAACGAGAATAACTTCCATTCGAATGATATTAGCGATTGCATCTTTGTACAATCTCGAAGTACATCAAATGGATGTCAAAACTGCTTTTCTAAATGGAGATTTAGAAGAAGAAATTTACATGGAACAACCCGAGGGGTTTCTGCACTAGGACAAGAAAACAAGGTATGTAAATTGGTAAAGTCATTATATGGCTTAAAACAAGCACCAAAACAATGGCATGAAAAATTTGACAATGCCATGATGGAAAATGGATTTAAAATCAATGAATGTGACAAATGCGTTTACATTAAAGACACAGGAAATGGTTATGTTATTTTATGTCTTTATGTTGACGACATGCTCATCGTTGGTAGCAACGATAAGATGATTAAATCTACTAAAAATATGTTGAATTCAAGATTCGACATGAAGGATATGGGTTTAGCTGATGTGATTCTTGGAGTTAAAATTTCAAGAACATCGGATGGACTCGTTCTAAGTCAGTCACATTATGTGGACAAAATTTTGGAAAAATTCAATAATGATGAGACTGGCGTGGCTAGAACACCGATAGATACAAGTCAACATCTATCGAAAAATAGAGGCGATGGTATTTCTCAAGTAGAGTACTCTAGAATAATCGGAAGTCTTATGTACCTAATGAGTTGTACAAGACCAGATATCGCTTATACAGTTAGTAAGCTGAGTAGATATACTAGTAATCCAGGGTCTGACCACTGGAAAGGAATAGTAAGAGTACTAAGATACTTGAGATATACTCGTAACTATGGACTACACTATACCAGATATCCTGCTGTTATTGAAGGATATACTAATGCGAATTGGATATCTGATATTAAAGACTCAAAGTCTACTAGTGGATTTGTGTTCACTTTGGGAGGAGCAGCCATATTATGGAAATCCTCTAAACAAACAGTTATTGCGAGGTCTACCATGGAATCTGAGTTTATAGCTCTAGATAAGTGTGGTGAAGAGGCTGAATGGCTACGCAATTTCTTAGAGGATATTCCAAAATGGTCTAAACCTGTGCCAGCAATTTGCATACATTGTGATAGTCAATCTGCGATTGGAAGGGCACAAAGCAACATGTACAATGGTAAGTCTAGACACATACGTCGTAGACATAATACCATAAGACAGTTACTCTCAACTGGAGTTATCTCTATTGACTATGTAAAGTCTAAAGATAACATTGCGGATCCGCTAAACAAAGGGTTAAATAGAGAGTTAGTTGCAAAGTCATCAAAAGGAATGGGACTTAAGCCTCTAAAAGAATAAGTTATTGTAGTGGAAACTCAACCTAGCTGACTGGAGATCCCAAGATCTAGGTTCAATGATAAAACCTAATTGTAAATACTTAACTATATCACTGTGGGGGTTATTTCCGGTCCATTCCTGTAATAATAGTGATGCCCGTGGGAAGAGGATAAGCAATAAGGCTTTTAATGATTCTTATGCGTCGAAAATCCGAGCGGAGTAATGCGGGTTACTCTTAATTAAGAAATCACCTATGTGAGAAAGAAGTGGGGCCGCTTCGAAGGGAATTGTGAGGCTCAATTCTTAATAACTCTCACTGAACCAGGCATATGTTCATGGCCACAAACGAACATAACCATGAGAACTGAATTGTGTTAGGAAGAATCCTGTGTGAGGTACATCATCGTTTACACAAAACGCAGAACAGTTCAAAGATATCACGTCTACTGATCAGCTAGTAAAGTAAATGTATTTTCATAAGGGGAGATTCAAAGGGTAACACCTACCTATCCTATGCAGGTTTCAACTGTGGAACTTTGTCACCAAGTATTCCGTGTCTCTATTAATTTCCATTCATGTGGGGGATTGTTGGAAAATATATTATTTAGCAAATGAATTTTCACTTGTGTATGTGAAATTAATCCCACATTAATTGAAAGTTGAGATTTGAAGAGGAGCCTTAAAAGGGATTAACAATCCCACATTGGTTAGAAATGGAAAAGTGGAAATATATGGGGACTATAAATAGTACCATCCTATATTGGAAAAAGAAAAAAGAAAGTGGCAAGTGGGAAAACTTAAATAGTTATCCCACATAGGATAAAAATAAGTTTTTAGACCAATTTATATATGGTTAACAATTTGTAAGGTGTAACCATTTGTTGCATAGAGACTCCTCCGTGGCCTACGCGCCCGCAGGGGGGGTGCAAATCTTGGACCGACTTGGCCTTCGAGCCTTGAACTTGTGTGCGGGCGCGACCTGCGTACACGAATGTCGGACCGAATGAGTCAAAAATTGGCCACCAAGTGCAAGCCACGTTTTGAAAATTTTCTTTTACGTTTTTCCATTTAAAACATAACTTGAAAACTGTTTTCATTTATTTTTGTAACTCCAAAACGTGAGAATTCAATGACAGAGTTATGACTGGAGTTATGACTGCATTAAGAGGCAAAGGCTCCTCCTTGCCTATATATCCCGAACAATCTCTTCAGTTCAGACACAACACAACAGCACGAAATCTTTCTGCTCCCTTTTCAAATTCCTGTCGTCTTACAGTCACTTGGTGATTCCGTTCCGGCACACTCGTTCAGTTCGACTGTACAAACTACAGTTCACGCCGCTGTATCCTGGGAAGCAAGCGCTCGCATTACTTCGGTGAGGGGGCGAATATTGCTTTAAGGACACTGTGTTCGACACAGGCCCCAGCTTCAAAGACGCCAATTTTATCTTCTGTCAACTGCAATATTTTCTTTTTCTGTCCACTGCAATTTGTCTATTACTTCTTTTAATTCGGTTAACTGTTCAGAGTTTACCTACATTAACAGACCCGTAATAGATTTATAATTTAATTGTTGGAATTAATTGATTTATTTGGATCATTAAATATGTTATTTAATGATATTTATTTGGGTCATTAAATATGTTATTTAATGATGTGGGCCGTTGTAATTAATTTGGGTGAATTGGAAAAGTCTCCAATATAGGCCCATATGTTATAAGCACATTTAAGTGTCTTATATATGGTAAGGAATCTCACATCGAAAATTTACAAGAAAATAGACTTGTTTATATAGTGGGATGTGTGTATAAGTTATAATTTAATAAGTGACCTACAACTTGGCTAACTATTAGCTAGCCAAAGGCTAGCTAACTAGTCACCACGAGAGTGGTCTTTGCACCACTCACGCCACGCCCCGGTCCCGGTCCCGCGCAAGTCGCAAAGTACGCATTGGGCGCTTTAGAGGCGAACTTCGCACGTACGCATCATCGCGAGGAGCTGAGGAGCCTTATAGTTTTCAGAAATGGAGTCATGGTTCGATGACATGGCGATGAGAGGCTCGATAAGTTGGCATCCTAGGTGGCACACACGTACAGGTCACGTCACTTCGTCCTGCACGGCGGTTGGTCCTGTTGGACGTACGCGTGGCAACTGCATGGCTGGTGACTGTTCAGAATTGGTGAATAGGCATGATGAATGGACACTACATTTCGTGGTTTAATCTGATCCGTCAGATTATGAAAGAGCGTGATCCAATGGCTAAAACAGATCAGATCAAGTGGTGCACCAGTTCATGAAATGTTACACACCCTTTCAAGGAGACACTTCAATCTCTATAAATAGAGACCTCAAAACTCGTTTTTTGGATACCAAAATCAATTAATATATTCTTGATTTCTAAATTCTTCTCGCTCCATATTCTGCTAAAATTCCTTCGATATTTTCGTGATTATTTCGTTCGAGTACGGTCATTATTTGGTTCGACCGTCAAGGTTGGTATTGTGCAATATCGACTTTGGGAAAAGTGTTGTATCTTGGGAGACAGACGTCCATAATCCCGTTTGCACGTTGTTGGGAGACGAAATCTGTCTTAAGGAGATTTGTTTTGGCATACCTCGCTTCATCTTCTTCTTTTTTCCGTTTGTCCTGCTCTTTTACTTGTTCTTTCGATTGGGATAGTCGAATTTTCGACAACATTAATTTCAATAATTTTCAATTAATAGAATTCAAAGAAAATTGCAATGAACAATTGTTATCCAAGAGCATGCACAAAGTTTGTTGACTTTTATTTGTGCCAGGCTACCAGCAGTAAGGATATGGACGGAATGAATGATATGCATAATATTTTTAAAGCAAGGTAATTTTTTATTTTCAATCTATTGTCATATGTATTTAAATAGTTATATTATCTATTATATTCATAAAACGTGCAATTTATAATCTTTGAATGAAAGTGTTGACAATGTTATATAAGAACAAAATGGTACATTAAATGTTTCTCATCAATCTCCACATTTTATTTTTATATATATTGTAATTATAATATAATTATATAAGTGATGTTGATTTTAAGTGAAGCTCACGTATATAAATAATAAATAATATAGTATAGTATATATATATGTACATATGAAATAATATTATAATATATTAAAGGTGACATTCAAGATAGATTAATTACAATTTAACTTCATGTAGTCCCCTTTTAAATTATGAGCTCGTTTTTCATATTGGATTACTCATAATTTTATATTAATTAAATTAAGTTTAATCACTTAAAATCGAAGCTCGTCTACATATTAAAACTATAATAATAATAATATTTTATATTGTAATTAATCTACCATTATATTAATGCAACCTTTAATATATTATATAATAAAATTACATCTATATACGTGAGCTCGTGGCTCGTTGGAGCTCGACTCATTTCCTTTTGGGCGAGCTCGGCGAGCCGAGCTTCGGCTCGCCGGCTTTTTTTTAATTACGATACTACAACTAAATCTTAAATTCAAAAAATATATATATGCACATTTTCTATTTTTTTGTTAAATATACATTTTCCAAAACATTTATCGGGGCTCGTCAAAACATTTATAATTTTTAAAATAGTAAATATACATTTTCTAAAACTTTTTTATTTAAAAAAAAAAAAGATAAACCTTCCTCCTTTATCCGGGCTTGGGACCGGCTACTTCAATTTCGAGTGGCGGAGTTAAAATTGTACACGACTAACTTTTTACATGTACAATTTTTTAAAAAAATTATAAATATATGAAAATAAAATTTTGTAATGAATGTAGTGAAATTAAATATCATTTACTTGATTACATGCAATTTCGGCGTATTTATGTTGAATTCGATAATTAGCGTCTTCCCAATCCTTCAAGCACATTAACGCTTCCAAAATATCTTCTTTTAGTCGACTTCGAATATCAGAAAGAACCCTCTTCCCTGCACTAAAAGCAGATTCCGAAGCTACAGTGCTAATCGAAGGTGTCAATAGATCTTTTGCAATTGTAGAAACAATTGGCCATTGACGTTCGTTATTTCGCCAGAATTCAATGACATCTTCTGAACTTTTTTTAACTGATTTGTTACTAAGTATAGTATAACGAAAGTAATCAATTAATTCAGATAGCAACACATTTGGACTACTACTCGAAATTTGAGTACATGCAGTGGAAGACAAACTACTACTACTAGAGGAACCATATGCATATGCAGTTGAATCATATCTAATTGAGTCTATGTTTTCTAATAAATTAATTACTTCAGCGTCGTCATCTTTTATATTAATGGGAGGAGTAGTAGGTACACGAGTAATTTGTGTACCTATTCGTGAAGCATATAATTCATACATTTCAGTTAACGTTTGTTCCAAATTTCTATAAGTAATATGCATATTAAAAGTTAAAGCATTTGAAATTTGGTCAATTATAAATTTAGTACCCGATAAATTATATCGGGGGTTCATGACGCATGCTAAAGGAAATAACATAGGTAATTCTTACCAATATTTTCTAAATTTTAATTCCATGGTATATATAACCACATGAAAATTAGGATCATTTTGAGATCTCTTAAAAGCCATAATAGTTATATAAAGACGTTCAAGAACCATGCAACTAATGGGATAATAAACACTATACAATATATTCGTAGACGTATAAAAACTTTCCAAAAATTTCTTAATTTTAAAAACTGTAGTCCAATTGGATTCATTTAAGATATTATCGTCTTCATCTCTAATATGTCTCTTGTTATAAAATTCAGTGATAAACGGTTCAAAACCTTCACATGATCTTAATAATAAGTAAGTTGAATTCCATCTATGATCTACGTCAGTAATAAAAGTTTTTGTATTAGAGTTCCCAGCTTGTTTACAAAATTCTTCAAATGCTTGTTTTCTACTATGTGTAATCGTGATATACATAAGTGCATTCCTAATTCGACTAATTTCGTCATTCACATGTTTAACCGTCTTGTACAATTAAATTAAAAATATGACACACACATCGAATATGAAATAAATAACCACCAAAATCGGGTTGAAGTACTCTATGCAATTTACGGAAACATTGTCAAAAGTAAAAGAACGAATTTTACTCTCGCATTTATATTCTCTAATTATTAACATAATAGCATTAAATATAGTTTGAACGTTATGAGAATACTCAACAATTTTGAAAGCAATAATTTTTTTATGCATAACCCAAAGTGGGTCATATAGTGTGCAGTTGCAGCTATATAACCTCTCTTATTAATCCATTCCCATAAATCCGAAGTTAAAGATATCACACCCCCGTATTTTTCTAAATCCGCAATCATTAATTTCTTTACATTAAGAAAATATTCGATTGTATTAGAACGAAGAGTATTTCGACTTACCCCAACGTACCTTGGTTGAAGATATTGTTTGACGTAGTTTACGAAATGTTGGTTGTCCACTATTGCTAGTGGCAGCTCCGCCGCGGCAACGAACTTCACCATTCCCGTTCGAACTTCCTCCTCCGAATACAACCACCTAGAAAGTGGCGTAGTAGTAGCACCAGCGCTACTAATACCAAACTGTAGTTACGTTTGACCACGTTTAAGAAGCTCATGTTTGGCCGCACATGTTTTGTACTGACGGTTGAGGTGAGTGGTTCCAATGCCTTTTTACCATGCCAGTCGTTGTTGACGGTATTTACATGCTGCTTTGGTTTCTGGAAGTCAATCGATCACACTACCATTGTTAACCAATTTGAAATGGTCCAAACATTTTGCCTACTTCTTCCCCTTTCTCTTCCCTCTTGCATCGGGAATATTTAATGCAGGTTCTTCATCTTTTTCCAAATCAATAGGAGCACTAGTATCAATATCAACGTCATCCAAATCAATTGGATCGGGATGACTATCTTCACGAACGTCGAAATCTTCAATGTCTTCTGGAATTGGTAATTCATTGAGACCGGCAAATTCATTCCCAAATTGATTTTGGGCAGGTGATTCGCCTTCTATACCGAACAGGTTTTCAATAAATACTCGTGGATCCATTTGTGAATTGTAGAAATTGAATGTTGAAATAGAATGTAGAAATGTAGAATTGAGAAGTGAATGAAGATTATATACTAGTGTATAAAATGGATTATAAAATTAAGATAATAATGTAAAAAATGTAGAAGAGAATTATAGAATAAATGAATGATATTGTTGATAATGATTTTTAAATTGTAGAGAGTAGAGTAGAGATGGCAATTTTCCCCGCCCCGCCCCGTCCCCGCGGGGCCCCGCCCCGAATGGGGCAAAAAAACCCGCCCCGAACGGGTTGGCGGGGTGGGGCGGGGCGAGGTTCGCCGCCCCGTCGCGGGTCGCGGGGTGGGGCGGGGCGGAGATGCCCCGCCCCGAACCCGCCCCGTGAAGAATTAAAAAAAAAAAATTTGTTTTGGACATTTTTTTCGTTTCAAGTGCTTGCTTTGAATATTGATATAGTTTGTTTGAACATTATTTGCTTTGAATTTTAAAATTTTGAATTTGTATTTTAAAAAAAAAAAAAAAACAAATGGGGCAAGAAATGGGGCAAGTCCTCGCCCCGTACCCGCCCCGCCTCGCCCCGAGCCCCGCCCCGCCCCGTCTAAGGTGGGGTGGGGCGCGGGGCGAGGAGGGGGAGTGTCGTGGTGGGGCGGGGTGGGGTGAGGGTGCCCCGCCCCGAACCCGCCCCATTGCCATCACTAGAGTAGAGAGTATAGAATGAAAGTTTGGTGGGAAAAAAATGTTGTGATGGGTTTGGTATTTATAGGAAAAGAAAATTAGAAAAGTAGGAAAAAAAATTTAAAAATGGTGACCGAACGGTCACTGAAAAATCAATGACCGTTTGGTCACCAAAGTGACCGGAACGTTCACTAAATCAGTGACCGTTCTGGTCACTTGTCATAATTTTTTTTATTTTTTATTATTATTATTTTTTATATACTAATAGACGAATCCACGAGCGGCTCGTGGGCGTGAACAGTACGAGCCGACGAGCCACTTGGCTCAGTTGACACCACTAAATCCAATATAAAACAATGATCATTACACTTAAATGGATATAAATGAAGTTAATTATATTAAATGGTACTATATTAAATATATAAGGATAGAATTGACATATAGCTTAATATAATATATAAGAGTAAAATTGGTATTCGAAAGTTTCTCCTCGATCTACACTTTTAATATATCGTAGATAGATAGATAGATAGATAGATAGATAGATGTGCACCTTTTGTGACTTGTGTATTCGGAGTAATTAATTTATTTTATCTATATATTTCTAGTTCACCAAATCTTTATTCTTTTTAGCTTCATAAATTAATTAGTTTTGTTTTGACTGCAGAAGGTTAGAGGAGAGGACAAAAGAACTAAGATAATTAACGACAACTTAATCATTTTGGATCTTTAATTATTACTCCGAATCAGCTTCTAATCAAAGTTATTTCTGATTTTATGAAATTATATCCATTGCAACATGGAACATTGAATTTACTATTGGTACACAATTTGGGATGGAAATGGTCGACTTAACTTGGAGGAAAAAAGGGGGGGGGGGGGGTCACTCAAGTTCAACTTTCTTGCATAATTTTCTCTACTAATCAATTAAAGAATCCATTTAAAAGTAAAAAAGTTACATTATCAAATAAGCCATAAGTCTTGAAAAGAAACATTAGGTAAATAGTCACTACACCAAAAAAGAGTTTTTGCAGCGGCCAAAAAACACTGCAAAAGACCTTTTGCAACTTTTTTCCAAATGTTGCGGATGTCGGTGTTACCGTTTTTCCAAGTGTTGGGATAAGAGGAGTATTAATTGTAAGGCATCTAGCTCTCGATTTCAGGGAGCTGCTACAATGGACTTAATAACTTTAATTGGTTTTGATTGAATATTATTGGAGGTCACATGCACGCTTTTAGTCTTATTTTATTTAGTGGCATAAAATAATGGTTCGTTTGACAGGATTTTTAAAAAGTCAAATCTGCTTTTAAGGTTGAGAAAATATTTTGGATTAAACCATGTATAGAAAAAAAATTTGACAGAAGTTTTACACCCACTCACATGTGTGGGGCCCACCGAAATAAAAAATGAAAAAAAAAACCCACATCCTGCATTGTGCGTATCTGGTTTTCCTCTGTGAAACCATGCTTCTGTACACGAAGCATGGTTCAAATATTTTTTATAAATGTTTGGATGTTTTTCTAGAAGTGCGTTATCTAACTAAAAGAACTTCTTCTACAAGAAGTTGATCTAAGGTTGCTTATTCAAGAATATTTTCTACAAGAAATAGAAGTAAAAACAGAAGCCTTGTGAAACGACCCTTAATAACGGTTATTTTAAAATGTATGTAGAACAAGAGAAGAGATTGCATGAACGCATTTGTTACAAATTATTAGACAATTTAGAAGACATTAATTATAAACAAAATTTTAACTTCCTCGAATATAAAAAGTAATATGTTTATATTGGCAAATGTCAAAAGTCGGAAATTAAATAAGTTAATATGATATAAAATATACACAGTCAATAAATACTTTGTTGTTAAAGATGGTATTTGGATTAGGCAGGTTGGCACTACAATGCGAAGGTGGCATAAAAGGTAGTGATCAATAAATTTTCTCCGACTTTGGACCACCGTCAATGGCACAGATTTTGACAACACATGAAGTGTCCAACTTAATGTACACCAAGTGTGTACAACTTGTTTAATCCTTAGATTTAAACGGCTGTGATTTGATTTATACACTGATAATATAATTATAAACATATATCGTATGTGCAAAACAAACTCAATTAATGAAAAATTTATTTATTATATTTTGGAAAGTGGTTCGTCTAAAAGTTTTTGCACACGTTAACGAGCATTTGTGAATGGATTTCATACATTCAACAGTGGATGAAATTGTCAACTGTCGTTATCGCAAATAGGATTGCCTAGCTGATTTTGCTGTTTTTTTCTTTTTCCGTATCTCGTGATATAACTATTATAATTATGGAAGAATACTTTTTCATAATATAATTAATTAGGAAGGGTGTAAGAATTGGTTAACACTTTGAAAGAGTAGTTAGTGTGATTTCTCTGTGCTATGTGGTGTGTAATGCGACAGAAACGTGAATAATTTGATGTTGAATTTCTGGGTGTGGTGCCCATTGGTCACAATATCCAAAAGAGACTGTTGAGGTGAGGTGTATGAGAATATATATAAATAGAGGGGCTGTTTCTCTCAAATTCAGTAAGAAAATTAACACGTCTTTTTACAGAAACATAAGAGTTGTAAGGGATCTGAAAAATACTTTGCTTAGAAGATATCACCGTGTGTGTGTGTGAAAGGTTTAGGATATGGAGAATACAAGAAGACAAGAGGACAAGGGAGAAAATATTTTTGAAGAGACTTCTGTTGATTGGAGAGGAAGACCATCAAACCCAATTAAGCATGGTGGAATGAGAGCTGCTTCCTTTGTTCTAGGTCTCTCTCTCTCTCTCTCTCTCTCTCTGAGTGTGTGTACAGAATGGATCAGTAATCTGGATTTTCTTCTTGTTTGTTGTTACTTTTTTTGTCTGCTGTGTGTATATGCATATTAACTTTTGTCTTCGTGCAGGGCTTCAAGGATTTGAGATAATGGCAATAGCAGCAGTTGGGAACAACCTGATAACTTATGTGATAAATGAGATGCACTTTTCCCTGTCAAAATCTGCAAACATTGTCACTAACTTTATAGGAACTATTTTCATCCTTGCACTCCTTGGAGGCTACCTTTCTGATTCTTATCTTGGTTGTTTCTGGACCCTCCTCATCTTTGGCTTTGTTGAACTTTCGGTATGTTTTTTTCTCACCCTTCCCATTTTATTTTATTTTTGAACTGCCTTCTCTAAAACCTTAAACTGTTCGATAAAGTTTAGATTCATTTTTTCATCGAAGTGCATGCAAAATTGTAGGGTTTCATATTGCTGTCAGTACAAGCCCATCTGCCCCAACTAAAACCTCTCAAATGTAATATGTTACTTGATGGAGACCATTGTGAAGAAGCAAAGGGATTGAAGGCTTTCATATTTTTTGTGGCACTCTATTTGGTGGCATTAGGAAGTGGTTGTGTTAAGCCCAACATGATAGCTCATGGTGCTGACCAATTCAATGATCCCAAGCAATCCAAGAAACTCTCAAGATACTTTAATTCTGCCTATTTTGCCTTCTCCATGGGTGAACTTGTTGCCTTGACTGTCCTAGTTTATGTTCAAACACATTCTGGAATGGATTTAGGTTTCGGCATCTCGGCCACAGCCATGGCTATGGGATTGATAAGCTTGATTTGTGGAACACGTCTTTACAAGAACAATCCTCCTCAAGGAAGCATCTTGACCCCTATTGCACAAGTAATGCCACACTTCTTTTACCATCCAAGATTTTATCAATTTTCTAACTTATATTTTCGTCGATGATGAAGCCTTTACAGACAACAAATTGGCTATTAGCGCTGGAAATTTCTGTTGCTAGCTTTCTTGTTTCCTATTGGAGGGGTTCTCTTGCTTTGTTTCCAAAATCTGAGAAACTTTTGGCTATACCTTTAAATATTGACTCCACACTTAATTTAGTGACAATATTATTATCATATATAAAGTTTGGTTGTGACCTTGAGTAACGTTTTCTTATTATTTTATGCCAATTTGGTGTCATATTTTAATTGAAATTTATGCGTTTTTAATATTGATACGGTGAAGCCAACTATTTGATTCTCTAATTAATTAGGAATGCAATCTTGTTCTTTTGTGTCGATTATATAGAAATAAAATAATCCTCGATTGTTGAATAAGTATGTCGGATACAAATTTTTTAAAATTCATTTTTCTCATATTTATTTTCAACTATACATTCTTTCAATGAAATAATTTTGAATTCTTATTTTTTTTCCTATTTTCCAAAAAAAAATAATAATAATAAATAAACAAATAATCATTTTTCACATAATTTATTTTCAAAAAATCTACCTCAAACAAGTTCTACAAATCTCCCAGTGGCAAAGGGGAGGGCGGTTAGGGCTCAGCGCAGTAGTGTGCAGAGTTCGATTCCCCGCAAGGTGGAATTGACTTTGTTGCAAGCGGGAGTTACCATAGGGTTAATAGCCCAGGCCTATCCATAAGCTCTCCACCCTGGCTTCTGGGAGGCACATCCTGCAATTTACCTCCTCCACAATGGTCCAGGGCAGGGTCGGTGGGGGGCCCTCAAGGTTGGGGTTCAACCTTTTTTTAAAATAAGTTTACGTTGATCCAAGTGCTGTCTTCTGATACATCATGTTCATACGTCGGAGGATTTGGCAATTTCTTAATAATTTATTTTTATTTTTATTTTTAATATCAGGTGTTTGTGGCTGCAACTTTAAAGCGAAAGCAAGCGTATTCATCAGATCATTGGATGCTTCATTGGAACCAATCCAAGGAACAAACTGCTAATAGTGACAGTACCAACAATCTTTACCTGTCTGAAAAATTCAGGTAACAATTTTATTTTATTTTTTTCAAATAATTCATATATAAAATAAACAAGGAGCTGATTATTTATGCGACCGATTTTGAAGTTTCTGTCGTGTTTTGATCGATTATTCAGATTTTTGAACAAGGCTTGCATTAAAGTCGAAGATGAAAAGGAAAATCCATGGAGTCTTTGCACAGTAAACCAAGTTGAACAAGTGAAGATATTGCTTTCAGTTATTCCTATATTTGCATGCACGATTATCTTCAATACAATCCTTGCACAATTACAGACATTTTCTGTCCAACAAGGGAGTGCGATGGATACACACCTAACAAAATCTTTCCATATTCCTCCAGCTTCACTTCAAGCCATTCCTTACATAATGCTAATCTTCATAGTCCCTCTCTACGATACATTCTTCATCCCTTTTGCTAGAAAAATCACAAAGCACGAATCCGGGATCACCCCTCTACAGAGAATAGGATTTGGCCTGTTCTTGGCAACTTTTTCTATGATCTCAGCTGCCCTAATGGAGAACAAAAGAAGGAATGCTGCAGTGAATTCAAACAAAATAATATCCATATTTTGGATAACGCCGCAGTTTTTGATCTTCGGGTTATCAGAAATGTTTACAGCAGTTGGGCTTATTGAATTCTTCTACAGGCAGTCATTAAAAGGGATGCAATCATTTTTGACAGCCATAACTTACTGTTCATACTCATTTGGCTTTTATTTGAGCTCAGTACTTGTGTCTCTTGTGAATAAGGTGACCTCAAATTCTTCCTCTGGTGGTGGATGGCTCAGTGATAACAATCTCAACAAAGATAGATTGGACCTCTTTTATTGGATGCTAGCAGTTCTAAGCTTCATCAACTTCCTCAACTATCTCTTTTGGGCAAAATGGTATTCTCACATTAACCGATCTCCAGCCGCCTCCCTGCAGCTCGACTCTACCACTCAAAAAATTGCAGGAGATGACAATATACCTTAAGATACAACTATATGATTCTAAGGAGAAGTTTGAACTCGCTTCATCCTGAAAATCTTGTATTAAAACTAGAGAAATGTTCAAAGAAAGAATAATGCCAAAAGGGACCCATTAGGATATTGGCATTTGTATTGATGCGTAGAAAAAATTAATGGAATTAATAATTTTACTTCTTTAGCAGGATTTTCAGTCTTTGTGTATAGTCTCTTATCACCCATTGAAATATTTGCCAAGGAGGATCGAAATATAGCATTGAACACTATCATCGAGTTAGTATTCAATAATGCGTTGCATGTTGACATACGAGGAGATACGAGGTCTTAGAAAGAGATGTCTAACTGGGAATACCGCATCATGTATCCATTAACAAAGGTTCATTGCATAATGCTTGAGTACATCAGTGTCAATTCCTTGATCACAGAACATGCATGCAACTAGCTAGATAGTGCTCTCTACCTTTTGGAGAAAGGCCCCTCCTCTCCTTTCCTCTCTTTCTCTAGCTACATGGGGCCATTTGTAACTTGATGCATGTTCTTGGAACATAATTATGAAACCTCTACAATTAAAGTCAACAGGATGATGCCCTCATTAAATTCTTGTGTTTGTTCAATGAATAATGATGTACCAAATTTACATAGGGACATGTCTGGAACATGTAGTGGATATTGGCCTGGTGTTATTTTCAATACAGTTGATATCCTCCCAATTAACACCACTTGTCTGTCTAGTCAAGATGTTGGCTAAAAGATTGGCAGCTGGTCCCACTGTGCATTTCCAAATATATATCACTTCCCATGCATTTCCACTACATTTTTACCTCAAATCACCTTCATTTCATCTTTGTGTGGAAATGGATATAGATAAACTTTAGTTATTCCCGAGTTCAAGTGTTTTCTTTTTCCCTCTCTCTATCGATAAATTGGTGAAATACTTTGACACTTCGTGTTTGTACCTCCTCTGGTCGAGGTCGCTCTACCACTTTGTAGAGTGATTTAATGGATAGATGATAAGCAAGCCATTGCAAGATCGTGCTGAGTTCAAGTAATCAACCATTCCGCGATTAGTGCAACATTCTAAGACCTAACCAAGATTATAATGGCACACGCGACATAGATGATATGGATTGGCCCGTGTCAATGTTATACAACCTCGTTTACAATGTAAGGCTGAAGCACCCATTTTTACTAAATGCAAGTTCATCACATGTACATATTACCACAAAATGCTTATGCAGATGGAAAAAAATGACGATAAATAACAAAGTTGTTCGTTGTGACTCAATTATATCATCAAACATCATCACATACTATCGTTTCGAACTTCCTAAATCGTAGAATTATCCAGCAGTTAATCATGCACTTTGCATTCCTGCCAGGTCGAATCTAAAAGTGGTTCGGATCTAAACAAGTTTGATGAAGAGGAACACTGGAATGGGGGAAAAAAAATCGTCTAATCATCAGCAGTCTCAATGTCTGTTCCTTTGAGATGTAGATGCTTTTCCCTCTTCTGAAACTCGGTCAGTCCTTTTCCACTTCCAGTTACGCCAACCTTACCGGTAGGATCCTCAGGAGATTTGAATATGCTCTCTCGCTTTCGACCCGAAAAGAAACCAACCTAGGACACAAGAACAAAAATCAAATATAATACAATAAAGAGCAGGAATAATGAATAGTGGTGAGAGTATAACCTCGTCCAAATTTCTAATGCCAAAATCTATCTTTTGCATCAATTATACAAGTATCCATGGAAAAAATGATTAAGGAAGAGAAATGAAGAAAGATAGACAGGAAGGTTGGTGTGATCGTTATTAGCTAGTCAGGCCAAATAGTTACCATCTTCCCCAAACAATGGGCTTGCAAATGCATCTAAAGCATTTTCATTTATGATATATATAAACCATAGGATTTAACAAGTTGGTAATTTACATATAGGTGAATACATGGTAGATGCACAAGAATAGCTGGAGAGCGGTACCTTCTTGGCCCGGCCTTTAGTTGTCTGGAATTGCTGCCACGCATTCTGCCTTTTATTCTGTGTCACCTCTTTTTCTTCCATCCGCATCTTGGACTTGAAAGCATGTATCTTTTTACGTTTGGCAGCTTTCTGTGAGAAGCGTGTGTAAAAACAATTACAAGTCCAATAAGTAGAACAAAGCTGCTATTAAATATAAGATGCGACAAGAAAAAAGATGCACAGAATTCAAGATATTAGGTGACGGTGTCAAGAGTATAATTCTAAAAGATGTGTGATATCAGCCACTAAAGCAAGACGACATAGAGCAAAGTTTCATCAACTGTTTCCCCTTCCTCTGTTGAGGAACCACACGAAGCCTACTGGAGGTAGTATTTACTATCATGTTGCTGCTACAATGTGGGTCACACGAGACTCCAGCTCCAAAAATGTAGTTAGAAAATGTAATCTAAAACATACCACATCTTCAGGGTCATCAGGTTCAATACGAAGTTTTGCTGGCAAAGTCTTGGATTGGAAGTCATTGGCAGCAGCTTGGGCAATCTTACGTTTGAGGGCTTCTTTTGTAGCCACAGCTACCTTTTCAGCTTCCAGCAAAGGATCAACAGTGCCTTCTTGAATCGGTCTAACATTATCAGGATCCACCTGGAATCACACACAATTCAAAAATACATTTTAGTGTGGTAAATAAAAACAAAAGGGTCGATAAAAGACAGGCATAATAATAAAGAGAGAATTCATATAAATCCGATCTTGCCATTCAGTCCTATCAAAACTTTTCATTGCAAGTAAATCCTGCTTTCAAGAATTCTTCCAACAAAGTCCTAATCACTTAAAAAATGTAAGTTTTCTGCCTGCTTTCCTGCTTTCATGTTTTATTAATAGTATCTCGTGTAATTTCAGTTGTATGTTTAGCATTCAATCTGCCTCCCTTTTCACACTGAAATTAATTTTAATCTATAACATATTCCAATTTTTTTTTACAACATATACCAATGGCAATGAAAAATAGGATATTAGGCAGTAAGTCAGTAAATCTATAAACTCAAATGTCAATTTCACAATAATAGAGGACTTTTTACCTCTAGCAACTTAATTGGGTAACAAGAATAAAATTGAAATTGAAGCTCAGTAAGTTAGAAGTGACAATCAGTACAAAAGTTACAGAAATATTAATGTTTTATTTTGGATACATAAAGATGGAGGGAAAATGGAACAAAATATTAAATGTTCTTTTAGCCAGATGAATTTCTTCAAAGTATCTTTGGAACCTGATTATCCTGAAGAGTTTTGATTAGGCTACTGATATTGAATTACAAAATAGACATTAAGTAATTTTCACAAAGTTCTGGTAGAATTTGAAAGTGCAAGCACAAAAAGCTCATGCAGAAGAGTGGCAAAAGTACAGGCAGTAGGACTTAAGAAAGAACAATACAAATTCAATGTGAAACTCATTTACGCTCTTCATAACAGACATGTTAATTGATCCAGCACTGCGGGTACGAAAATCAAACGATCCCCTAAAACATTACATCCTTAACATCTTATTTCAGGGAGAAGAGAGCTATCTCATGAGCTGTCTGTAGTTTTGGGAGAAGAGTTTTTGTATATTGATAATAAAAAGTTATACAACTACAAGAATATACATGAAGAAAAAAAGAGAAGAAAAGTAATTGCACTTTAGTCCCTAACAATTGACCAAGACTACAAGTTGGTAACAAGAATTGATATATCGTTCAACTCTCCCCCTCAAGTTGGTGCATAGATATCACGCATGCCTAACTTGGATATCATTGTATAGAATGAACCACTAGCAACTCCATGTGTCATCATATCAGCCAATTGTTCCGCCCTCTTGATGTATGGAACCTCTATATTTTTGGAGTCGAGATTATCTTTGATGTAGTTCCTATCAAGTTCAACATGCTTTGTTCTGTCATGTTGCACGGGATTGTTCTGCAATTTTAATGGCGGCGGTGTTGTCGCGAGAAAAGTAACATGCTTGTCCGGACCAAAGCGAGTTCACTAAGGAGAAGTTTTAGCCATGTAAGCTCGGTAGTTGCATGATGTAATGCTCGATATTACGCAGACCGGATAATGAGACCACATTCTGTTTCTTACTCCTCCAAGTCACAAGATTGCCCCCAACAAACGATACATATCCTGATGTGGATTTTCGGTCCAGTCTCGATCCAGCAAAATCAGAATCCGTGTAACCCACAATATCTAAATGACCCCTCTTTGAGTACATAATGCCCTTGCACGGAAGACTTGACATATGCAATATCCGATTAAACGCACTAATATCTTTCACTGGGATTATGCATGAATTGACTCACAATAGCATATGACAATCGTCGGGTCTCGTGTGGGTTAGATAAATCAACTTCCCCACCAATCTCTGGTATCTCTCTTTGTTTGTGGGAATTTGATCGGGATAAATAGATAGACCATGGTTTACCTCAATGGGTGTGTCAACGGGGGTACAAGCCGACATACCAGTTTCTGCTAGTAGGTCCAGGACATACTTGCGTTGAGATAAGATAAGTTCTTGCTGAGACCGTGATACCTCGTGCCCCGAGAAATACTTCAAAGTACCCAAATCCTTCATTTCAAACTCTTTTGTCAAATGGATTCGAAGTTTATCAATCTCACTGGGATTACTACCAGTAACAATCATGTCATCCACATCTTTGATGAGCATAGTAATATCACAACCATCTCTCTTATAAAATAGAGTATAATCGACGATACGCCCGTTTAAAGCCGTACTCTTTCATTGAACAACTCAATCTTCCAAACCATACTTGGTGATTGTTTTAGCCCATAAAGGGCCTTTTTCAATTCTACACACATTATTCCCCGGAAGAGTGAACCCTGTGAGGAGGATCCGTATACACTTCCTCTGTCGAATCACCCGCGATGAAGGAATGCATTTTTAACATCAAATTGCATCGATGGCCAATCAAGATTGACCGCTAGAGATAGAATGACTCTAACGGTATTCATCTTAGCTCTTTGGAGCAAAGGTTTCTGAGTAGTCAATCCCGTAAGTTTGTGTGTACCCTTTGGCAACCAATCTAGCTTTATACCTATCCAGTTCCATCGACCTATATTTCATAGAGTACACCCACTTGCATCCCACGGTCTTTTCTCCTGGCGGTAATAAGACCATCTCCCAAGTAGAGTTCTTTTGGAGAGCATTCATTTCTTCTACCGTAGCGGATTTCCACTTAGGTCTATCAAGAGCTTCTGAAAGTGATTAGGGATAGATACGAGTAAGATAATTGGAGGGCAAACGCCAAATTAGTCTTAGATAAACGGTGGTACGAAATATAATCAGAGATGGGAAAGATAGCATTGGAAGAAGATTTCGAAAAACCAAACCTATCAGGCTTGTTATGGACTCGAAGAGGATATCTCCTATCCTGAGTATCAACGGTATCTAAAGCTGCAGGATTAAAATCAGAAATAGAGATAGGAGTAGAAGGGGTAAGTAGAGTAGGTACCTCATTTTCAATCTCAGAAGAATCGGATAGCCGTAGTATCAACCTGAGGGTTATCAGGGTCTGAAGAGGGTAATATAGGAGTACAAGCATTGTCAGAGTTTCTCCTTGTATAACACTTTTGGAACAAGCGAGGTGATCTATCATCCTCAACTCAATTTTCTATTTGGGATTCAACAACTTGAGATTCTCCCCCCTTTCCAGAAATCCACACTTCCTTTTCACCTAACCACACTCGTTCCTCTTCCTTACTACTAATCTCCCCCTGAAGAGGAACTAACGACACGTCATCAGAAAAAAAAGATTCTGATTCACAAAATTCCACATCCATAGAAACATAGTATTTTCCCGTAGGGGGATGAAAGCATTTGTAGCCCCTTAAGGAGCTTGAGTAGCCAAGGAAGACACATTTCAGGGCACGAGGATCAAATTTATCTCTGAGATGAGAATGCACATGGACATAACACACACAACCAAAAATTTTTGGACAGATATTTAAAGCGGAAGGAATGGAGTGAAATTGTGACAATATTCTTAAAGGAGTTTGAAAATCAATAATGCGAGCGGGCATGCGATTTATGAGAAAAAACGTAGCTTGTCACCGCCACCAAAACGCTTTGGAACACGCATAGTGAAACATAAAACCCGAGCTACCTCAAGAATGTGACGATTTTTTCGCTCTGCGATGCCATTTTGTTGAGGTGTGTAAGCACAAGTGGTCTGATGGAGAATGCCGTGAGTCGAGAAGAAGTTTTCAAGGGTTTGATTTACAAACTCACGACCATTGTCAGAATGAATAACTTTAACCCATGCATGAAATTGTGTCTCAATCATTTTAAAGAATTTTGGAATAACATGGACGACTTCATCCTTAGATTTTAACAGGTATATCCAACACACTCTGGTACAATCATCAATGAAAGAGACAAAATATTCATGACCTGTAGCAGATGGAGTAGAGAAAGGTCCCCAAACATCAGTATGAACACAAGAAAAAGGAACAAAACTTTTATGAAAACTGACTTTGAAGGGTACACGATGATTTTTGGCAAAAATGCATTGTTCACACCGCATACTAGAGCTAGGGATATTTGTAAATAGCTTCGGAAACAAGTGTTCTAAGTAAGTAAATGAGGGGTGACCTAATCGACAATGCCGGAAGGATCCTATCTCTGGAGAGGATCTACTAACCACTTGAAGACCACGGATATCCTCGGTTTACGCCTTATTCCCTCAAAAAATACAACCCTCCTCTCTCTCTACCGATCGCCAATCGTAAATCTTCGTTCGATTGTCTGAAATACACAATTAGTAGGTGAGAAGATATGACGAACAATCAAGATGCTTTGTAATTTTACTAATAGACAAGAGATTAGTGGAAAAAGTTGGTGCAAGTAAAACGGATGAGAGAGAAAACGTAGGTGAAAACGGAGCTTCCGCCCATAACTTTGACGGGAGTCCCATTAGCTACTTGAACAGTGAGCAGTGCGGGTTGTCAAGGAATCAAATGTGGAGGAATTACGGGTAAAATGATCGGTAGCTCCGGAATCTGACTGACGATCGGATGTGGTAGAAGTAGATTGCAACCCAAAGATCCCTTCCCCCGGAAGATGATCGAGCAACGTGGGAAGTCATCCTTTCAAGAAACAGTTATTTGGGAAAAAATGGAGAGTGCGGGGCCACAAGTGCAAAACAATTCAAATTCAATCTTCAACTTTGACGACTACACGGGTTTAGGGCTCGGTTTAATCAACCCGCATATCACAAGTTCACCATTTGTACGAAATTAACACCTCAAGATCTTCAATTTTACAATCCGGCTCAATTTAAACCCGCAACAATCACCTGTGAACAATCGCCTATAGCATTCGGGACCCGATTCAAATCCATAACCTCACTCATGGTTGCCCAACAACATTACCCAAATAACAATGCCCACAAAGGATAATATGGTGGCTCTGATATCACAAATAGGGAGAAGGAAGAAAGACACAAGGCAAAGCTCTCAATCGCACACCATGACTGATTTTTCAATCTAATTCCAACCATACTTGTGGTTCCCATAATATTAGCCACAAAGGAAGTATCCGGAAGGAAGATGAAGGCGGTAGCTCAAAAAGAACAAGAAAAACGAAAGAATCAGCTCCCCGCCTCCCAAACAGAATGCATAGTCAGCAACGAAGAATCCCGAGAACTTGGAACCGCGGACATCATGCACGGTAAGAGTAAAAACGGAGAGACGAGCGCCGGAATAGTGAGGAGAGCTCCGACGTCGTCAGCCGGAGCTTGATGTTAGCGGACTCGCAGCGTCTGAGGCAAGCGGCGGAAAAAACGGATAAAACGGGAAACAACAGCCACCTAGGGTTCGCCGAAACTGTACCGTCGCCGGGTAGCCGTCGCCGTCGCCGGGGAAGTAGGTCGCGACTCAGGCTCTGATACCATGTAGTTTTGGGAGAAGAGTTTTTGTATATTGATAATAAAAAGTTATACAACTACAAGAATATACATGAAGAAAAAAAGAGAAGAAAAGTAATTGCACTTTAGTCCCTAACAATTGACCAAGACTACAAGTTGGTAACAAGAATTGATATATCGTTCAACTCTGTCCCCTTCTATTCTTATTTTACGTATGTAATCACATTCAGCCATGTTGATCAAGCTTGAGGTTAGACAGCAGAAAACACACAAATTATAACAGAAGACAGGTCAAGTAGGATAATGTAAAAGGTTTCCTATTTGTTAAAATTAAAGCTTAAATTAGTTTTATAAGATAGTAGTTTTGAAATCGTACCTCTTCCTGGTTGCCCCATTCATCATAACGAACGTAATACCCATTTGGAGTAATTGCCTCAATTGTTGCATTATACCTGAACATTTAACTAATCAACCACAAACCAAAGAAAGAAAATGAAGAAAATGAAGAGAAAATAATTTTATTACAGCATAACATATATTTCATGAATTTTACATACCACTCTCCATCTTCACTCCAAACTGCTTGCACTTTGGTGCCGACAGGAAACGCATTAGTATGATCAACTATGGACATTGAATTCTGGAAAACAAGAAATAGCAAAAAGTTGGTTCAGTTAAAAGTACTAGTACCACGATCATAATAAACTGTCAAAGCAACTCAAGAATTAAAAGAATATAATATCATACAGAACATATGTAATGGACCATTGTCCAACAGAAAAAGCACAAAAAGAATGAGTGAATGAAAAACAAAGATTGTGTGTTGAAGCTAACTGGAAATAGATTTAAATTGGTACTTTCATTGATAAGCAAGATTCCATCATGCAAATGCTTCGGCAACATGAACATTTCAAAATAACACATTATCACTTTTCTTAGTGGAATGTGACTAGAAGTAGATTTGGCAATGACGCCAAGTGTCCTTGCTTTGAAAAGGATTCCTGACGTAGGTTGGAAGTATGAACTTTGCATATATATCAAAAACAAATAATTTATTAATTTGAGAAGATTATGCCTCTCGTGGGAATCAAGTCCTAGAATAATCATGATTATAAACTTAACAATAAAAATAATAATAATAATAAAATAAAATAGATACACAAAACAATCTTCAGAAAAAGAAAAATATGGGATATATACCGCATCCAAGGTACTTCCAGAATGATGCATGCTAGGAGATGCTTCACCAGTCATACCAATACCAATTCCAGAATCATCATTTTGTTTTGCAGTTGCCAGAAGCTCTTCTGTCAAAGCAATTACCTGCAGTCACAGAAATTAGCCAAGTCTAAACTAAAACCAACAATTATTTTCCCTGCAATAAACTAAATAATTGATGAATTTTGCACTTAGAATTCAAAGTGACATCTGAAATCACGGGAAAGAGCAGGCTGTCCATCACCAAACATAGCACACCTGCAATGGAACCAAGATAGAAGTGATGGACATCTTTATTAAGTTTCTCACTCCAAAATTCTGTAAAATTCCCCCACTCCTCTATATCAGGGGTTGAGCATTTGTTTTAGTCGAATAAAATATCCTCACCTTCGAAAATCAAAGTACAAAGATATCTCTTCAGTCACAGGTAGTTCCTTGACATTGTTTGTCCGAGCAATAATAATATTTGAGAAAGAGGAAGAGAGATTGCAATTAAAAATAATAATTACCTATAATTGGATTCTTAACCTACTATACTAAATCGTATTGACTGTCACTTCTCAAAGAAAATGATCAGACACAACTCCACGAACTTAACACTTGCCAGGACCGGGGAGTGAAATAGATAACTTTCCCCAAAGAAATTAGTCCCCTCATCATTATGAAGAATTAAAGAATAACAAATAAGTAAAAGTCACCTCCACAAACTCCTTCTCCATGTCTAAATACTCAGAGTTCCCAGGTTCATCGTGCAACAGATTGCGGACCTGATCCATATAAAAGGTAAACGTTGCCAACAAATTTGCAGAAGTCATAAGTTTGCAATAATAGGAAGTTATTATCTTAAAATGCATAAATAAACCACATGGAGAAGGCATCTTTTGGATTGAATGAGATTTTGTGATAAATGGTGGAATTTATATACATGGATGTTTAAGGATAAGAAGCTAACTTAACAACGTAAGGTACTGGACAAAAGAAAGCTATGCAAGTGTACATACAGAAAATGAATGCCAATTGAAATGCAGATCTTCTTATCCTCTTAACAGGTAGGAGGAAACAAGCAATGTGACAAACACCAGGAAACTTTCCCACCGATACCGACTTTGATGAGAAAGGAAAATTACAGCAACTATATAAGAGAACCTACATCAAATAATGATTATAAGGACTTCTGTATGGAGTGTCACCACTCTTACTCCAATGATACTTCAATTTTAAGCAGGCTATCTCATGATATTATGTGGCGCTTTATTTACACTGAATTTTTTATATAATAAAAAATAAACTACTAACGTAAACCATATTAATCAATTTTCTCACCTCTACTTAACAAAGAATCAGCATACGTTGACTATAAACTTCAAAAGTTCAAATTGAACTTCAATTGACACAAAGTTACAATAGCAATAGCAATCATGAGATGAGCTGGTGTGTCCACAATCAAATTAATGAACCGAGCCAGAACTCCATGCTCTCAGAAACAAGCTAAAAGGCCAATTATAAATCTAAACCAGAAGATGCACAAAAGCCTCTTTTAATTCCCATGGATTTTTAACACCCTGAAATAAGGAAGCTATATAAAAGCAGGCTTAACTAACTGGAGAGATTAATAATCATAGAAGAAAGAAATACAAGTCCTTGAAGGAGAAACAAACTTTAGCAAATTGGTTTAGAGTTCTTGCAAACTGAGATCATGAATGATGATTTAGTCATCTAGCTATAGTGTAGTGTCAACAGGATGGATTGATAGTAAAGGTTATACAAAGTCTTGATTAATCCTTTTGTCATTAATCTCAGTACCCATCTCCCTTTGTTGTATAGTAAAATTTTGATGTCATAGGTCATATTACTGCACAAAGTGACAATGATCGAACGTAAATCAGGTCATCTTGCGATATATGATTTCGATGAAGTCATCCAGGAATAACATTTAATGATGCTAACTGAGATAAACCATAAGAAGCTTGAGAGTTTGAAAACCAGGATGGGTAAAAGAGTTTGGTAAATTAAGATCAGAGAGGAGATAAAGATGTTAGAAGAAGAAACAATATTATCTTTACAAATTCAATATTTTTATTTTTTTTATATTTGAGAATGGTATGGCCTTTTTCCATCCAATCACCATCCGGGTGAACCCTTTGGGATACCAATTGGATGGCAATTCCGTTCCGTTTCCTCTATCTTCCCATCAATCCTACAACCAATGACTCATATAGGAGGATCAACTACTAAGAATCGGTGACAAAAAAGTTTACTCGACATCTTCCTTGTCTCCCTCCCCCATCACTTCCTACCAAACCAAAGATTGAGTTTCCTTCCCTCCCCCAAGTCCATTCTTCTCATCCTTTGATTCTCCACTAGATTTCCACACTAGAGAAAGCTTAAGAGTTAAATTCCCCTTCCATATATTTTCTAGGAATATGATTATGTGTAAGCTAAGAAGAAATGCATGATCCCTATAGCAAGGAATTTAGTGTAAACTAAAAAAAAAAGTCATTTTCAGGTGACATAATCATGACACTCAGAATAATAAATTTCAAACATTTTCCCATTCACTGTACAAATTAAATAAATAAGGCGAAAAAGTATTTAACACGTGTTAGAAACCAACTTTGTCTGAAAATTGCCTCAAGAAACATAATTCAAATAAGCTCTCTCTTCATAAACAACTACGAACTCCAAGATAAAAACTTATATGTTCAAGCTTGCAAATAGAAAATCATACAAGTTGAAAAAAAAAAAAAGAAGAAGAAGAAGAAGAATTAACTTGTATATTGAATTTATAAGCTTAGCTCTATTAAATCAATTATTACTCCTACTATAAAGACCTCAAATATTCAGTCTTTGGATTACGAAATCCTACAGAAGAAACCCCAAGTTTACAGAAAATTAATTAGTACTGCAGTTTCCAAAAGCCCCAAGGTAAATAACCAAACTACAGTCTGATTGACTAATTACGAACTTCAATTATCCAAAACTTAAAAATCCAAACTTGTGAAAGCAAAATGATTCAAAAACCCTAATGTCCATCGAGCAAAAAGAACGCCAATAACAATCATACATATACATCTGTATCACTACATAAGTATATAGATGAACAGCACCTGTTGAAGCTGCTCTTTATAAGTGGAGAGGTTGGAAGCGAGCTCTTCGATGCTAACCTCTTCACCTCCGCCTCTTTCCATTATTTTATAATTTTATAAATCAAATTCTTCGAATTTACAGCAACGGAAATTGAAAACTAATAGATTGTTGTTAAGAGACTGGAGTAATACAACTGATTTTCTGTAGAGAGAGAGAGGAACCCTTTTGTAGAGGGGGAAAGCACGTATGACAAAAATTGAGGAAATTGTTTAGGGAGGATCGGACCCGCTCTTGAAGAGAGCGTGAGAAAAAGGACCAACTTTACACATTTATGTAGAATAGCCTTTTTTTTACATATAGCTTTAAAATATAGCAGATATTTCAAAAATGATAGAGATGGTAAAATGACACGAAGGCTCGGGTCGCCCGTGGCTCGAGCCGGCTCGAAGCTCGGAACCATCGAGTCCCATTTTGGGGCAAAGGCTCGAGTCCCAGCCGGCCTGTGTGGCTCGGACCAGTCAATCACGTTAAAAAAAAAATTGAAAAGACAAAAAAAATAGAACATATAGCTGCATACACACTATAGCAACTACCTGCACTTGCAGGCAGTTTAACACAAGAAGAAAAAAAATTCGTGCCGTCTCAGCCCCTCTAAGGCTCGAGTCAAAAGCTCGGGTCGAGCTTCAATTTTTTTGCAGAGCTTTTACTCGGCTTGGCTCCGATAAAATAAAGCTCGAACATTTTTTACTTGAGTCGAGCCCGAATTTCAAAATTCAGCTCAGCTTTTTGACATGGCTAGCTACTGATATTTGTTTCCATCTAAAAATCCATTAATAGACCAAAAATAAAACAATACCTTTGAAGTTGAATCAATTAAAATAAAAAATTGCAGCACAATCGTAAAACCTTAATAAATGTGGACCGAAAGGATCTCCAACAATTTTCATCTAGAAATTTGTTAATTAACCAAAATTTAAACGTTTGACCTTCCAACATATGTCGAGCTATTTTTTGTAAAATGTGGTAGCTCATGCTCGACTCGCGCCAAAGCAAGCTTGAGCCAACTTGTACGGTGGACCGACCTTGAGTTGACCGAAACAAAAAGAAAAAAATTGCTGATTAAGTGCAGAGAGATGAAAGATGAAAATTTTAAAGCGTTGAATTGAAACCCAATACTTAAAAGAATGTAAGTTTTGAACCGACTAATGTCAAGTAAATAAAATTTAAATGATTTAAATTTTGAAGAAATGCGACTCTGCCAAATTCACCAGAGAAATAAAACTCGCAAATACTCATTAATTGCTAAAATAGTCTTCTAATAAACCTAACCCACCCACCCCACCCCCCTCCTCCATATTAATTACCAACAATAGAGTCCATATTCTTACACATAAATATTCATATTCATATTGCTCAAACCACCCCCAAGCTTTTAGTCCTTCGAGCATGTTTGGGAGGGTTTATGCTATAAAAATATGCACCAAATGTTTGACTTATTATGATTTATTTTGAATGCAGGTTGTTTCACAATTCACATCAAGCCCCTGTTTGACCCCCATGTTGTTTGAAAAATAATTTTTAAAATAGTGACTGATAGAAGATTGTGTGGTTAAAAAGTAATGAGAATCTTTGAATTTATGTATAATATTATTTTATTAATAAAATGTTTGGTTGAAATGAAGAAAAAGAAATAGAATGAGAAAAAAAATGGGTGTCAAACGGGAGCTAAATACAAGCCACACACTTTGTGCTTGTATTTAAGCATAAGCACTCTCCTAATCCTATCTCTAATCATGTTTGTTTCACATTATTTTAAGCTCAAAATGAATAATTTGACCATTTTTTAAAAAAAAATCTAGGTCCCACTATCAAACAAGGTGATCAAAAATTGCGATTGATCCATTTTGCAACGGTAAAAATTCTTCTACATATCCATCTTAATACAATTCAGCGCAGCAAACGTCCTCTTAAAGTGTAACAAACAAAAGACGTAAAACTAAAGGATAGCGCTCAATGAGTACCACACAATAATAATAATAATAATAATAATAATAATAATAATAATAATAAAATCAACATTCTTGCACCAAAAAGCAATTTTGACCATGGGAAGAATATTTTTTGATGAAAAGTCATAGCCATAAGATGCAGGAAATGAATTTTGAGGGAACGATCCAGTTTACTTTCTAATCCCTTTTTTACATGCTCAAAAGCTGGCATCTAAAGTGATCACTCCCCTTTCATCTGTATCAAAGAATCTCGTCCCATAAAAATATGGAGAACAAAAAATGTCCTTTCTGAGGTTCGTCGGCAACAACAGGAGATGTGGGCTGAAACGGCTTCATTCGTTCCGAATGGAAGAGTATTTCTCCCACAGTGCTTGGGACTTAGAAATTTCAACCATGAGGTTCTTAAATTTGTGGCTGCAATCTCCTCCACTGCAAATGTAAAAGATGGAGAAAGAAATGAATTATCAAGTGCTGCACCTAGAAAATCTTAATATAATTCACCAAGTGATTCTAGGGGAAAAAAAGAAAAACAATACTGCATTTTAAGTAAACCAAAAATGAGACAAAAGCTGGTGTGCTCTGGAAAGCTCAGAATGAAATACACTTCAAAACAGGTGGTTATTTTCCTATCCCTCCATACAAAAGAACGGGCCATCAGAAGATGGTAGAAAATTGAGGCACGCTAAACGAGAAAAGATAGATGGGAAGTTAAAAAGGGAAAAAGCTTAAGCCAAAGGCACTAAAGATCTCGGTTTTTACCAGCAAACAGTAATTAAAAGAACCATTTGAACCCCGAAAACTGAGAATTACATCAAGATACAGTATACCACTATGGGTCATTATACAGAAAGGAAACTAGAGAAGTCATACAAAACCTAAGCATACCTTATGCGATTCAAGGATGCAATTGTCCTGAGGGCACTCTTGATCATGTCTTCATTACGATCTACTTCTTGCTTGACAGCATCTTGTTTAGTCCTAAAGCCAATAGTTTTCTGGAGAGGTTCCACCAAAGAATCCAAAACTGGATGTGCAATATTAAATAAGAACGGATTCAAATTTTATTTAAAATAACTTGTTTTTGAATACAAGGTTTAAGTACATTGTAAAACTAAATCAAACATTACCGGCTAATACAGCAGCAGGACATTTATCAGCCAACTTCGAAAGGATAAGGTGGCAAGGCATTTTCACGTCATAATGATCTGAGGAGAGAAAAAAATATTAAGTACGCTCGCAATATTACAATGCAAGTTTTGATGGGAATTCAACACAGTTCAATGTTATTTTTTATTATTATCATAAGAAATGTAACAACAGCACCAATCAGGTTCAATAAAGAAGGGCACTCCTAGGGAACAAAACTCACCATTTAAACCAGATAAAAGGTATGGAACAATAAAAGATGAAGGATTCACTTGATCAAGACAACTATCCAACAAAGTATCTACGCATTCAAAAGCAGCCTTCCTTAATTCAAGCCCATCATCTACTGTGTGCTTGAAAGGACCTAGATCCACTGTCCTTATCAATTCTTTCTGCAGAAAGAGGGAAAAAAGGAACATAAAGACAAATGAGAACCCTATTATTCACATTATGAAATCAAATATGCTATTCTAAGATTAAAATCTTAGTTGCTGCCAGGAGTCTAAAGAAATAATGTGCAAGCCTGGAAATTTTTCCAACAGCATGGTAAGCAACAAAAAATTGTCAAAATATAGAATGAAGAGCAAAGTAACTCTTTACAAATTTTTCTTTTTGTATGTTTTTACATTCAATAACTTTGGGTGAACCAAATTTTATCACAAGGTTTATAAAAAGCAGCTTTAGCAGATGAATCACCATCAAAAACAGGCTCTACACATTTCTTAAATAAAAATAATCACACATAAGTTACTCAAAGTTAATCCTCGTTGGAACTTGTTAATGAAGATGATGATCATTGCATATTCCGCAAGCAACAAATTTCCAATTTTATTAGGCATAACTACAGGGAGACACATCACGTGCACTTATTTTACAAACACTACATGATGCTGGATGCAAACCTTAGTACTCACGTGAATATGATAGAATATGTAGAGCACAATAGGTTACATAGATGCCTGTAAATACACCGGAGACGGACCGGTACCAGTTGGACAAAAATATGGAAAATGTATATCTGACAGTTTTCCTTCTTCCTTTTCTCCTTTTAAAAAAAGGTAAGGGTTCCTTTGCTTTGAAATTGAGATCTGTTTTAAGAAGTCTGTTACACAACAAACTACGTCACAGCACAAAGTAAAAGAAAAAAGGCAAGAAATACAAATATTGTGCCATATATGTGTAATTTGAATATTTAATGAATCCAGCATATGCACATCTGCATCCTGACACCACATTCAAATCCACAAAATGAAGTTCAATTACTGATTGACATGGCAGTGAAGGAAACTGATCGACTCAATCTCCGTAGTTAAAAAGCGATCCAGTGTTATTTTCTGAAAGAGAAAATCTTGGTTGTGGGACCACTCTTAAGGAGGATAGCCATTTCAGTCGAATTCAATCCACCCAAAATAAAAAAATTTATGGAGGTTTTTATTTGAGATGTATTCTGTCTTGGACATTAAAAATAATTTTTTTATAGAGATGAACAATGTTGTACAAATTTAGTTAACACCCAATAAATTTAGACTATTCCTAATGCTCAAGAGTTATCATGCAAATGACCCGCTACATTAGCTTCTAATTCCAAAGGCAACACAATATCGCAGAATAATTCCATTGTCTTGCAATTTCTTACTTTTGCACCCAAATAGTAACCTCTCATTCTAAGGGAAAGATCAGCAGTTTTTGCTGATAGAAAATGAGTTATTGCTTACTGCGGTATTAAATGCAAGGACTGGTAAACCACATAATAGTAAGTTAAGAGTACAGTGCGAATTTAACTTTTGCGTCTGTGCAGGAGACAACGAAATGAGAAAAATGTTATTTATAAAAGATTAGTTACCTTAATTACCGTCTGGTCATATAGAAGTGGCAAGAGATCTGGAAGCAGGCCCTTTATTAGGTTTGGCTTATTATGGGCTGCGGTACTCAAGGCCAATACAGCTGCACGCCTTACGTGCTGCTCAGGAACAAATATAACATGACATAAATCAAATTTGGTCCAGGAAAAATACCAGAAAATCCAAAAGAGAGAGATGCAGAGCATAATGGTAAATGGAAAAATGATGGAAGATATAGTGTATCAATATAGCATATATACCTGTAGAAGCATTTTAATAACTGTTAGGAAATTACCCGATCATGATCCTTGATAAGCATCAAGAAAGATGAGATTTCTGGGTACAAAATCTCATCTATCTTCTCCTGCCGCTCAACTATAGAATATTTGATCGCAATTACAACCGTTGCTCGGGTGAATGCAGCTGCGCTGCTTGTTCTCTCCTACAATTATATGCAAGTAAATTGTTAAGTCTTGCAGAGATTTGATAACGCATTGCACATTGCATGGATAAAAGAACATATATTTCTTAGATGGTACCTTCAGTGCTGGAACAAGTTTTCCTGGTTCAATAAGGGCTATTTTTCCTAGACACTCAGCAACCACATTGCGAACTCCCTCTTCCTCACTTTCACAGTGGTTAAAGAGCAAATTGGTGATCTTCTCAACACTGGAATCATCAAATTCAGTTTTATCCACAGATTGTCTCACTATGACCTGTAAGTTGGAGAAATTTCAGCAAGAATGTAAAGTATCAATAAATGCTGGTTAAAAACGAATTTCCTCTAGAAAGAATTATGTTCAGGGGCCACACCTCCTTCAGGGAATGGAGCAATAGATATTGCTTCTTCTGCTGATTATCAATTTTGTCCAATATGAAGGGTAAATATTTTGGTAGATTTCCAACAGCAATATTTCCTAGAGCATAAGAGGCAGCAGATTTTATCTCCTCAAAAGGTGATTGGAAAGATTCGATAACGATATTCTCTATATGGGTGTGTGTACTTAAATCTTTTCTCCTCCCGATCTCGCCCAAACACAGCAAGGCAAGGTGTTGCTTGGCCTATAAGACAGCAGTGTTGAATAAAAAGAGAATAGTAGCAGTAATACAGATGGGAGGATAAAAGTCCAACACAAGGCACAATTAAATTCCCTTGATAAAAAAAGATCATTCAGAAATTTAGAAAGCAATTCTCTCAAATTACAAATAAAGAACAATAGAAAGCCAGAAATCAGCTCATGTTTTATCCTGAAACAATTTAAAACAATAAGATTGCTACTTAATGTAAATAATAGACAGCCAAAATTATTCAAAGAGGAATTCAAAACAATCAAATTAAGTTGGAAGTATATGAAACATATTCTAACACCAAATTAAGTTGGAAGTGCAATATTTTCCAAAAATCCAGATAGTTGCCAGAATCAAGAAGCCAATTATCTGTTCTGATACTAAAATAAGCAGACAGGTTACAAGTATCTGATTATCAGGTCATACTCCTAACCGTCTCTTACAGTATTTCAATCAGCAAATAGAAACTCCTAGGATAATATCCATTTCAGGGTAAACTCAAGATCTTCCAATTTCCCACAATTGGTGCAAACAAGCAAAAAGAGTTCTGCTAGATATCGAAAATCAAGGTAACCATTAACAAGGGCAAACTTTGTTGAAAAGTCTGAATCCCGAGTCCTTGACCTTACTGCATAATTATATCTTCCAATGCCGTGCACTAACTAAGGAGAGGTTCAGAGTCAACAACTATTTTTGATTAAACCAATTAACAGGACATTTAAGCAGATGTTAAAAATTTCATCTAAAACATATCCATCTATGTAATCCAAGCAAATTTAGGCAGGCATTGAAAGGAGCATATTTACGTACCGAATTGGTAGTGCTGTCAGCTTTCAGGATATCTGTGAGCATATTTACAGTAGACATACATTTTTTATCACCTGCAGCAAGGCAGAGAACTGCCACACATTGAGCAATGGAAAATAAAGCCTGTTTTGCAACACCGCCAGACTGGGAAGATGATTTTGCAGTTGAAAGAAGGGAGTCTAGCAGCAAATCAAAGCTAGTATTTGCTGAGTAAACCAAGGCACGGAAGAAGTTCTTTAGTGCCTGAAGTGTCCATAAAGGAGGGTTATTTTTTTTTTTTTTGACTTATTACACCACGATTAAGTCAATGCAACAGAAAAATAATACCAAAAGTGCTTGCCCCTGCAGCAATGAGCTTCTCACTAGAGTCAATGCCTGTGGAAGAACTTTGTTTCTGACGGTCAAACCAACATTTGGACCTGATTTACTGTCGGCCATCAATGTACAGCACAGTTCCAAGGCCAGAGCAGTCATATGCAAGTCTGAGTCGCTGAAAAGCAGAAGAATTTATACTCATTTAATTACTAGTCACTTAAAAATTAATTATCAAGCAAATTGATGAACATGAAATGGCAACTAAAAACACTAATTGAACAGACATCTGTAGTAAACATATACAAGTATAACCTTATCAGAGTTGAAAGTTCCACAACGATCACTTCATATGCGGAAGAACCAATTTTATCACCATAAGCAACAATTAAAGTATTTAGAGTTCCCAGCGTTGCCTGTCTTAATGCTCGATTAGCCTATTTTCCAAAAGGATGAGAGATACTCAGTAGCTTTTCCTCTAATTCAGATAGTTGTCCAGGAGATATTTCTAGAGAATATATTGGAAGTACCTTCCTTAGGAATGCAGTTAACTCAGAAATTACATTCTCTAAAACACATGATAGATCCAGGTGCAACGGAGAACCAGCAATGACAGCAAAAGCCTGGGGAAGAAAAATTAGAAGGGAACAATTAAACATGTAAACCAACCTAATTGATATCCCAAAACAAAACTAACATATCCATCAAATAGAAAGTGTGTCTCCGAAACTATATTGCAATAAAAATGTAGCACTGCCTCATCCCATCTCAAATATGCCTGAGTCACACAGATGGTTCTAAAGCCTTGGATGACTACTACTTGTTAACATGGAGCTTATACATTTTTGCTAGTTTCCTGCTGTGTTTCCATAGCTTTGACAAGTTCCTTAAAGGACCTAATAAGAGAACTTTGTGGTGCCATCAAGTTGGTAGAGTCTAGATTCGTGAAGCGTCGTGAATTGGACATAACATAGGATTTCAGTGAGGACCTCCGATGTGCATGACGTACTTAAAAGTTATGCTAGATGCTACTTGTCAACGTGGATCTTAAACATTTTGAGCCAAATGGTTGGTGCCCAACTATTTTGCCAAAGGATACCTTAATAGACTTGCATATATTGAAGGAAAATGGAAAGGGAAAAGGTCAAATCAATTTCTTTTATCACATAAAACTCAAGGACAGCAATTCTACTCAACAAAGTCGTTTCCTACTACCTAGAGTGAGCTACATGAATATTCTTTTCACGCCATCTTGATTTACTGTCATGTTCTCAACATTCAGATGCAATTGAAATTAACCGAACTTTTAACTTGTATCAATCAAATTCCATCTGCACTAGTCAACATTTAAATTTTACTATCTTTAAAAGTACTAATATAAGAAAATCAGAGCTTATAAGCCATGCACTTTGGGCTTACACCTCGACCTAATGTTTTGACTCATGCCTTCACCTTTTAAAACATTGATTGTAAGGAACTCGTCCATAGCGACATATAGAAGTCGCAATGCTGGAGAGAGAAAAGTTAGAGAGAATTTTTTATATTTTCCCGCTTACCTCTTTCAGAGGATTAGAATTCAAACATACCTTCACGGCTGTAAGTCGAGTTATCTCATTTCCCATTCGATCTACTAACACGGGAAGGCAAGCAGGTAAATCCCCACCAAGTTGATCACCAAATGTTGAAACAACAAGCCCCATGCAAGAAATGGCGCATTCTTTAACCTCCTGCAAAAGGGAAATAGTTAGCCAAACATGATGCCAGAAAATGAATTGCACTGCATGGATAGGGCACTAACCTGATCTTGATCTTGATTTGTCAAGCGGGCCATAATGGCATTAAATATGGGTTGGACATAAGGTTTGAAATCAAAACCACAACCCTGACCAACAAAAACCCATTAACGGTTTAGGAAGGAACCAGTAAATGTCGAAGAATCCATATATAATGAAGAGATTAAAAGGCAACTGACCTCAATATTTGGTCGCACAACACGTACAAGTTCTCCACACACTCTCAACGCCTCTGCTGTAACTTTGTAATAGCGTTCACCAACGGCAGATATAATGGGAGCAGAAATGGCCTAAGAAATGAATAAATAAATCATTGTTAGAGAACAAACACACTCCCAATCCCTCGGATTAACAAGTCCGACGAATATCAATAATCATCACTCGAAGCACACCGTGAGAACTCCATATCAACAAACCCTCTCGCAATCCCTCAGATTAACAAGTCCGACGAATATCAGTAATCATCACTCTAAGCACACCATGAGAACTCTATATCATGATCTTGAATTGTACCAAATGAGTTGTCCCTTGGTTCCCGGGATGATGCGGGATAGAAGAGAAATCAACATTGTAAGTGTGCATTTGGGAAGCCTTTTTGGGAGCTCAAAAGCACTTCTGTATAAAAACCCAATTGTTTGGTTGCGGTCAAAGAAGTGCTTATTGACAAAAAAAAAAGTTAAAATAAGTTGTTTTAGTGATGTTTAAATCTGGATTAATTATGCTTATAATTTATAGTAAAATACCAAATGTATCTAATTTTACTACACATTTCTTTGTATATAATTTAAGCCTGTGTTGGACTCCCTCTAAAAAAATGTATTTCTCATACTCATTTTCAACCACACATTCACATAATAAAATATTTTATACGTAAATTCAAAACTTTCCCCCACTTTTAACAACACAATCTCAAAAAAAAAATCACTATTCATAACATCATTTTTACACGTAATATTCTTTTTGAATAGTTAATATGAAATGTTTTGTTCTTAATTTTTATTTTATTATTTTTCATTTGTTAATGAACGATAACATATTTTAGAAATGAAATTTAAGATGATAAAAGAAATTATGGTATTTCATAATTTTTACAATATTTCATATATTCACGTGTTAAATTTTGAAACTCTAAACAAATAAATTTTAGATAATACAATTTATCTTGAAAAATTGTGCCATGACAATTTAATTGAAATATATAATTTCATAGATTTTATATAATAAAGAAATAATATTTCGTCAAAATATAATGCAATATGTGCAATTACAGTTTGTTTAGAAAAGCTTATAATATGATTTATCCTTGAAAATTTGTGCCATGACAATTTAATTGAAATATTTAATTTCATAGATTTTATATAATAAAGAAATAATATTTCGTCAAAATATTATGCAATATGTGCAATTAGCGTTTGTTTAGAAAAGCTTATCATACGATTTATCCTTGAAAATTTGTGCCATGACAATTTAATTGAAATATTTAATTTCATAGATTTTTTTATAATAAAGAAATAAGATTTCGTCCAATAATTATGCAATATGTACAATTAGCTTTTGTTTTGTAAGGTTTATTTGAAAATCATTTTTCCTCAAACTCATTCGAACCACATATTCTCCCTATCAAATAATTTTGCACATGGACCCATAACTTTTCCTTACTTTTTACCAATTCTCCAAAAAAATCATTTTTCATGTCAAATAATGTCTCCCAAACAAACATTAAATAAATCAAAAGCATATTTATAGTTATGCTATCAAACAATCAATTTAATGTTCGCAACACTTTGTTGGCAACCAAACCATTGTCAACTTTTGATAAAAAGAGCTACCGGTAAAGGCTCTACTCACAACGACGATGCCAAACGAACCCTAAAAGATCTTTAGATATAGTTGATTTTAAGGTTTTGATATATTGATTGTGCTAATAGCGGTGATGGCATGTGAGGAGATTGTGATGGAATAACAGTAGATCTCATAGTTGTCCTTGCAGCGGATTTGGTCTCCTAAGACCGGTGCTTAGCTTATGACATGACACACTACAATATGTGGTATAATCAAATTTTGTAACCAACCATTATCTCCTGCTACATATTGTAGTGTGCCATGTCACTCGAGTGCTTAGTATAAGCTAAGCAGCGGTGCTTAGGAGATCGGTCCTAGTCATTGCAGTGTATAGAAATGATGAGGGCAATGACTGGTAGTGGTGCGTGAGGAGGATAATGGTTGAGATTGGTGGAGTATGGAATACTTGCTACGATGATAGAGCCAACCTTACATCTCAAACTATAGACCTGATATTAATCGTGAGAGTACAACTCCATCCAGATTTGCACCAACCCTCAGGGACACACTTCAAGATAGCCATTTATGAATTTGCTTCGAAATTTCAACAAAAATAATGATTAGCAGATTTGAAGCTCTAGGGCAGGGAAACTGACAGGTGTCCATCATCCACTGGGCATTTCAAAAGAATGACCTAGATGCTGCAAAATCTACTCCTAAGGTGCTGCATAGCTTCTTCTTCCTTCTTCCAAAGCATTTTTTTAGGTATACAATTACGATCAAAACTAATACTATTCAAGGTTTAAAAATGCGAAACTAAGTACTAATGCGGTTTTTCTTTATGAGGCGAGGCGTTAGCCTCACGCAAAAAAAAATCTAAGTAAAAGAATTATAAAATAATACAAGAATACAAAAAAACTAAAGTTGGAACATATAGTAAATAGGATATATAGTCATTAGTATGTTGAGATATAGTCCACCTAAAGAAAGAAGATGTTTAGCAAAAAAAAAAAAAATTACAGAAGTGAGAAATCACTTCATTTGCAATGGAAAAAAAGAAGCAGCTTAAACTAAAAAAGAACTTAATAGTCTGCACTATCATCACTATTACTAGCATCGTTAATGTAATCATCATCAAATCTAATTTCTCCATCATCTTCCTCTTCGCCACTCTCAATTTCTACAAAATCATCTTCCTCATCCACCAATTGCAATGTGACCTCATTTTATGGGCCTTTTTAAATGGGCCCTTTTCTTTTTTAAGAAGGACCCTCTCTGATTTCTTTTTATACAATTGAAAAATCAAATTTTAAAGGCGCGTGTCTCAAATTTAGAGGCGTAAGCCTCATATTTTTAGCCTCAAAAATACCGCCTCGAGGCATACTACATGTGCCTCACGGTGAGGCGGGCCTCACTACCGCTTTTTTAAACCATGATACTATTTTAGATCTTCATATTTTGACACTCCATAAACAGATTCAAGGAAAATCAACCATTCTACAACTAATCTTATCAGATTAAGGCACAATTACTTTTTCTCAAGCAGGTGTCGCAACATAATCAATATGATATGTTCATTATCAAATAACGGACGTATGCAATTACAATAACATGAAAAGGTATTAATTTTACAAGCACTCATATTGCATCATTCTACTAACGACTTGCCAAATTTTCAAATTTTGTAAAAGTGGCAACAGTGACTTTCGCAATTAGCATGATAAAGGTTTTCAGAAAACCCTCGTATTCCACTGATTTCAAGAAAGTCGTCACATTCTTAATAGTTTCTATGGAAAGGAGACCAATTATGTTACACAGTACCTTAATGTACGGAAGGAAAACAGAAGGGGCATGTGAGGCCAACACTAATCTTGTGAAAACAAGAGCTTCAAACTTCAAATTCGAGGTAGAGGATTTGTCCTGTTAACAGAAGAAAGAACTAACAAGATCTTTGGCGACAAATTGAAACTGAACCAAATGAGCACCTGGTCAAAGGGGGCAAAAACTTACACACAATGCTTTCTCAATTCCAGGAGTAATAGATCCAATGTGGTCTGAAAGGCAATCGGGCAGCACAATTACCAGTTCTTTCAAGACTGAGAAGGCACCAACCTGTAGGCATAAACAATGTGTTCAGATGTAGAAACTCTAAGTTGGCCACCAAAAGATCACACGAGGTACAATTTCACCTTCGTTTTGACAGATTTCTCACGCAGTTGTTTATTTACAGATCGAACAATATTTGAGACGTCTTGCTTCAACATGTATCTGGGACTGCATGCCATGCCAAGTCGCAGCATCAGAATCAAAAAGTCAATGCGGATATCAACATTCTAGTGAGGGAAATCTATTTTCTCTCATCTCAACGAAAGGGAATACTATTTGAATCATGTACAATATGAATTTCATCAGCAGAATTAGCAAAAATATGAAGGTAAGAAAATCCCTTTGTCACAGAGAACTTACAAATACAGAAAGTAAGTGTTCATGTGTAGCGACCGAGAACTTTTGAATAATATAAAATTAATTCTCGAAAAACGTGTCGCTCGACTTTAACCCTAATTTTTAAGAAATAGCACGCTCGTCTAGCCGTTATAAATGAATTTAAATTATTTCGAATCGAATCGAATATTGAGTAATTATTTTTATTTCAATTCGGATTTATTTTATTTGGATCCAATTTTAATAATTCAAGTCCAATATTTAGAGCCCAATATTTATTGTCCAATAATTATAATCCAATTACATAGGCCCAATTATATAAGTCCAAACCTGAATTTAATTATTTTAGCCCAATTAGAAACCCTACAGCCCAAATCCAAAGACCCAACAATCAGGCCCAATATACCATCTAGGGATTTGTGCCCTAAAATCCCACTATTTTATTCATCACAATTCCCTCCACTCCCATTTCATTCACGCAACCAAATCCATTTGGTAAGAATCTCACTTCCCTCCCAATCGCCCCTCTCTCTCTCTGTTCGAAGATAAGAGAGAGAGAGGGTTGTGTTTGTTTTTATTTTTTGGTTTTAATTTTAGAATTTTAATTGATTTTGATATTAGAGATTTAAACCCTAAGTCCCAACGTTTTAAAATGTTTATTTAAGTCCTTATGTTTTAAATGTTTTAATTTAGTCCTTTAATTTTATTTCAGTTTTAGTAAAAGTTAAATTAAGTACCTAGTTTATAAAAAAAATCAATTTCAGCCCTTTAGTTTTAATTTCAGTTTTAAAATATTTACAGTTTTGTCCCTAACTTGTAAAATTTATCATTACAGCCCCTAAACTTTTATTTTCAATTTTAACAGATTTACAGTTTAGTCCTTAACTTATAAAAGTTCAATTTCAGCCCTTAAACTTTTATTTTCAGTTTCAATAGCTTCTAATTAAGTCCCTAGAGTTCCTATTTTTCACATTTAGCCACAATACTTTGAAAATAGTATTTTTAGCACTTAGATTTGTCAAATTCAATTTAATAAATTTCCAATTTAGCCCCTAAACTTTATTTTATCTTTTTAAGCTATTTATTTCAGTTTCTATAATTTTCAATTAAGTCCCAAACTTAATTTCAACACTTTAAAACTTTAAAGTTCGAAATACTAATTCAAACTTATTTCCTATTTTTGGCTAGACGATACGTACGAACGATTAGGAGCTTGAAGTTATTTTCCCGCTCCACTTTTCACGCAACTCGAAATATTTGAGGTAGACTCGCCACCATTAATTAGTTTAAATTATAATTGCATGCTTTATGTGAATTACGTGATTTATATGCTTTATGCATAGGATGAGAATGTGTCATATGCGATATATGATATTGTTATGCTTGCCATAACTTATATGCTTAATTGCGTGAGAAAGAAAGAAAGAAAGAAAGAATCTCTTATGAGATAAGAAAGAATGTTATGCATAACTTATGTGCTTCATCCGCACAAGAAAGAAAGACTACCCACAACCCATGTTTTTAAAGAGCCTATGATTTTCAAGAAAATGAGCCCAAGATGATATCACATTGTATATTGCATAAGTGTGTTTTCAATTATTCTGTAAATTAATTATCGGCGATGAGTCTACTGAGTATTTCTTCGAAATACTCATTCTGCTATTTTAACAATATTTGCAGACTTCGGAGGCGATCGTGATTGATCCGGCAGTGGTGGCATAAAAATTTGATTATCGAAATTATTAAATATTTCGAATTTATGTATTGAAACATTGTTAACGTGTTTTTCGTTTCCGCTATTCCAAACGTGATATTTAAATTTTGAACAATTATCCAATGTATTTTAATTGCCGAAGTAGTTTTCAATTGCAAATGTGATTTTAAAAATTAGGTTATTTCCGCAAAATTGATTGACAAAATTAGGGCAAAAGACGATGACGTGGCAATCCGGGTTAACAGAACTCGGGGCGCTACAAACTTAGTATCGAGCGATCTGCGTTTACGACTGGCAAATTTTCAAAAAAAAAAAAAAAGAGAAAATTTTCAAAGAGAATTTTTAAAGAGATTATTTATTTAATTATTACTGGAAGTTGCCACTGCCACCATTCAATCCGTCGACTCCGAAGGTAAAGAAGTTATTGAAGTTTATTGTTACCTTATTTTCGGATACTGTTTTACGATTTACGAGACTTAGAAGAAAGAGAAAGAAAGTGTATCCGAATTAGAAAGAAAGAAAGAAAAGAAAGACGAGTTTGAGCATAATTGGAAATAATTTTTCTAAATTTTTACGTCCTCGTAAATTTTAACTAAGAAGAGATGAATAACCCCACTTAATTGGACTTTGCATAATTGGTTTAGGACATGGCGCCCATTCGTAGAAATGCACCCAGCGACGTAGAACAAGCTGTTAGAGATTACGACCGCTTCAGGCCTAGACTTGATTGGACAATTGCCCAACACATAGAGCAGTTGAATGTCGTACGGGAGCGGGCCATACAGCATGGCTACGTGACCTGTAATCGCCAGTCGATTCACCACCTACTCTCGACTTTCCGAGGCGACTATGCGGAAGTAGCTCGTAGCATATACATGGATGCTCTCACGTCACCTAACGTGGATATGGGATATGATACATTCTGCGTGAGATTTGTGGCATATTGGCCCATGTATTTTGAGCACCGCCTTGGGGTTGTACCTGAAGGGGAGCCAGAACCTGAGCCAATGCTCGAGCCTGAACAGGTGCAAGAAGATGAGTTAGCACCCGAGGGCAATCCCGAGGAAGACCCAGAAGAAGAAGAAGATCCCGAGAAAGACCCAGAAGAAGAAGATCCCGAGGAAGACCCAGAAGAGGAAGAAGATTCCGAAGAAGACCCCGAAGAAGAAGAACCAGAGGAAGACGCTGATCCAGCGTTGGGAGAATTCTCGGACGCCGAATCATGCGTGACCGAATGAGAATAGATGATAGGAGTTAGAGTAGGGTTAACATTTTGACTTAATCAAATGTTGGCATACACGCCGCCCGATGTACCTACATGAAAAGAAGTTGAATTATGAATGAAATGAAATTTGAAACTTAATTTCTGTCTTACGAGATATCTTTATTGTTCGCGTTGTTAGTACTCCTAGTCAACTATTACAAACTGCCTTTAAATTTATGAAGGTTATGGCACCACCGAACCAAGCCGATGTTATCAGAGAACTACTCAAAGCAGTGCAGGAAATGAGACAGATTCCGCAGCCAGTAAACCCCAACCCTATTGTACCTATGATCGAACAATTCAGAAGGTACAGCCTGCCTACGTTTGACGGCGGAAATGGGCCACTGGCAGTGGAAGAATGACTCCAGGCCATTGAAAAAAATTTTAAGCACATAGCCTGCCCGGAATTCAAGAAAGTGGGTTGTGCCGAGTTCATGTTGATTGGAAGAGCTGCATTTTGGTGGGAATCAGCATCCCGCACGAGAAGCGAAGAACAACAGGCAGCCCTAACTTGGGATGATTTCAAGGAAGAGATCAGGGACAAGTTTTTCCCACAAGCTCTTCGAGATCACAAGGAGACCGAATTTCTGTGACTAGTGCAAGGAGATATGGATATAGTCGAGTATGAAAGAAGGTTTGAAGAGCTATCACGTTATGCTCCACATCTGGTGGAGACGGAGTTCAAAAAGGCCCGCAGATTTGAGAGAGGTCTACGCTCCGATGTCCGGCAAATTGTCAGTTCACATGAGCTGCCAACCTACCGGGAAGTAGTAAAAAAGGCTCAAGCAGTAGCCTATGCCGGTGGGAGGACGGTAAGCCAGAGACCTCAGTATGAGCAGAGAAACAGGCAAGAGAAAATGGCAAGTGTCCGAGCCGCAACCAAACTCCGAACTGCAACTGCAACAGGAATCAACCGTTCGTCAAGAGGCCCAATCCAGGGCCAACAGGGAGACAGATGCCCAATATCATTTCTCCCTGCCCTAAGTGCCAGAGGATGCACAAAGGAGAATGTCTGTTTGGGAAGGGAATCTGCTATAAGTGTGGCTACCAAAGTCACTTTGCAACGGATCGTCGTGCTCACCCGCCCAGGGTTCCAATCGAAGATGAACCTGTGCCGTAACCGGAAGGAACGACGGGGTATTCGCTATGGATGCACCCAGATTCCGACGTGATTGCAGGTATACTAGTTATCCTAGTACCCTTGTACATGTCTTAATTGCTTTCCATACCGTATTTTCCTTCCCATATTAAGCATGATAATATGATATCAGGTATACTATCTATTTCTGGGATACCTGTATATGTTCTGATAGACTCGGGAGCCACACATTCATTTATATCCGATGCATGCTTAGAAAGACTGAACCTAATAGGCATAGAGACTGGTAGTACCCTTGAAGTTAGTTTGCCGTCAGGAGAAACCCTCGATACTAATAAGATAGTCAAGGCAGTACAAATCGATTTTGATGGTCAAGTTTTGGAGGCAGGCCTGAATATTATCCGAATGAAAGATTTCGATATTATTCTAGGTATGGATTGGCTCAGCACCAACCGTGCCGCAATTATGTGCCATGAGAAGGAGGTTATTTTTCGTAAAGATGGTAAAGAGGTATTCAGATTTTATGGGACGAGGATTAAGGCACTTCCTCGCCTGATTTCGGCTTTACAAGCGGAGAAGCTATTAGCCAAGGATAGTTGTCATGGCTATTTAGTTAGTCTTCAAGACAAACCCGTAGATGAGATTACTCTGGATTCAGCCCGGTAGTATGTGAATATGGTGACGTTTTTCCGGCGATCTACCGGCACTCCATGGGATAGGCAAGTGGAATTTTCCATCGATTTGGTACCAGCAGGAGCTGCCCCTGTTTCTAAAGCTCCATACCGCATGGCACCAAAGGAATTGCAAGAACTGAAGGTGCAATTAGAGGAATTGCTAGAGAAGGGTTTCATCAGGCCAAGTGTGTCTCCATGGGGAGCACCTGTGCTGTTTGTAAAGAAGAAGGACGAAAGCATGAGGATGTGTATCGACTATCGAGAACTTAACAAGTTGACGATAAGGAATAAGTATCCCCTACCCAGGATCGAAAGACTTATTCGATCAGTTGAAAGGTACTGCAATCTTCTCGAAGATTGATTTGAGTTCTGGGTACCATCAGCTAAAGGTTTCGCCAGCTGACGTACCAAAGACAGCGTTCAGGACACGATATGGACATTATGAGTTCACAGTGATGCCGTTCGGTCTTACGAACGCACCTGCAATATTTATGGACTTGATGAACCGAGTTTTCCATCAGTATCTTGATAAATTCGTTATTGTTTTTATCGATGATATACTGATCTACTCCAAGAATTCCGCACAACATGAAGAACATTTGAGGATTGTGTTGGAAACGCTGAGAGCAGAAAAGTTGTACGCCAAGTTCAAGAAATGTGAATTTTGGCTTGAGAGAGTAGGTTTCTTGGGTCATATTGTTACAGCTAAAGGTATCGAGGTTGATCCTTCTAAGGTCGAAACTGTAACGAATTGGCCAACACCTGCAAATGTTGGAGATGTGAGAAGCTTTCTTGGATTAGCTGGATATTATCGGCGATTCATAGAGGGTTTTTCTAAAATAGCGAGTTCTATGACTCGGTTGACCAGAAGGGAGTCAAGTTTCGAATGACGTAACAATGTGAACAAAGCTTTCGAAACTTAAGGACAGACTCGTCTCAAAGACCAAGTCTTGACTATACCAAATGGATCTGAAGGTTTCGTTATTTACAGCGATGCATCCAAACATGGTTTAGGTTGTGTTTTGATGCAGAATGGCAAAGTGATAGCATATGCCTCAAGACAGTTGAAGCCACATGAGAAGAATTACCCGACACATGATTTAGAGCTCGCAGCTGTTGTGCACGCTCTTAAGATCTGGAGACACTATCTGTACGGGAGTAAATGCGAGATTTACACCGATCACAAGAGTCTCAAGTATTTCTTCACTCAAAAGGAACTGAACATGAGACAACGTCGATGGCTAGAGCTGGTAAAAGATTATGACTGCACCATTCTTTACCACCCGGGTAAAGCAAATAAGGTTGCCGACGCTTTGAGCAGAAAGGACGCCGGACGATTATCGGCTTTAGGAACGACGCAAGATCGATTGATTCGAGATTTGAGGAATCTAAGAATCGAAGTGCGAACCCCATCGCCCAAGGATCTTCTAGATCGGGCAAATCCGAGCGTTAAACCGGACTTGAGAGGTCGGATTATAACACTCAAACCGGAGATAAATTCTTGGAAAAGATCGATCCGAAGTTGGAACCGGCAAGAGAATAGGTTTCGAGATTGCCTCCGATAAGGCACTTATATTCGTAGGACGTCTCTGTACCAAGGATGAACATATCCGTAATGAGATTTTGACAGAAGCTCATTCAAGACCTTATGCGTGCCACCCAGGAGGGACAAAGATGTATCGTGATTTGCGCAATACCTTTTGGTGGAGAAACATGAAGGGTTGTATTGCAAAGTTTGTCTCTCGATGCATGACGTGTCGCAAGTTAAGGTGAACACCGCAGACCATCGGGATTATTAAATCCTTTGGATATACCAGAATGGAAATGGGAGAAAATTTCCATGGATTTCGTAACAGGGTTACCGAAATCAGTGAAAGGACATGACGCTATTTGGGTTATCGTAGATCGACTTACGAAGTCAGCTCATTTCTTACCAATCAGAATGACTCTCAATGTGGATCAGTTATCCCAGTTGTATGTTAGAGAGATTGTTCGATTTCATGGAGTACCAGCTTCCATTGTATCGGATAGAGACCCGATATTTACATTAAGATTCTGGAAGAGTTTACAAGTAGCAATGGGTACTAAATTAAATTTTAGTACTGCTGACCATCCCTGCATCGATGGACACCGAACGCACTATTCGTACACTAGAAGATATGCTTAGAGCTTGCGTACTAGATTTGAGTGGTAATTGGGAGACTCACCTCCCATTAGTGGAATTTGCCTACAATAATAGTTTTCAGGCTACTATTGGTATGGCACCATATGAGGCACTTTATGGACGACGATGTCGATCACCAATCTATTGGGATGAAGTAGGCGAGAGAAGAATTTTAGGTCCAGAATTGATTGAAAAGACAGTTGAGGCTATTGATAAGATCAGACTACGGATCAAAGCCGCTCAAGATAGACAGAAAAGCTATGCCGATCAAAGGAGAAAAGACTTAGAATTTGAAATTGGAGAGAAAGTATTTTTGAAAGTAGCTCCTATGAAAGGAACTATTCGCTTCGGCAAGAGAGGGAAGTTAAGACCTCGTTTTATCGGACCATTCGAGATATTAGAGAAAGTGGGTAACGTGGCTTATCGTTTGGCGTTGCCGCCCGAGCTATCGGCCGTACACAACGTTTTTCACGTTTCCCTATTGAGAAAGTATATCCACGACCCAAGTCACGTGGTAAATTTTCAGACTATTTCGATTCGGAGGAATCATCCTATGAGGAAACACCTATGTGCATTATAGAAAGAAAAGTCCATGTCTTAAGAAACAAAGAGATTCCTTTAGTCAAAGTCCAATGGGGTAGACAGGATAGCGATGAAGCTACCTGGGAGAAAGAGGAAGAGATTCTGGCTAAGTATCCAGATATATTAGATCAAGTAAGTTTAAATTTCGAGGACGAAATTATTTTAAGGAGGTAAGGTTGTAGCGACCGAGAACTTTTGAATAATATAAAATTAATTCTCGAAAAACGTGTCGCTCGACTTTAACCCTAATTTTTAAGAAATAGCACGCTCGTCTAGCCGTTATAAATGAATTTAAATTATTTCGAATCGAATCGAATATTGAGTAATTATTTTTATTTCAATTCGGATTTATTTTATTTGGATCCAATTTTAATAATTCAAGTCCAATATTTAGAGCCCAATATTTATTGTCCAATAATTATAATCCAATTACATAGGCCCAATTATATAAGTCCAAACCTGAATTTAATTATTTTAGCCCAATTAGAAACCCTACAGCCCAAATCCAAAGACCCAACAATCAGGCCCAATATACCATCTAGGGATTTGTGCCCTAAAATCCCACTATTTTATTCATCACAATTCCCTCCACTCCCATTTCATTCACGCAACCAAATCCATTTGGTAAGAATCTCACTTCCCTCCCAATCGCCCCTCTCTCTCTCTGTTCGAAGATAAGAGAGAGAGAGAGAGAGGGTTGTGTTTGTTTTATTTTTTTGGTTTTAATTTTAGAATTTTAATTGATTTTGATATTAGAGATTTAAACCCTAAGTCCAAATGTTTTAAAATGTTTATTTAAGTCCTTATGTTTTAAATGTTTTTAATTTAGTCCTTTAATTTTATTTCGCTTTAGTAAAAGTTAAATTAAGTACCTAGTTTATAAAAAATCAATTTCAGCCCTTTAGTTTTAATTTCAGCTTTAAAATATTTACAGCTTTGTCCCTAACTTGTAAAATTTATCATTACAAATTTCCTAAACTTTTATTTTCAATTTTAACAGATTTACAGTTTAGTCCTTAACTTATAAAAGTTCAATTTCAGCCCTTAAACTTTTATTTTCAGTTTCAATAGCTTCTAATTAAGTCCCTAGAGTTCCTATTTTTCACATTTAGCCACAATACTTTGAAAATAGTATTTTTAGCACTTAGATTTGTCAAATTCAATTTAATAAATTTCAAATTTAGCCCCTAAACTTTATTTTATCTTTTTAAGCTATTTATTTCAGTTTCTATAATTTTCAATTAAGTCCCAAACTTAATTTCAACACTTTAAAACTTTAAAGTTCGAAATACTAATTCAAATAGGGATGGCAAAAAAAACGCCCCGCCCCGACGGTGCCCCGCCCCGAATGGGGCGAAAAAAACCGCCCCGACGGGGTTGGCGGGGCGGGGCGAGGCGATATGGGGTGCCCCGTCGCGGGGCGGGGCACGGGGCGGGGTGGGGATGCCCCGCCCCGAACCCGGCCCGTGAAAGATTTAAAAAAAAAAAAAAAATATATATGTGGATTTTTTAAGGAAAAAAAAATAAATAAATAAAAAAAAAATTAAACGGGGCGGTTTAACAGGGCAAGCCCCCGCCCCGCCCCGCGCCCCGCCCCGCCCCGTTTAAGGCGGGGCGGGGCACGGGGCGGGGTGGGGTGATGGCCGTTGCCATCCCTAAATTCAAACTTATTTCCTATTTTTGGCTAGACGATACGTACGAACGATTAGGAGCTTGAAGTTATTTTCCCGCTCCACTTTTCACGCAACTCGAAATATTTGAGGTAGACTCGCCACCATTAATTAGTTTAAATTATAATTGCATGCTTTATGTGAATTACGTGATTTATATGCTTTATGCATAGGATGAGAATGTGTCATATGCGATATATGATATTGTTATGTTTGCCATAACTTATATGCTTAATTGCGTGAGAAAGAAAGAAAGAAAGAAACAATCTCTTATGAGATAAGAAAGAATGTTATGCATAACTTATGTGCTTCATCCGCACAAGAAAGAAAGACTACCCACAACCCATGTTTTTAAAGAGCCTATGATTTTCAAGAAAATGAGCCCAAGATGATATCACATTGTATATTGCATAAGTGTGTTTTCAATTATTCTGTAAATTAATTATCGGCGATGAGTCTACTGAGTATTTCTTCGAAATACTCATTCTGCTATTTTAACAATATTTGCAGACTTCGGAGGCGATCGTGATTGATCCGGCAGTGGTGGAATAAAAATTTGATTATCGAAATTATTAAATATTTCGAATTTATGTATTGAAACATTGTTAACGTGTTTTTCGTTTCCGCTATTCCAAACGTGATATTTAAATTTTGAACAATTATCCAATGTATTTTAATTGCCGAAGTAGTTTTCAATTGCAAATGTGATTTTAAAAATTAGGTTATTTCCGCAAAATTGATTGACAAAATTAGGGCAAAAGACGATGACGTGGCAATCCGGGTTAACAGAACTCGGGGCGCTACATCATGTTTCCACAAATAATCGAAATTTGCTTTCTTGTTCTCTATTGTCCATGTTTGGAAACAACTAAAAGTTCAACTGTCAAGCCTTTGGTGCCAAAATTTACACAATAAATTGAGCAAGTGACAATATATTAGACTTCGCCAGGGCCAATAAAGAAAATTTGGCTAAGCTCACTATTATTACTTCTTATCATCATCGCCTTTCTCTTAAGTTAGTGAACTCTTGACTTGTAGATCGAGAGAATGCAACCACGCCACAATGTGTAGATCTAAAGCATACATCTTTATTACGAATCTCTTTTGTGAATCCAGGTGCAGAGGAAACTATATTCCTTCTTCTCTAGAATGAAAAAGAATGGTTCGTTTAAGTCATATTAAACCCGCAAGCCAATCTCAATCAGCTTTCCAACTAACCTCAATGATTTGTTTATTTATTATGTCCCTAGATGGGAGCTTCTCTAAATGCTCATGCTGATGGCAACATGACAGAAGAAAAATAATCCAAATTTCCTTCAATGATTATCTATAATAAACCCATTGAGTAGATCTTTTATTTATTAATTGTTATAGGTTCCGGTTAAGCCCTGCATTATGTAAGATGTAACATAAATAACACTATATCAATAATCGTTAGCAACAAAAAAGTTACACAGAATACAACATCTCTGCACAAGAATATAACAAGCCAAACTGAAAGAGCCATATTCTTACCTCGATTCGTCAAAATCTGTCTGTCCTTTAGTCACATTTCCGGTTTGTCGCAGTAACTCAATGAAGGTATTAAACACATCCATCTGCAGGTTATATAAAATTAGATAATCAACCAAGGGGTTGTACCATAAAGTGTGCAGTCGTGTCATTCGGTCATACCTTGACATTTTCTTCCCTTTCTTTAAACCTATCAATCAACTTCGGACAAGCCTGAAAATGAATATATTTCACAGTCTTGTTCATCTATCATTATATTTTAGTAGATAGCATACAAAAGAAACCTATACTCCCATATTCCAATTTCTTATATAAGTAGTTCAATAACAACATTAGAAACTGAAACTCTAGTATTCTTAATTTCTGTTCCATTAGCAAGGATCATATAGTCACATAAACTTTCCAATTAGACAACTTCATAAACAAATTCGTATTACAACAGTTAAAAAATTTACCACCAACCAAATAGGTTTCACATTTTAAAACATTGTCTCAGAAAGGGAATCAAAAGTGTTCAAATTGCTTATAAAGATGATGCTTAAAGGAAGGTATGAGCAATTTTATTCAATAAAATACATAGAACATTTAGTGATACCGTACTTTACGTATTAGAAATGGAAGCTTCCTTTTGAGGGGTTAACATGACAATTTATTACTGATTTTCAATTGTCTGATAACTACAGTATATGGGCATTGCTAAATTAGTATATAGGCCAAATATAATGAACAATTTGAACTTAAAGAGAATCTTATTGTTGGTTATGATTTAAACTAGAGTAATGTTATTTAGCATCACTGGTGCTTAGCGCCAGTGTAGGTGGCAATTAGATGTCATTAAATGATAAATTCATTTAAATGCAAAGTCAAAACGTTCATTTAATTGCACTGTGGCCACCTAGATTGGTGCTATATAACATTATTCTTTATACTAGGATCTTTTGCACTAGAAAGTAAATAAGAGTCCAGTATTATGAGAAAGAGAATTAGAACTCAATATCCAGTGACGACTTTTAGAACTTAATGATCCTAGGAAGTTGGACATGTAACTGATACTGTAATAAATTTCCATAATATCCAAGGTGAATGGTCCAGATTCACTACAGCCATGTTCAAAAACTCTTATACAATGGATACCTCCTCGTATAGCCTCGATAGAAACTCTGGGCGAGAAACAATCAAGGCTGATAAGCATTTGGCAGCAGCTCTACGGACCTTCCAGCTCACATCTTCGTCATCCGTATATTCATTAGCGCTCTCGCTATAAATCCATGAAGATAACACATATCACATATTCTTATCATAAATAACATACTTAGAATTCCAAATGAGTGCATGACATACTCATCCTCATCCACCACATAACTCTCATCATTTGTGTCTTCCTCCATGTTATCAGTAAAATTAGGATCATAGCTAAGATATTCCAAAGTAAGATGTAAGATGTTGTTACAATAGGAAGAAATATCCCTGGGACACCGCAGCAGAAAGCTCTCAAGAGCCTACAATGAAAATACCTCATTATAGCATAACTTCAACAAAAGGTAACCTTAAAAGAACATGTAAAATAATTACATACCTGCAAGCTATACTCACGAAGCTCTTCATCATTCTCCGATGCATTTGTACAATAGCTAAGTAATATTGGAACAGTATCTCCAAGATGGGGACCAAAGCGATAGCCAACAGCACGACTTACAAACCAAATATTCATGGGTTATTCACGGACACATACAAACATCATTAGAGAAATCGAACTGAGATTAATTACCTTAAAGCCCCAATCATCTGAATGTTTGTGCGTGTAATTTCTGGTTTTATGGCTTTATTTTTCAAAAGCCGAACAACTTCAACTGTAGCTTTTGCCAGCAAATCATCTGACAAGCTTGAAGCAAGAGACGCTGAAGGCAGAGTGGTAAACTTAATTAGATTTATAGGAAATATCAGTTAGGTTTATCGGAAATATCAGGACTACCAGGTCAAGTTATACACGATATAGAAAGACTAACACATTTTTTCAAAAGATTTTCACATTCAGTTGATATTACCTACACATGAAACGGCCTTCTTCCTGACACTGGCATGATTGGAACTCAACTGAGGTAGCAATGCACCTAATAATACTTCATGATCTGATGCCATTAAATTTCCATATTTATGAAGAACATCACACAATATATCGAGGCATTCGCACTTGATTTCAGTGGGCATTCCCTAAAAAAAGGAAAGTCAAGTTGAAATAAGGAATAAAGCTTCAAAGGGCATAAAAAATTAGTTCTGCAATTAGTTATCTAGCTTCCAACTAAAAAAATTTATTAGGAAAAAGACTTAGTTTGTTGTAGTAGTAATTATTTATTGCCACGTGATGCTCATCTTATGAAGTATAAACACTGAACACAGTGACATTCTTGATATATATTTGTCAGAACAAGGGAGAGACAATCTTTGAAATCTCTAATACATCACTTTTTTTCTGAACATCCTAAAGCATCACAATAGAGAAGGTATTCTTTCATGTGACAATGAAGAAAGCCTCGATAAATGCTTGTTTCACATCCAATAAATAGAGACCATAAAAGCAACAAGAGAACTCCAAAAAAGAAGATTCCAAGAATTTCAAAACTACATCGCAAGCTCATTGCATATAGTCTTCGATCGCCTTTAAAGCCAATTAGGAAAGCAAGAGTCTCTAATGAAGAGGCCAGTTGCTAACATAATAGGAGCAATCATGAAAATCATGTCACATAGCGAATGAAGTCATATTGTGTTGGCATCATGTAGCTCTGAAATCATGGGAGTTAAAAAAATCATTATTCCACTTCATTTATGGTTAGTTAACACAATGTCATTTACCCATGCATCCCTAGCCAGTGAAAGAGATCAATTGCTCTTGTGCTTAAAGGTGATTTACCGTATGATGAGTAGGTGACATCTTTAAAGATTTTTAAAAACCAACAGCTCATAATGCAGTTGTAGACTAACTGAAACTAATTATCTTTCAGATCACCAAAGAAATGAACTTAAAGTGACCCAATAATGGATAAAATTTGCCCAATTGCATTGAGTGCAAATTCAATTTGGAGAATGGAAAGATTTGACAACTAATCAACGATCTTTGGAAATCAAAAAATCAGCATCATCTATCTAGTACAGTAAAAGTTATTATGGGGCTCATTCTTATCCCTTTCAAAGAAACGTGGAGATAACATCACTCCTCTTGAATCTCAAACCATCTACCATTGGCTAATGTCAAACAAGAATTCAGTTGCAAAAGAACCATCAACAGAGAATTATATTAGCCTTGCATGTGATACCAATGGTGCTGAATGGTATATAATAACTCACCTGGGAAGTTATTCCTCTTATCAACTTTGGAGATATGGATACAAGTACAGATTGTGCTATGGATGAGGTAGGAACTTCAGAAACAATTGTCTTCAAAGCAATGCTTGAAATGTCACGATGTTGTTCTTTTCCATTCAGCAGTTTGTCACAAAGCTTATTAGTCATCTCAAGAATCTGCTGATCACGAATTTTCTTCACCAATGGAGCAAGACTAAATATCAAATCAAAGCAAAATAAAAAAAATAAGAAGAATGAAGATGCTGATATAATATCTTTTGAAGTGAAACTTTAGCAAGGTGTAACAATATAATACCAAATCGAAGCAATAAAGCAACCATTGTCAAAATAACCTGAAGATGATATTTTCTAAATTTTTCACCAAGAATAAATAGACTCCTTGAACGCGATTTATAACCTTTTTCCAATCACAAATTAGCTCACATCCCCTTATTTTCTTCAAATGAGTTCTATAGAAAGACTCAGCAGCATTTGAATTTCAGGGGCGAGTGACCCAACTAATCAGCATGGAAAAGAAATTTACATATACACATTAAATTCCAAAATAAATTAAAAGAAATGGAAGCTTCGTTCCATGCTACCAAAAAAGTATATTCCCATATCAATCAAAATTGAACTTTGCAGGTTCTAAGAGCCTGTTTGGTAAAAATTTTCATTTTCTACAGTAAATCAATTCTCATTTTCAACCACACATTTTTCAATAAAATAATATTTTCCATCACATCAATACTTTTTTCTTCTTTTTCAACCACACATTTCCCATCATATCACTATTCACAAATCAATTCTTCCCCCAAAAATCCCTACCAAACACACTCTAAATCTGAAGATTCCCAGTACTAGGACTCAATGCCCAAACTACAATCTTAAACATCAAACAAGATGAAATATGAATATGGGCAACATAATTATAAAACCACGAAAGACAATTGGTGAACACAAAATGTTAGAATGAATAAAATACAAGTTTGCACAAGGGGATAGAAAATAACCCAACAACTCGTCCTAGAGGAAGGTATGGGTTACAAGCAGGAAGAAACAAATTACATAGGAAATAAATGACTATTATCTAGATCTCAGAATAAGGAACTTGATCATTCAGTCACAAAATTCAAGGAAAATAAATGAAGAAAAATCAATATTGTATCTAAATAAAATAAGAGATAGCTGAGAACATCAATAGCATTTATCTTTGTAAAATAAGGAAATCCAATACAGACCATTTCACAGCTAATCCAGAAACATCGCCTGCAGCATCATCAAGTTGCTGGATAACAATATTAGACAATTTTACTTCGAGGTCAACGTCAAGTATGAATCCCTCTTTGTTTAATTCATTAAGCAAATCAGAAGTTGCCATGTATCTGTAATCCTTGTCCTTCCCCGTCATCTGCATTGCGTACACAAATTTAACTGGAGCACCACAAGTCTGTTAAAAGGAAAAAATAACTCAGAATATGCAGCACCCATAGCTACCTTCTCAAGTATTCCCGTTAAGGTTAAGTTTGCCATCTATGCAGAACTCTTAGACGAATCGTTCAGCTTAGAGTGTACCAGCAGAAGGAAACAGTTTCACTGCCAAAGTAAGAACAAAAGCATATAACAATTAATTAATAAATCCGATACAGAAGAAAGCCAACAGAATAATTTTGTTCTTAAGGGGGAAAAGAATTCGATCAGAACTTAAAGTTGTTGGCATGTTGCATAACAAAAAGAAATGATGAAATATGTTCAACATGGGACAAAGTGAATTTAATAACAGATACAAGGAAACAAAAGTAAATAATTACACACCTAGCAAAAAGATTGGGTTGTGGGGGGGGGAAGCTGGCATTACGGCTTTGGAATTGAATATGAGAGACTTACAGAATAAATACATTACAACACAGACAAGTTGATTCTTTATTCAGGGGCAGATATTTGAAATTTAAAATAGAAATTAAAGAAAAAATCAACTCGGATACGGTTCTGCTTCTATAGCTTGGTTCAAAGGTGCCGAGCAGGCCATGAAGAATCGAAATTTTAACATGTTGCCAATATGAAGGATTCTAAAAAGTGTAGAACTCACTATATAGTATAAATAATTTCTTTAACCGAATCGGCAAACCATAATTAACTAAAAAAATAAAAACAATTTTATCAATCACGAATAGCAGTTCATTCAAAAATGAAATAAAAACTTCAACTCATGAAAAGAAGTCGATATTCCAATATGCATATAATTGAAAAGAATAAAAGCAAGAAAAAATCATCTCGAGCATGGATAACATTCATTTCCAAATCCGTGAGAAACAACTAAAAAGGCAAAATTGTCAAATCCATACATTACAAAATACAAAATCACGCAAACACGAAAAAGAAGATGCATATAGAAAGACAGTAACCAGGTTCCCTAAGAAAGCCCGATATAATTCTACACACCTGTATATTCGGCAATGCAATTGTTAATTTTCACAGCTTAATCGAAGACCTTGTTTTTTGAGTGTCAATACTATCATATAGATGAGAGATTTCCAGTGTGTATTATTACATATTTGATTGATCGAGCGATGATTTGGTGCTTTTTCTCTTCTTAAACCCTAACGCCAGTGAGAGAGAGTGTGAATGCTGAATAGTGTTTTGTGTCTTAAAGGAGTGGGACCATTGATTTTATTTTTGTTTTGCTAATTCCACACCTCCTTATGGAGACTTGGGGAAGAGCAAGTTTGGTCCCTCCACGCAAGTCATTGTTACTGCTTGTGGAATTTTTTTTAAGGAAAATGCTCAGAAAATTTTTGGCATTTTTTTTATTGACGGTGACATGACGTCATTCACCTGTTCTGTTTTTATTTTTTCCATCATGCCATGAATGCATGTCAAGTGTTATATGTAAATATTTTAGGGTTAATTTCATAAATGATCACTCAAGTTACATCAAAATAACAAAACGGTCACTCAAGTTACAAAATTGCACTAACGGTCACTCAAGTATCACCTGGTTTCAAGAATGGTCACTGAAGGACCAAATGAGTCAACACTGAAACATGAGGACCTACATCGCAAATTTGCCAAAGCCCTTTTTTCTTCCATTTTGCCGGCGACTTTGCACTGAAAATCTGGCGCCGTCCGACCTCCTAAACTGCCGGAAATTAGTACCATTCGAAAGCACTCCTCTTCCTCTTCAATTAACATCCAACATCTCCCAATTTCATCAACTTATGTAATCGGAATCGATGCTCAAAGTTCAATGCCCACAAATCTGAAAATCGCCAAATAAGTCGAGCTCCGGTCGAAATTGGCCATGACCCATGCCTGGGCAAGCTGCTCCAGGTGAAGACGACCACGTCCATGGTGGTCCAAGGTCGGGGCTTGGTCGGACGTCTCCGGAATTTCGGGTCTTAGGTCACGGTGTCGCGACATTCGCGACTGGCGAGGATCTTCTGCACAATTACAATTTTCTGATGTTGTTTGTGTAAAATTTGAGCCATGGACGTGGTCGTCTTCACCTGGAGCAGCTTGCCCAGGCATGGGTCATGGCCAATTTCGACCGGAGCTCGACTTATTTGGCGATTTTCAGATTTGTGGGCATTGAACTTTGAGCATCGATTCCGATTACATAAGTTGATGAAATTGGGAGATGTTGGATACTAATTGAAGAGGAAGAGGAGTGCTTTCGAATGGTACTAATTTCCGGCGGTTTAGGAGGTCGGACGGCGCCGGATTTTCAGTGCAAAGTCGCTGGAAAAATGGAAGAAAAAAGCGCTTTGGCAAATTTGCGATATAGGTCCTCATGTTTCAGTGTTGACTCATTAGGTCCTTCGGTGACCATTCTTGAAACCGGTGATACTTGAGTGACCGTTAGTGCAATTTTGTAACTTGAGTGACCGTTTTGTTATTTTGATGTAACTTGAGTGACCATTTATGAAATTAACCCAAATATTTTATGTACTTATAACATGATTGTTTTTTCAATTTATATTATTAGCCAATGTTAATTATTACAATATCAACAAACTACGTCATTGTTTGGACTCTATTAAAATCAAATTCTGAGGAAAATGTATTTTGAAATAGTAATGGATTGTTCTCGTCGTGTTTAGGGATGGCAAAAAAACCCGACAAACTCAATACCCGCGGGGACCCGCCCCGAACGGGGGGGGGAAAAACCCGCTTAAACGGGTAACGGGACGGGGATGGGGCGGGGAATTATTCCCCGAGGCGGGGACAGGTAACGGGGTCGGTCCCCGCCCCGCCCCGTTAAAAAAAAAAATTTTTTTTTTTAGAATTCAATACTTTAAATGAACATTTTCATTAATTCTAATAGAAAATACCAATTAAAATTATTTGTCTAAGTATAATGAATATGGACAATAAAAATAAATTATCAAAAACTAAAAAAAAAAAAATTTAAATGGGGAATAAACGGGGAAATAACCTACCCCCCGCCCCGCCCCGCCTTGCCTTGCCTTAAACTGAGAACGGGGCGGGGACGGGGAATGAATTTCTTAACGGGCGGGGGACGAGGAGGGCATCCCCGCCCCGCCTCGTCCCGTTGTCATCCCTAGTCGGGTTTCAGTTTTTAGTTTTGAATTCATTTTGGATTTTATATTTTGAGTGTCCATTTTAAGATCGATAAAAACGCGTTCTTTTTGTCATTTTGAAAAATTGTTTCCAAAAATTAAAAAAAAATAAAGTTTTGGCTTGATTTTAATTGAAACAGCCAAAACGATTTTTTGACTTTTTCCGTTTTCTTTGTAAATTTTAAACTCGTTTTTTGAAAATTCGTTTCTGAAAATAGGTAAGTAAACATGTTTTCAGTATTCTTGAAAACTGAAAATGACCTGAAAATAGTAAAGAGAACAGACCCTAATTTTTTTAAGAATGTGGGATTAAAAAAAATAAAAAATTTTAAATTTATGTATAATATTATTTTATTGAAAAATGTATAGTTAAAAAAAGATAAAAATATATTAAAATTCTAATGGAACACAAGCAGGGCTACGTATTGTCACTTCAAAAAAAAAAAAGATAAAAGCATGCCATAAACCTTTTAAAAAATTTATAAGTCCTTATTTGAGTCCCATTTTAAGAGAAAAATGCATTTTTAAATAGTGATTTTTTAAGAATGTATGGTTAAAAATTAAGAAAAAAATTTGATTTGTATATAATATTATTTTATTGAAAAATGTGTGGTTGAAAATGAGTTTTGAAAAAATAATTTTTTAAAAAAATAGAGCTCAAACAATCATGTTACAAGCTTGTTTAAGCCCCATTTCTGAATAGTGTATTGATAGGAAATGTATGATTAAAAAATAAAAAAAAGTTTTGAGTTTGTATGTAATATTATTTTATTAAATAATGTGGAATTAAAATAGGGTCGAAACACTATTAAAAAATGCATTTAAAAAGAAAGAGTCAGAGACTATGCATCTACCCAAAAAATGAAAAGGGCCGAATTGGTGATCCACCCAGTGTTTTTAAAAAATTAAATATAAATAAATAAATTTACAAAAAATGAAAAGACGAGTTATTGGATCTTATTTTTGGTGATTTTTATAAATTTAAACCAATAAAGCAAAAATAGATCAACAATTTTTCATAAAAAAACCAACAAATTTTTGGACGATTTTTCAAAATGTAGGTTTTTCTGCTAATCGACCCAACTTTGAGTCCGATTCTTGATTTCACATATCGAACCGACGGATGGTACCAGTTCTAATAACACTGATATTTCACAATGTATTCACGTATCTTTTAATAAGGAGAGATAGTTTTGTCAATTTAAAATTTTCATTAAAAACCAGCTAATATTAATTATTATTTTTTAAAATGTCAACAAACACTTTTTCGCTTTAACCAAAGTCCATTATTTTAAGAAAAAGAACTTTTGGGCTTCCAATAAATACTTCAAAAAAGCCCTCCCAAAGAGACATTAACCCCTGCTTGATTTAGATTAAAATTAATTTTCTGTAGATTTTAATAAAATATGATGAAATGTGTAAACTGTTGTATTTTTTTTTAACGGGAATGATATTTTTTTAATTCTTTTATGTTAAATATTATTTCTTTTAAAAATTAAAAATAAATAAATATAGCCCACACATATCGCCGGCTTCTCAAGAAAGGCTACCATTAAGACAGGAAAAAATTGGGACGGAAAAACTGTATCTCACAAAATTATAAGATTATGCATATGTACAAAGAAGTTGACATACACTCAAAAAGATACATTACAGGCTCATGGCTGTTACTGAATCATCCAAGTCTTCCTGTGTGATTCCCTTCGTTGGTGTACCTTCTTCCTGTAATTCAGTCAAATATTTGAAAGGTAAAAAAAAAAAAAAAGAGGACAAAATGAAACAAAATTTATGTGGATAATCCAATTACGGTGTCTAGTCACTCTAATGCTAAAATGGCCACAATAGAGTTTATATTCCTAAGAATGGAAGACCGTTAAAACGGCAGTGTTCGGGTGATTCTCCAGACTTTGAGCCAACAGTAGAACACCCGAAAGAGGGTTGGTCCATAAAATATGACAACTACACTGGAAGACGGTTTTAGGTAATACTCAAAATAAGGAAGCAAGAAAAAGTTACAATGGCATGGTCGCTTTTTTAGCTCCATCTGGTACCACAACCCTTGATGACTGCAGAGGGGGCGGAATTAAACATATGTTCATGTAATCAAGTCAAAATGCCAATAAAGGAAGGTGGCCGGTGATACTGAGAAAAATAATGTCTACGTATTCAATTCCTAGAACTTCAACTTGCAGTTAATGCAAGAATTAAAGCATAAAACAGCCGAAGACTGGCTACCAAGGAGCTCAGAAGTCAATGTACATGGGAATAAGAGTGCGTACCTTTGTAACTCTTGATTTTGTTTGACTAGCAATTTCTTCTGACCCAGCATTTTCATGGAGAATTTTTGCTCCACGTCCAGGTGTATCTAGTGTACCAACAGCCTCTTCATCAACCAGAACTCTGTCCACGGAGTATTTTCCGAATTTTGCATCTGGAACCTTCGAGCATTACAGCATGATAAGTAACCAGTATTGCAGAAAAAGCTGTAGAATCTAGAAGTAGCACAAGACAATTTAAGGTGGTATTGAGAGACGAAAAATCGTGCAACTGCCATCTAGTCAACACAGCAATCTCAGGTTGACATACAAGAGCTATAATTTTGTAAATTAAGCTGGCAATAAATAAGGACCGCAGAATGGCCTCCAGAGAATGGAATTTATGAGCAACTCGCTACCACATAGACGCCCATGCACATTTGATATGTTTTATTGGACAGTATGATGAACAGTATTTTACCTTCTTTATTCCTTTTTAATAATGTCTAATGCTATCCGATTCTTCATACGTAACGTGCTATCATGCTTTAAGGAGCCAGATGATGAATTAGTCGGCGCTGAATACTAGTTGTGCACTGACATACCTTAACAGCAATTAACAGTAAATTCAAAGCAAATTCAAGCAGTTCAACTGTTGTCAAGGGAGTCAATTACCCTTCTCTCTAATATGGCTACAATGGAATGGTATCGCATTATAATTGTAAAAATACAATAAGAGCTGAAACCTAAATTCTCAGGTTCCTAACTAGCTTTTTCATGATATAAAAAGCAAGTTAAATGGCCTACCAAATTATACCTCAAACATGGCCTCTGTCAGAATATTTTCTAATATGGCTCTTAAACCTCGTGCACCTGTATTTTTGGCTTTTGCTTTCTTCGCAATCAACCTCATGGCATCGTCTGTGAACTGTAAGTTGACCTGTAAATCAAGCGAATAATGAAGAAAGTGGAAGACAGATTTTGTTAAATTTTGAGAGGAGTTAAAATGGTAAAATAATTCCTGAATATTATCGATACAGCATCGTAAGCTTACATTGTTCATGCCAAACATCCTCTTGTATTGTTTACACAGAGCATTTTTTGGTTCAGTAAGAACCTACAAAACCAATATAACAAAGTACTCAGAAAAACAGAACTTTGAATATTTAGAGACTAAGCTGACTTCAAACAGAGCAGCTTCTTTTACAGTTCATATACAAGTCTACTTCTTTTGCTTCTCAGTCGAAGGGAAGCATAAGTTGAATTCACTACAAATGAGGATGTTAAATGGATGTGTGGTCACACTAGAATGAATAGGATAAGAAATGAACATATATGCTAACAAGTGGAGGTGGCACCAACTAAGCATAAATTAAGGGAAGGAGGATATATGTGGTAGGGCTATATCTTGCGTAAACCTAAAGAGGTCCATGATCATAACATTGATGCAATCTTGGCAAAATAGGTTAGAAGAGGGAGGGGTAGACCAAGACTAAGATAATTTGTTGTGGTTAATAAGGATCTAGCTGATTTGGATCTTCAAGTACATGTGAACTAAATAACTAAACGAAGTGATGGAAAAGGATTCATAAAGCCGACCCCTAATGTATTGGGTATATAAATTTAGTTTGTTATTGAGTTGTGGTTGCCGTCCATGAAAAGGCAGTGTCTGTCGCTTAGTCTCAGTTTTGTATCTACACGTGTATCGCAGCTGCTAGATTTTATGTCACTCATTCGTTGATAAAAGAGTGCAAGGGGAATAAATGTCAAGAGTTATTCATCCTCCCTCTTCCCTTTTGCCTCCTTTTCTTTCCTTTGTGGGGTTGGGGGATTCCTGTAGTTAAATAAGAGTCAATATGTCTCTTCCAACATTCTCAAATATAATGTCCAGGAGCATTAGAAATTGACAGTCTTCTATCTTATTTCTCTCCATTCTCACATAAAAATCAAACAATCTGGACCTTTCCCTTTCCAAATACAGGATATAATCATGAATGCAATTTTCTTCTCACGTGAGCTTAGCTTGGAGTTTCAGGAATGGATGCCAACCTCCAGCCCCCAAGTCATCAAAGGACATCAAGATTTAGTAGAACAAAAATTACTGATGAAATGAAAGAATAACCTGAACAAGTTGGTCTTCATCTAGAGCAGACAAGGTCACCAAAACAGGAAAGCGTCCAACAAATTCAGGTATGAGACCATACGCAGTGAGGTCATTACTTTCTATCTGGAAGTCCAAAAGCAATCTTCAGGCCATTTGCTCGGGTAATAGTTAGATAAAGATTAAATGAAGTGTTGAAAAATCTCAACACAAAACAATTTAGGGGTGTCCAAAAGTCCCGAACCGAACCGGACCGAACCGAACCCGAACCGAACCGAGCGGTTCTTCATAAATTAAATACCCGAACGGGTACCCGAATCGAGAACCGATGGGTTTGGGTCGGGTCTCGGGTCTAAACCAAGAACCGAAGAACCGAACAAGAACCGAAACTAAATAATTTTTTTATTTTTTATATTGAATTAATTAAATTATTTTATTTTTTTCCTATACAAATTAGCAAATTAATTGAATAAATTAGATTATTTCATAATTTTAATTTTTAAGCCCAAATCATTTTAAAATCCATTAACCCATTTTAATTTGAAGCAAATGAATATACTTTATGTAGTTTTGCTGTAATATTAATATCTACTTTTTGGTATTTGTATGCATTGAATTAATCTTATTGGACGGCTAGTTTTGTATATTTTTTTGAAGGACTATGCTACACTTACTCCATGGATTACTACATGGATGACTTAAGGGACAAGTGGCGACCACCTATTTGAGGGTCGCCGTGGGGCCGAGGCCCCACAGCCGACCCTCCAATAGGTGGTCGCCACTTGTCCAAGATGTACTCCATGTAGTAATTCATGGAGTACATCTAGTATTTTTCTTTTTTGAATTGGGTTACGTTAATTTGTAAAAGTTACGAATGAAATGTTATTAATTGTATTTATGTAGTGTTGCTGAAAATATTAAAAAATTTAATTATGGTACGGAACCGAACGGAACCGAACCGACCCGAACCGAACCGAACGGAACCGAACCCGAACGGTTCCATAATTATATTTGGACCCGACGGGTCCATTTATTAAATACCCGAAAGTTTTGGGTCGGTTCGGGTATCTTCAGAACCGAACCGAACCGACCCACGGACAGCCCTACAAAACATTAAACATTATGTTGATTCTCACATGTTCCAACAGAGATGACGCCACTGCCGCATTATTTAGCCCACCAAGTCTCATATTAGTACGGACCGGTGCTCCAAAACCAATTGAGGAATCTTGTCGTCTGGGAGAAAAGTAATAATGAACACAAACCTTTCAGATGTAATAAAAATTGTGTGTAATTGACATTCGTCGAAAAAATCAGAAAAAGGGGAGTACCTCTCAGAAATGGTCTTCTCCAAATCAATAAAGGCTCCACCACATATGAATAGGATATCTTTTGTATCTATCTGTCAATTATCTCAATGAAATAGGAAGAATCGTCATCATCTAGACATTATGTAAAGCAAGTAGCGCAGAAGAGATTACAAGTGACTACAAAATCCATCTATAATAAAAAATTCAAAAAAGAGGCCAAAATTTAATAGAGGATGATTCAACTTTCTGTATACCTGAATGCTGTCACCCCGTTGGTGCTTTCTAGCTCTATTATCAGGAACACTTACAATCTAGGAAAATACACAGGTTCACATAATCACTACTACTGTATTAACATCAACCAGGATAAAGTTTAGATCAGTGAATTGAATATATTAATCATACAATGGCAATAAAGCAAAAGAACAAAGTAAAGGCTAAGTGTGGTGTCTCCTTATGAGTTTAAGGGGCAAGTAACTTGTACGAAACTCGGAAGAATACTGCAAAAATATAAAACTCACAGTTCCTTCCAGCATTTTCAGTAGTGCCTGTTGCACACCCTCTCCCGATACATCTCTACCAATGTTCAAATTCTCAGACTGCACGTCAAAGGATATAAATTAGCAAGAAACAAAGAAGATTTAAGTTTAAAATTCATAAAATATTTTTGCAAGACCTTCTTCGTTATTTTATCAACTTCATCAATATATACTATCCCACGCTGAGCCGCTTCTACATTGAAATCAGCAACCTATAAAGGAACAAGGAAGAAAGAAATATATTATGGTCAGAATGCATAACAAAAAAGGAGGGGATCAAAAATCGTTCACAATTGCGTTTTTGAGTTCTAACTCCAACATTACTCTTAGCAAAAGAAGAGGAAAAAGAGAAAATTTACCAAGCTGTTACATGCAGTTTAGCGAAAAGATATATTTTGAGAAATAAATATAACTGTCTGAAATATCTAATAATCTTTACTTTGGGGTTTTTTTTCTGCATTTTGCTCATTAATGTCTGATCATAATTTTAACCCAAAAGAAAAGAATAAACTAAAAGACAGTTCAGGCTGTCTGCATCATTATACTACTTCAAACTTCATTCAAGAAAAAAGCCAGCAGTAATCAAATTTTACACAAAAGATGTAATACCCAGATCAGGAAAGTTTAAAATATTTGATAGGTACTACTCATACCAACAAGGTGCACCTTCTTTTCCGGAAGTCCATCGCTAGAAACTCTACAGTTAAGCGTGCTTGGCTTGGAGCAATTGTATGATGGGTGACCCCCTGGGAAGTTTTCTTGGGGAGCATGCGAGTGAGGACAAAGCATGCTAAAAAGACCCATGTTGATACAGTGGGGACAGTACGTCGTCGATTTAACGGTCGGGACAGCCAGTTAAGTGGGACCCGAGTCGTTACAAAAGAGGACCAATAGACACATGGGCTTCAAAATTTAAACATAGTATTAAGAAGCTTTTAGGCTGTTCCCATCACCGTATTACTTTAAACAACCAAAAATCATTGATACATTTGAGGGAACATTAGTCATGAAAAAATTAAATGCTTCCTACTTACCCAGTTATTATGGCATGAAAGTTCTCTTTTTATTTTGTAACCCACCCGTAAAGGACTAAGAGGACTAAAAGAATTGTCAACTTAGTTCTATGTACAACATCTTTTTTTTTATAACCGTGGATGTTCGAGCCAGCTTGCGCGCACCTCGACTAATCTCACGGGACCCTGAAGTTTACGGCCGGGTACTCTCACCTCAGTGGCCCTGAGGACTCGACTATGTACAACATCTTCTGAAGATAATAAATATAGGATCTTAATCAATGAAGGGCTAGAAGCCTAATGTTGTTTAGAATACTGTAACTTCAAAATTAATACTAATTAGAATTTTTTTCCCTCTAAATAACAGCATTTCCCCATCATCTAAGACTAATATGACAAGAGACTTTCTTAAACATCATAACGAGTCTGAAAAAATTGTATCAATGGAATGCATCACAAATGATAATACTGGGAAATGATCGTAGGGATGAATTTAAACAAAAGAGCATGAGAAAGTGATCTTGTTGAAAATATATTTGAGACATGAATATTATTTAACTTTGATGGTTCTTCCATATAATCATTTTCAAAGCTAGGACTAGGATCTTCTTTTCATTTTCTTTTTTATTTTCTTCTTTTTTTATTTCGTAAGCATATTCATGTAATTTGAGTCGAAGTGGGTCACACAACTAGAATTTCGAATTATCTTGAAACCACATTTGTCTAAATGAGACATATAAACTCCATGAACGTACCATGAGTAACTTGTACAGTACAGATTCTACATCTTCTCCAACGTAACCAGCCTGAAGGAGACAGAGAGGGAAGGAAAGTGCGGTAAGTTCCAGTAACGGGGACCATAGGCAAGTGCAAGTAGCATGGAAGTCATATCTTCAAAAATGGAATGACAAACAGTAAAATATGATAACAAGTGATAAAAACATATATTAGCAAACTATCTCAAACCTGCCTGTGTTAGCGAAGTGGCATCTGCAATGACAAAGGGTACATTCACAACCCGAGCTAGTGTTTTTGCAAGTAATGTCTTCCCTGTCCTTTCAATCAAGGTGAAACATACAAATCAAATTATGCACATGTTGATTCCCATTATATAAGAAAGATACTGTGAAAACTATATCCAAAGGAGACGACGAGCATAACTGATGAAAATTGAAAAAGAAATCAGGAATGTTTTAAGTACAGAATGAAAATATTACACATCACACCTGAGCCAGTTGGACCGATCAATAAGACATTGCTCTTTTCCAGCTCAACAATTTCGTTCAAATAACAATCGAGTTCGACATCAGCATGACCTGATTCTGCATCTGTCCTGGTGTTAAAATGAAAGTGGACAGTATCAACATGTATTAATCATTCAATCCCAAAGCCTAGGAAAGGGCGCTATTAGCATTATGCTATATAACCAGGCGTCAAGCTATTGCAAATTACACCCATTTGTTCTTAGATTCAACGGTGTTCTGTACTCTCCTATTTATCAGCAATACAGCCTGAAGTTTTCAACAAGCTACACATCAATGAAAACAAGTGACAGCATTCAATAAGTTTCAATAAGCCAATTGGTATCCAGAGAAATGGCTGGTGCTAGAAACCCAAATTTTATTTCTTGACTGGCCAAAATTATTTTGAAAGGTAATCAATAATTTTATTAATCAATACATAATACACAGAAAATGTATTATCAATTTAAATCAGAAAGCAACAACATGAAACTAGGCAACCCGTCTATATGTCAATAGCCGCAGCATTAAACCAAGTATACAATGTCAAATAAAACAATTCTCTAAGCTGCTCTATTGTCCGTGATTGGTCTTCAAAACAGCGACTGTTTCTTTCTCCCCACACACACCAGATGATGCAACCTGGAATAAGGTTTCAAACAAGTTTGCTATCCTTATCTCGAAATTTTCTTCTCCATGCCTTTAACATGCCCTCCATTCGCCTCGGCAACACCCAATTAATGTGTTGCGACGCCAAAATATCGTTCCACGGTAAACGAGCAACATCACAATGAAGGAACAAGTGGTCAATCGTCTCCCCATCCCTCTTACACATATAGCATCACTCTGTAACATAGAATCCCCTTGTACAAAGGTTATCCACCGTTAACACCTGTCATCTGACCACCGTCCATAGTAAAAATGTCACTCGTGGGGGCAGTTTACATTTTCAAACCATCTTCTAGGGGAATGAACTCTCTACAAGTCTCGATAAAGATCTAAAATAAGTGCAAACTGAAAAAATATCATCACGTGTCAACCTCTCCTACCCTGAAATGTACCTTGTACAAAAATGTCAAAAACAATGCATAATCATCAAATTCTTAGTCTTGCAAACCCCGGCCAAAAGCAATATTCCAACCGAAGCCCCTATTATGAATACCTAAGACATACTTATCAAAAAAAAAAAATGAATACCTAAGACATCATTTACCATGGCAGATGACGCCAATGCAATACGATACAAAAGAAATCTCAATTTAAGCGGTTGATCTCCACACTAACAATTATCCCAAAAACTGATGGTATTACCGTTCCCAACAACATAAGTCAATCTATCCAAAAAGTCGCTCCACCCTCGCCGAATATACAACCACAAACTCACCCCATAAGAACCACGTCTCTCACCTGAGCACCATCCCCCTCCATAACACCATATTTTGCCCCTATAATATCTCTCCAAAAACTCTCCCTCTCTACTCCGAATCGCCATAACCACTTACCCAACAAGTTATTAAACAGAACTAGACTTCTCATTCCGAGACCACCAAATCCAATAGGAGAACAAACCACACGCCAGTTAACCAAGTGTAATTTCCTCTCCTCCCCTAAACCTCCCCAAAGAAACTCCCTTTGGATCCTCTCTAATCTTTTTGACTTTTTGCCACTGCAACGGGAATAAGAAACAATGACAAGAAGTAAATAAGGAGATTCGACAAAGTGGACTTTATGAGAGTAAGACGACCTCCCTTTGAGATGTACATACGCTTCCAACCCGCTAGCCTTCTCTCCACCCTTTCCACAATAATGTTCCAAATCTGTATGCTTTTAAACCGTGTTCCTAAAGGAAGCCCAAGATATGTTATAGGCAATTGCGCCACCCTGCAGCCCAAAATCGCAGCCAACTCCTCCACGTTATCGACCTCTCCCACTGTGATAGCCTTAGATTTTCCCAAATTTATTTTCAATCCATATACGGCTTCAAAGGATAGAAGTAAGCGACACAAGTTCCTAAATTGCTCAACATCTGCATCACAGAAAATCAGCGTATCATCTGCAAATAGCAAATGAGAAACCTGCAACTGCACAACAACAAAGCCTTTTAACAAACTTTGCCCCACGACCTTCTCAAGCATCCTACTGAAAGTTTCCATAACAATGACAAATAGCAATGGGGGCAGAGGATCACCTTCCCTCAGTCCTCTACTACTACGAAAATAACCCTCCGGAGTGCCATTCACCATGACTGAGAAAGAAACCGTAGAGACACAAAACTGAATCCACTGGCACCAATTCTCCCCAAATCCACATCACCTGAGCATATACAAAACAAAACCACAGTTAGCGTGGTCATAAACCTTCTGAATGTCGAGCTTACATAACATTCATGGAACCCTTAGTCTCATTCTTGAATCAATACATTCATTTGCAATAAGTACGGAATCCAAAATCTGGCGCCTTTTGACAAAAGCATTCTGAAATTTAGACACCACTATACCCAACACAGGTCTTTTAATCTATTCACCAAAATCTTAACAATCATCTTGTACACCCCGGTTTCTTAACAATCATCTTGTACTCACTAAGCTAATGGGACAAAAATCATTAATATTCGTCGCTCCCGGTTTCTTAGGAATTAGCACAATAAATGTAGCATTAACACTTCTTAGGAATCTTCCACGCTGAAAGAAATAAATAAGAACATCCACAGTGTCTGATCGCATCACTTCCCAACAAGCCTTGTAGAAAGAGAAAGAGAATCCATCGGGTCCGGATGCCTTATTGCCATTCATGCTAAACACAACCTCCCTAATTTCATCCTCCCCCAAATGGTCTCTCTAACCAAGTAGCATCCTCCTCATTGATAGTAGAAAAGTCTAGCACATCCAATTCTGGCCTTCAGTCCAACTGCTCACGATACAGAGTCTGATAAAATCTTACTATATGGGTCCCAATATCCTATGGGTCCTCGTAAGTAACCACGTCTACCTCCAACATAGTGATAGAATTGTTGCGCATGTTGGAATTAGCAACCTTATGGAAAAATTGGGTGCATCAGTCACCATTTTTCAACTTGACCCTAGATTTCTGACGCCAAGCAATCTCCTCCATCTCCACCAACCTCTTCAACGCTTCCCTTAATTCTCCACGTCTCGCCCTATCATTCTCTACTAGTCCTCGACTTTTCTCCCTCCTATCCAACTCTTCTATATCTGCTAGGCATTGATTTTTACAATAGCTAGCATCTCCCACCGCCTCCTCATTCCACCTCTTGAGGTCTTTTTTCAAGGCCTTCAATTTCCGATCTAACACATAACTAGGAGACCCCTAAAGTTCTAGGAAGCCCACCAATTCCGTACTCGTTCCTCGAAACCTTCAACTTTTAACCACATCCTCTTGAACCTGAAAGGCATTCTTCCACTTCGCCTTACATTCCCATATAACGAAATGGGGAAATGGTCTGAATACAACCTCCCCAATCTCCTCTGCATGACCTCTGGATACTTAGCCTCCCACGCCCCACATACCAAAAATCGATCAATTCGGGATAGGACAGGTTGGTCTCAATTAGATGATCAGTAAATTCTCCCACAATCAAAGGCAAGTCCACCAACAAGTTCTCCCTGATAAAATCAGAAAAGTCCTCCATAGCCCCTGCTACTCTCCCCCCCCGGACCTTTCAGTAGGAAATCGGACCACATTAAAATCTCATCCAATACACGTTGGGAGGTTCCACCAATTCATCATCTCAGCCAATTCATCTCACAATCCACCTCTACTCTCATCTGCATTAGACCCATAAACTCCTATAAACATCCAACGGAAGCTATCCCCAATATTCTTAAACGAAAGTGATATGGAAAATAGCCCCTCACTAACCTCCTTCATATCAAAAACTCTAGTGTCCCACATCACTAACACTCTTCCGGACACCCCAGGTGATCCTGCAAACTGATACCACACATGCTGTCCCCCCATAGGCTACTCACAACAGCCCTCGAAAAGACCTTCAACTTAGTTTCTTGTAGACATACAAGGTCAGCCCTCCATCCCCTTAGATTCCGAATTCCCAATCTTTTCCCAACTTCATTAAGCCCCCTCACATTCCAACTAATAATTTTCAGAGTCATCTAAACATTTCGTCATCCCTCCCCATCAGACCTCTCTTTGACTCGCCACCCTTGACATCATAATTAACCAAGCATTCAAGACGCTTGAGCTCACGATCACCCTTTCTTCTTGTCTTACCTCCCAATGTACCCATCCCCTGTCCCCTACTAGCCTCTAATTCCTCAAATAATTGCAGAAGTCTGTTTTCATGCCCATCACACGACACACCAACCATCTTACTAAAATCCAAATTTTTTTGAAGAACTCAATTTGACGGTCGAGGTTTGACGTTAAGAGCACTAATGTTGGCCATCTCCCCAACATAAGTAGGATCAATGTAATGTCCCTCCTCTTCCTCCCCCTGTACAACATCACTGTTTGTGTCCCCCTTCTCGCTTCCACCAACTCACACCACCAACGCATTATCATTCCTTAAATCCCCTTCTTTCGGAGACTTAGAATATCTCCTACAATAGATATTTCTTACCATAGATGCTGAGTCTATCCGACCTTGCTGTTTCTCAATCGCCGTATTTGATCCTTCAACCAACACGCCCTTATTAGTAAAACAATTGGTCGCCTCCAAAATCTTCAAGTCCAGATTCGTAGTATCCGGTTCCCCTACTTTAGCCTAAGGTTCCGCCTCTTCGATGTGCCTCCATCATTGAATCCATTCCATCCCTATTTGTTCCCTCCGTCTCCATCTTATTTCCATCACCAAAGGAAATAACCACTTCAGTCCTCGTCTGTGCCTCGCCTCTAGTCTTATCCCCCACCTGCTTATCTTTAGTTTGAGCCCTTGTTGATGATAGCTCCTTAGAATCCATCTTCACTACATATTTTCCATTGTCTAGTGACTCATCCAATCCCACCCCACACTTATGGCAATAAGTGTTCCTGGAATCCACTATAGACCCACTATCCACAATCTTGATCATTTCATCTAATTCCCCTTTCAACGCCTTTAATACTGCATTAGGATCACTCACTCATCTCGTTATGCAACAACACCCGCTGATTAGCATTATGCGGCTCCTATACGTTCGTCGTAACATCGGCTTAAGTCATCCCAAATCGGCTCATTTCTTCAACTATTCGACATTTAGCCTCATCTCTGGTAACAAAAGAATCAACAACTGTCTGAAACACACGTGAAACCGATGCCCACCCCTCTCCGTTCACTCCTTCCGGCACCATCACGACTCTCTTCCCACGCCTTTCCTCATACTGTGCCATCATCAAAAACCTACCACGACTATTGGCACAACGTTGTGCCGGAAAGCTCGAGAAGACTCATCAAACTTGGCGACGAATTCCACCATCTTACCAACCACTCGCAACTTATCCATCATATTCACCATCCAAACGGCACCAAATCGGCCCATGCAAATAGCGTCTGATATCTTCGATCCCCATTCTGATAGCTTGACAATACCTGAGTCAGTAATATACACTACAAACTCCTTCGCCTCAACTGTAAAACGTGAACTAAAAATCTTATCATAAGTCTGTCTCCCATGATTTCGTGCGAACGATCCCTCTGATGGTGAAACCAATGGTCTGGAAAGCCTCGTTGCAGCGTGGAGATCCTGTGAGTTTCCAGCGGAGGCGCGTGGGCCCTACGTGCGGGCAAATCGGCGCGTTCACCACGTGCATGTCCCGTCGGCATTGGAACTGCCTGCATAGGGGCCGGACAGGCACGTGTGGCTATGCAGTGGCCGAAAGTGGCTGAATTTGATCGTGGGTTGCGGCGCTAGGGTTTCCAGGATATGGGCTGAGATTTTGTGGCGTGAGGCCAGTAGGATTGGGTTGTCTGAGGAGGGTCTGGTGGCCGGCGACGTGGCCGATTGGGTTGGGTTGGGTTGGGTTGGGTGGTGGGTGGCTGTATTTGGGTGGTGGGTGAAGTGACGTCATACTCAGTCATGGGGTCCAGCTTAAGGAAGTTGACTGGCCAAAATTATAGGTATCAAATGTGAATAAATAATCAAATGATTTGAAGTGATTTATTCAAAACATTTCTTCGAAGAGATATCATGTTTTCAGAATTTTATGCAATCCTCTAGATACAATACAGGGGATCCTACTCAACGTATGTGTGAATGTGGCATCAAGGAAACTAAGCTTTCCAGATCCCTGAATCCAAAATAGATGTTTTGTGCAAATCTTCCATATATAGTGGGCAAGAAACACAACTAATTTTCCACAAAAGATAGGTGAAGAAGTTAACTCACTCTTTCTGTACAGAAGTATCGTATATTCTTTTGTAGTGGTTGTAAACAGCCACGGAAAGGACCTGTCGTGTAAATAAATTCATTCCACAGATAAGCTCCAAAATCTAATACAACACTCTGACAGTTTGAAGAACAAAAGCTCCTTTCAAAAAAAAGTTTGAAGAACAAAAGCTAAATTATTTAAATATGCTGCAACAAGTAATCTTCTCATGTAAGAAAATACTATATGCTTTTATCAAGCAATAAACTCTGGAAAGTATTCTCAATATAATTGTGAATACCATCTGTTTGGTTCATCGCCTATGTCAACAGATGAGTTCATAGTTTACTAGAAAAGTGAAACAATAAACAAATGGATCTGCAAACTTCAAAATCAAGACATGTATTTCATCAATGTGTTCCAACGCAACAGAGAGAAACTATAAATTTGGAATCAATTGCATAAATCATCTATGCCATTGTTCCATCCATAGCTTCGGTCATGTTTATTTTGATCTACCACTCATTTGTTATAATATATTCTCATTTTTTATCCATCCATTATAAAATCCACAAAATATCACTTCAAAGTGTTCATACAAATCTACCAACTAACATTCTTTTGAATGTCCAAATATATACATGCATGCATTGATGTGTATCAAGGAATTCGTGTATTACTCGAGCTCTGGTACCCAAACGCAAATTCTGAAATTGCAAAGGTAAGTATATGCTTTCTAGCACTCATCATTCTATATTTCTATGCAATAACACTACACTGTTAGTCCAACGAAAGTAATAGCATGACTCAAAAAGAAAAGAGAAGCAATTCACGGAACATTATCATCAAAATATTAAACAATAGCAGAATCTAATATCACATATAGGCTATAGCTTAGTGTTGAATGCACTGCCACAACAATAACGACCCGAATTCCAAAATGAAAACCGGACCTTTTTCGCCCTATCCTGCCCAACAACAAACTCATTGAGCGCCTTACATATCTCCTTCGGCGTTGGCAGCTCCTTCCTCGCTTTAACACCCTCAGCTCCCATGGCGGAACCCACGTTACTCCCCTCTAGATTATAATTACTGTCAGTGTTGGCATCTGCATTCTTCTCTTGCTCACCACTATAAGACCGCAATTTCTCCCAAACTTTAACCCCGTTCTTCCCACCATCATTCCCAGAACTCTCCCTCCCTCCTTTCACCCTTCCTATCTCCACAAAACTCCCCTGCAGAGGCTCGAGCTTAAACGGCCGAAAATAAAATGCAGTCCTGCAACTGTAACACATATTCACTGCCTGGTAAATTCCCGTTTCACCACCGGTAATTGAAAGCGGTCTATTGGAGAATAGCACCGTCATGAGCTTGGAGCAGCGGGGACAGTTCACCTCGGCTTTGATCTGATCGTATTCGTCGGAGCTTCCATCCCATTTGTGACGCTCCTGGAATCCCAATTTCCCCCTTGATAGTTTTGAGAGTAGGGTTTGGCGAAAGAGGAAGTTAGGCGTCACGAGTGGTGGGGGTTTGACGATGGAGGTGTGGAAATTGGAGGAAGCGCGCGGAGAAAGTATGGCAATTGTAGTAGTTAAGTGGCGGAGTTTGGAGTATCGGAGTATCGCAGACATTTCGCAGGCTGATGCAGATGCTGATGCCCGGCGCTCAACGGCTCCAGTAGATTACTTGAAACGTGTTTGGTGGATGTTTATAAAATGTTTTAAATTAGAGAAAAAAAAATGAAAGAAACAAAGAACAGAAAGACGAGTAGTATCGTCTGAAAACTTACTAAGAGCTTGTTTGGTAGGAATTTTTGGGGAAAAATTTTATTTTTAAATAGTGATATGATGGGAAATGTGTGGTTAAAAAAAAAAGAAAAAATTATTGATGCGATGGAAAATATTATTTTATTGAAAAATGTGTGGTTGAAAATGAGAATTGATTTACTATAAAATCAAAAACAAACACCCCGTAAAATTGATTGAAATTTTGTTTTTGAAATTACTTTAATCGTGTTTGGTAAGCCCCCGTTTGGCACCCATTAATTTCTCATTCTCATTTCCATTCTCATTCTCATTCTTCATTTCAACCACACATTCTCCAAATAAAATAATATTACACACAAATCAAAAACTTTTCATCACTTTTTCACCACACATTCTCACATCAATCACTATTCTAAAATTTCTATTCTCCACAAAATTAGATTCAAACTTATAACTATTTAAATTATAAATAAAAAATATATAAAAGAATGATGAATAAGTAGATAATATTTATGAATTTTTCAAATGGCCCTGTTCGGGAGTGATTAAAATCCAATTAAAATTGAAAATATGGCCGTTATTGGGTCCCACCCGTCTAATAAAAGTCAACAATAACGGCTATATTTTCAATTTTAATCCGATTTTAATCCCTCCCATACAAGGCCAAAATGTGACTTGAATATTTATAAACGTGAGCTTGAATTTTCCTTCAAAATCTATAGGGATGGCAATGCATCTAATCGAGCTCCGCTCATTTTCGGAATCCTGGTCGATTTGGCCCTTTTCTTCGTAGGAATAATATATGGAAGAAAGGAGTAGAGTGACTGAATTAATGCAATAATTTGATAGAAATACTTGGAAAAAAATCAACTATCTTTGTTACCTGTGAGAATTGTACTAGACAATAAATGCATCATTTATCACAATTACCAATATATTTTTCTCATGTTATAGTAGTTGGATTTCATGTTCAAGTACTTCTAATGACTAACAATTTTGTGTAGAGCCTTTTGTTCATGGATTTTTAAGTTTTAACCAAATAAACGTTCTAATATTTGACGAGTATCATAATACAAGAGACAATCAATTGATCATATCCAAATTTTACCAAAAAATAAAAATAAAATCAATTTACTCGAAAATCGACTAGGTCAATGACATGTTGGGCATCTAAAACAACCTGATCTACTGTCGTTAGTTTTCCAACCAAAATGAAACAAAAGTAATAACTATATTGTTATTGATGCCGTCGAAAACATCAACAATGCTCCAGTCACCGATAAGAAGCCATCGAGGTCACTCACAAAAGTTATTTTTCATGTTATGTTATTGTTTTTAATATTATTAACTATATAAACGATTCATAATTTATAATTATTTTTAGGGATAATTGTAGCTGAGGTCTCAACCTTTCAAATAATGGCAGACTTTTTCTTAACCTTTCAATCATTGCAACCGTCACCCCAAATATTTCAAATCATAACAGTTGAGGCCCCAGTTAACGATTTCCATCCAATTTGCCATTAGTTAACCAAAAAAATTAATTTCGACCACATTTTAATCATTTTTAAAAGGGCAAAATAGTAAATTAATATTTTTCTCATAAATAATTAAAAACTTAAATCAAAAACCAAAATGAGAAAAGAAAACAATAAAATAAAAAAGGAAAAACTATCTTCTTCATCAACCTCCACCACAATTCCATCAACCCAAAACTAGAAATTTGACTCCGCCACGCCTACCGCCATTGACCACCATCGTCGCTATCACCATCTCCGTCGACCACCGCCACCACCGCATTTGAAAGGTTCGTAGTTGTCCCACTTGCATTTGAAAACAAATGTTCACACAAAGAATCTCCACGTCATCCAATCACTGTTTGCTGTCTGCCATCCCCTACCTCCAATTTGAGTTTTTTAGGATTCATAGTAGTTCAATTTTCTTTTGATTCATATTTTTTCCCTCTCTTTAATGTGCAAAGTTTTCAAACAATGGAAAAGGTGTCAATAGTAGTAATGTTGATAATGGTGGTGGTTTGGGAAGCGATGGGTTAGGTACTTATTGGACAGCATGTCCTACTGTTATAACTTATACGAGTATCCCAAATTATATGATGGGTGTTGTTTCAGGTGCCATAATTGTAAGAGGGCATTTATTAGAGCTGAAATTTTGTCAGTGCCACCTATGGTGCTAGGATAAGAGGCTTATTATTGCTGTTGGGGGTTCTTTCCAATAGGATTAGTGGTGGGGAATTCTGAGGGTAGGAATAGTGGAGGTGGCAATGGGTATCCCAATTGGATGCCATCTATGTTTGGGTCGCAGACGAATGGTGTTGTGGCAGTGGATATTGGTACACCCGTGTCCACAACGGGTGACAGTGTTCCATGGAACACGAATATGACACCACCAACGCCGATGCCAGTGGCTTCAACGAGAGCTAAAAAGAGGGGTAGACCAAGAAAGAATGTGTAGGTAATAAAACTTGAAAGTTGAGCTTGTTGAGTTGGTGCAATTTGGAAAGACTTTTAGAGGATGTGAAGGAAAACTTGCCAAGGCGAATGTGCTCATGAAAGGTTAACTATTTTGGAGATTTTAAAAGGCTGGTAGTAGTTATAATTCTCAGTGCTATTTCTATTCCCATAAGTGTTTATTCTGTAGAATTCTTATGTTTCCGTAATTGATAAGCTCTGTAGATGAATTCATATGATATGTATGAACTTCAAATAATTTCACACTTTCTTTAATAGCGGTAGGCGTGGCAGTGACAAAGTTCTAGTTTTGGTTTGAGGGGGTTAGGGTGAGATAGGAGTTGGGGGTCGATGAAGAAGATAGTTTTTTCCTCTTTTATTTTATTTTTATTTTTATGTTTTTGATTTAAGTATTTAATTATTTTATGGGAAAATATTAAATTATTATTTTGCCCTTTTAAAGTTGATTAAGATGTGGCCAAAATTAATTTTTTGGGTCAACTAACGACATATTGGATGAAAATCGTCCATTTGGGCCTTAGATGTTACAATTTAAAAGGTTTGGGTGACACTTGCATCGATTGAAATGTTAGGGGAAAAGTATGTCAATGTTTGAAAGGTTTGGAGCATCAGCTGCAATTATCCCTTATTTTTAATGTTATTACCACCTAAATTTTTCATAAGAAACAAAGGCAAAAATATGAATTTAAAATCTGGGAGCCTTCGAAATCGTGGCCTTAAGAAACCGCCAAACTCGTCTAAGGTTTGAGAAGGTTCTATCTTTAAACAAACATATTACATATTGTCATTGACTCGTAGAATCAGAATTTCAAAGGAGTCTTTGCGTTAGGTGTAAGTATTCACATACCCCTAGTTTCAAGATATAAAATAGCCATATGTCTTTAATTGGACTCTAATACCACTATTAGGATTCGGACAAAACATGTAGCCCATGCAAGCTTTGATGAATCATTAAAGAACGTCAAGAACCAAGAACATGATTGACATAGTTTTTACAAGGTTCAACTCTTTTACATGGAGCTCACATTCTTGGAGCTCCACAACAAATGAGGCTCGCATGCACTTGTATTGTTCCTGCAAACAGACATGTATAAAAAATGAAACCCACTCTCACACTTTGAGAGATCAAAATACTCCCATACTCTAAACCTCAAAGCACGCTTCAATATACAGGATCACTTCAGCAATGGTAACAGATTCACCAAGAAAACTCACCCTACAAGAAACCCTATGAGAACACATTTTAGCCCATGTTTGGGCTCCATTATTGTAGATTACAATGAGAGGGATATTGATTTTTTTTAAAGAAAATGTGTGATTGATAAGAAAAGAGAAAAATGAATTTTAATTTAATTGGAAACCAAACAGGGGCTTAGAGATAGAAAATACTCAGAGAAAAAAGTTATGCACGCTCTAACCTAACAGGACAAAGGCCAAGTATTTATATGACTCGGGATCAAGATTGAATCTTAGCCATTGATCAACGACTAATTATCCTTCTCGGAGTATAATATTAAAATTAGAGAAACGTGTTATTGTGCTTAGCCTATATATATATGTGTGTGTGTGTGTGTGTGTGTTTCAAAATATGGAAAGATAGACATATTTGTTAAAGTGAATTACATTTCGATATACTCTTACCAATAAAACTGCACACATGCAATACATTCGAATTTCGAAGATGCCATCACATCGTAATCAGGTGCAAGCATTTTCAGTGCCCCATTATTTCACATTATAATGAGATGAACAATAATTTTTTTTAAGAATGTGTAGTTAAAAAAAATATTTTTGAATTTACGTGTAATATTATTTTATTTGAAAATGTGTGATTGTTATGAAGAGAGAAAAAATGAATTATAGTTTAATTGAGAATAATAGAGCAAATGAGGTCAGTTTCGGCGTTATTATAGTGTCCAAAAGTAGCCATTAAGGGCCTGTTTGGTAGGAATTCTCATTTTCTACAGTAAATCAATTATCATTTTCAACCACACATTCTTCAATAAAATAATATTTTCTATCACATCAATAATTTTTTCTTCTTTTTCAACCACATATTGTTGAGTTGTGTGGAGCCTGATTATACTGGACACCCAGCCACAACTGGGCAAAAATTCACACAAGGGTATTTTGGGTATTTTCATTGTATTAGGGTTTTTCTTCTTCTGACTATATATATGTTATTTTATGACATATGGCTTGTAAGCGAAATTAGTAGTCGCTCAACTACTGTATTGTGATTTCTCAAGAAATAAAAATTCCTCTACAAATTCGTGTGTTTATCTTTTACTTTTATTGTCATATTTTTTCATAACACACATTTTCCATCATATCACTATTCAAAATTAATTCTTTCTCCAAAAAAATCCCTATCAAACAAGCTCTAAGTTGGTATTCTAGTGGATGGGGTGGATAGATAGGGTGATCCTAGTTGCAACCTGCAAGGTTGGTGGTGGTGGGCCTGTACTCATCCAATCCTCCTCAGCAAACCCAAAAAGAATAGCCCACACCGTGCAATCACTCATGTGCCCAAATATTGTTTATTTGTTTTATTTATCCTAACTATACTAAAAGAGCCACTTTGCCACGTCATCGTCGCCCAATACGACGCCGTTTCGTTATTCAGCGTGTTTTCCTTCAATTCGTCAATTCCACCGCCTGCATCTCTTACCAAAACCAATCCATTCCCTCAATCTCCCTTTCTTTTCATTTGCCCGTTTTCATTTCATTCCCCAACCCTCAATTTTCCTTCTCAAAATCGGTTGCTTCTCCTCCAGCCATCTTGATCCATACCGCTCCCACCATTCATCAATCATCCACCACCACCGTCTGGTTTTCCTTTCACCTTATTCCGAACAGCTCCTGAGACGAGAATCTCCATGCGGGACGGAGACACGCGACCGTGTCTCCGTCGGCGTGTCTCCGTTCAACCGTCAGCGTGTCTCCGTTCCATATTTGATACCTTTTCTTTTAGGATTTTGATTCTATATACACTCAATATCTCACTTTTTTCATAGATCTTTTGAGGTAAAGATGAGTGGATTTCCCTTTTTGTAAGGCGTGAAGAGCTCACCAAGGAACTTGATCTCTGCAGATAAAGGGTGCTAAGAAGCCCCCTGTTTTTCATCAAACAGCATGGACAACCCCAGCAAAAAGGCAACGAACGATTACCTTCAATTCTTCTGTTTCTGAGAGTACTGACCCAAATCTCATGAAAGATGCTTTCTCCAAATATGCCAATTACCTCAATGAACTGGTAGGCTTTATTACCCCCTCCCTTTTGTTTTGAAAATGAAATACTTCATTCAATCAAAACAATACTCTGTTATAGTAGTAGAATCAAAACAATACTCTGTTATACTCTGTTTTTTTAATTTTTGCACTTTAGTTAATTTTTATTATAGAAGGTAAAATTGTATTTTCTTGAACTGTGTTTTTAGTTAATTTTTATTATAGAAAGTAAAATGGAGACAGATCAACTGTTAAAAATATATATATATATATATATATCTCCAGTGTCCGGACACCACGCGGAGGTCAGAACGGATTTTATTTTTTCCCTGAGATACATATTCTATTATCAATTGCAATATTAATTTTATGCAACAAAGAAAAGGTAAAATTTTCCATTACTTTGGATTTTCCATTTTATGCATGAGATTTCATTTGACAAAAGAATGTAAATGTGGATGGTTGTGGGACTTGTTGATGAATTGATATCAGAATTTTAATTAAGCAACGAACTTTACATAAATTACAACATATCTGATCTCTAATACTGGCTTCTGTAAACACACTTTATATTCTATGACAAATTTGTACAAGTTGAACCATCTCCGATTCAGACCCCGTGTCTTTAACTTCATCATCAAGACATAAACAGAGAAACCTGCTTGCTTCTTCTAACAAAAAGATTCAAGATGGAAGTAAATTTGAAAACTCGCAGATATTTGTACTACGGCGACAAAAGTGTTGATTTATTCTCAAGGTAGTGAAAACAAGGATTTCTTTAACCTTCTATTCCACGAAATCTAATTTCCAAGTTTAATGAATTGATTTGATCTGTGCAGGAGGTCCAGCTAAATGTTGCTGGGTCAAAAAAAAGTAGCTATAATAGTTTCAGGTGAATACCTCACAATATGAAGTGGACACCTTTTCTATTGGATCAAGTTGGTAAGAAAAGCTTGGAGAAAAGGTGCTTTTCTACCAACGAAGACAAAGTTCAGGAAAAACACAATTTTTTTAATATAGGATAATGAACAAATTTTTATCTTTTCTACCCGTAATCTCTGTATTAAGATAAATTAGTTTCAGTTTAACATAGAAAAGTTATTTTAGTGATGAGTTATAAATTAACAAGTTATTCACTAGCAACTTGCTTTTGCAATTTCAGAGTTCACATGGCTTTATGACAACACATGAATGGCGCGACAATGTTGGAGCTTTTGTTGATATCGAAGCTTTTGGTACATGAGGTTTTGGTAGGTTTCAGGTACTCATCATTTAGTAAATACGATGAACTTCCATTGTGTGGTGGTCCTGCTATTTGGAAATACAATTAACTTCTTAACTGTTGAAGACAAAATTTAACTTATCTACATATGGCCTCTTTAACAACTTAGCATTTGATACATTGAGTGTAATATTATGTAATTTTCCCAGATCAACAAGAATCATTGTTGTTTTGTGTAATACAATGCTGTTTTTCGTTTTTTTCGTTTTTTCCTCTGCCTATGCCCTTTGGAAATTGTTGAATTAATATAGGATAATGTCTAGGCAGTGTTATTCTCTTTTTACAATAAAGAAACGAAGGGAAATTACAAGCAGGGAATTGGTAGAATTTTTTAATTTCCAATTCAAATTTCAAACCTATACTTTTATACTTTGTTTTCAGGAAGCATATTCTTGAGCGTGTGCCAGACTTGAATCCTTCTTTGTATGTTATACTTATGATTTGTCGAGTAATAAAAACACCAAATGGGAAAGAAAAAGAAGATCCACACTATCAACGAATTCTTTTCCTCCGGGGAGAAACCATTTATTCATGTTCAATTCAAGATTCCTGTTGAAATTAATGTTAGGTTTGTAGTTGGCGTGATTAAAAACCTTATCGGCATGATAGCTTAGTTTGTTGTGGTCTCAGTACTTCGTTAAAAAAGTGAAAGTCAGATTGAGCGGTTGAATGTTTCCACGAGGAAGCTACATAGTAATATATTTTACTTCTTAAGATAACAATCTAACATGAATTGTAGGAAGAGACAACTATGTCGTATTATGAGGAAAGTTGTCGCGGCGACAACAAATATGCTTGAGATCATGATAATTCATCCCACACCTACGACAACGTAGGTATCACATATTGCAATTGCAATTAGAGCGGGTGCTAATGCAAATATGTGCTTCGGAGAAAATTGCTAATGAGAAGTAAGCAACTTTACATTTGCTCTTGTTTGTAGGAGATTGAATTTTGATGCAAAAGTAAAATACATAATTTCAAACAGGTTGTTTTGCGATGGGGATTCTTCATGCTGTTTTATCTTTTAATTGATTTTTTAGTTCAATTCATTCAATGATTTGGCATAAGTAAAATATTGGATGTTATAACGAACAACATATTCACAGGGAATTTCTTTTACATCAAATTTGATCCCATCTTTTGTTATATTGGATATGATCTTTGAAAATCTTTGGGTTTGTCAAGCAAAGTTACCTTTTTATTAACAAAACATATAATAAAATTACTTCATAGAAAAGTAACTTAGAAACACGGCCTCTTATTACATATTTCTTTTGTTGCCTAAGAAATTGCGCTATCTACATATAATTGAATTGATTTTATATATATATTTTTTGGGTTCCAGTTTGAAGTGCAACATGTGACAAGAATAGTTTCGAAATTTGTAAATGACCTTTATAATATCACTTGTATTTTAAGTTACTCATGAAGTAGTTTAAGATATTCGCCTTTTTAGTTGCATAGTTTTGATCTTCTATCATTTGGTTTAGTTCAATTATCATGGATTTGATCTGTTGCTATGCATTTTTTAGATCTTACATATAGTAAGTAAATTGTCCTGTCCCTTGTGGTTGGTGATCAGATGGGCCTGCTCCTTTATCGCTCAACTGAATGAACATGCCAAGTTATCAATGCTCAGAAATGCTACCTGGACACTATCAAATTTTTGTAGAGACAAGCCGCAGCCTGCTTTTGAACAGGTCTATCTCTTATGGCAAGGATCTCATTCTTATTACATTTTGGAGAGATGATGGTTTTCAGAACGAAGGTTTTTTTTTTTTTTACTAAAGTTTCAATTTTCTAGGTGCATGAAGACACCGTGTGTCTCCATACTAGATGGCGACACCACCAGTGTCTCCATGCCAGATGGAGACACAGGTGTCCATGTGTCTGTGCTCATAGAGACAACCCTTTTTTTCCTCCTAAGTCAAACCAACCCAAACCCATGGTTTAGATCCCCTGAATTGATCAAACAATGTAAAACCTGCTTGAGATTTTCTTAGCTTTGCTATGGTTATCTACATTGTTTTTTCATACTTATTCTGGTAGTGAATCAATCTTATGATATTAATATGTAAATTTCTTGACACGACACATTGCCAACCTTGCTGGTAACAAGAATCTGGTGTTACCTGTTCCTGCCTTCAACATTATCAATGGTGGATCACATGCTGGAAACAAACTTGCTATGCAAGTATATCAGTTACATATTTACGTGGGTTAGCTTATATTTCTTATGATTGTTAATTTATTGTGGAAGGAGGCAAGCTTGAATGGAGGAATTTCTCCTTACTTCCATCCTTGGATGGAGGCATGGAGAAATGCCTCCATCCAAGCCTCCATATTAATTATACTTCTCTATGGAGAATTGCCTCCATCCACTACACTTCTCCATGCCTCCATCATTGGATGGAGGCATGGACAAATGCCTCCATCCAAGCTCTTCTCCTTGCCTCCATCCAAGGATGGAGGCAAGGAGAAATGCCTCCATCCATGGGAGAAGTGCCTCCATTCAAACTCAGTATCCGAAGATGGAGGCAAGGAGAAATGCCTCCATTCATGGGAGAAGTGCCTCCATTCAAATCCAGCCAGCCAAACCCAGCTTTCCTGCCTCCATCCCGATTATGGAGGCACTTCGCCTTGCATCCATCCACCATTTATTTTTATTTTCATTTTTTGGATGGAGGCACTGAGAGCCCAGCTTTCATGCCTCCATCCACAAATTTTTTTTTTTTTTTCATTAATTGCACATTTTTCCTTGTAAATTTTAGCTTATAATTTATGGAACTTTTTTATTTTTTTTATATTATTTCTTTTACCAAAAAAAATTGATTGTTAGACTTCATTGATGTTATAGTGGCCTGCAATGTTGGAAAATGCATTCATCAAATAGAATTCTTCTAGCGCTTAATGAAGTCCCATCTTTTGCAAGGATACAAGCCTGTACAACATATGAACTGATGTAAATTGTGTTGGTGACTAGGTCGTGGAGGCAACTGTGAAAAAAAGGCTTAAGTATGTCAAATATTTTTGGGTGATGTTAAGCACGATTGGTCTTATAGCCTATAGGTAGAAGTTTGATGGCACATTTTCTGAAGAAAAGATGATTCTAATGTATGGGTTCATGCTTATAGCATTTTTATCACTAATATATATGAAACAAAATTTTCAGATCAAGGTTCAATATAATGGAATCAAAATATAACTAGGGAAAATGCATTGAACAATAGCTAAATTTGAATTATGTTACTGTTGCTTCCATTTGCTAAATGGTTTGAATCCTTGTTTGTTTAAGCACTTGGTGATTCTTAAATTTTGGTGCTTAATACGAACAATGTTTAAAGTAGTGTGCTTACTTTACAGTGTTCTGAGTTTTCGTTTGAATACATAATGGAAGATCTTATAATTTAAAGTAGTGTGCTTACTAATATATATGTTAATATGGCTGGTTTTTACAAATTGTGGGCGGAGGCATGGAGCAATGCCTCCGTCCACTTGGATGGAGGCATTTCTCCATGCATCCTAATGCCTCCATCCCGACATAAAAGTAGTGAAAAATTTTCTAATTGCTACCGTATGCTTCTAAATGACATTTAAGGCGTTACACATGCTCAAACTTGTTTTGCTTATAGTATTTTGTTTTATAAACAAGCCATGCCATTCTTAATGCAGTTAAATTCTTGGTTTTCCTTTCCTCTTCAAATCTGGCCACCAACTTTTCTTCATTTGTGAGGTGCTCTGTTTTGTTTTCCTGAGGAGTGTGTAAAAAATATTAGCTGACCAAAAATTCAATTCATACAATTATACAAATAATACCTTACTTATATTTAAAAAAAAATGCATTCAAATCACTCCACACTATTAAATACCCAATTAAATTATACAACACGTGCGTTGCACGTGCTCACACTAGTCTTTTTAATAATGTAGGGATTTTTGTCATTGGGTAGACCTATGATGAAAGGTTGGTTCACATCAAAATTTATCAAGAAGAAGTCAATATCAACCGAGATTATTGGTTTCAAGGAGACACTGAAAATGTCAAAAGACTGCATTGCAATAATGGGGTTGAATATTTTACCATGACACTGTGAATTTGAAGCAGTATAATCTATGCTCCCGTTTTATAATTATTAAAATGAGTTTTTTTTTGGAGAAAAATAAGTTTCGAAATAGTGATTTTTTGAAAAAATATATTTTTAAAAGGAAGAAAAAAAAATGTTTACGTGTAGAATATTTTATTATGAGAATATGTGGCTGAAAATAAATTTGGAAGAAAATTTTATTTTAATGATTGTCAAACGGGGGCTAAATTATGAACAAATTTAGGGGTAGGCCATCCCAAGCCCAATTGATTTTCTCCTCCTTTAAAAAATGTTTTTTATATGCAAAAATATTATATATATATAATTTTTTGTTTTTACATATCAGTTCAACTTAAACTTTTTATTATTTTTTAATTATAGTCTTGTCTTTGCCCTCCTATCTAAACGTACAGGAAAGTTCCCAAATAAAAAATAAAAAAATTGTTGTATGTGTAGTTTTTTGTGGAATAAAATTTTGTTTGGACTGGATTAGTAAAGTTTTGAAGAATTTTGTTGCAAAATGTGGAATTAGAAAGGAAGAGGACTTATCGTAGCCAGGGAAAGTGGGATATTTGGACGGAGGATGGGAACGGAATGAAATGGAGTATTGAAGAAAGAGGGTTTAAGAATAATGCTAGGCGTACATAATCATTCACATAATGGTTCACATAATACTAACGTGGCAATCATCCACTTGTTGTTGTGTAAGTGCGAAATTTGAATTAAAAGTTGGATCATATGCCACATGTAATTATGTGAACTATTATGTGAATGTTTATATACATGTAGCATTACTCTGTGCTACAGGTACGAAAGGGTGTCCATAATGGACACTCGGCGCCCTCCCATTGGATGGAGTCTTTGGTCCCGACTCCATCCAATGGGAGGGCGCCGAGTGTCCATTATGGACACCCTTTTGTACATCTTTGGGACCAGCACTCCATCCAATGGGAGGGCGACGAGTGTCCATTATGGACACCATTTTGTACATCTTTGGGACCAGCACTCCATCCAATGGGAAGGCGACGAGTGTCCATTATGGACACCATTTTGTACATCTTTGTGTACTTCTAGCATTTTTCTAATTATATTCACTCTACATTTTATTTGCAATGGAGGTCATAAAGTTTTGCTCATTTTAACATTTACTGTCTCATTTTTTCTCGTCGCATTCATACTTTTAATCTCCAATTAATTGGAACGCATTGTCTCTAAATTACGGAGACTTAGCGAAAAAGAAAATTTTAAAATTTAAAATTATATTTTCAAGTCACTGTCCCAACTAAATGGACGGCTAAATAATGTAATGTTTTTCCAACATTTACAATAAATATTGTATGATTGCATCTTGTGTGTTTTTTTTTTTCAACAATAAATCCGACTATCAACTAACATGTCCAAATTAGGGTGTGTGTCCAAAATTTTAGCCACCCCTAAGATTATATCAAGGAGAAATAATATGTTTTAAAAATGACTGAACACTAAATAATTAATTAATTAGGTGGATTTTGTCGTTAAGAGTTCTATTCTCTTCTTCGTCCCATTCGCACTTTACTACACAAAATTGGTCTTTTAACAGCGAAACAGGAAGGAGAGTAATTAAAACAACTTTAACAGTGCATTCGACACATCATATAATAACTAGAATAATACCATCTAACACCACTGGTGCCAGAACATCAATTTAAGTGTCATGTAGGTGATTGAATATCTTAAATGTGATTTATTTTCCTACTTTAAAGGTGATTTAACAATTAATAATATTTGCACGTCGTCTAACTGGTGTTTAGCAACACTAGTGTTATATAACATTACTCTAATAATTATGATAGGTTTGGACGTATTGTCATCATAGGTATTCGGTGCTCCATCATATTAAAGTAATATATAAGTTGCACCAAAATTATTAATCGAATAAATTAAGCAAATGGAGACTCATAATCCCCTTCAACCCTCGTCTGCGTGTTCGGTATAGATTAAAATCGGATTAAAATTGAAAAATTAGCCGTTATTGTTGACTTTTATTAGACGAGTGAGACCCACAAATGGAGACTCATAATCCCCTTCAACCCTCGTCTGCGTGTTCGGTATAGATTAAAATCGGATTAAAATTGAAAAATTAGCCGTTATTGTTGACTTTTATTAGACGAGTGAGACCCAATAACGGTTATATTTTCAATTTTAATCCGATTTTAAACTTAGCCAAACTTGCTTATAGAATGGTAAAAATTTATCGAATGTAGTGTAAAGACTGCACTTTAAATGCATGATGTAAATGTACATTTGCTTAAACATGTAATGTAGGCTTGCGTGTAATGCTTTCTTCTACCAAGGAAGAAAGAAGGAAATATGAATTTCTTGTTAAAGGCTTGAAGTAATTGAAACGTGAGAAGTACGATGGAGACAAATTTGCATTCTAGAGTTGGATCAACTACTTATTGTGCTATCAATTTAAATACGAATTTGATTCCATAGCATTCATTACCTTCTTCACTTATATATAAACTAGAAAGTATAAAATTTACAGAGTCTAAGTTGAAATCGAGCTCATTTGTGTCGAACCGTGCTAGCATGCACAATCTAACATGTAAGAACCGCACAGACTATTATAAACTATACAAATGCAGCGGATTTTGTAAAAGCCTATAAACTCGACGTATAGTTGTTTCGATATAGTTTGAACTCTTTAACTTTTGTATATGAATATTTCTATTAATCAAGACTAACATTTGATTATCAGTCTATGTGACATTATCAGTTTATGTGACATTGAGTGCACTAAAACCTCATTTTTCCAACGTTTGTAACTTCCACGTGTCCATTTCACCATTCTTTGGTGTCACCGCAGGTGACTCTATTATCACCGCTCTCTTCCCATTACACATAGACCTCCAACCACTGTGGCCCTCTCTTCCTCTCTCTCCTTACTCTCTTTCTAGAGAGAAGAGGGGAAGGGAAGGGAAGGGAAGGGAAGGGAAGGGCAGACATAACAAGAAAAACTCTCTCTTAAGCTCCGTTCACCATCTGTACTTTTCTATTCATGCTCTCTCTCGTCGCCCCCTAGGCCATTCTCTCTATATATACACATATACTTAATTATATACTGCCAATTCTCATTTTCCCCAAATATTCTGCTGTAAATTCTTCTGATTTTAGAATGAAGCTTAAGCACCCGTCCAATTCCGCTTCTCAAACCCTAACCTCATCCGAGACGCGTTTGCTTGTCCGTGAGACACTACGCATCAGCGCCAACCTCGCATCGGCACCTCCGCCGCCGGCGGTGTCCGAGCGGGAATTGATTCGGGATTCCAACTTTGGCGGACTTGTCGAGGACCAGTTTGTTGATTCCAGCTTTAGATTGATCTGTTGTGAGGAGATCGATGGCCAGCGGTGGAAATATTTCGCTGATAATAACAGTGTTAAAACTAACAGTTCGAAGAAATTTAAGAATAATTCTATTCGTGCTGTTAGCTCGCATGATCCCCAGGCCCCTTTTGATGTCAGTATTTTCTTCTTCTTCTTGGTTCTATTTGTTTCCTGCTCTCTCTCTCTGCATCTAAGCATATACATTGACATTAAAATTCTTTTGAGCGAGAATGAATTAACATAATTGAATTATATTTTTGCGGTGATGTACTTAATTAAGATTTCGGACGTCTGTTATTTCAAATATGAAATTGCATTTGTTTCTTCCCAAAAAATGGTGACTTCCCATTTTATGAACTAAAATATTGTGTGTGGAGTTTTTTGATTAATCAATTGCTGAAACTATGGACTGCTTTTGGTATTTTATTCAACATCAAAATGAGAAGTTTATAAAAGAACAGATAATAACTAACATCTTTTTTCAAATATTTTTTTCCACTTCTAAATTTTTATAAGAGAATTTGTATAACTCTTGTACTAAGTGGTTTAGTACTTAGCAGCGATATTTCATACTTTATAATTGCAATTTACGTATAGACATCTTGCAGTTATAGCAGGGTAGGTATTGATCAGTGTTAACATTATGAAGAAAACAGAAATAAAATATCCAATATCTCTCTACACATTAAAAGCAAATCAACTAAAAGTTAAGAGGGAAACAAAGAGGTGGAGAATGGGAATTGAACTGTTAGATTTTGAGAATAAGAATTTTTAGATTTCAGTTGCAAAATAAGTTTACCTTTCTCTCAGTCATGTCTTCTTTGTGGTGCAGGGGTTGATGTCATTTATAAGGTTGTATGTAGTCCCCGAGGGATTTCCTGACAGTGTCACACCTGCTTATGTTCCATACATGACTTGGAGAGCATTGAAGGTATTTAGTTATATTTATGGTACCATGTACATCATTTAGCAGGAATTATTTTGTTGGTATTTACACCTTTTAGTTGTTTACCAGTTGCTATAGAATATTGACATTTACTTTTATTTGTAGCACTTTTTTGGTGGAGCAATGGGCGTTTTCACGACACAAACACTCCTGAATTCAGTAGGAGTTTCGAGAAATCAGGCTGCACCAGGTGCTGTAGCTTTAAATTGGATTCTCAAGGTAAGCAGGAGAACTGGGGGAAGTACTTCATTTTATAAACCTTGACCAGCTTTTTGGCATTAGTTACTACGTGGAAATATGCAATTTTCTTTGTTGGGTGTGTGCTTGCGCCCGTGTTTCAGTTAAAATGTGGATTGAAAGAGGAAAAGTGACGAGGTGAGGGGACAAAACAGATGATTCCAAGAGTGAATTCCCAAGATAGTTGATTTATGTGCATTAGTGCATTACCAGCTGATCTCTTTCCATGCTTGTTTGATCTTTCAACCTCTTTAGAATAAAAGTACACATTATATTCTCGTACTTCTTTTTGTGTTTCTGTTCAAAGTAAGCACCTATAAACAATAGGGGTCATTTTTCCGTGGTTCCAGTTGATCTTTCAACCTCTTTTGAAATAGAAGTACACATTATATTCATGTACTTCTAGTCCTTTTGGTGTTTCTGTTCAAAGTGAGCACCTTCAAACAATAGTGGTCACTTTTCTTGTATATTTATTCGTCTAGGAATTTCAGAAATCCACGGGTCCCACTTCTTCTTTATTTACATTTTTGTCATACTGTTCAGTTTTTGTAGTTTTTTAATATTTCTTAAGACTAAATAGTGGATGTTTCATAAGTGGATATGTGGAATTTATGAAGCTCTGCTATTTATGTTCCTCGTGACTTTCATTTGTCATTGAACCAACTGAAACTCAGGATTGAATTACTTTTGAATTTTGATCACGAGGAGAAGAGGATTCTTTTGCTTTTTAAAGGAAATAATAATATTCTGTAGTATGGCTAATTATAGGATGGTGCTGGACGGGTTGGGAAGATGCTTTTTGCAAGGCAGGGAAAGAAATTTGATTACGATCTAAAGCAGGTATTCTATTCCTTAGGCTTGAATGTCGAAGAGGAAGGATGATTTATGATTAGCCAATGTATTTATTGTTGCTGGAAACACTACAAATATAACTCCTTATCTTCTGATGATTTCACATCACTCAGCTTCGGATTGCTGGTGACCTTTTAATGGAGTTGGGAGCTGGGGTAGAGTTAGCAACTGCAGCTGTTCCACATCTATTTCTTCCGTTAGCTTGTGCTGCCAACGTGGCCAAGGTTTTGTCTATTATTGTCCTTCTCATTTCTCAATGTCTTGCAATGGAAAACTACCTTCACACATTCATCTTCATGTGCTTGTAGAATGTTGGTGCTGTCACATCTACCTCAACTCGAACCCCAATATACAAGGCCTTTGCTAAAGGAGAAAATATTGGAGATGTGACTGCCAAGGGAGAATGTGTTGGAAATATTGCTGACCTGGTATGCTTGTTTGATCAATATGTTGATATTTACAATCTTATTTTTCTGGCAACAAATGCTACCAATCAAAACAATGTTTAGACCTTGTTTGACTCCAATTTTTTAAAACTCATTTTTCCCCCCAAACTCATTTTCAATCACACATTTTATGGGGTGAACGTACTCGTGAAGGAAATTATCTATACATGGAAATGAAAGAATTTGGAGTGATTAATGAAGAAAATATTGCAGAATCAAAAGTGACTACCCATAACTTTTATCAACTTTTCAAACACACATTTCTTCAACTTTTATCAAAACATACTAAAAATCTGATTTCAGCCAAATAAAAATGGGGATTAGTCTTGTAAATGTGTTTTTGGTACATTATCTTTGTGAAATTGATTTATTTTTCTAATTATATAGGTTCAGGTATGTCAGTTATGTTAGTTCAGATTTCATGTCAGAATGAGTGTAGGATCAAGTGGATTTTTTTGGGAATGAGGGACGAAGGAAAATTGGGAACAGAAGCCCGGTTTTTGATTTCTCCATCGCTGGACGATTTCAAGAATTTTGTTGGCCGTCCTCCCTCTTTTCCCAAAAGCCACCTTGCTTATGTGGTATTTGTGGATTCTGGTGTGGGGATGTTCAGACATGGAGCTCTTCCTCATATATATGAAATCACAAACATAAATGCGGAATGCATATGATAAACAGTGGAAAACTAAAAGGAAGGGCCTCCACTTTCCAATTTATCCAATCTTAGATTGCTTTCTGAACCATTGCACAATTTGGTTGACATTAAAAAAAAAAAAATAGTTGTATTTTTAACTGCTGATATGCAAATAAGTACAGAGAGAGGGTGGTAATGTTAGATTGATGGCGAAAATATTTCCTGGAGACTCCATTGTGGAGAGAATAAAATCAATCTGTAACTGTAAGCCAAAATAGGGATACTGTAAGCCAAAACAGGGTTTCAGATTTACTAATCTACTGCATTCAGAAGTAAAAATACAACATGGCGACTGGGTAAATAATGGACAAGAGCACTAATTTGAGCAATTGTCATGCTATGCCACCTCAAATTTCTATAAAAGGTCTATGCTTTTGTTTGACACCCATTTTTTCTCATTCTATTTCTCATTTTTTTTCTCTTTCTTCATTTCAACCACACATTCTATCAATAAAATAATATTACACATAAATCCAAAAATTCTCCTTATTTTTTAACCACACAATCTTCCATCAATCACTATTCCAAAAATTATTTTTCAAACAAAATTGGTGTCAAATAGGGGCTATATATATATATATATATATATATATATATATATATATATATATTTTATTTTTTTTTTTCTTTTTTTTTAAGTATTTCACTGAAACAATTTTTGGTACTTCCATCTGATACTGTATCTCGGCTAGTTGTTTACACTCTAATACCATATGCTTATGATGGACGCAATTCCTTCTGAACTTCTCTTTTGTTTCTGTATTTTTGGTATTATTTAATATTGACTCTTTCCTTGTTTTTTATTATGGAATGAGCACAAATAAGATTTCGTTCACTAGGGTAGTTATTACTTTCCCGAGGCATAGTACTTGAAAATGCATGATATGATTGACAATTATTACTAACCATTAATTTGGAGGATAAAGATGTAAAGGCGCTTAAGATATTGATCTTTTTCAAGTCAAGTGTAAAACTTTCGGCATATAAAATGGGATTATCCAAACATAGATGAAGGGGTGTGTATTTGTTAAACAAGGAATCCTTGTGTACTTGGTAGATTCCTTTTCTCCAACTTAGTATTTTGTTTTCTTTTTTCAACCAAGTTTTTAATCATAGTAACTGCTGGTCAAATCAGACTGTCATGTAATAATTGGCGTTGGACTGTTTTTTTGTGATTTACTGTTCCGTCGACTAGTATATTCCTTTATTAAAATGTTGTTGAGAATCATTTGGTAGTTGATTATTCCCAATCATAGAAGATGACCGTAAGTTTGTAATGTGTTTAGAGAAAGAATAAATATGCGTGCATTCTTTTATGATTGGGAAACTAGAACTGAGCCAAAAGAACTAGAAGGATGCTGTAGAGAAGGGGGCAGATGAAGTACAAAGAAAGACCAACTATTTACACATTTTACTATTGCCTTGGAATAAAATGTTTGTCTCAAATAATGAGTTAGCAGTTTAACCTTAACCCTGTGGGGTTAAATCATTCTCACATTTACACATATTTGAGTATTTTATGTTTTTAGTTTGGAACTAAATACAGATAATGATTTTGCTTTTGAAGCTTGGAACTGGACTGAGCATCATGATTGCTAAAAGAAACCCATCTTTGGTAACCACATTTGCTCTGCTCTCATGCGGATATGTGATGAGCTCTTATCAAGAGGTCGGATTCTGAATACATCTTAAACATAACCCCACTGCCCGTCATTCCGTTCCATTCCTTTTCTTTTAAGTGTGTTCTTATAAGACAATTTGTAAATGATGCATTCATCTTTTCAGGTGAAATCTGTTGTGCTGCATACACTAAATCGTGCAAGATTCACTGTAGCAGTGGAATCCTTCCTCAAGTCAGGTTAGGCTCGAGTCACTTCTCTTCTCATTGATTTTCTCTTTATCTGTCTGTGTGTGAGTCTTATGTGATATGCCAATTTTTTGTTTGGGTTTAAGTGGTTCTTTTCATGTTTTGGGTGTGTGGGAAGATGTCATCTGCTGCTCCAAATATCTCATTTTATGAATATTTTGGAGCTTGAACACCAACCTGCACTTCCCAAAACTGCTTAAATTACAAATTTTATGACATTCCTAAATGCCTGTATCATCATTTTTATAATCTATCACGTTCCATGTGAAAATTGCATTTTTAAATTTTGGAGATCAGAGTGCATTTACCAATGTCATGGACTCTTCACCAAGGCAAGGGGGATTCATATCCTTGTTCTCAAATAAAGCTGGAAGGGAAAAGAGATTAGCTAAATACATGGTTTCTCTTAAACGTTATAACATGTACTATATTTATTTTTCAGGGCGAGTTCCAACTTTGCAAGAGGGAAATTCAATGGAAAATATATTCAGTTTTCCATGGTCAAAACACAGACCTATTGTTCTTGGTACTTCCAAACAATGCTCTCTCTTTTGCATATGCACTCTTTTGCTTTTCATCTGGCTGTTATATCATATTCACCTTTGTGTAACTTGAAGACAAAAATTCAAATTATTTGTAGGGCCAAGATTCAAAGATGCATTTCAAGATCCTAACTCATATCTGGCCGTGGAACCTATATTTGAGGTATAGTTCCTTTGCGAGAAGAAAATGACTGTCAGGCTATGCAGTTTTGACTTTCATATTTTCCTGATAAATGGAAGCAGAAAACCCAATTTTTGGGGATTTGTTGCATGTGCTTATGTGCATATACATGCCTATAGTGATGAGCCTTCATGCGCTTGCATGCTTGTTACCTTTTGCACGACTTATGAGTTGCATACTCATTTTTCTTGACACAGAAAGAGCGATACATCGTGTCATATAATCCTTCCAGGGGCAATATATATGCCTTGTTCAAGGACCAAGCAAAGTCTGATGACATACTGAAAGCAGCTTTTCATGTTAGCTCCAACCTCCAGGTCTTATGTCCTTAATTTTGATAGTCTTGCTTTCTAACTTCACCTTCTATTATAGGCTCATGTGCTTCTCCACATCATCCACACCTCCAATCAGAACCAATGTTCCTCTAGGAGACAACAAGAGCATGACCTTCCGATGTTACTGCCAACATCGTCTGATATTCAAGCTCATGTTGCAGAATCTTATAAGATGGTGTCAGCTTTATATGGGCCATTCAAGAACAAAGCAAAGGAACAGGTGAGGGAAACTTGATCTACCTACCTTCCCACTAATATCTATTTGGAATTACTCTATTGAAACTGCTGGTAAATCGGTATTTATTGGTTTAGTCTCATCATATGACTTGTTCTATTTGCTGCATTGTTTCTCTAGTGGCGCCTTTCTGTTTTCTTAGTCATGAACTATAAAAAATGAGAACAAGATAGCTAAAACCAAAAATTAGAGCACACCATATGTTGGGTTGTGCAGTACAGTAACCGAGGCAACAAGTAGAAGGTTTCGTGCTTCACCATAAAAACATGATATGTATGCATCCTTGGAGGCGGCTTCTATTACCTTCATACTTTTCACAGTGCAAAGCTAGAGAGAAATCACCAAGTCAATTTGGTACAAGATGGCATAACTGCCTGAATCATATCACTTGGATTAATGATTGGTTATTTGAGAGGTGTGGTGGTTGCATTTTATAAGATCTATTAACTTTAATGATTGTTCTGTCATTAAGGGGGGAAGGGGACTGCTTGCTTCTGAAAGGTTATGCAAGGCATAGGTTGATTAGAAAAGCCACTTAAATGTGGAATGCAGTTCTCACAGTGAGCTTAATATGACTCAGTTTAGCTGTCTCACAATTAGTTGGTAATGGCTGTGTCTAATATTGGAAACAACGAAATTGATGAAATGGAACCTACGACAATGCTGTGAACCTGTTTGGGGGGATGACATGTACCTTTTCTTTCCATTGCAAGTTATATATGGGTTTATCTGAATTCGTTAACTGCAGACTGTGACCCACTCCTACCTTGATTTAATTAATTTCGCACTTCAAACGATTCTTTCTGCTGGATGCTCGAAGTTCTTAGTGATTCTTCATTGAAAGAATATTGGTCTTGCACTATATTCTCTGTTTTACTGTGATCTCGTTCTTCTCAAACAATTCTTTTGATGCTGAATTAAAATAAATATTAGTATTATACTTTATTTTTCAAGAGAAGGAAATTTTTCCTCTTATTAGAATTCAGTTTATCATGAATATTGACTTTGTATTGCTGAAAAGTACTAGCCAAAGCATTTTAGTAGTACTGGATTTGTGTTCCTTGGTACACTTGGAAAGTGGAAGGTTATGTGCTTTTCTACATTTGCTTACACTTTTGGTTCGCAGAATGCTTCTGAAGAAGAGATTGATTGAGGAGAAAAGTGATCATAACTAGTATGCTTCTAATTACTTTGCTTCATATCACACCAGCTAAGGGTTATACTTCTTTTCAGGGTTGGGTAATGTCTGAATCACTACTTAATCCTGGCCGAGCTCGACTGTGTCAATTGGTCAAATAAGACATGGCAGTGATGGATTCCAAAGAGCCCAGGTTGTTTACTGTATTTGAACATTTACTCGAGTATGCATGCTTCGATTGTGCTTGTCATGCGAGTTCAGAATCATGTGAACGTTTTTGCCGTGGAACAGTCAGTTTCTGGCATGGAACAAATAAATAACTCAACTCATCTTTGATTCAATGTATAAAGTCTTCCAGAGTCATCAATGATGCCGTCAGATGCATACTTGGAGCAGCAATTCGGGAAAGGTTGTAACCGTTTGTAGTATTTATTGTAGTTTATTTTACCTTTTCGAATTTTAAGGATAAATGTAATAGTAGCCACTGATTTTCGGCATGCCTTTGGTTTAGTACCGACATTTTCTGTAGTTCTGTTTCTATGGTGGCCATGTTGCGTTCCACCTGGACCACAGCATTTTCAAATTTAATTTCTATTTTTTTTATGTGCGTGCTTAAGGCCCTTTTGGCATGTTTTTGAAAAGTCAAAAATTACCTTTGAGCACGTTTAGGTAATTTTTTTGGAAGTGTTTTATCTGATTAGAAGAGCTTTTAAAAAAAAATGGTCTAAGTTACATTTTCAAAAATTTCTTCTACAAAAAGTGAAAGTAGAAACAAAAATAAAAATCCTACGAAACGAACCCGGCCTGACAACATTTGGATTGATTTGTTGCAAATTTCGATAAAAATTAAAGGAAAAAACTAGAATTCTTGTGTGGGTGGATATGTCACTATACTGACAGCACAAGGCTATTAAAGATGTTTTGTATACATGGTTCAAAATTTATCAGGTCTCATAAATGCAGGGGAAAAAGGGAGCAGATTCTGGCTAGTCAAGTTTTGGGTATTTTCTCTAACCCTAATAAATTTGTCTTGTACCAGAATAAGGTACCTAACAAGCACAAGCTGCCATCACTTTGAACAAACAGCTCATATTGAGACGTTATGTTACCAAGCTCAACATCTTTGTCTACGGTTGGGCTGTAAAGAATTATTGTACCAAATCCTTCCATTCTTTGTGCTGGATGAGAGTGACAAGATGGGATGTTTAGTCCAAACTTTTTTAATAGAAGTAGACTTATCAAAATGAGTTAATTGTACAGTCAAGAGGAACTACTTGCTGATGATCTAAACGAGAAGGACTCAGGCTACAGGTAGGGATAATCGTCCAGATCTTATTGTGAAAGAAAAAAAAAGCGCTTTACAATAGTAAGCAGGTTGCTTCCTCTGTAGTCGTCTGGGATAGGATAGAATTGTGCGTATCAAGCCCTTCGGGTATCATATTTTGGCCCTACCTTCCGTTTAGTTCGGTTAGTAGGCCATCACATTACATAAGACGGTGGAGAAAGCTAGCTTCAGCGAGAAGCAAGTGGAACTGTTCCACCCAAGTTTTGAACTTCCTCTCAGTATTTGGGCAGGAACACTTTAAAAACTTCAAGTGCGTAGGAGATAACGACTCTCTCTGCCGACCTCAAAAGTACTATGCTCGACTCACACTAGCACCGAACCAATCGAGTTAACATTTTTACTGAAATTAATACTTGAAGAACATCGCAGAATAGATTCTGAGGTCCGGTGAGTTAGTGATGCACGTGAAGAATACAGATTAATTGTAATCAGGTGGAGTTAGGTTGGATTTTAATACATAGGTTCAACGGAAAATTTGATGATGTAACATACAATTACTATGGTTGAGCAATCACATGCAATGCAATGCAATTTCATTTTCCCAATGCAAATAAACAGTGTTTGTTACTTATTTGTCGGAAAATTGAAAAGGCCATTTAACAAGAATACTTTTAGGGTAAGTTTGGACAGGATTAAAATTTGATTTTAATCTAAGTCAAAGTCAAACAATCAATATTAACCTCATCTTTTATGGGTCTGACATCTTTTCAACCACACATTTCAAAAACTTCTATCACAATCCACTAAAAATCTAATTTTTATCCCCACCAAACACCCTCTTATTCATTTTACGTGATTTTAATTTGATTTCAATAAATTTCTAGTACTAAGGCCGCATGGCGTTGATTCACGTATTCAAAACAATTTATGTGAATGATTATATATATTTAATTGAATATATCATTTTTTTGTTATAAAACCCGTAAAACAAAATGTATATATTAAAACAAGATATAATATTAGAAAAATATGGATAGGGGTAAAAACAGTGAGGAAGCAAATCCAAAGAGTAATAATGTTACTAAAGGAATCATTTTCTGCATAAAGAGTTCATACACAGTAGATACTCAGAGGATTCTACACTGAAATCACTCATAACCAAAGGCATTTTCCTAAACTCAATCACATAAACAGTGCTATATATTATTAGGTATATAAAACTAGCCAAGTAAATGAAGAGTGAGAAACCCAAAACTAAGAAGAAAATAAAATGATTATAAGTACTTTTAGTAACAAGAACTTGGAAATATAATCTCTTTGAATTTGTTCTTAAACTGGGTTTTCAGCATTGGATTGAAGGTCTTTCTTGGCAAGATTGTGCTTGTTGTTGTGCATCCAAACCTTCAGTACTCTTCTTTTGACCCCAACTTCTTGACAAAATTGTTGCACCACAGATTCTTCTTGTTTTTGTATTTTCCATCCAACTTTCTCTGCAAAGTTGAGCATTTTCTCCTTTTGTTCTTGAGTGAACTTTGTTCTGAACCTCTTCTTCACCAGCTGAGGTGGCCGGGCCACCACCCCACTACCACCACCACCTTCCTCCTGCTCATCTGACTCTGAAGGAAGTGACCCCATGTTGTAGGACATTATCATCTGATGTGGTGCTGGTGCCACTGCTCTAGAGGAAATCAATGTCCCAGTATGGTACCCCAATGCTTCAGGCCCCAAAATCCCCTTGTGGTGTCCTACAAAATATTTCCTTCCCGTTCTTGGATTTTGATAGAAATCACAAGGAGAGGGCTCCCCTTCAACTTCTTTTCTGTGGAAGTTTCTATGGCAGTTGCAGGCTGAGCAAGTTAAGGCTTCTAAAGTGTCCTCTTCTCCACTAGGCATAAATTCTCCACAGCCATCAGTGGCATTACCACCCATGGAAGCTGCATGGTTCTTAAGGCACTCTCTGTACCTAACCATTTTCTTGTAGGGCACATGTTCCTCAAACATGGAGGATATGGGGCCATTTGAGGGCATTTGTAGGGATGCTGAAGCTGCAGGTATAATATGATTGTGGGATGCTGAGTCATGATGGATCATGTGCCCATGGCCATGACCATGTCCCCCACCATATGTGCTGCTTATTGGAATTGGAATTGGAATCTCCACTTCTTGACTAGGAATTTCCATTTCTAACCCCCCTCTCTCTAACCTTTGTCTTTTTCTGTATTCTATGTTTTTCCTTTTTTTGGAGACCAAAAGAGATGGAACAAGTCACAAGAGATTTAGAGGGGCTAAATGATTAAATTAAAGTAGTTGGCTGCTGACTAAAGAATTCCTAAGATGTTTTTTTCTTCTCTTTTTTGAGTATAGCACTCTACAAAACTAGGAAACAAAACCTAATTCTTCAAACCAAAATAAACAAATACGAGTGTGGATATAGACAGAAGCTGTCCATAATGAGCACCTCTCTCTTGTTTCTCTCTTCAAATAGTTCACTATCTGTATTTCTTGAGAAGGAAATGAACTAAATGGAGAGAAGGGTCAACACTCGCTCATTACAGTGTACCTGAAAGAAGAAAATAATGTTCAGAAGTTAGAAGGATATATGTAAATTGTAATACACACAGCAAAGAAGGAGGAAATTCCAAGAAAATGATAATCTTGAATTTAAACCGACACACCTTCCATGGCAAAAGACAAAAACACTAAGAGAAATGATGTTTTCAGGGCTAAGAAAATAGAAGGGTTTTGGAATTAAAAATAGTAACTAGTGGAGGTTATGAAGAAGAGAGAAGAACAAAGAGAGAGAGTTTTGCAGGTTGGTTTGGGAAGTGAATGAAGCACAAAACATGAGGTTATAGCAGTAGTGAGGAGCATAAAAAGGGTTGAGAGGAAAGAGAGGGAAAAAAGCAGATTTTTTACCGACAAAGAGGAATCAGCAAGTGAGTTTTAGAGAGCGCTAAAAAATAAAAATAGATAAATAAAGTGGGGGTTTTTTGCTACTTTGCATTTGCTTTGCTTTGCTTGCACTACTACCAGTCTACCAGGCATCAAGTTTAGGCCATATAGAGAAATGTGTGTGTGTGTGTCAGAGAAACAAAGGAGAACTCTGTGTGTGTGTGTCAGAGAGAGAGAGAGAGAGAGAGAGATGATCTTGAAATTAATTTAGCAAAATGTAACATTTCTAAAGTGTAATAACAACTCCAAGTTTTGAACTTTGCCAAGTTCAAATATGTAAATTGTTACTATAGTTAGACAGGCAAGAGCGGTTGAGGAGTTCTATATTTTGCTTTACTAGATTTCTTTAGGTTAACACAAATTAACATCAATTTACGGTGCCAAAGAGTTCGAACGGGTCTATTGGTTCATTTCTCGAGCCACCTCAATTCACCCATCGTCGTTACAGGTTTAACTATCCCAAAAATACTTTCAATTTGTTCATAAATCCTCCATACGTCCATCTTAAGACACGTTCTTGAATATAGTTAGCCAATTATCCCATTAATCAATCCTATCACGAGGCATAATTTAAAACATATCATAAGATCATCCATTGCTTCTTTGGAAAAAGGAAGAATGAATAAAGAGATAGTAAATTATTTTGGAAAGAAATTTTAAAAAAACTCATAATTTCTTGGTTGACGTGCAAATTTTATTCATGCAAAGCTTTCTGTGTCTCATTATGTCACTCATGGTATATTTACAATGTTGATTAATGCAAGACAACCCCCATAAATACTAACTCTGACCCATGCATCTCATGTGATTATTTATTGTGCTTAAAACTTGTCACATGTATTCTATAAAAACTTAAGAACCCAAAAAGGTCACAAATTTAATAATTAACTAAAAAAAAAAAAAACTATTGATTTACATTACGTTTCTTTGAAGTCGTCATTCGTCGACGATCACCTTCATGTGCTGGTCAAAAGCTATAGGATCAAGTGATCCCGATTCTTGAACTTTGAGTAATTGTTTCGACTCTCGACAATGCAGTATGTCCCAGAAAACCACACGGGGCTCCCACGGGGTAGTAAAGGGACTTATATATTTGTGTAAATGTATATAATTGTAGGAAAATGATGATGATGGATAGATGGTGTAAATCAAGGGCAGAAGGTGGCAGTATGATTGTGTTTTTTAGCTGAAAATAGGGAAAATGCAAGTGGGTTATTTCTTGTGGAAACCAACTTACCGAGGGGAGGAAACATATCATAATTTTTCACCAAAAGTACTTTTGTATTTTTGTGCAGGCATTCAAATACTATTTTATTTTTTTTTATTTTTATTTAAATCGTGTGATTTTATTATGAAAAAGGAATACTCCATGTGACAATGATGTCCTCTTAGAATTCAAGTTTTATGAGATTTCATTTCATCACATGAATGGTGGGATATTTCATGAATTCATATTCTTTTTCTATTTTTCAAGCAACGCGATTTTCTAATTATTTATGAAATCGATAATTTACAAAAGACACGGTTCGTAAAGAATCTATAGAACGAATTCTCAGGTTGAATCGAGCAAATCCTTGTACCTTAATGCATTAGATTGAGAAAATAATATTTGCAACTAATAATAATCTTAGTATTGTATATATAATAAGTGCTATTTCTGCTTTAATGAAAGACTGGTAAAGGGCATTTACAATCATAGTTGATAATTAATGTAAATTTATCTACACATGAAAATGATAATGAATGTATATTTGGGTTGTTTTGCATTAACATATGCACCCCTTGAAATCTCTGTGTTTGGCAGCCAGCCACAAATTTTCTTTATTGTTGTAATTGGCGCTTGAATTGCTTTAATTTAAATCCAAAGCAAACTATTCGAAAGAGGGCTGCTCGATCTCGAAATGCGGTCGGGATTCGATTGTGGTCGATAACGTGATCGAAAAGACCAGCAAGTGAGATGGTTGTAAAAATAAGTTCTTTTTATCGAAAGTGTTAAAAGACTTTGTTGCAATTGAGAAGAAGATTGCAATTTTAGAAGATGATTTTGAAAACCTCTTACAAAATTTTTGGGTCCAAGTGAATTGAACCCTGGACCTCTAAGAAACATAATAGATTCCTCACCACTTGAACATAAAGTGCTTTAGGCCCTGTTCGGGAGTGATTAAAATCCAATTAAAATTGAAAATATGGCCGTTATTCGGCCCCACCCGTCTAATAAAAGTCAACAATAACGGCTATATTTTCAATTTTAATCTGATTTTAATCCCTCCCATACAAGGCCTTAGTGTTACTTGTGTACAATAAATTATATTGTATCTCAGAAATGATCTAATGAGCATCGGTGCTCATCTTATCCTAAGCACTAATGAGTTGGCACATTAATTCATTGGTGGATTGGAACTCACAAAATCTCTATCCACCAATGAGTTAATGTGCCAACTCATTGGTGCTTAGGATAAGATGAGCACCGGTGCTCATTAGATCATTTCTGTATTATATCTAATGAATCATTTATAGCTTTTATAAAAATATTCTTTTAAAAAAATTTGGTCCAACATTTTCACTTTATTTTATGGACATAAATAAATAGTGAAAAATAAATTAAAAATTTTAATTTTGCACCTAAAATAAAATTTATATTTTATATTTTTTGTATATTTTTATGCAATGACCCACCGGTTGAACCACCGGATCACCGGTTGAACAACTAACCCATTGACCAGTTGTATTGTCTGAATCTGTGTCCGAATCGAATCTGATAACTATGATATGTATACTTTAGTTGGAAACAAATGTATAAGTGCTTGAATATTCTTTATAGAAAGTTAATAAATAAAAACAGTTCATTAAGTTATCCAATTGTTACTTTATTCTTCATTATCTTTTCCTTTATTCCACAATCCACCATGTATTTAAAGGCTCTTCGTTCTCATCTTTAGTTTTTTTTTTTTTTTTTTGTCTTCACTGCTCATTCACATTCCATTTGTAATCCCTTTCACTGCCCTCCAATCTTTAAGTTTTTGTTTGTTTTCAGTCTTTTTTTAAGAATCAAAAAATATATTTTTATTAATGTAACAAGAATTATCATTTACAGGGTTTTATTTATTGTTCCCATAAAAGTGTTTGTTCAACATTCCACAAGCTAGAGGAGGAGAGAGAGAGAGGGGGGGGGGGGGGGGGGGGATTGGGTTAACAATGTTACTGCATGAAAGGGGCAACAGGAATAAATTATCACAATTTTCAAGAAACTGATGACAACAAATAATAATTTTTTTTTCTTTCTGAAGAGAAACATTTATCTACCCATCCCAATCATCTGCCAGACCAATTCTATTTCACAATTTATGACTTCGTAATATGAATAATTCCTTAAGTACAGAAATTATTGACAGATTTTTTTACAGAAATTTGAAATTTATGAATCATGTCATTCAATCCGTGTTTTCCCTCCTCACTTGATTGAATCCCTTCCCTCCAATTCAAATTTCTGTGTGATTTCTGTGAGTATTTCTTGTACTCATAACAAGATTCTTGTAATATAAGCAAGTTCCATGACAAAGATAATTGGTCCCTTAAGAAATGTTACTTAGTTTATATTAAGTAACAGTGACACGACACATCGAAGATCATTTCCCGACTAGTATTTAATCTTATTTCTATTTAATACATGTCTAACATCCTAAATATACTATTATCAAATCTCAAGATTAGAAAGAAATCTAGTCGATGCATATATTGTACTTTCATTTTATTGTTTATGAACACATTTTCAATCGATTTCAATTACTTGCATTTTCTTTGATATCGTTTGTGACTAACTCCGACTGATGACGATACTTTACTATTATAAAAAGTCTAGTTAAAATTATGTATTGAACAATTCTTTATCTAAAATAATTCAAATTGGGATGTCAGTGTAACTTTGATTGCATAGTTTGTTTCTCTTTTGCCCTTTTATGGGGGGTCAACATGGTGGGTACATAGGTAGTTTGAACCAACAAAACATATATTATTGTTGTGATTTTGGTTGTAATGATATGAGACAACCTTTTTATCTACAAACTAAAAAATCATGTTTATATAAAAAAATGTGCATACTTTTGTGCTTATAACTGCATTCTCTTTAATTACTTTTTTTTATCTTTTCTGATCAAGTTTCACGCGGAAAATTGTGTTTGTCAGCCAATCAATTAGCTTTTCATAATTACTATTTCCACACTTGTATCACTCTTTAAACTACACATGCAATGTATATAACTTGTGGTCCAAATAAAAAAAAAAAAGACATGTAACAATTTTCTTAGCTATCTTGTCTAGTTCTTTATTACATGGCATCCTTTTAATCTTGTTTATATGAACATACTAGTGATGTTATGTGGGGCGAGTTGTTTGTCGGCTAAGCTCGACTCACCAGCGAGTCAGGAGGCTAATTTTTCGAAATGGTCGATTCCAACGGTTAGAATCAAAAAGAAGAGTCACAAGAGGTTTCTTAATAAATGATTGACTACAAAAGGATTTTTTTTTAGTGAACGTGCCACAGCTTCCTCCTTTTTTTTATTTTTTCTGATGAACCAACCCAACCGGTCAGTTACAAGCAACAAACAATAATGAAGAAATGAAAATTTCGAGCCAACTCCTTACAAGTGAGTGAAAATGCAGTTTTTAGTTAAAAAATAAAAATAAAACATCGTTAAAATGGCGAGTCAGTGAGATGATCCGAGCCAAGTCAAGCAGGGATTTTTTAAAACGAGAGAGCTTATGCTCAGCTCGCCTAATAGGGCGAGCCTAGCTTGACGGTGAGCGAGCCGAGTTCGATTAATTTAACATTCCTAGACCATACCTACATGCTATTAGAGATATATTTTAAAGATTTATAACCTTCCAAATTGAATGTAAATTCTTTCATAATTAGTTTATTGCAATAATATGTTAGACCATCTTCAATCCATTCTCTGACATTCAAGTTGAAAGATTTGTTATCTACATGAATTTAATAGTCACCTTGTATATTTTACAACCCAATATTGCTCCTTACGTGACTTATTTTTCTTAATTTTTTGTTGAATCACCTCGTATATAGAGGTTTCGAATCTACATGGTACTCTAGACAACGTCTATTTCTTCTTTTTTATAACAACGTGGCAAAATCTCTTATAATTAATTATTTTTCTGCCCAGATTACTGAAAACAGCTTAGTCGAGTAGCATATAAAGAATAATTGAAATGGAAAGTGTTGGAACTTTGGTAGCTTAATCATTAAATTATCTTTAAGAAAAGTGGAACCGTTGCTCATTATTTATTTTTATCTAGCATGTTACATTGATCTTGAGCAAATACATGACATACATGATGAAGCTTTCCTATATTTGAGTATGATACACGTGCTTAAATCTTAATGCTTTGCTAACTTCATACGCATTTCACCACCGCCTTCTCTCTCTCAAACATGCAAGTGGGATCAAGTTCACACTTCCACAAGCATAGTAATTTTTTTATTTTTTTTTTAATTTTTGTTTTTTACCTTTGTTTTATTTTGGCGTTGGGGGCTGCGAGAGGAGAGGCCGATAAGGAAAATTCCGTGAGTACAGGGAATTTTACCAGAAATTTACCAGAAAATGATTGTGGCCTTTGATTTTTTTTTTTCCCGCCTTTTTGTATAAATCCTGGCCTTTGATTTCAAAAATCTGACAATTGTCTGGCAAATTTTTCTGTACCTATAGCAAGGTTCGGCCGATAATATTGGAAATTGAGGTTCGTCTTATACAGTGAAATTTATTAGTAGTCGTCCAAACTGTTACACATCATAGTGAAAAACCTCTTCTCAAGATCTTGCTCCTGCACTACACATTAGTATTGTTGCCTTAAGAAAACTTGTACCCATCTTGTTCGCTGCAGATTTCGTTGCGTCTCCAATGATTCGAATTCAAAACCTTTATTTTATGGGATACTTAAGTCGAATACTTTGCTGAATTGGTACCAACAAGATTCAACTTGAGTGTCTTAGAAGGTAGGGATTTTGGATTAAATCGTTGATCACGCGAAAGAAATTAGCGAGTAACACACAATCTCTCCCAAAGAAGATAATATGACTAGGGCAAGATCCCAAGAAGAGGGATCCTGGTCATCACATATCGATTATTGATTTCATATTTATAGAATATAAGATTTTGAACTTGAAAATGTCTCGTAAAAAAGCGATCAAACTCTTGAAATCTGACTACTCATTTGAACTTTAAACGAATCAAAGCTGATTTAAAACTTTTTAGATTTTGATCTCAACTGAGTTCTGAAGCACTACCTTAAATGATCTAACCTTGTTAAGATAAATAGTTCCGATCCTTATAAATTGATTATTATTTTTATATTTATATGTTGTAAAAAATTTATAGGTTTGAGGAGAATGTTACTTCTCTTTATCCTTGGGTTCCTTAGGATTGAGTTTTTCTGAAAAGGGCATTACTTTGCTTATAGTCATAGGATCCTGAAAGCTGTCAGATTATCATTTGTCTCAATTTCTACTCTTGGATCTGACTTCTAAGATTTCCTCCAATTCATTCTCTTTTTCAATATTATTGCAATTCAAGTGTAACAATTACAATGATCATGCATGAATTCTTCCATTTTCTTGCCTAAACTCTTTTGTATCTACACCTTTGCTAAAAAATGGAAAAATACCTCATCGATTTCGGCATTTCATAACACCCATGTTTTGTACCATAGTAATAATAATTATTTTTTTCAATAATTGAAAAAAGCAAGAAAATAAAAAGTGACTGTTGGGAACATTCTTTGTGCTTTAAAAATTTGTCTGGAGTAGAGAGAGAGATTAATTCATGCAATGCAGGGAAGGCATGAGATTCAAAGCAACATAAAGAAGGACAAATACATAAAAAGACTACCTTTCCTTTTACACAATCCCTTCGTATGTTTCATTTTCATTACCCCACAATCCCACCCCTCAGTTCAATGATTCACTACGTTTTATTAATTTAAAATATAATTAAATTGGAAAAGCAAAAAAAAAGGAAAGCATTTTGCTTTGAATCCTCTGCCGCATTTACAACTTTATTATATGCATCAAGATTCTTTTATGTTTTTCAAACGCAATTTCATCTTTGATCGTTTCTGTCCAGATTTTTGAGTTAACCAATTCAAAATTACTGCAATGTAAATTTAATGTTTGCGTGTTCTGACATATGATACGTATGCATTGCAGAAAAATGGTAAATCATGGAACATACATGAATGTCGTAAAACATTTTTTTTATGTGTTTTTTTGTATCGCAGAATGAGGTTTAAAGGGGATTTATCTATAGGGTGATTTGTGATTTTCTGGATTAGAGAATTCGGGATTTTGATTTTATGGAATTCTTTCTCTGATAAAGACTAAAATTTTGGGATTTTGATAAAATAAAATTGGGGATTATTTGGTGGAGTAATAGAAGCTGTGCAATAAAATCAATTTATACATAGTTGTGTCCTCTTTCTGGTTTTTACTTGGTAAAATGCAGTAATAATGGTATAAAAAATGTTGGAATGTATTATATGAATTTTTATTTTAAAATGGGTAATACGTGAAATTTCCTCTAAGATTAACTGTGCAAGCTTTCAACATAAAAAAAAAAGGAAAAATTATAATAGTGTTGAACCCCGTTTGCGCGCCAGAGTAATTTTTTTTACCACCATATACTTATTCATGGCAAAATGCTCGAGTTTCAGAATTTAATATAGTTTTTATGTATATATTGAGAATTTTAAAAATGTTGCCCGGACCTACGGCTCCGCCTCTGATCACGTGCACTACATTCTTACTATGCAACGCTACGAAGCGAATAATATTTGATTGCATAAATGAAGACATCGATAAGAGATTGGACAATTTGGTCTTGTCACATATATGCAGTTACAAATTTCAAAAATGCCAGCGACATTTCTTCAAAATACCACACACATTGCATGATGACGAAGAATATAACAAGATTATATTACGCGCAAAACCTGTTCTATCTTAAGTTCGTATAGTACAACTACAAAGAGTGGTATGATCATCCCACCCAATAATATTTACAAGATGCATAGGGTAACTGTAAAAATTAGATGACGAATGTGTTTAGAAAGCTGAAGAATTCAGAAGAGTGAGTGATCCAAGGTGAAAGAAAGCAATTAATGGGACAAAGCATGTAATTCTCTCTCTCTTTCTCTAAAGCAAGAGAACCAGATAAAGAGAGAGAGAGAGAGGAGGGAGCAACGCATGCACTTTGCATCCCACCTTCACCTATACTTTACTTTTTACTATAATAAAAACTGGGCACAACCAACACATACAACCTTTTCTAATTTATTTCTTCACTCCTCTTATAAATATAGGACCATTTCAGCATTCACGCAGCCAACCTTTGACACTGTGAGTTCATTCACATAAATTCATGCATAACACCTTATTCAAACATCAATTTAGTTAACCTCTCTCTCTTTATCCTTAGTTACAAGTTACATTGCGATATACACCTTAGATGATCCACATCCTAGGGTCAAGTGTCGATGAGCACATTGAACTAACCATGCGACCCTCCCATTGGGGCCATTTTCACTCACCAGACCGTATGTTACAAATTTCTCATTTCCCAACTAATATTTTATGCATCTCATTGCATCAATTTCTGTGTATTGCATCTGTATGGTACTGTGTCAGATTGGTTGTCCCGTGCAAGAAAACCCAAAAGTTGATTTTGTACAGCAATTTCACAAGCACTGTTTAGCACAACCATCTCTTGTTCAGACTCGCATGAGCTATTACTACAGCAGTTCCGTATAATTTGGGAAAAAGAAGACACGTACGAGGCCCAAGAACCAAGAACAAACAATTCACTCACCCCGACATATCTCGTGCAGTGCAGACATAACATGTTTGAAAATGAACATTTAAAAGTTAATAAACAAAAAAGAAATTAAAACTGTATATATTAGTACATGAATAAAGAGAGAAGCAAATCTACAAGCACCCTATTCTGCTTCACATATCTAAAGAGTTACCACAATTTTCACAAATCAACATAAAAGCTTACATGCACCAACAAAGAGAAACAAAGACGTCACAACATCTCAGGAAATTAATGCAATGTTATATTGCAACCACATCATTTAACACTACATATTCAGTAGAGAACTTCATATGAGTCTAATCTTAATATCCATGACAAGAAACTAAGCCGATCCGTTTTCCAGTGTCAACCTTTCAGGAACATCTTCCTGAACTCATCATTCGATTTTGGATTTTCGTCTCCCAATTCCTTAGCTTCTCCAGATTGTGGCTTATTCCTGCTGGGAAAACCCAGGGCTCGCACGTTTCTTGGCATAGCAAATGTGTTCTTCCCTATCAGCTGCACATCATCTCCATGCCCCTGACCGGCAGATTGTGGCTGAGGTCCCCTTCTCCCTTTGGAAGTCTCAACAGAAACTTCTGAATTCATTTCACCTGCATTACTTCTTCGATTATCAGCAGTCCCAGCAAGTTTGAGGCATAGCAACAATAAAAACGAACATTATAATTTCAAATTTGGCACATATATTAAGGCAAATGAGACGTTGACAATATTTAAGCATCAGAGAGACAACTGCAAGTAGCATGAATTAATTTCAAGTGGTCACTTAATCAGAAACCATGGAGGGTAGCTCTACTGGATGACCCAAAAATGACTTCCAGAATCATGAGAGCAGGTTTTGAATTTACACGTGTAATAAAATATCATTCTCACAATATATTACACACCACACCTAGACATAATTGCTGCATGAATGTCAATCGTGATCAAAAGCCGTAGAGAGTTGAGGCAAAGACGTCATTCCATCAAATGTTCAGCTAAGGAAAAGTCTGAAAAACCATGTATTTTGGAACACATGCTTGAAAACGGGAACTTAGTATCTCAACTCTTTGACCTAACAGTTAGACAACATCAGTAGACTTAGTATTGATTTTGGTGTTTTGCTTTCCCGTGGATGTAGACTAAGAAACAGTGCCTTTTAAGTAAAGAAACACATCAAGTAGCGTTTGAACTATTTATGTAAGAAACACGAATTCTACTTGTTCGCCTAAACAAGTCCTGAAAACAAATAATCTTCAATTCAAAACATAGGTACTGAAAAGTTTATGTCCTGAACATGATTGGTTTTCATGTACTCAAAAGGCAGACTAAAAGAAACACGGACATAACTCAATGATCATAGGGATTGAAGGTAAGACATAACTCAATGATCAGGGGGATTGAAGGCACATTCATTACGTGGAGATGGAGACTAGGTGATTCTTAAAAAACTACTATCTCAACATACCGCGGTCAAATTTAGAGCTACGCCCAGCAGTTTTTTTCCCTCTGCCTCTCTGGGGATCTGACCTTGCAATGCTTAATCTCTTGCCCAGTAAACTTTGTCTGTTCTTCTCCACAGCTGCAGCCAGGTGTGCATCGTCGGAGAAATCCACATATGCCAACCCCTTCATATATTTGACATAAGAATGAATAATAAGGATAGACAGACCATCAACAGAAAAATTCAAACGAATAATACCATCAACTGCAAATGATCACTCTATTAAAAGATTTGGATAAATCGTGAATATTGTCTAGGCTCATTTTGACTTTTTTTGTCTTCTTTCCCCAAGGGGATAGGGATGAAATTATTGCAGTAATACTTGTACTATTCAAGTCCACAGATGGACATTTGACAATGAAAAGGTGGTTTGCTAGCTAAAATCTTTTCTCCATATCCCTAAAATGCTGACAATAACACAAAATTCCAACTCATGCATAAGAAAATATATTAGTATCATAACGACTGTAATTCTGCAACTGTGATTATACAATGACAAATTTTACAAAAAGGAGATAATACTGTATAAGCTTCATAACAAGAAGCAAATAAAACAGAATAGTTTCAAACACTGGCACTATTGCTCGACTTTGTAAGCTAATAATAACAGTGCAAAGACAACAGAACATTCATGATACAACCATTCAACTTCAAACAGCTTGTCCAGGGAGTAACAGAAAATCAAAACAACGCCACCACAACAAAAAAAATTAACCAAGGAGACATAAAGAATCAACATTACGAAGTCCTCAAACTGCCCTGTAAGATGTAGAAAAGCTAGAACTCTTTGGGCGCTAAAAGCAACAAAAAACTACAAGTAATTATTACTCAGACAAAGGCAACAAAGAGATCATCTCATACAACAAATGTAAAACTGGGACCAGAGAGCTGCTGGTTCATCCAGAAGCACAGAAAATAAAAGAGGGGGGGGGGGGGGGGGTTGCTTTCAACTCCAATAAGAATATTGCAGGTAACTGACATGACAAATATTGAGAAAAAACATGGCCGATTGTTCCCTTGAAATCTCAAACTTAAGACAACTAGTATTAAGCATCTTATATAATAAATCTAAGAATGGGAGAAGGGAGCCGATAGTTCAGCTCAGAAAACACAGGAAAGAAGGGAATGCATGCACGTAGAATAATAAATACCATATCAAATCTAGTGCCCAACATTATTGGGAACTCAATCTGAAGATTTTCCCGCAATCTCAGACAGCTGAAAATAGATATGACTTTGGGTATATCATGGAAGTTCCTCAAAATTCAAGTGGGAAATTCAAATCTGAGTTGAATCCAGAAATTACTTTTCACAGATGAGAGGAACATTTTGAAAAAAGGTATTTCCTTTTATCAAAAGCAGATATTTTTGCAAAGAATTAAATACAATAAAAACCATGCCATAATCTGCAATGATCTTAGAAGTGGTCATGCCTAATTATCTCCAAAATAAAATATAATCTTGGTTCAGCCCATGCCAAAGTGACAGAGCAACATTTCCTTAAATCTTTTTGGTTAAAAAATTGTCGCAAGGACCCAAGAAAGGTCATCGAACCTTGATTACACAGCATGTTTATAAGAACAGCTATATCATCTCACACTTAGTTCTGTTATCAATTTAAATCTGAGCCTTACCCTTGGTCTCTTGTCCTTGTCGGTTAATATCCGAATAGCACCCACTCCTCCAACGTCGTTAAAGAAGCTACGGAGATCCTTATCAGTTGCCTGTGGAAAATTATCATTGCATGGTTAGTAAAATTACATTATTGATTTTTGTGTGCTTTAGAGCCGAGCCTCCTAAAAAAGAAGTGACGAGCAGGAAACATGCCTGAAGGCTGAGGTTAGATATGAAGGCAGTGCATTGATCATTGTATATAACAGGTTTTCTAGGAGAATGATTCTTCGTTTCCTTAGTGCTAGCACTGTCTGCTTTGCTGTCATGTACTTGAGCAACTTCATTTGCTTCAGCCAAGTGTCTTCCATGACCTTTATCATTCCCATAAGCTTTATTATTTTTCTGATCCAAATCTTTCCTACGTTTTGCTGGAGACTGCTCATCCATTGAACTTGAAACTGGCTTTCTCTTTTCCCTCAAATTTTTCCTAACTAAATTTTCTCTCTCATCTGTTGGCGCACCAACAGTTTGGTTCTCCTGCTGCAGTTTGAATAGATGCAACTCTTGAAGACGAGGAGTCACCTGCGACAATATTTGAGAAATGATAGCAGAAAACATTAGCAAAATTTGGTTTGAAGTGTTTTCCAGGATGCCATACTCTGTTAGTCATATATATCCTGTGGTTACTAGTAAATGTAACTTTATTTAAATATAAGAAAAAAAAATGATAATCAGTATAGTTCTCTAATGAAAAAATCCTTGAAAAGGAAAAAAATGAAGCTTATGTCTAAAATGCAATTCTTACTGTTTTTTCCCTTTAGCAGTAATTATTTTCACATTAGATAAGCCTCTCAAGTCTATGCTGAATGACAAGGGTAAATAGCAGCAGAGATCTCCAACCTTCAAAATGGAGCAACTATGTCCCCAACCTCTCGCTTTAGTAAACTTTGATCCCTACTGGACAATTTGACCTTATCCTCATTTAACAAACAAAAATATTTTTAAAAAGACAATTTTATCCTAGACATGAAAAAAAAAACACTTCTCCCAACCAAGGATTAAAATCCCAAATCTTTGAGAAGTCCAAAAATTACTTCATCTATTCCATTTAGATAGGAACCACACATACACTGGTATGCATACACACACACAAACATTTTGCAATGCCACTCTTTGCATTGTTGGGTAGCTCCTACTCCTCCTCCAGACTATGGAAGAGTCCCGAACCCAAAATGCATTCTCAGGGAACACAATTATTATAGGCCCTTTCAACAATTTCATGAAGCTTGAAAATGACCCGAACTTAAAAAATAATTCTCCAGAATACATCCAATACAACTAGTGCATAAATGAAGAATGCATGACATTATATTATCCAGAGTACTCGTGTATCCATCTGTATTCACTATAACAGTGGCTAAATTGCCAGTTAAAGAAACTACTCGCTGCACTGCACTTGCAATAACTGGTACTGAGAACAAAAATTATTTTAAACCTGATCATCTACAGCTTCATAAAGGACAGGGATTCTTGTAATTTGGCTTTACTTTCCTGCCCATGTATTTCTAGTTAACAACCCAAATCAGTAAGAGCTTGATATTTGTACATAGGACAAACGGAATCCATGCCACCCCACCCAAAGAAAAACAAAACAGAAAACAACCAGGAGGAACAATTGAGCAAAAAGAAGCCTAAAACCAGCTCAAAAGAAAATGAGGCAGTAAAAACACAATAAAGCACTTTTGGGCACACATAGTTGAAGATGTAAAACTTCATGGCTGGAAACTTCATTGAAGATTAAGGTTGAAAGCATTGATGTATATTGCAAATGGATGAATTGGAATTCCACATGTATATAGATTCAAGAAATAAAAATTCTCTATAAACACCAATTGTTAAGGCAGAAGATAGCTCAATGCTAAATTCAAAAACGCATAATTTACAACTTTTTCTGGTACCACATCAAAGAATACAAAGAAGATTATAACAGGAATGTTCCCTTGGCATATGAACAATTAAAATTGGCAGTAGCAGGAAAAAAGTACCTTTTGGACAGCAAGATCAAAGTCTTCCAGCGAACCATATTCTCTTTCAAAACGAACCCACGAATGACAAATTTCCTGAATGATTCTGTGTTTTAGGAAATGAAGGTATCATATAATCCAAGCTACAATATATATTGAAATTGAATGTTACAGAAAAGAGGACAACTTAAGAAACAAAGACAAAGTAAGATTAAATAATTGCTCTAATGAGGCATGCATTTGGATCAAGGAAATCAATACATTCTGACTTTCTAGCTTGCTTGCTTGTATATGATCTTTCTATCATTATTGCCAGCAAGTATACAATTTAAAAATACACATACGACTATGTTAGTAGATTAGACCTTTTAAATCAAGCATGTAAAAGCACATAAAAGTTTCCCCTTCATCCCCAAATCCGCTATGGGTTGTCAAAAAAATAACACTACCATTTTTCCGAAATAAATTGCAAAAACCCATTTCTAATTTGGAGCTTTATTAACTTGCACTATTTCTAAGCGGTAAAAATCACAGAAATAAACTTTTTTTTAATATCTGAACAGGCATACACACACTTATTTCACATTGTTCATTGTAAAACCTTTCCTCCCATGCGACCAATACACAGACCTAGATTTGCAATTAGAAGAGTGTTTTCTCACATATAGGGCTGATTCACAAGCTTTTGAGGCCAATTTCACAATTTTATTACTAAATATCATGAGCTAGCCATTCCATTATCAACCAATGACTTAAAATTTATTCTACGCATTTTGTCAACAATTCGATTTCAGCATGCAAATATCAACACCACATATCAACTACAAAACATGTGTTTCAGATGAAAAAGCACTAAAATAAAAAAAATAAAAAATAAGGTCCCCTTCAGGGTTCACCAAAAAATGTGTGCATTGCACAGAGTCACACCTAGGCTTGCTATTGACAACAATACACATGGACTACTACTGCAATTTAAGAATTATGTAACCAAGCCTCCATTTCCTTTATTGTAAATTAAATATATACTTTATTCTTCTACCGTATATTCCCTCAGCAATTTATAATAATCAGACACAAAATGCAATCTGAAATAAACCTCATGCAATTTGCTGTTCCATTAGAACTTTCAAATACAAATCTAAATCATGATTACTAAAACCATTTCACTTCGTGGTTTATAGCATGTTTAGGACAACTTTCTGTCTATCCCGTGCTATCCCTAAAGACGAGAATGAAGGAATCAAAACGAAGTAAAGAAATTGAAAGAATTTAAAAAGCAAAATATTACACGGCTTTAATAATTTAATACAGAGCAAAATCTACCTCTGAGCCTGTCCCAGTGAACCTTTTACTGTAGCATCTCTTGTAGAGGGATCTAGCTTCATTTATATGGCCCATTTCAATTTCCATCGCTATATAACCTTGCCAAGCTTCCAGCATAGATCCACTGATAGAAAAATAGCAATGTAATATCAACTGAATAGATTGAGTATTCCACCACAACCAACCAAAAGGAAATGAAAAATGAAGATACCTAATTTTAAGCAAGCTCTCCCAGACACCACGAGTTGCAATCATATCTTTGCCCAATTTTGACTCTAAATGAGCCCAATAACTGTGCATGCGAAGAAAACTGTCCGTATTCTTGAGGTGTGGTGATAAGTAATCTGATGCGCGCTGGAGTTGTGAATGAAAATTAAGTGTGTGCAACGTAGAGAAGAACACATTAATTACCAAAATATGAATCAAGCAATTCAAAAGAAGAAATTTGCAGCTTTCCAGACTCTGGTTTAGCAGCAAAAAGGGACATGGTGAAATCTATCTGAGTTCCTGCTTAACAGAAAACTGACTACATATGCTAAGCAGCACAAGGTAGGAAGCTTCATTGAAGAAACAGCAACAAAAAATTTGAATGACTATATTATTATCCATATTATAATTCATGGTTTTCCTGCTTGAAAACGTTAATTTGTTTCTGGAGGCATTAAAGAAAAATTATTACTCCCAATCTGACTAAATTATCACAAAGAGAGACAATAATTGCAAATGATGACCATTTTCAGGTACTCAATGAAATAGCATCTCCTTTTCTTTTTCTTCCCTCATGTTGCTTTTAAGATCAATTAATTCCATTCCCACTGCATACTCCATAACAGTAATCTGTCATTTTATTGGGTATCCTTTTATTTCTTTTCGTAAGAATGTATTTTGTAGTGTAAATTAGATTTTGTATTTCACATTCAGATTTAAAAAAAAAAATTAGGGATAAAATCTGTCCTCTAAATGGTGCAGCCTAATCTATAGTATATTTTTGCAACATGTCAAATAAGATCTTTTAAAAAGTTCTGCAACTTACATTACTAAATTTATTCCTTTTAATATGAGTATTTGCGCCCAGTGGGGCTTTATTTCCAGAAATTTCGTTTTACTCGTTATTTATTGTTTGCTTATCTGTTTTCTGTCAATATCGATAGAATAACCTGGACTGGGTTGCTAGTGATTCACAGAACAGATGGGCTACAGTCTGACACCTATTATCAAGAACTAGATAAAATTAAAAGCACAAAACCTAGCCGTTCATAAGTTAAGAAAAAGCACAATCCTGCATGCTTTAGATGCCCTGACAAGTTCATTCATATCAATATTTAGATTCATGGTTTAAAATATCCTGACGGAGGCACGTCTCAGACGAACAAATAACATCTCAAGGTGCTAATCGTGAGGCAGTCTTTGGAGGTGCACGCCTCAATCGAATGAGGCACAAACCTCAAGGCTTGTGAGGCGCGCATTCCTTAATTTTCCAAGCTTATTTACTTTGCTTTCGGTGTGGACCCACAAAACATTAAGAATTCTAATTGACCCACTTTCGGAATAACCCAATGCCCTCATTAAAAAATTGTGTTTCTCATTGACCCAATTTGTAAATAGTCTATTGACCCACCAACTAAAGTAACAGTTTCCTTTTTGTTAGTTTATTTGCACACTTAAAATAGAATGTTTGTGATTTATTATGCACCTATTTTTGCATTAATTTTTGACATTTTTTGGTTTACTATGAGGCTTAAGCCTCAAACTTATGTCTGGGCAGCCTTGGTACCCGATTACACCTTTCAAAGGTTGGTTAAATTACATAACTCCAATAGAACTAAAAAGCACGAGTTTATGGAAACTCGGGAATTTTGTCCTATTACTATCTTCTCGGAGAAAGTAGAGCACTCGCTTCGATAGTTTTAGAAGAAAAAACGTAGAACTATGCTTTCAAAATATAATTATAGGCCTATGCAATAGTGCTTACTGAAATAAAAGTAAATAAAAGGGAAGATACAAAAAAGATTCCACTTTAAACTTTCCCAAGTCATTAAGTGTAGGAGATTGGCTTTAAGTCGGAGGCAAGGCATCGATTGCATAGGCATGTGCCTCTTCTAGTTGACCCAAGTTTTGGGCACTTTTGTCACCTTACCTAAGCGTGAGTCCTTATTTCGATAAAATCCCTGACCCTCAAGCAGAGTCTTTATATATAGGAAAACTCTAATAAGCCATCAAATTAATTAAAATCAACAAGTGGAACAAATGGATAATAAATTGGCTTTTCAGATTTTGGGAAAAGTCGAATACATCTTTAGCAAATGTTGCGATCAGCCAGACAAAGCATTAGAAAGCCAAAACTGAGGCGACAAAAAAAGGTACCACAGCCAAATGGTTGACAAAATAATTGCTAACCACGTGCATACACAGGAAAACTACGGGCAGGGCATGAACAACATAACAACTAAAGATATATTAGTTCAAACATAGGAAAACAGCATGAGAATACTCAAAAGTTTAAAACACAGAAATGGAAACCTGAAATATATCCCTTATAACAGCATAATTTATGCCATCTTCCACTTGAGTCGATGCAGAAATTCTCCTCCTTAACTCATCCACTCTGGTGAGAAATACATTCAGGTACTGAAATAGCAAATTTGATTCCAATTCAGACACTAATGTAACACCAAGTGTTACAGCTTTACAATTCCAAAATAAAATCCTATAGGGAAAAAAAAATAGTTGAAGCAAACGTGTGTAATTGTTCATTGGCAGCATACGCTTCTTCAGACTATGTACACATTTTCATACAAATAAATGACTGATTCCCATCCTCACTTTTAAATTTAAGAATATGAACCAAAGATGTTTAAATACATGAACAAAAGATACTACCAGTGCATTCCCCCTCTTCCCTCCCCCTACACTTGAAAAAACAAAAACTAAAAAAGCCAACAAATAACGCGCACATTGAATAACAAATCAAACCAAACACGCTTTTGTGTGCATCCCATCTATTGGCTTTCTATCTCGCATATCCAATGTGATCTCCAGTTACCCATTTCCCATAGACATGATAATCAAAGGTCTACACATTTCTAATCACAGATTTGGATCCAAAGAACCAGTGGTGAGACATAACAAATTAAATCTTCCCAAGAACTTCACTCACTCTTAAATAATTTACTCTGTTCACAATCTGATCTCTTATGGGGTCTTAACCCTCGGAGGATGGCTAAGCATCTCCATTAAAAGAAATGGGACTCCTTGAAGAGTGATGACATTTACAGCACCAGGTATTGTGGTGAGGAAGTTATCATATTAAAGCCTAGAGTTGGAGGAGGCTGAATACAAATTCTTATGGATCCCCACACCCTCATGTTGTTGAAAGCCAGTTGCCTCTTTGATTTTAAAGAGGTCACTAAACCACCTTGTCGTTTACACCGAAATAAAGGGTATTCTTTTTCATTGTAATGCCAGGTTTGATGGAGCGTAACAATTCGTAAGTTGGGATGAGTATATGTAGAAAGTAGTAAGAGAATTTCTTCTATATTGAATTGATTCTTCACGTGTTACAATTATATACTATGGTGTAATGAAAATAAGGAAAAACATTCTATCTTAAGAAAGGGAAAAATACTTCCTAATTCTATTCTAATTACAATCTTTCCATATAAAATAATAACTGGAATAGAGATTTCCTACACTCCCCCTCAAGTTGGATCATAGATATTGATCATATCCAACTTGTAGATGCATTCATCGAATGTTTGTTTCTGTAGGCCTTTTGTGAATACATCTGCAGTCTGTTTTCTAGTAGGAACGTAGATCATACAAATAGTTCCACCTTCAATTTTTTCTTTGATGAAGTGTCTATCCACCTCTACATGTTTGGTTCTATCATGCTGCACTGGGTTGTGTGATATGCTGATAGCCGCTTTGTTGTCACAATAGAGTTTGATTGGAAATTGTGTTGGAATTTGTAGCTCATTCAACAGTTTCTTTAGCCATAAACCTTCACATATTCCTTGAGCAGCTGCTCTAAACTCTGCTTCTGGCTACGACATTTTGTTTTTTGCTTCTCCAGGTGACTAAGTTTCCCCACACAAAAGAAGCTTGAGTGGTTGATCTCCTATCTTCTCGTTGCTCTCATTCTGGCCAAGATCGGTGAATACATGTATTTCTCTTTTCTCATCCTTTTTGAATGCAAATTCTTTTCGTGGGAACCTTTGAGATATCTTAGAATTTCAGATACCGTTTCTAGATGGATTTCCTCTGGAGCATGCATGTGTTGGCTTACCACACTTACCGCAAATGCAATGTCGGGTCTAGTACGAGATAGGTAGATTAGTTTTCCACCCGCTTTTTGATATCTCTCTTTTCAACACATTCTCCAAGATTCTCTGTTTTTCTCCCAGTGTCCATTGGAGTATCACATGGTTTACACCCAAGCATACCAGCTTTCACCAAGGAGGTTCAGGACATATTTCCGTTGTGACACACGGATCCCCTTCCTCGATCTAGCTACTTCCATTCCTAGGAAGTATCGCATTTGCCCAGTGTCTTTCACTTCAAATTCTACGCTAACCCTCTTTTAGCCTCTCTCCATCTCAACCGTATTATCCCCCATGAGAATTATGTCATCAACATAGACAATCAAAATAGTCTTTGTCCCACCTTCAAATAATCTCAAAAACATAACATGATCCATCGTCCTTGTTGGTATCCTCGCTCTTCAACACGTTTGCAAATCAGTCAAACCATGCCCTAGGTGACTGTTTGAGACCGTATGAGATTTTTCGGTTGCATACTTTATTTCCTTCATTTCTCTTAGAAAATCTGTGTGGTAGCATCATATAGACTTTTTCTTCCAACTTCCCATTTAGGAATGCATTTTTAATATCAAGTTGTTGAGTGGCCACCATATTTTTGCAGTGATAGGAGAACCCGAATCAGTATTTAGTTTCAGAATCAAAAGCGAATGTTTCTGTAATCTATGCCGCCATAGGTTTGAGTGTATCCCTTTGCAACCTGCAGACGCACACTGCTCTATTGTTCCATATGCTTTGTATTTTACATTAAACACCCATTTACACCCAACATGTCTCTTTCCTCTCGTAGGTTCCATCAAATCCTGTGTTTTATTTTCTTCTAGTGCTTTCATTTCCTCCATTTCTTGTTTTTCTCCACTGGGAATTTCAAGTGCCTCTTGAATGTTTCTTGGAATTTCGCTATCAAGGTTAGATACAAATGTTCGAAATTGTGAAGACAGAGCATTATAAGCAACAAATTTTGAGATAAAGGGTGAAGAGTGCATGACCGAGTTTGTTTCCCGAGAGCAATGGTAGATCATCACCGTCAAGTGATTTTGGAGGAAGCTCATGAGGATTTGGAGCTATCACCGGTTCCGACTCTCTTGGTGCTTTGTGAGTTTTCTCTTATCCTTTGATTTTCGCTTCCCGGAGTAAACAATTATCTCTTTTCACATGTTGTTCTTCTGTTCTCCCCCCAGGTTAAGTCGTCTTACGTAAATGGCATGTTAGATTTGGAGGGACTAAGAGGTATTTGCATTTGAAGAACCGATCTTCATGGTCACTTAGGATCTCCCCCGAAGTGAGGTTTTTTAAAGTAGGGTTCGTTTTCGAAGAAAGTGACATCGAAGGCGATAAACATTTTCTTGTGATCGGGTCATAAAGCATTTATACCCTTTGTGTAGGTGAGTAACCGATGAAAGCACACCTAATTGCTCGTTCGAGCTTGGTACGAAGATGAGAATGGATGCGGACAAAGGTCGTACACCCAAACAATTTTAGCGGTAGGTCGGAGGCGAGGGTAGTGTTAGGAAAGAACATCTTGAATTTTTTAGAGTTTCAAATCGAGTGTGCGATCGGGCATTTTGTTTATGAGGTAGGCATAGGTTAGAATAGCATCTCCCCAAAAATGTTCAAGTATATTTGTAGTGAATAATAAGGCCCGAGCTACCTCAAGTAAGTGTCTGTTTTTTCGTTCTGCAACCCCATTTTGTTGGGGGAGTATCAACACAAGAACTCTGGTGAATTATTCCATTATCTTGGAGATAGGTTCTCAGGGTACTATTGAAATATTCGGTGCCATTGTCCGTCCGTAGAATTTGGATTTTTGTGTGAAATTGAGTTTGGACCATTGAGTGGAAATTCATGAACACAGAACGAACATCAGTTTTTCTTTTAGCATATAGACCCAACAAATTCGAGTATGGTCGTCGATAAATGTGACAAACCATTTTGTGTGGATACGATTGGGGATGCGAGAAGGTCCCCCATAGATCACTATGTATTAAGGTAAATGGCCTAGATGGCTTGTATACAGATTTTTTGAAAGACGAACGATGATGTTTTGCAAGTTCACAAATGTCACACTTTAAGTCAAAAAATGGTTTATTCAAAAAGAGTGTAGGAAATACATGTCTCAGATATTGAAAATTGGGATGACCCATTCTATAATGCCATGAAAGAATTTCATTATTCTTAGGAACAGAAACAGAATCACAACTAGCAAATCGACGTTGTGGACTCACATTAGCCTCGTCAAAGTAGTAGAGTCCCTCACTCTCTTTAGCATTGTCAATCGTCTTCCCCGATGATAGGTCCTGAAAGACACAGTAAGATGGAAAAAAATGAGCGGAGCAATTTGAACTCTTTGTCAATTGACTGATGGACAAAAAGTTACACGATAGATTTGGGACATGTAGAACATTTTCGAGTGTAATTAGACTAGAGATTCGAATACTCCCCTTTCCAGCCACGGGAGAGAGAGAACCATCTGCAGACTGCAATTTTAACCTTAAGGTTGCCAGCACAAGGTGAGTATGACACAAATAGATTATGTGAATCCGTCATATGATCGGATGCACCAGAATCGATAATCCATGATATTTTTGAGAGTAGCGTAGTATTAAGACCTGTAAGGATATTACATCTGTGAGCCAAAGAACTCGAAGGGCTCGGTGATTGAAAATTCGAGAACAGTTGTTGAAGCTGTTCGAAGTTAATGGATCGAATGCATTCTTTGGAGTGGAATTTTGTGTCTCGGTGGAGCGGATTGCAACTTGGTAGATGGAATTTCTCGTGTTTTGTCGCTTCCAACCAATCGGTTTTCCATGCAAATCCCAAAGATGTATCCTCTTTGCGGCCGTGTTTCCGAGCTGATCGCACTACGGACGACCCGTTTGTTGTCTTCGGTACGTGGGTCCAAATTTTTTTGTACCTCTAGGCATCTGGGCTCCCAAATCAGGCCCATTTGACTTTGGCCCATTAAATGGGTTCCTTTTAAAATTTGCAATTGACCCATTTAGCCCAAATGCATCTGACCCGTTCGGCCCAAAGGAATTAGAAGAAAGGGCTGAACCCTCCAAAGGAATAGCAGGCCCAATTTCATTCTTCAGCATAATCTGCCTGCGACTTTCCTCGCGTCTGACCTCAGCGAAGACTTCACGAGGTGATGGCAGTGGTCGATGTCTAAGGATCCGTCCCCTTACGTCGTCAAGTTCTTTGTTCAATCCGGCAAGGAATTCGTACACTCACTCGTTGTCCAGCCTCTTCCTATACCGCACGCTGTCGCCGGCACAATCCCACTCCTCGTCGATGCTCTGGTCCAATTCTTGCCAGAGATTTGTCATCTCCAAGTAGTATTCGGTGACCAACCGTTCTCCTTGCTTCATCTGCCACAGCTTCGTTTTAATTTCGACAATTTGGGATGAATCTTCGACATCGGAGTACATCTCTCGAACCGCCTCCCAGATGTCCTTCATTGTGGCCAAGAAAAGATAGATTTTACCAATTTTGGGCTGCATCGAGTTCACAAGCCACGCCATCACCATGGAATTTTCTGATTTCCATTTTTTTAGAAGTGTTAAGGCCTCGCTACTTTATTTCACCTAGTAAGATAGCCAATTTTCCCTTTTCCATCACGCATTTGACGAGTTTAATTGATTGCGCCCTAATTTCGTAATTGTTGCCATTAAGTTTTTCCACCGTAAGTTGGAAGGCCGTGTTGTCCATTCCAATCGAACTCATGGTTGGGATAGCCTCTGCCTCGCTGTTAGAGGACTCAGAGGTAGACGATTCTTTTCCGACTGTTTCGGTTTCTGCCATCGATAGCCGAGTTTAGGTTTACTCTAGCTCTGATACCATGTAGAAAGTAGTAAGAGAATTTCTTCTATATTGAATTGATTCTTCACGTGTTACAATTATATACTATGGTGTAATGAAAATAAGGAAAAACATTCTATCTTAAGAAAGGGAAAAATACTTCCTAATTCTATTCTAATTACAATCTTTCCATATAAAATAATAACTGGAATCGGGATTTCCTACAGTATACATTAGTACAAAGAATTTGTCACAAAATTGACCGAGGACCACTAACTAGGTTCAATCCAATAATCAAGCAAATAAATGTAAACTTATGCTAAGAGCCTGCATTGTGACTAATACCCAGTTTGAACTTCAAACAAGAGGTTTTACAGAATCAATTAAGATGCTAACGAGATTATAGGGATTCAAGGGTAGAATGAATAGTATGAATTCGCCATTACCTGATGAATGCAGACAATCCTTGGCTAATTACTGAATTATAGAATGCTTCAACAATATTTGCTAATATATAGCTCCAAGATTACAAAATACAAAAAAGAAGCCACTAGGAAAAAATTTAATAGCATGAGTTCATTTCATGTCTTCATGCTTTGTTTGTCAATAATCCTTCTAAATGTGGAAGAGTTTTGGACCCTATTACCTTTTAGAAATTCCTTTAGCTCTTGAACACATCATCTTCATCAATCTGTTGCTTCATTAATCCCTCAATTTCAGGAAAAGGAAAAAGTCATCCCATATAACCCCTGAGTTGACATTTTGTCTTCATACCTTACTAGTCTAGATTTATCACCCCATTTTCGAAGATTATTGCCCCTTTCCAACCAATATAGCTCCATGCTTATGTATTTAAATTCTTGAAGCACACTCGCAACAATAAAAGTTGACATTTTGTCTTCATACCTTACTAGTCAAGATTTATCACCCCATTTTCAAAGATCTATTGCCCCTTTCCAACCAATATACCTCCATGCTTATGTATTTAAATTCTTGAAGCACACTCGCAACAAATAAAAGTTAACATGAGCTAGGAGAGTTCCACCAAATTTGTCATGGTTTTTACAATGTGTTATTATAATAAGTAGCTTTCAAAAAGATCCAGAGAGGGCTTCACATAGACGTCCTTGATCTTATGAACAAAGGAAATTATCTTCTCATCTTCAAACAATGGAGCATAAAATAAAGGAATCAGTTCGCACATTAACTAATCACACCGAAGAATACAAGTTACCTCATCGAAGCTTGAGAATGTGCATTGCAGTGACTTCTCAAATACCTGAAATGTGAAAGGAAAAGAAAATCATTGTTTAAGCAGAAGAACCCAAACAAAAAGAAAAATTTATGTATAGGAGGTAGCAACACAAATAAATTAGCAAATGACTTCAACCAAAGGCATCACATTCGCTCAGAAAAACAGGGAAAGAGGAAGAACAGTACAACTTAACGTGACAAGAAAAATAAAAGAAATTTGCATTTCGACAAAGACAAGCAGCAGCATATCCAACATTGAATGAGTAAAAGGAAACAAAAACTAGGAATAAATTCAGCATACTTTCAAACAGAAAAAAATGTAGATTAAATGAGTGGATACAGCTTATCTCAAGCTTTGACTGTAAATAATATCAATATACATTTTTTTTTTCCATTTTCGATTGCATAAATATTAACTTCAAAATAGCATATTTGTTTATATGGTTGAATTTCAAAACTTGGTGCATCATGAATTCTGATTCAAGGTCAGCCACAATTGCAATATAAGGGCACCTAGTTCTTTTGAACAAAAAGGTGAGATTTTGGTTTTTCATGCAAGTGGTTTTGCTGTTAAGTGTGGTTAGACTAATGATGCACCGACACGGACACGTGTCGGATACTCCGACACGCGATTTTTAAAAAAAAAATTACACGACACGTTGCCGATACATTCATTAGGTTCTTTACTTATATAGTATAAATTTAGTTTTATACTTGTTATTTTTTTTTTTTTTTTGTTGAAATCTTTTAAAAATATATAATACTTCTGATAAAGGAAAAATGATCCTGGTAGAGTTCTCGAGGACTGTCAATATCCGACAAGTGTCGGACGTGTCAAACGCGGACACGCTGCTTTAGATAAAGTGTCCGTGCAACAAATGTGATTACATTCATAGCTCAGACAGATTTTTGAACCATTATCATAGGATGGTAGAAAGCTTAAGAAAGGCAGTAACATCATGACATCACAACATATTGTGAAGGTTATTAACGTGTTAATAAATTATGTAATTCTTTATTGCTTGCCAAAGGGAACATATTGTAAGTCCATAACACATAAAACATGCATACAGAAATATATTCAAAATATGCTCAACTGTAACATGGCATATTAATTTGCATGTGTTGTCAAACCCAAAAAATTATAGAGATTCAGAAGTTTAATCCAAGGAAGAGATTAAAATAATGGTTGTCGGTTAAGTCTAGAATCAAATCCCTTCTGCACTCTTTTAGATGAGTGAGAAAGGGCCAAATGGCCAATAATGTGTTTCTATAAAAATATTGACGTAATGAACTTTAAGTCCACAATTGAATGAATCTACCTAGAGAAAAAAAATGATCTATGAGAATTAAACCACAAATATTTTGGAGCACGTATAAAGAGAGTCTAGTAACAGACACTTGATAATTCTTCCTCAGAAGCATGGCATCGTTCTAAGCAGAGTAAATAGCAAACCCATAAGTCTCCAACCCAGGGACAGTTTCTTGTTGCCCTGTTATAAACGTCCCTTACAATTTTCGAGGTCTGAAATATACGATACATCAAGATGTCATTTGTATAGTCAAAGAAAATACAAAATTTATCGAGGAGGAAGATGAGAAACAAAACCTTGAATGTCTTATCCAAGTACCGAGTATAATCAAGCCATAGATCAGAGGATATAGGAAACTCAGTTATAGCACGCTCATACAGGATATTTACACGAGCTGGATCTCCTGATGACTGCTCAAACTTCAAGTAAGTCTGCAGTGAAATGAAAAGCTCTGTAAAATTTACTAGAGTATTATGTTGATGATCACTATTAATTAACCTTTAAGTTTTTTGAAACAAAATGCAGCTTTTATTTATATATTAATACTCAACTGGTGAGGAGTCCCCTCAATTTCAACTTCTAATTGCCCTCAAAATTCATAAAATCCATGAGAAGTTAGTTTTTTGACATTACGCCCATTTTTAGATGAGTTGAAAGAGGAATTCCTAATACTTACATGGATAGATAAATTTAAAAAGAAAATAAAGTAGCAAGCTCTTAAAATGTGAAGAATATATATTCTGACACTGGTCATTTACCATATAATATTGTACGAATACAGTATGATTTTTTAATAATTAGAGTGAAAGGTTAAATTAAAAAATACCAGAACGAATAAATCGTAATATAGAAATAAGGAATAACACGAATACAAGTAAAACTTTGGATTTATATACTGCATATTGGCGTGTTAGAATATATAGACATGCATGATTCTGATTTTTATTAGTTTATTTTGCAGCTCTTTTAAATATGCTACTAAGTAATTCAATTACAATTATCATATAATATAAACAATATTTAAAAATAGTCGGTCAGATTTCATGAACAAGCGTTCAAAGAATTCACATACATCACAAATTAATCCAAAATATAATAATATAATAAACTTTAAAATTATTATCACAAAACTCAATTCCTGATAAAAATGAAAAATTTAACATTTTTTTGTCAAACTAAAGCAATTGCTATTAGATTTGGTCCAACTAAAAATATTATTCTCTAAATATACACTGGATTCCTTCATAAGGTGTACTATACATCTCCACATGAATGACTCATATATTCTTCTTTGAATTCAGAAAGTGTACGCAAACCAGGAATAATCAAATACACATGTATACTATATGCTTTCTATTACCAGTACTTACTAGCTATAATCACCATAATAAGATTTCTCACTGTGCTACAGATTTTTGAAATATTCCATGTTCTCTCTTCAAATATTCGTGGAGCTAATATTAATATTGAACATAGAGGAAGAAGTGACCTAGAGTCACATGAATGAGTTAATTAAAAAGTATTTGAATCTTTCTAGGTTAATTATGAATGTCTTCATAGGTGAAATAGTGTGAAGTTGAAAAGAAATATCCGTGTAGTTGACCCACACAATCATGTGTAAAGCTTTGTTGTATTGAGCTGAGTGAGCTTCCGTTTTTGGTGTGGGATGGTAAACATTAAAAAGCAAGTACACACCATGAATTCTTTAAGTTTTTCGGAGTCGTCTACATCCTTTTTGGAAATTTTTTCTTCAAAATCAGCACGAGCATTCAGCATCCCCAATGCCCTTTGATATGCAGACACAAAATGAGAGGGAAGACCATCGCATTTGCTACTATTGACATCCACAGTGACCCCCTGATCTGCTTCCCAGGTCTTGTACGTAAGAAGAGTTGATGTCATGTCAACAAGGGGAACAGATAACTGGCGATGGAACAAATTCCGTATTCTCTGTATCTGCTTTTCTCTTGCCTGCAAAAGACAATTTCAGCGTAATGTGAGACTTATCTGAGCTGAAAAAGGTTCTAATTATCAAGAAACAACTTATTTTTGAGGCATAGTCTAATGGCTGCCGATTAATAGTTCATCAAGGCAAAATCCAATAACTAATAAGTTCTTTCATACAATAGCCCTGTTTGTTTAAGATTAAAATCAGATTTTAATCTAAGTTAAAGTCAAACAATCAATATTAACTATATCTTTTATGGGCCCTACAGCTTTTCAACCACACATTTCAAAAACTTCTATCACAATTTACTAAAAATCTAATTTTAATCTCCACCAAACACCCACAATACATATCCCTACTGTAGAGTATGAGCAACTTCTCACCTATAAAAGGGTGATATCTTTTGTACAAAGTGGAGTCTTCAGCACTTGTAACTTAACAAAAACAACAATATAAGCCAAAAGGCAGAGAAGGGGTTGGGATAAAAAGAGATCATGATCATAGTCTTAAAATCCTGAGTAGACGTGATTAGTGAAATACTCCTTATTTACAACAAAGTTAGATCAGATTGCACAAAAGGGGGAGAACCTATCTAGAAGTGATTTCTGATGAGGAGAGGGAAAAACTTCCCTAACACCGGGCAAGATCAAATACTGAGTCCATTGCGCAGACAATTTTTTCAAAAAACTGAAGAAGGCAGGAAAAAAATTGAATAAAAGCCTAAAAAGTAGCAGTTCAAATTGTTTATACATTTACTTGCTTCCACTATCTACTCCAAACATCTTCCTTCTCCTTACATTATGTATATTTAATAAAAGATTGTTTTGCTAGGACATGGTGATGTATCTATACAGGGGCAGATCGAGCATAGGCAAGAGCCTGCCCAGCCACAATAAAAAGGGAAGTTTTAATATGCCTATCCCTTTCCTACCCCTAATCTCTTCTTTTCTTTTCACTCATTCATTGGCCCCTTAAACCTTGACCATTTGTTGCTCAAAACACTCTAGACAGTAAAATCTTCACAATAGTAGCATTTCATAGAGCTTTTGATTTTATTCCTTAGTAATTTCATCTTGCCAATAGTTGGAGGGGAACTTGGTTCCCAATATATTTTATTAATTTGTGATAGGAATGTTGAGTTGCTTTTGAGGTTGGTTTAGTCTTTATATAGAGGAAAAAATGCTGAAATATTTTAAAAACATTTAGAGTTAGAAACATATCACTGTTAGCCTTGTCGGTGGGCCTGTCCGATAGCTAGGTGTGTTATAGCTTTTAATAAATAAAATTCTCTTACTCTCAAACTCCACATAAAAAGTTTATTTCTAGCACCCTGTTGTAAATTCCTGGCTATTCCCATGTACATAACTTTCACATTTCACAAGGGCAACATAATGCTCGGACCAAGTGGAAATTCCTGATTGATAATGTGTAGTTTTTTGACAAACAAATAGGGTAAGTAGTGCCTCGTTATTTTTAAAGAAAAACACCACATAATGGAGCGTTTGGCTGGGATTGGGTGAAAAGAGTGAGTAGGCTCTAATAACAAACTGATCCAGAGCAAAGCATGAAAACAAAAACTAGAAAGAAAGAGAGAAGACAGAAATAGAAGCAGAGAGGCAAGAGAAGAATTGCAGGTGAAAGTTCAATATCAATCAATATATCAATAATCATTTAAATAGTCTACATAACTCAAAAGGACTAGTCTTTTTATACTTAAAAAAATCGATATTAAAGGTGGAAACAGAAAATTATCTAATTTAAAACTAGTAACTATGAAAAAAAAATTCTAACCTATTTCATATTTTTTTGGCTAAAATGCGTGTCTAGTTTCAAGGTAAGCCTTACAAGAATCCGCATTAGCTTGTATCACACACATTCACTATTAATATATAAGCAATCAACAAACACAAAAACTAAAGACTTTTTCATAATCAGTCCCAAGCCCGAGCACAGGAGGGCAGCGATAGGTTGATAGCCAACGTAAACCTTCGTCAATCCTATAACATGAATTTTAATAGACAGAAACAATAGATTAAGAAAATTTAACTTCCACAAGGACAGTGAGGTATTTTCAAATTCCTTACTCGATCCAACTTGCAAACTATAATCAAATTCCTCTTATGAACATCTAAGAGTGCAACTCTAGATTTACCATCCACATTATAAATTCTTTCAAATTTATATTTTAAGAAGAAGGAGATTGCATGACAAAGAGGAAGAACTTTTGCACCCTCTAAGTGACAAATAAAGCCCCTTTTGCCTTAGCTCCATTTTTGGGACTACAAATCTGCCAAGGAACTGCATTAATCACCACACTCCCGCCAAAAGATTCCAATATCCATGAATTCGGAAGTAATAACCTCTATATGAAAATGACCAAAAAACTGAAAATGTAGGCAATATCTCATGCTAGCCCAATAATGAAGAAATACACACACACACACACACACACAAAAAAAGCCACTATACATAATTCCTGCACAAATAACACGACATTCAAACCGTGGATATTGGTCAGACACCAATATCACACAGGAAGACAAAAAGTCATTATATGTAGCTACAGAAAGAAAACAGAGCTAAAAGTTCCTACCTCAGAGTCAGTTTCCTCAATAGTCAGAACAATAGCTTGTTCAAACTCCCTGTATAATTCCCATATACTGCAACCCTCAGCAACGTGTAACCCAGCAGCAGTAATAGCACGCTCAAAGAGATTTCTTGCCTTTGAAATACCAAGAGTAGAACATTCACGGACCGATGTATCATACTCTTGAACAAAATTTAAGTAGTCACACCACAGGGCAACAGACTGCAGAGAAAAACATCAGTCAATTTTTTACTCGCATTTCCTCTGAAACATCGTGATAGTAAGCAAGCTGAGTTAGAATACTGCAGAATTACTTCCAGTTGATAAGTTCGATAAGCCTTCTGCTTTCCAAATTTTCCACATTTAGCTTCCATTTGGGAAAAATTTATAAATACTTAAAATTAATGGTGGACAAGTGGATAGTAATTAAGATCCATTGGAATGTGAACTACCCCCATCAAATTATTTGGGCCCACTCATTATTGGTTTTCTTATTGATGATGCTACGATGCCCTTAAAGCCTATGAGATGTTTGGATGTTTCAAAATTCCACGGACATGCATAAGATAAATGCTATCCCCTTGAAAATGAACTTTGACCATTTATAGATGATTTATGAATTTTGCCAATCGGAAGCTTAATTTTTTATCTGTAAAAAACACCGGAAGGATAATTCATATGACATTCTACAGTTCCAGTTTCTTCTTGACTAAGTGCTCGCAAGTATAATGCAGAAGAGATGAAGCTGGATCCACTCATTTTTTCACCCTCTTCGTGATCCTCAGCCCAGAAAAAATATTCATCTAACCCTAATTTCATGGCTGAAGAAGATAGCACCTAGTAGAATACATCCTAATAAATGTTGTATATTCCCTAATTTATATCATATTTACAAACAACAGAGAGGTACTATTAAATCCCAGAATATCGCTCTATTCTCATGTGCTCTCGACTTACGGATCTAAAAGTGCCACCGTTTCAAACTAAGTTACCTCCATGCTAATTCAAGGACAAAATATTGATATCATACAACTATGCCAGGATGCGAAACTGGCAGCTTATTAAAGAAATAGTGACATATTCACCAGCATCAAAGATTGAATACTCAATGTACCACGATACTTTTTTTTATCAATCTTTGCATAGTCACTGAAGTAGGATGCAACTCTTAACTAGAAGTTCTACATTTTTTTGTGAATATAGAGTTCAAACTCAAAGCAGTCCTCTAAGATTAAAGGAAAGAAATCTACAGAAGTGAATCATAGAGGAAAAAGAGCTGTATGCATAGAAATATATACCTATGGGTTGAATTGGGTATAATACAGTACTTGAAAATAAATGTGTAAGCGCACTAGCAGTCAGAACTGAGTGCACCCTTCTGCATACAAGTCTATGTTTCAGTTCGTACTTCTGTTATATATGTTTAACTATGTTTCTATCGTTACCTACTCGGTGGATGAAGTTGCTGATATCATTTACCAGGAGAGCTGATACAAGCTTGGCTCAAAGAACAAATAGGCCAACCACGAAGCCCAACTCAAGCTAGCTCATTCATCCTACTTTATGTTCATGGTTCTGGACAAAAACTATCAAAGGGTACATCAATCTAATTGTACAACTTAAACATGATATAAGACATTGTGATAACGACACTCTCATATTTCTTCAATAAACTGCACCTTCATCTGTAAGAATTGCTTTTTCTTTTCCTTTAGCTTCATATTTCTAAAAGATGAAACAGAGATGTACTTTACTTTGAAACTACAGGTATCTCACTCGTGGACATAATTAATTTTCCAAGGGTTGGGTCAGGAATTTGGGGTAGGGGATACTTATCAATTCACTTTTCAGAAAGACAGAGACTTGGCCATAAGCACCAGAACAAACCAGATAATCAGACAGCCCTCGCTCGAAAAGCTTTTCCACCTCAAGGAAAGCATCCTCTCTGTAAAAGAATGCAGAAGGAAAAGTAAAATGAACAAAAGTAAGCGTTGAGAAAAGCCAAAAGACTATGAAAACCAAATTATGACACAATAGAGCAACCAGCCATATTTATCCAGTATTTGAATATATCAAATTACAATTAAAACAAATACAAAAATGTGCACAAGACTCTTACGGGAAGAGAGAGAAGCAAAGCAACTTTTGCAATGTTACAGCGTAGATCTAGACAGGCAAACCGCATATTGCAATTATTAGCAGAGACATTGAACTATCTTGGGCAAAGTTCCCCCATAAACCAACCACCACTGAGAAACTAACCCACAAATCGGTTACAAAACAAAATATTGCAAAGATGCCGAACAACATATATTAAGTTGTTCACAATTCAAAAGAAGAATTTGCCTTCAGCTTTGTAGAAATCTATAACATATTAAATGTCACATCAAATGGGACTCATTTTTTTAACGATTATATCCCTATTACAATTCAATTATTTCAATAATATCTTACTTTTTGTTTTTCGATATGTATTTAATTTACAAACTGTAATAAATACTATAATTAATATTCAATTAATTAACACCCACATTTATTTAATTAATATTAGTTAGAATTTCACATTTACATTAACATTCATATTCATATTCACGTCTATGTCCATCTCCATGTCCCTATTATTAATTCTCAATTTATTAACATTCACGTTCATTTAATTAATATTTATCTTCATTTATGCATTTTAGTATTATTAATTCTAATTATAAGGTAATTAGAATTCACATTCAAGAATGCATTTCATTATTCACGTCTATGTATACTAATTAACATCTAATTTTACTTAATTGAAAATTAAATAAATGATTTAACATTATCATCGTACATATTTTTCCTGGTATTAAATATAATTTAATTAACATTCGCGCACATTCAAATATTAATTTTACAGAATTTATAAAGCATTCATGGTTCAACGTTGACTAGTGGACACTCGACATAAAAACTACAATTCATCATCTTAATGGAGGCATTAGTAGAGATACATTTAACCAAATAATAACATGTCACGTGTGCGAGTACAATGTAAATACATATATATATATACACTCCCTAAATCGGAGTTCTCTAGACAGTAAGATGATTTATTTTGATTTCAAGATTATCCTCTAGAATTATTGGCAATGTATTATCTCTTCATAGTCCTACTTCCCATTACCTCGTCAAATTTTTACTCCCCAACCCCAGTATAACATTTATCTTCCTTCCTTCATTTTATTTTCTGCTTCCTTTAATTTTCATAAATCAAAATAGATTGTCACTAAAAATCTTTAGAAGTAGCTCTGACTTCAGGAGAATATCAGTCATAACAAAACACATATATGTGATAAAAAGGATCATTAAGAAATAAAACAACAATGACAAAAAAAAAGTCAGAAATAAATATAAGCAGATGATGTTATGAGTCAAAATTTCGACAACAAAACAAGCCATCGTGCTAGTAATGACATGCACTGCAATAATAATTCTTCAAGAACAATAAATCCAAGCATATAACTAAGTGGAATGAAACAAAAAATTAATATTAAAAAATACCCAGAGCACATGGTAGTCTCATCCTTTGCCCACTCTCGCCACATTTCAGGACTTAGAGGAAACAGCGCACTCATTGCCTCCCTTGCTTGTCTCAGCTTATCTATATCCCCTTGCTTCCTCAAAAGTTTAATATACTACACAACCACAGAAGATAAAATATAAATCCATGTTACCAGTAAAGAAAGTTATCTTCAAGTTCATTCATGGACGAACAAAATGTCCTATGGATAGAGAAGGTAACAACATTACGCATTAACTTAACTTTCAAATGACCAAGTAATAAAAAGTTGAGAGAATGAAAAGTCATCAAACAACCACCTCCATAGCTTCTGAAAACTAGTGTCTCTACTATTTTGACAAAAAAGAGGCATTAATTATTAAAGCTAATCTTATAAGTTATAACACATAATTGAAGGACCAAAGACGATGTCAAAAGCTTCAACTTTAAATCGTTAACTTGAAAGAATCTATAAATAATTACAGCCATGATGTATAACAATATAAATATCACCATAATTTCATAATTAACTTCGAAACTTTCAAAACATCAAGAGAAACTTCATTTATCAAAAAATCATTAATCGTGGACCAATAATACAAGTGTGTGAGTGAAGAGATGTGCGTTATCAGTGTTTACTTGAACATGAGAGTCGTAATTGGAGGGATTATTGTAGAGCTCCAATTCTAGGGCTTCAGTTTGGGCCTTCTCTTGAGTTTCGTCGTCGGAATCGGAATCGGAATCGGAATCGTCACTAGGTTTCTGAACATCGGGCATATGTTCTTCGTTTCCATTTGCAGCTTCTTCTTCTTCTTTAGAGGGCTGAGGATCAACTACGGTTTCAGTTTCCGCCATTTTTACTAATTTCGAGCTTTTGGGTTTATGTGGAATTAACGGACAATCCACGCGTACAGCGACTCGGTGAAGATCGGACTAAATAATACAAGGGATACTGAGATTTACGGGTGGAGCCGTGGGTTTGATTGTATATAAAGCATGTTTGGCACTGCTTGTCATCCATTTTCTTAGAGCTTGTATGGGAGGGATTAAAATCAGATTAAAATTGAAAATATAGCCGTTATTGTTGACTTTTATTAGACGGGTGGGACCCAATAACGGCCATATTTTCAATTTTAATTGGATTTTAAGCCCTCCCGAACATGGCCTTAAAATTCCATTTTTAACTCATTTTTAACCCTACATTCAATAAATAAAAATATTGTACGTAAATTTAAAAAAAAAAATTCTTCTTTTTAACCCACGTTCTCTAAAAAAATAGGGCTGGATATATTCCAGTTCAGTTGATTTAAAATCGAACTCGAATTTTCGGGTATATAGTAGGTGAAACCTTTGAGTCCAATTTAATTATGGAACTGTTCGAGTTCGATTCCATTTGGTTCTCGAATTTCGTACAATGATAATTTTTTTAATATTTACAACAACACTACGTTAATTCAACTAATGACATGTTCAATTTTAACTTTTAGAAAATAACTTAGTCAAATTCAGTGATATCTTTTGTGCATCTTTTTATTGAGTTTTCATAAATTTGATTGTTAAAATTATAGGAAGAAAAAGATAGTAAGCTCACGATAATTAAGAAAGGTACAATCGAGCTTCCAATTCAATTTTCTTCAAAACGGTAGAAACGATACTACGATAGAATAAGAGATAGGTTGATTTGATTAAGTTGTGCTTGGGCTGAAAAATTAGAAATAGGAAAATCATATTTTGAGTTTATGTTAAATTAATTAGTTAGCAAATTTACTTTAAAAAAATATATAATAATTTGGCTTATTTAAGATTTTTTAAAAAATGCATACCTAAGAGTTTAGCTATAACTCATTTCAAAACTAATATAAAATGTTTAAAATTTCAAAAATTGGATATTTGTTAAATTTCATTTTTGAAATAATTAATAAAAATATATTTTATAAATTACATATAAGGTCACAATTCTATATAATTGGTCACTAATTGTCAAATTAATTGATCATAGTTAAAAAATTTATAGGTCACAAATTTATCAACAGGTCACAAATTTATCAACAAATAGATAGTTTATTATTCCTTGATCACAAATAATAAATTTTGTAAGTCACGAGTTATTTCATTATCACAAAATATCAAATTAATTGGCCACAAATTAATAATTTTTAGGTCACGCATTATTTGTTGGTCACATATTGTTTATTGGTCACACATTAACCAATTTATTAATCACAATAAACCAAATTATTTGTGATCACCACCTCACAACTACCACCAGCCGCATCGCTGGTGAAATCACTGCTACCAGAATTACCATCGCCACCTCCCAATAGCAAAACCACCATCTCAAACGTCGTAACCAACATCACCACCATCACTACCAGCCTACCATTCCACAACCACAATCTCACCAGAAAAATTCCCAAATCTGTCGCCCAATACTGCAATCGCCGCCATGTAAAAAATAACCACTACCACCACCCCATGTATCAACGATAACCACCACCACTTCTATCAACAAAAACCACAGCCACCACCATATCTAACAAAGCCATCGCCACCAACAAATCAAACAACACAACCGTCAGATCCACCCCACTAGATCCACCATCGATCCAACAATACCCACCTCCATTGCAACTAACACAAAACCACCGCCAAAACATGTAAACCACCGCTACTAGGTGCATCTGCTACCATAGCATTGCCATCACCACTCCAACACCATTAATGACCAAGGTCGTACCACCACACCACCACCACGACCTGAACATAAATTTGTAGACGTGCACTGAATCTCTGGTTCGATATTTGCAGCCAATAGTCACGCAACTCTGCCTTAGTTATCTTCAATGTCTTTTGCCTCCAACGTCATGCCAGTGCATCAAACACGATCACCGCAGACTCTTTCGATTCCAACATCGAGCTTCGTTTGTTTCCACAACATATTGGAGTCCGATTCTTCGATGTTTTTGCTAATGAATCTCAATCCGTCGAAAGCTCTTTGAGCGTTCGATTTATTTCTCACAAGCTTAGCTTTCATCTTGACGAGCTCCCGTGTCAGTGCCAGCGCCAGCGCCGCTTATTGCTAATCTTCCACGTCATACGTTAATGTCCTCGATTAAGCTGAACTCTGCCACGAAAAGCTTTCAGCGTAACTTTGACACCGTCTCCTCTCCTCCAACATGAAGGAAGAGGAAGGGAATTAGGGTTTTAAAGTGAAAATGAGGTTTGATGGGTTAATGGTGAGGGTAGGTTATGTAAATTAAATTAATTTTATATTAGTAATAATATTGTTATGATTATTAAAAATTTTAATTATGATATGATTTTTGTATAAATAAATTTTATATTTGATTTTTGAAGTTGAATCTTAAAAAATCAAATTGAGTGAAATTTCCATTAAAAAATTTTGGAAGATTCGCTTTTTATTCGGTTCTTAGTCTATAATTGAAAATCAAACCAAATCCATCGGTTCTCGATCATATATCTATTTAGGTATTTAACTTTAAAAAAATACTATGCCAAAACTCATTTTTTTCTAATTTTTTTTTTATGTTTCTCAAACAGGGGCATAATTTAATTATAAAATAAATTCTTAATAAAAAGTAATCTGAACGAATATAAAGGCACGTTTGGTCCGGATCTTAATCTGATTTTAATCCAAATCAAAGTCAAACAATCAATATTAACCACGTATTTCATAAGTCTCATATATTTTCAACCACACATTTCTAAAACTTCTATCACAATCCACTAAAAATTTAATTTTAATTCCCACCAAACACCATTTAAATAATAACAATTAAATGGAATATAGGGGAAGGAAAAAATAAATAGAAAACATAGTTTAAATTTGTTAAATATTGATAAAAATAATTTTTTTACGTAAACAATATTAAAATCTCATTTGACTTCAATTTCTTAAAACTTATTATTCTCAAAAATCATTTTCAACCACACATTTCATGATATCGACAATTTTTATCAATTTTTCATCATTTTTTATTAAATTATACTAAGAATTTGATTTTTATCAAAATATTGAGCTCTCCTCAACTGCTATGCTGACGTCCTCTTTCTTCATTACGGGAATGTCAACGGAGATTACATTGGCTGTGTCGAGGGTGTCGGCTCATTTAGTGATTGTGAGAGGGTTCGCTCGAGAATCTTTCGGGAGATTGAAAGAGTCGTCTGGTGGACACATCATATCAAATATGGACCGGATGTAGGGCACTAGTGCTCATGTCTAGGTTGGTCAACTCTTACGAGAATGTGAGAGAGAGAGATGCCATATGTACGTGGCGTGCATATGTCGGTGGATTTCAAAAACAGTTGTTGAAATCCACCCACAGATGCACACCTATCCCCTGTACATATATCCTTTTTCAAAAAAAAAAAAAAAAAATCAAAACAAAAAACACTCTTGAACATTAAGTATCTACAAATTCAAGATTGAATATTACGAATTTCTATATCTACCTGATGAGGGCATCAAGAGTTCAGAATTACCATTAGTCAGTAGCCCTATCATAGGACAGATCTCATCACTAATCGACTCAAATAGAAAGACAGGAATCAAGAACAACACGCCGTCATCAGTATGTAAAATAAACATGTTCTTTAAGAAGTTTAAAATTCGAAAGGCAGAAAAAAGCCAAACTAAGCGACAAACTGTTAATAGAATGCACGAGTGTGAATTAAGAAAAACCAGCACTTGTCTCTCAGTAATATGTTGCAGCATCAAATTAGCAACTCAATGAAAAATTTATTTCACGACATCAAAGTTGTGAAAAACAATGAATCAGGTGGCAACAGTATTTCAATTAGAAATTATGCTCTTGAACTTAGTGATGCAGTCTAATGCACGCTTGAAATCACTTTCTTCCAATGCAATTGTGAATCTACAGTAACCGGGAATTCCAGTCCATGCAGCACTGTTAATGCATAAATCAGTACTCAGGAGCATGGCATCCCTGATATTTGAATCGTCAAGCTTGATTTCCTGAGTACTGGCGCCATTCTTGATCTTAACATTCTTCCCAAGATAAGCAGATGGTTTTGCTACAATTGACACTCCAGCTTGAGCTTCAAGCACCTCCCAACCACACTTTTCGAGTGTCTGTTGTGTACATACATCACAAGAAAGTGCATTAGAGGATGTCACGTAAGAAGAGACGATGGAATCACAATATTGGACCATTAATCATGTCATATGTTAGGGAGAAATAATTTGGCACCACAAGATAAATAATTAGAAGAGCATGTTTGGCTAAGCTTAAAAAGTTTACTCGTAAGTAATTTACTTGTAACTAAAGAAGTAAGTTTTAAAGTAAATAACTTTTTTATTTGTCAAAGTTGTAAAATAAATTATTTATATTGACATTAAGAAAAGAGTTACTTTTAAAAAAGTAACTTTCTTTTATTTAGAAGGTAAGTAAAAAGTAAGTAAAACAAACATATTTGGAAACAAAAAGTCACTAAAAATGAACTCTTACTTTTTTAAGCAAGCCAGCGTGCTAACAGTTAAATCAAGGTCACAAGCAGTAAATAAAGATGCCCTTTCGATGTCAAGTAACTGAAACGTGGATTTTTAAAATGAGCTCAAGACTAAAGCGCCGTTGTTTTCAGTTATTTAACAATGCCCGATTGGAGATGATTACTGAATGCACAAGTCCCAGCATAATAGGATTTAAAAATATGGTTTTGATAAAAGAAAAAGAAGGATATAAGTCTCCAATTAAAAGCTAGTATTTCTTAACAAAGAATTAGAATAGTATTTCTTAACAAAGAAATAGAATTTCCGACGTGAATGAATTCCGTTTCTTAATTCAAGACATACCTCTTTCAACTGTTTATATCTACTTCCCAGAAGTTCTTTCTTCTCTGCAATAGCATTCATTAAGTCCTCAGATTTCCCCTCTTGAAGATCCAATAATTTCTTCAGTGTGTATTTAATAGTACTGTGAGGTTTGCTTAACCCTCCTAAGCCATGGAATGCATCCACCAGAGAAGGCTGATTTAGAAGAAGAAATCCAAATTTGATCCCGCCAGTAAGCATCTTAAAGAACAATCCCCCAAGCAGAGATGCACAAAAATCCGGGTTGTTAGAAGAAAGTTTCTCCAAGGTAGCACCTAGATCCCAGCCATCCTGGCCCTTGGAGTTAAATTCCACCCCCGAGAATGAGGTATCCAGTACAACCCTTGCCCCAAACTTTGCACATACGGTCAATAAAGTCTTCATCTCTTCATTGCTGTAAACCAAACCGGTTGGACTGACAGTTGGACCAGAAATGTAGACCCACGGTTTATGGATATTTTCCAACGAACTTGCAAGTGTTTTCTCTGTCAACTTAAATCCGACTTCTGGATTGGTTTGGACATTGATAATCTTTGCTTTTAAAAATTTTGCAGCAGACACATAATTCCCATTTGAACCAGTTGGGAAGCAAAAAGTCCCCCCCTCTTGAATACAATAGAGTACCAACTTATTGAACAATGCCACCGGACAGTCTGCATATATGAGTTCCGTATTGCCATTAGACACAAACCCATAACTACTGTGAATCAATTGTTTGATCCCACTATTGACATCAGTTTCGGACTCCGCAATATTCTGCCTTGCAAAACTCTCGAAGATGGCAGCCTTAACTGGTGTTGTTATGGGCAAAAAACTTTGGTCTACATCCATATGAATCAGGGAAGATTCATCGGTTTCATTAATTGATAACTCAGCATGATCCAGGACTGAGATGGCAGAACTAGAAAAACCAATCGCCTCACTAGTTTTTGCCTTCTCATCTACTCTCTGACGACAAGAGCAAAGCAATCCATAAGATTATCCAGAAAAGGTTTTATAGAACCTTTGTTTTCATAAATCCAAATTTTCATTATAAGAGTGGTAGATACCATACGCAAGGAACATAGAAAGCAAAAGGTCATGAAAAATTTAATGGATATTAATTCATCTGCAAAAACCTGCATCTTGTTTTATTGGAAACTCAAGATGCTTGATCAACAGTATTTGTGAACTCTCAGCTATATGAACACAAGAAAAAAAATTTGCATAAAGGACCATGATTCAGCAATTTGCAAAGCTCCTAGCCAGAAGGAACTATAGACATGGAAATCCAAAATTTAAAGACAATTATACTGAAATGTGATTGATATAGTCTTCCATTATTTATTTCCACTTAATCTCTAGATTGACCTATGTTTCTCCCTTTTAACCTAAACTGAATGCCAAATACACTGATGATATTCTTTACCATCAGGATGGAAAAGCTCATTTGTTTATTACTGTCACAAACAAAATTTTATATGCTCTACCCTGCCATGATATGGCTGAATAAATAATGAATTGTGCATCTTATTACATTGACAACATATGAATAATAGGTGAGTATGATTTTAAAACATACAAACCTGTGAAGGTGGATGTCGATCAGCAAGCTGAAAAGCAAGAAGCTCGTGGAAAAGACAACCATAGTAATACTGACTGATTATTGCAGTATTTCCTTGTAAAAGTTCCACAGTCTTAGACAATGCTTTAAACATTGTTGCATCTTCTGATATAACAAAAGCTACTTCCAAATCTGAATAAACCTGGACAGAGAAAAATGGTAACAGGCATTGTATAAGCATACAAGTTAAGAACTAAATACTTAAATTGAACTGGTGCATCTTTTGAACATTTCAACGACTAGTGAATAGCAAATGTTAGGTATTTAATGCAATTGGTAAATCTGTGAACAAAAGGGACTTAAATCGATATGTTGTAAAAGTCAATGAGTAATGTGCAAATGGTAGAAAGTTGTGTTATACTAGGTTCGAGAATGAAAAAGAAGAAAAAACAGTGCCGGAATATCGCTAGCTTATCGCCCGGGTTTGACTCAAGCGTCAGAAACAGAAACTGTGTCGCCCACCTGTCGCCTTGCCTTCGCTCAAGCGGCAACCTGTTGCTCGATTGTCGCTCACCCTTCGCTCTATCCAGAAATTTTTAATTCGTTTTTTAAAAGTTTTTTGTCCGGCTCATTCATTTCCTAAGGTACATATAAATATCCAAACGCTACATAACGGTTTTTCTAAGGTTGATCATTAAGCAAACTGATGTAGAATGAGAAAGAAGAAAAGAGGAGGAAGGAGAAGAAGAGAGGTAGAACCGTGAAGAAGAGAGGGGAAGGAGGAAAACGAGGTCAAGCCAAACTCAACTTTATTAATTAATCATCAACTGAAATCAACTACAATGAAAACCTAATAAATAGCAGAAAATAACCTAATTTTAAGGGCTTGGGCCAACCCGCTAAAACAAGCCCAATAATACGAAACACAAATAATAAAGTCCAATAACAATAAAATAAATCTCGATGATGTCCGCATCAACTCTCCCGGGGTAGAAGAAAACTCGACCCCGTCGAGCGGATAGGTAGAAACAGGCTGCAATCAATCACCCAACCATAAGCTCAGGGGTTGGACGAGCGTCCTCCGACGTCGATAAAAGCGTGTTAGCGGTGGTCGGGATCTGGTGTCCCCACCAACGTCCCCTGGATGCGGGCAGAGAACCGGGCAAATGAAGATCCCGCCGACTTCGATAGAGCTCCAATAAGTCCGGATCAAGCCGTCGTAGCGTCTCTAGTAATCCATGTGCAAATGACTCTGTGCCGATCAACCCAACGAACAAGGAAGCGCTCGAACATCCCCACCTTTAGTCAACACAACTGCTCATCTAAAATAGCATCAATTTTATTTTTGTGCGCCGACTAATGGCACGGGTTAGAAGTAGCAATGCATTCCGGTCAAGGTCCACAGATGGAGGCAAGAAAGGATCATCGAGGCATTGAAATGACCTTTATAAGCAACTAAATCCTCAACATTGAAAGTATGGTGGTAGCCAAGATGTGGCGGAAGGTCAACAACATAAGCATTGGGCCAACTTCGCTTTAAAATTTTAAAAGGGCCACATTTAGGCCAATTTAGAGGCGGGTCCATGTCGGCGCCGTCTCGTCGATTCGATCACGACATAATCCCCAATATTAAAATCAACATGTCTCTTATGTAAATCACTCAAGTTTATAAGATGCGCATTAGCTTCAAGTTGTTTATTGATCTCAATATGTGCAAGTCATGAAGATGTTGTGCAAACGCTTCAAATTTATATAGACACTCTATCATGTGGGACATCGGGATGAGATCTAAAGGCTTCCTAAAGCTTAAAAACCATGAACAACTTCAAATGGACTCCTACCTAACGACCGATTCATGGAACTCGTTATATGCACCTGAAATGTAGGAAGAATTAAATTCCAATTTCTAAGATTTTTCGACTAGACACCTTAGTAAATTACCAAGACTACGATTAACCACTTCCCGTCGACCGTCACCGCGGATGATGCGTAGAGAATTTTAACTTTGTACTCCATTTTCAGCTACACAAATGCTCTCCAAAAGCGACTAGTGAACCTAACATCCCTATCTCGACACGATGGTTTTAGGGAGGCCATACAATTTAACAATCTCATTAAAGTACAATGGCAACCCTAGACGCATCCGAAGTTTTGCTACAAGGGATAAAATGAGACATCTTGGAAAAGCGATCCACTACCACAAAATGGAGTCGTGTTTCTTCTGGCACGTGGAAGCCCTAACACAAAGTCCATGCTCACATTCTGCCAAGGGCAATCAAAGAACGGGAGAGTGTGTAGAGGCCAGCTGTTTTGCCTCTTTTGTTTCGCCAACTAACAGTGTTACAAGTGCTAACTATCTCGCCACATCTTTCTTCAAACTAGGCCAATAGAATTGACGTTCAATCTCCTTCTATGGTCTTATCTCGCCCAAAGTGACCGGCTAAACCTCCCGTATGAATTTCCCAAACTATGAAATTCGCACCGAAGTGCGAGGGATGCACAATTTATTAGCTCGAAAAAGATAACCTTCTCAAGGCGAAACCGTCCACAGTATCCGATTGTCCATTTTGCAAATCAAGAAAGATAACCTTAAAGTCATGACAAGTTTCGTACTATTACTTAAGCCGTTCAAAACCTATTACTTTAACGTTCATGATTGATAGAAGGGAGATACGACGACTTAATGCATCAGACGCATGGTTTTCAACACATTTCTTATGTTTTAAAACAAAAGAATAGGCCTCCGTAAGTACTCAACCCAAATGACCGTGCCTAGAATTCAATCTCTTCGAGAGGTGAGATAACGAAGCGCCTCATGGTCTCGAATAAAGAACAAATTTTGGGTAGCAAATAATGACGCCAATATCGCAAAGCTCGCACAACCGCATACAATTCCTTATAATAAGTCTTGTACCTTTGTTTGGCGTCTTTCAACTTCTCACTTAAATAAGCGACAGTGCGGCTTCCCGACTAAGGACTCCCCGATGCCGAATTCCGGAGGCATCACACTCAACTTCAAAAACCTTAGAAGTCGAAGCATGACAGAGCTTCCGTCATCCGTCTCTTTAACTAGTTTAAAAGCTTTAGTTGTCTACGGGTCCAATAAAACTCTCCCTTCTTCATACACTCAGAATGGGAGCCATGATTCGTGCTAAACCCTCGATGAAACGACGGTAAAAGGTCATAGGCCATGAAAACTCTTGACATCATGCAAAGTCTTAGTGCTCGTGCCAATCAACGATCGCTTGAATTTTGGTCGATCGGCAGATACCCCCATAGATGATACAATGAAGCCTAAGAAAACAACGCTATCGGTGAAGAGCGAACATTTCGACATTAGCATACACCTTGTTGCTCCTGGAGGCGTAACAAACTTGTCGGAGATGATCTCGATGTTGTTCCTTCACAGTTGTACTATAGACGAGAATGTCGTCAAAGTAGACAACAAGGAACTTACCCATGAAAGGACGAAGAGTTTGCGGCCATTGCTCGCATAAAAGTACTGAGCGTTAGTTAGACCTAAAGGCATAACTAACCACTCATAAAGACCATCTTTTGCTTTTAAAAGCTGTCTTCCACTCATCAATTGGCAGATCCTAATCTCGTGATACCCACTCTTTAAATCAATTTTGGAAAATATCGTAGCACCAACCATCATATCCAACATGTCGTCAAGCCTAGGAATAGGAAAGCGATATTTTACCGCGATCCTATCGATGGCACGACTATCTACGCACATCCTCCAAGAGCCATCTTTCTTAGGTCAACATACCGCACGGCACAAGGACTTAAACTCTCACGGATGAATCCTTTGTGAAGGAGTTCATCCACTCGCCTCTTTAGTTCGCGTTCGCAGGGATTCATCCTATAACGAGGCAGATTTGGGAGCGACGCCCCGGACCAAGTCTACGGCATGTCGATGTCTCGTAAAGGAGGTAATTCGTCGTAGGTCCTCGGGGAACACATCCTCGGAACTCTCAATGATCGCTCGGGCTTCGTGGAGGGGCTACGGACGGGGAACTAGATGGGATTTCCGGTGACAACCAAGGCAAACACAATCGAATCGCCCACAAGTGCGTTCGAACTCGTAGGATTAACGATGCGTAATCCCTTTCGCTCCCCACTTTTCTTGTTTCATGTAAGCCAACTGTGTCTTCGTGGTAGAGGTTAAGCGTGGATCTTCTTACCATTAAATACTTAACGAGCATGAATTGGATCGCCCATAAATGGTTACATCTAAATCGAACAACCAAGTGCCGACCAAGAATGACGCGACCGACATCCATGGGAATGACGTCACACCATATATGATCTTTATACTCGAGAAACCGAATAGGCACCCGTACAACGTTCCTTTACGTTATCGAGGAAGTATCAACCCAAGAAACACTATACGGCCGAAAAGGCGAGGTACGTATTGCAACCCCGCACGGGTTACGTAGTCATCGACACCGCATTAATGCAACTACCACTATCCACTACGACTTTACATCCTTTATGATTGATCTTGATGTAAGTGTGGAAAATGGTACGACGTCGCCAATCGTCGCATTTTTGGGTCGAAATGTGGTACAACGTACAACACCCAATCTCGACGCGTTCTGGGATAAGTGGCCTCGACTCTAAGTCCACCGAAAGGGTTCGAATACAACCTAAGAAGGTATCTTCATTATCATCCAAGTCCTCAAACTCTTCAAACTTAGGTTCGTAAACTCGATCCTCCAATACACCATCCTCTCTACTCTCACGTTCTTCCGTAACTAGGGCTCGACTTGGGCGCTAGAAGAAATGCGACCGAAACCCTTACAATTAAAACATTGCAAGCGGGATGACGTCCTTGGAATTTCTCTGACCCCTACCTTTATTTTCTCCTACAAGAGGACCCTAGACGTGGGAAGGCCCTAGGATAGACTTTTGTGCGCAGCTGGCGCCGCATGGATGCCGAAGAAATAGGGCAATACGTTGTCACTACGACTTCTAAACGGAGTCCTAGTAACTAACTCGTAATCCTCAACGAAAGCATAGGCATGGTCAAGAGTAGCAACGCCCGAAGGACAAGCTCACGTTTAAGGTCATCTCTGAGGCCTTGCCGAAACCTGCTTAAGGTCATGGCTTCATCCTCAACGACCTGACATCTCATTCGAAATTCATCAAACTGAGTAACGCATCGCTCACCGGTCGAGTGCCTCGCGTGAGGGCATTCCATTGATCCAACAAATGACCCTTATACGAACGAGGTAGATACTTCTCGAAGGCGACGCTTCATTTCATCCCAACTCCCAATGAGGAGCACGACGCACGCTCCAGAGATCCTCAACACTTTCCCAAAAGAGTCGAGCGGTGCCGATTAGCTTCGCACTAGTAAACCGAACTCTCCGGTCTTCTCCGGGACTCCATACCAAGCGAAGAATCGGTCCATATCTCTAACCCATCGAGTAAATACCCCCGGGTCTAAATGTGACATCAAAGGTTTGCCGGGGCATCCAGCTTAATGTTTCTCAAGAGACGTTCATCGTGCACGAGGAGGAGATCGAGTATCGCGACGGTGATGTTCTCGCCTCCCGTTCCCCGAACGTGATGTCCGTCTCCGCCGTTGTGCCTCAACATGTTGCTCCGACACCTCGAGACGACGATAACCCCTATTACTAGACGTTGCGCTGAGTTCTCAACTTCGCCGAATGCGGGGTATGTTCAAGCGTGGACAACCTAGCAAACTAAGTCTCTAGTTTCCTCACGAGTAGTCGCTACCTCGCCTTGTAACCGTTGTTGGCTAGTGACAAGTTGTGCTAATCGACGAGTGATGGCGTCAAATCGAGTCGGGTCCATGGTCAAAGTTACGAGAACTAGATGCGACAAGGCGACCACTACGCAACCGCATGTAATGCACTACCAAATAAATGAAGTGTATAGAGAGATCAATGAACAAATCGATTTTTTTTTTTTTTGTCGATTATGTAGATCTAAATACTGGCAAACTACTCGTCGCCGATCTATGTAAAATAATAAAGCAAATGTCAAATACTAACAAAGAATTCAATCGTGTAAAATAAGAGAGGGTATAATATGGCTAGGGCTTAACTAAGTAGGATAAAAATGGGTGAATAACACAATTATGGGTTTAGTGACGTAAATTTGTAGGTAAATGAGGAACAATAGCAACACAAAAACTTAATTAACGCAATTTTATAATGACACAGTACTGTAAAGCTAGAGAGAAGAATAGTAGCGTCCCTGTTATCCGTCGAAGCAAATGAGCACCAAGAAATTAATCTCCAGAGACAAGAAACAGTAGCTCACGTTTTGCTGTTGAAGTAACTACGCCAATCAACAGATGAAAAAGAATTACCTACAAAATGTTAGATTTTTTTATTTTTTTTTTTTTCAACTAAAACAAATTACACAGTATAATAAAATAGGGGCCCAAATCGAGGCCCAGAGGCAAGACTAACTAGGCACAAACTGAGGCCCAATTGACAAAATACTTTTTTTTTTTTTTTTTTTTTTCGAAACTAAAAGAGAGTACCCAAATCAAAACAGGCTTTTTTTTTTTTTTGAACTCAACTAAAACAATTTAATAAGTTGGGCCCGAAATTGAAATTCAAACAAATTAATAAACAGGGCCCAAATTGAAAATTAAAATAAATAACAAGACGGCCCAAATCAAAGCCCAATTACTAGATAAGCGACATTAATCAACAAAAACCAAACCGAGGTCAATTTCGTCTCCAGGGCTTGATTTTGTGATTCGGCGGCTCGATACGGCAAATACAATGTCGGTCGTGATTGTCGACGGTGGCTCTTCCTTTTCCTTCCTGTTCTCCTCCGTCTCGCTATCTATTTCTTCTCTTTCTTCTCGCCGTTGTCGCCACGGCGCTGGTCGATATATTTTTTTTGTGGTAGACTAGGTGGTGTTGGTACAGCTGCTTTTACGGGTGGTCTGGTTCATTGATTGATGCAAATGTGAAGATCCGGGTGTCGGCTACGGGAGGTAGTTGGTGATACAGCCTGGGTTTTGGAAATTTATGGCAGATGTATTGTTTGTATTGAACTTTAGTAGCGGCTATGTATTGTCTATGTGTTGTGGTGGTGGTAATTGTAACACAATGGGTCTCTACTGTGATTCAGGGAAGTCATGGAACCGGCTATGTTTGGTAATTTGGAGGAGATGACAGATTTGTTAAAACACCGGTAGCCAAATCTCTGCAGCGTCTTGATCAAAGAACACAGGTTCGGCTCTGATACCAATTTGATGTAGAATGAGAAAGAAGAAAAGAGGAGGAAGGAGAAGAAGAGAGGGAGAACCGTGAAGAAGAGAGGGGAAGGAGGAAAACGAGGTCAAGCCAAACTCAACTTTATTAATTAATCATCAACTGAAATCAACTACAATGAAAACCTAATAAATAGCAGAAAATAACCTAATTTTAAGGGCTTGGGCCAACCCGCTAAAACAAGCCCAATAATACGAAACACAAATAATAAAGTCCAATAACAATAAAATAAATCTCGATGATGTCCGCATCACAAACACTTAGCTTTTTATATTCTTTTCATCAATTACTCTTCAACCTTCGTTATTCACATAGTGATCTGTTCTTGGCGGTGAGAAAAGCATCAAATTCATAATCCAAATACCAAACTGCTGCTTCATTCATATCTATCAGAGTTTCTGAAGATCAAGGAAGGTAACTGGAGTTCTGGTCGTTGAAGAACGCGGTATTCTTTGTGCATCCACAGGAGATAAGCGATTTCACAAAATTAGGAGTTGCTGCAGGAGAGCACAATCCAGGTGAGCTTTGGAAATTGCAGCTGGGAGTTGGTGTAGGAGCACGGAATCCATGAGAGCTATTGGGATTACAGTCAAGAGATCAGATAGTACGTGTCGTCTAGCTGGTAGACTGTAAGTTACAAATCGTTTATAATGGATTGTTGACTGACAAAGTGTCCAAAGTTTTTACCCAATTGGGTTTCTCCATGATCAATTCTGTGTTATTTATTACTTTCATAATTGCTGTAATTCAACATAGAAAAATATGATTTGCATGATTAACTATTTAGAAAATAATTAATAGTGACTTGTTTCTATTTAATTATAAAATAATTATAATTCCGCATATTCACCCCCATCTAGGTGTTGTTAGGGTTGAACTACGTATTTTCAGCAAAAATCACTACTAGAGACAAAATAAATCCCGTTAAAAGATGCTTAGAAGAAAAATACCTGATTTTTCAGTAAGCCACAAACAATTGCTGCATGTGAGGGAAGAGGAGTTCCAGCGAGATATTTAAGGACTCCATTAGAATTAGGGAGGCTAGATAGCTCGAAATGATCTGATATATCTAAAAACAAACGACATCCAATCTCTTTGGTGGTGTCCAAAAGATGCTCAAATGCTGCGCTAGTGACAGACTCAAATTGAGCTATCCCAGATACCACCACCTGTGGCTTCAACTTCTTAATCAACTCTACCATCAAATCTGATTGGCGTGGGGCTTCGATAACAGTGATATCTTCCTCTAAAGTTTTTGCAGCTTCTGTCCTCTGAAAAGGAAGACATATTTAAAACATATCAAAAGAAGAATTTGCACTAGGAAACACCCAGAATTGAAATGAGAATTTCGACATTCTTGCCATAGAACATATTTCATATTAAAATGATGAAATTTCATACGATGCTGACATCAGGAATATATGGTGGATTTCAGTATGAACGTCAATATATCCATTTCGAACACTGTAGTAAGCAAAATGGACAGGATCATGTCTGATTCAACGCAAAGTACGTGTCCCCCCAAAATGGACCTAGGGTGCATTCCCCAGTGTTAACATTATCAGTAATAAGGTTTCACATAACGCATAATCTCTTCTGAGTAGAAATTTTATGTTCAAAGTTCTAAACAAATGATTTTATGGAAAGGAGAAGGGAAAGGAAAGAATTCTTCACTGGTGGAATCAATTATTAAATTTCAGTAATGCACAGTGCACGTCTGCATTGCTAGATAAATCTTCATCAACCTTTTACTTTTGTCGTGGAGAAAATTGTCATGAACCTCCTCCTCAGAGGAGAGTGCAATTTGATGCTTTTTTTTTTCTATTTTAGTTTCCACTAAATAATGTTTTTGTTTTACTTTTTGATGTGACTTTCAGATGCTGCCACAAATCTTTATTCAGATGTAAGCAAACTCTCAGAAGTATAGAAGATGACTTCTTGATGTAACTTGTAAGCAATTATAAAATAGAGTAAAATGAAAAACAAAAGAAATAAGAGCATATCCAAGCACCGTACCTCAATGCTTAGTGATGTTAACCATTGCCTAGGTAGATTCCGGGTCAATTGTTCATCAACAATGGCAAGTTGCGGTGATAACAAGCGTAGGGCACTCTCAATTGCTACGGTCCTTGAAGGAAATACAACAATGTTCTAGCCATAATGAAAAAATGGAGTATGGAATCAGATATGCTGATAAATAGAACTTAAAAATAGAGAACATGATAAATCTGATTAAATGCCAAAGTGGAGGGATTTTTTTTTTTTTTCCTTTTGTTTTGGTGTGGTGGGTAGGTAGTCAATTCCAAAAGATGCATCAATGATAAAGCAGTTTGCATTGTCTAGCAGTGAGGTGGGTAGGCCCAACTCATTTAGTTTCGTGTAGAAAAGATCGGCCAGCTTAAGCCAACTTGAAGATCTTTAAATAACAGCTGTATGTCAGAAAAATGATCAAAAAGCATCTTAAATACATTAGCCGTCGAGTTCCTGCCTTTCAAAATAAGCATGCATTCATCAATCATTTTTCTAAGAAGAGACATGAGCCATGTATTTGTGACTCTCTCCAACTAAAACCCCAACCACAGAGTCCCTATGGTCAGTCGACTCAGCCCCTTTCCCTCCCAGTAAAGCGATTTAGTTTAAGGTTCTGAGGTTGCAACTATCAGATATTCAACTTGATCTACACGACTGCAACACTCACTGACACTACCTTGCAAGTTGAGATAGCTGAAGATATCCTTTTCCTCTCCTTTCGACAAGAGTCGCTTCTGATTACAGAAGCCAAAAAGGCGCCAGGGTAGTATATCTTCAAAAATCAGGAATGTTCATATCTATTTTTAAGTTGAGCCATTTTATTTTCACATTACAAAAATTGCAGAGCACCAGACAATGGCAGGTAAAAGAATGTACCATCACTGGGAAAAATGGGTAACTATACTAATAAGATGATTTGTTGACTATCAATTTTTTTGCAAGCAACCTGTTCATTTTTAGCAGGCAGAATTTAGCATTTTCTCAGCTTGAAGCCAACCATGCTCACACAAATAGAGTTAGCATGCCATTTAAATGAGTCTAAACTACCAGTTTCGGAGAAAAAGCTGCATAAATCTTGAACAAATAAAACGGCAACAATATATTTATGTAACTTGCACGACAGTAAAGGGAATATTATCCTACAACTAAAGAGATACAGTAGTTTCCTTACATCTGCGGTTAGAGGAATACGGTGATATGTTCTCATAAAGGCAGAGACGAGACTGCGGAATCGTCTGCTTCCAGCAGGTTGTTCATAGGGGAAAAATGAAATCTCTTTTAAAACATTAGTGAGATAAGCTAGGAATGGAATCTTTTCATCAGCAACAGAATCATCTTCAAAGGACAAATCTAAGGAGCTGCTGATATCATGGAATCCATTTCCGAAAAATTCAAAAATTTTCTTTACCTGCCAGAGCAGTTACTGAGTATTATGCTCATTTTCCCGACTGAATGTTGTCATCACACTCGTGATATTCTATGTTCACCTAAACATGCATTAATATATCGTACCTGGTTAGGTTGACGAAGTTGACAACTGTAGACCGATAGAGCATGAGAAATACGACCTCCAGCTTTGGCATAAGCCCACGCTGTTCGGGCACAAATTGGCTGGTCGCCAACAAGCCCCATGAAAAACTCAAAACGATGTCGACTGTTCTTTTCAATTTCAACTAAAGCTGAAATATCTGTGTCAGCAGCCTGCAACAAGAGCAATCTAAATGTCAGCACTTTTACAGATATAAATATTGTGCTGAAGTTACTGTGGCAACCTGAAGAATCTTAGTCTGCCAAAGCTTGTTAATACGGAGACCACGGCGCTCAAACAAACGTTCACATACAGCTTGTCCTGGGCGACCTCCCATATTAAAGATCATAATTCCCAAAGGTTTTATTACAGAAATTCCTTCTTCAACAGCCCGTGCAATGAGCCCCAAGCCGAACTGATCCTCCACAAAGCCCTGAACATAATAAAAACAAATTAGAAAAATCAACTCTTCTGCTTCAGGAATGGACATTTTCCAGAGAATGTACATAAATAAGTACAGTTTGAACACATCTGCGGACAGCTCTGAGACAGTGTGTTTGGACACAGTAAAATCTTGAACTCGATCTGCTCGAGTAAAATGAAAAGGGCAATATCTCTTAAGTATGATAGTAACAACAGTTATATATAGAAAATAGCACATATACATAGAGCACCTACAATGAAAAATTGAATGTGATATACCCATGAGAAGATGCATCTCTTTAAGATTAGACTGATCTTTCGATTTTCAGCTCCATCTAGACAAAACTTTCTTCATAGAAGAGGTACTTGTTTTGATCACAATTCAATTAATTGGTTTGCTGGAATTTAGAATATTCAGGTTCTTAAATGCAATTGTTTCAAGTCAAAGCATATTAAAATTACTAATATAACTATCTCAAAAAAAAAATAAAAAAAAACTAATATAAACCATTTCAGTGCTGCGAACAAGAATAAATGTTTGTTACAAATGTCTAAATTTTCATTACAGAATTTAAATAAAAAAGTCTGCAGTGTTTTAGTGCACCAGGACACATAAGAGGCAATAGAAGGTTGCATCCTCTACTAGCTCTTACAGTATCCTATTACAAGTTAAAGGAAACAGATTTTATATTTGGGCATGAAGCTTTTAAAAGCTGACAATCTAAGTTGAGATTATACGCCAAATAGCAATAAAATATCTGATTAATCAAATAACCTGGATAGCACAATAGTTGCTTAGAGAATGAAGGAATTCTTCACTGGCATTTTCTGTAATCATTTTGGACATTGCATCGGGATTAGGGTTAAGAATCTGCAAGGAAATGGGAAAATCAGATGTGAGAAGATTTGGTCAAAAAAAAGTTTGGATAACCTAAAATGCATTAAGAGCATTAGTCATGTAGAAAGTATATTCACTAGCAAATATTCACAATAAATATTTCACAAAATTGATGAAAATACCTGTGGTATGCATCCAACAATTCGTTCAAGTTCTATGTGATTATCTCTGCAGTAAGATAGCAGATCGGATTCATGAAACTCAACCCTGTCAAGTAGAGTTTTTTTCTCCCCATCATAAATTGGCTGGCCACTGTCGTCCAAAGCATTTAAATATAGATTTATCCATGAAATTTTTACTGCTCTTGGATTAATATCGAGCCCATAAACCTGCAAAGTTATATTTGGGAACATTTAGAGACCTCATTTGCCTAATTTCCAGTCTCCCAAAACCAAAGATCACACAAACAACTAGAAAGACTGAATTAATAAGACTACATTTGGAGCTTTAAGAAACCTCGCCTTTAAGGGAGACCATTTTTCAGCAATTGCAATGGATATCCATCCATTGCCACAACCAAGTTCAGCAACAGTCTTTTCCTTGAAAATAGAATCTGGGTGCCTGTTGAGTCCCTCGTAAAAAGTGAAGGACCAGTCTTCTGGTATAAAGATGCTAGGTATGACCATCAGTGTCAGTTTCTTTCTCTTCTCAAAGCCTGAAACGAGTAATAGAATATGTTAATGCAACAAATCATTAGTAACGCTTCCAGTTAACTTTTGCATACATAACAGAGAAGGTATCCTGCAGCTAAATAGTATGATTAATCAATGATCTCGTTGCACAAAAGTAGTACTAAAGAAAAGCCATTGCTAGACAACTAAGCAGGTTTGCAGCAAAAAAATCATGATAAAAAATAATCTAGGGGAAAATAATCGTGAATTAAAGAATCCCAAAGTCGTTGGATTTTAGGATTGCTTAGAATGAAAAAATGAGTTTTTGATTAGCTTTTATTCTTAAACTCAGCATGATTTTAGTGAAGATTCAAAGAATTCATTCTTTTTCTGGTGAATCAAATGAGCAATTCTAATTCTTAATTCTATAGGGTTTAATAAAAATTCAATTGACCATTTGATAAAATTGCCATGATTTGTGTGTGACTTGTTGGTTTATTAGAGTTAGGATTATAAACGGACCAGCCCCATAGTATTAATTAATAACCAACTCATCGCTACGTCTTATCTGGAGCTAAAGAACAAGTCAAAATATGACAAATCAGTCATATCTTTGTAGCAACTGAATTTTTTTTTGCATAAAATTTAATTAGAAGTTGGAAAACAAAATGAAAGAAGTAAACGTGTCTCTTGTAGTTCTCTTTGTGCGTGCATTTACTAAATAACCAATTAAACGAATTCATTGTAAAAATATAGTTTTAGATTCATTTCTCAGTAAACCAAATTCAATAATAGAAATACTAATGGAACTCTTGAACGATTTCCCTCCCCTAATTCAAATAATCAGGATTATGTCATTTACGTGATTTTAAATTTGTTAGCAGGCTGAATAAATTGATCCTTCCTAAAAATTCAAGATTCATTTAACCATTATATTCATCTACATAAAATTCAAAACGAAACTCTTATAAAGTTCGTTCTTTTGGTTATCGAAAATCCCATCTTCCGGTTATTTTACTTTTTTGCTTAAACTTTTGCATAGCTCCAGCAAATTACTATTTAAACCATCAAACGCTCACTTACACATCCATATCCACATATACACAAATACGTAACGTAACTACAGAAACACGCATATAACTATATATATGTATAGAAATGGAGGGTGGACCTTCATATTGTTCAACGTAGATGTCCTGAATTTGGAAATGGTAAGTCTCGAGGCACTTCTCTGACGCTTCTTTGGTGTCGAATCTGTTATGGAGCTCCGCCAGGATCCGGGCATCTTTTCGAGTAATCGGGTTCTCCAGTAGCTCCAGGAGTGATCGGAGCGCACTGTACGCCGCGTCACCTGATTGTTGACACTGCTTCAAGAACTCCTCCATGAATCCACACAGTAGTAAGTACCTCACCGGTCACCGCACTCTTAAATCACTGGATAATTTATACCTATAATGAGCCAATAATCGTGTTTATATACACGTAGAAAGAGAGAAGTGAAAGAGCAGAGGCAGAGCACTGGGCCACTGGCCGTAGCGCGAGTGAGAATGTGATGATATATTCTAGATGTGCGTGTGTAAGAGCATGTTTGGCTTATTTAGATATTTTTGTAGTAAATTAAGCCCGTGTTTGGTTTGCATTAAAGTCCAATTAAAATCTCAAATTAAATTCAACAATTACTTTTAACCACACATTTTATGGAATATACAACTTTTTAACTACACATTTCAATATTTTTTATCAAAATCTATTCAAAATCTAATTTTAATTTCCACCAAACGAAAACTAAGAAATCACTTAAAAAATTTATGCTTCTTAAATTTAGCGAAACGTGCTTTTAAATATTGACTTTCTTGGTATTTATCCCTTTTTTGGTATGTTGAACCCGTTATATTAATTAATTTTGTAAAAGTGCTTCTTCTATTTCCAAGATATTTTAAATAAAGTTTAGTTCAATGAGACTTCCTTTAAAAAATTTCGAATGAAAAAACTCTTTCAAAAATCAGTTTCCAAACACAACTTCCTTAGGTCGTGTCTGGTGCGGCTTTTTTTTTCCATTTTTTTACCGTTACTTTTGGCTGGCAGGTCTCAAGTCACTCACAAGTGGTCAAAAAGGACGGCCACTTTCGATACCAAACGAGCAAAAAATCCCTTTTTTTTTCCAAATGTAATCCGCCCCAGACATGCTGTTAAGAAGTTGTTCTAGAAAAAGTATAAGCAAAATCAGAAATATCGTCGAATTGGCCCTTAGCATGCTTTGAAATGAAAGACAAATATTTTTCAAAATGTTCTATTTGTTATTTTTTCTTCTTATTACTTTATTTAAAAATAAACAAGTCTATTTACGCGCCAACGAATATTTTGACGAAATTCGTAACTAGTGACAAATGTGCTAATTAATTAAATGCATAAAATATGAATGTATAAAAAAAGTTCGTAACAAAAGTGCGACAATGAGTTGGAGACCTTCACTGCAATTACAAAATAAGGTTTACAAAATAACATGGACATTCCTATAAAGCACTTTGTTTGAAATTACGGATAAGTAATTTTGGTCATTACTTCATCTGTGATTAAAATATGGGATTACTTCATCCTAAAAAGTCGTGAATCTTATAATATATGTGATTAAAATTATTTTTTTACTTTAATATCAACTTTTTAGATCGCTAAAATATTAGTTAAAATATTTATTTACTGCATTTTTATAGTAACGCTATCGGTGTCACAAGTGGAAAAAAATTGCTTATTCTATTAGCATCATTAATGTTGTAAGACCAATTTAGGTGACACTAAATGTCATTAAAAATAAGATACAATTAAATTAATGACATAATTTTACTTTTAATTGAACATATCATACAGTGTCATTTAAAGTGGTGTTGCAGCACTTAAAATAACATTGTTCTTTTATTAATCGAAAATGTCTATTCGATGATGAATGTTTTTTAACTTCGGATGTTATGAAGGGCACGTTTGATTCTCATTATTGTAGAATTGGACCTCACACAACAAGAGATAGAAATTCAAAATTGATGACTTAATGTGATGGACAGCGATCATATTTTTCATTTTTATAGATGAAAAATGAGAAACAAACGGAGACGAAATTTACAATTTTTATTAATTTTTCAATCATAAATTTTTATTTAAACCAAATATGACTTGGCCCTTGTTCGATTCTCATTATTTCAAAACTCATTTTTTTTTTCAATCTAATTTTTAACTACACGTTTTTGGCCTCCGTTTGGTCTACATTATTATCTCATTAAAATGAAAAATATGACCGCTATTCATCACATCAACATTTAAATTCAAATTTTCTATCTCTTATGTGGGTTTCAATAACGACTATATTTTTTATTCTCAACCTGCAATAATTTGGCTCAAACGAGACCTTACAGTACATTACTTTTTATTAAGTTTAACGGTACATTATCTAAAAATGGGATTCTTTGTTAAAAGACCTAGTCAAACAAAGTAGTTGGAAAAAAGACCCCTTCTCATTGTTTATTGGTCAAATGGCCTCAATTAAAAAATACAATAAATAAACATGGCAATTTGTCTAAAATATCCCCATCAAGTAAAAGACTCATACACCCTTTTCATTCCATCAAATTCACCATTTTCTCTCGTCTGAAAACCAACGTGCTCTTTGACCCAAAAAAAAATCCAACGTGCTCTTCATCTCCAATGTTTGCCGCCTTCTAAAATCTTTTTATTGATTATATTCCTCACCTATCTTCTCCAACATTTTGAGCATTGGAACAAGGATTTTAGCTTCTATATTACCTACATTGAAATCTCCATTATTTGAAGAAAAGAAAATAGTATTTTTATAAATTTCATGTACATTTGGTCCTTTTATTGTTGAATATAGTATGAAATGATATTTTAGCTGATTTGCTTTTACTGTTGGTGTATTTCCGCAACTACTGGACGATTTGTAGTTCGGTAAGCAGACAAATTCGACCGTTTACGTAGTGTAGAACGACACTACAGTCGTTATCGTAGAAAGAGAGATGTGAGCAATCGAAATGAAGTTGAGCAATACGATGGCGATTATGGGAATGATATAGAAAGAAACTATGTGGATTGGGATAATTTGACCATAATTCAAGCGCTCCTAGAAAAACAAGTTTTCCAAGATGAATCTCCTCTTAGAGATGAAAACAATGTTAATTTCTCCGTGCGAGGACATTATTGGTACTTCAAGAAGTTGTCTTTGTTCAATTCCATATAGATCATCGGCATAATCGTATCACTTGTACGGATCGTATACCACTCGTGAGATACATGAACAATGAAGACAACATGACACATATGAGGCTTTTGTGGTGTTGTGATGTACATCTTTTGTAATATAGAAAATGGATGGTGGTGTTATGTTACGATGTACTACTTTTGTCGTTTTGAAAAGCAAACTACTTATAATGTTTGGAACGAGTGATTGTGTCCTTGTCTTAGACTTGATGAAGCCAGAACGGCAGTTATGATGCACATATGTTTTTTTTGTTACACTAAAACATCGCTTGTGCTTTTTCAGAACAGGATGCGCAGTTGTGTCGTTTTCTTTTTCATGTCCATCAAGTATTGAGCATATCTCACCTACATTCTAAGAGGGGTGTCCATCTTAAAACGTAAATGAGTTTATCTAATCGAATATTGTGTCTCGAATGAGTCATAGTGCTCTGTACAGGTGTTTCCAGGCAGAACGACACAAGTGTCGTTTTCTGGACAGTAACGACACTGGTGGCGTTCTCGTTGAATTTTTTTCACACGGCATCACGACACTTGTGACGTTCTAGTAGACATTATATGATCAGTAACGGCACAAGTCTTTCTCATTATCATTATAGTTGTAAATATAACGATACTCATACCATTCTAATAAATAATCTCTTTCCATTCGGAACGACAGTTGTGCCGTTTAATGAACGATAAATGTTGTGTCGTTTTGTTTTGTCATTTCGATTAAGCATTGAGCATATCTCCCCTACAAAATAAGAGGCATATCCATCCTACAACTCGAATGAGTACATATAACGAGTTCATCGATGCGTCGGACGGGTCGTGGAGCTACGTGCGTGTGTTTCCGAGCGTAACGACACTTGTGCCGTTACAAACGCTCCGCCGTTCTGTTGATTTCTTCAATATTTTTCAACTTTTCGAGTCGAACGACCTCGACAATTTGGACCCCTAACTTGATGAAGGTGGACTTGTTGATTAGGAGATGTGTAACGGTGGAATTGATGTTTGAACATGTGAAAACCATCAAGTCTACATTGATTTCGTTTGAAAGTGTAGACGTTGTGCATATCTCCCATACAAAATAAGAGCCATGTCCATCCTACAACTTAAATGAGTACATATAACGAGTTCATTGTCCCTCGGACGGGTCGTGGGGCTCTGTACGTCTGTTTCCAGACAGAACGACACTTGTGCCGTTACAAGACAGCTTCCTAGTTCTGTTGATTTTTCAATATTTTTCAACTTTTCGAGTAGAACGACCTCACCTGGACCCCTAACTTGATGAAGGCTGGACTTGCTGATTAGGAGATGTGTAACGGTGGAATTGATGTTTGAACATGTGAAAACCATCAAGTCTACATTGATTTCTTTTGAAAGTGTAGACGTTGAGCATATCTCCCCTACAAAATAAGAGGCATGTCCATCCTACAACTCAAATGAGTACATATAATGAGTTCATCGTCCCTCGGACGTGTCGTGGAGCTCTCTGCGTGTGTTTCCAGGCAGAACGACACTTGTCTTTGTTACAAGAACGATTCTGCGTTCTGTTGATTTTTTCAATATTTTTCAACTTTTCGAGTCGAACGACCTCGAAAACTGGACCCCCTAACTTTGTTAAGCTAGACGTGTTGATTAGGAGATGTGTAACGGTGGAATTGATGTAGCATATATGGTATTGAACATGTGAAAACCATCAAGTCTACATTGATTTCGTTTGAAAGTGTAGATGTTGTGCATATCTCCCCTACAAAATAAGAGGCATATCCATCCTACAACTCAAATGAGTACATATAACGAGTTCATCGTCCCTCGGACGGGTTGTGGAGCTCTGTACATCTGTTTCCAGGCAGAACGACACTTGTGCCGTTACAAGATAGTTCTGCCGTTCTGTTGATTTTTTCAATATTTTTCAACTTTTCGAGTCGAACGACCTCGACAACTGGACCCCCTAACTTGATGAAGGCTGGACTTGTTGATTATGAGATGTGTAACGATGGAATTGATGTGTGAACATGTGAAAACCATCAAGTCTACATTGATTTTGTTTGAAAGTGTAGACGTTGTGCATATCTCCCCAACAAAATAAGCGGCATGTTCATCCTACAACTCAAATGAGTACATATAACGAGTTCTCGTGCCTCGGTCGGGTCGTGGAGCTCTGTACGTTTGTTTCCAGGCAGAACGACATTTGTGCCGTTACACGACAGTTCTGTCGTTTTATAAATTGCTTCATCTTTTATCTTTTATTTTTCACCGTTCAATATTTCATCAAGTGTCTCTCTCATTATCAACAAATAAATTTTCTCTTCTCAAGCAGAACGACACAAGTGTCGTTTTGTGGACAGTAACGGCACTAGTGCCGTTCTCGTTGGATTTCATCCCGGCAGCAAAACGACTCTTGTGCCGTTCTGAAGTCAGTAACGGCACATGTGTCGTTTTGCTCATTTGTTTCATCAATTTGCCTTTATTTTCGAAACTCAAGATTTCATCAAGTGTCTCTCTGATTATCGTTATATTTAAACATGTAAATTTTCTCTTCCCAGGCAGAACGACACAAGTGTCGTTTTGTGGACAGTAACGGCACTAGTGCCGTTCTCGTTGGATTTCATCAGTATTTTTCAACTTTTCCAGCCGATCGACCACGAGAATTGGACCCCTTAACTTGGGAAGGCTGGACGTGTTGATTAGGTGACAACTAACGGTGGAATACATGAGTTCCCTTTCAGAACGACACAAGTGTCGTTTTCTGGACAGTAACGGCACTAGTGCCGTTCTCATTGAATTTTATTCACTCAGCATAACGACACTTGTGCCGTTTTAATATCAGTAACGACACTTGTGTCGTTATGTAGATTTTTTTCAATATTTTGCTACTTTTCAATGCAAGGACATCAAGGATTGGACCCCCAACCTAAGAAGGACGAAAATATTGATTGTGTGACAACTAACGGTGGAATTGATATAGAATATAAGGCATGAAACGGTGAAAACACAAATCTTAGTCTAAATTCGTTTGAAAGTACAAGAAATTGGCATATCTCAAGAATTTTGTAAGTGGCGTGTTGAGCCTACAACTTAAATGTGTTAATTTTGTCGATTATCGTGGTTCGGGTGATGCATTGGCTCTTCAAAATCGATTTTAAAGTCAGAACGACACTTGTGTCGTTTTCAAAATAGTAACGACGGTTTTGTCGTTTTCTTTTTTTCTCTTGATTAAGTAATGAGCATAAATTTTGAATGTTGTAAGTGGCGTGTTCAGTCTGCAACTTAAATGAGTTCAACTCATCATCATCGTAGCTCGGACGGATCGCGGCTTTTCAAAATCAATTTTAGATACAGAACGACAGTTCTGTCGTTCTAGTAGACGTTCTCAAAGCAGTAACGACACTTTTGTCGTTATGTTAATTTCTCCAATATTTTGCTACTTTTACAGCGGAACGACGTCAAGTATTGGACCCCCTAACTTAAAAAGGTCGACAAACTGATTGTCTTTTTGGTCAGTCAATCTAATTTGCCTATTTTGGTACTCAAAATCATTGTTTCAAATCCTCTTAGTTAAAAAAAAATTTCGCGGGCCCTCGGGGGGGGGGGCCCCGCCCCCCTCCACCCCCCGTATTTTCGCCAATACTTTTTGTTGATTTATTCAATATTTTTTGATTCTTTTCCACCGCAAATGACACTTGTGTATCGTCGTAATGTCATTTGTACAATCATCTCATATCTTTTCATAACTTTCTGTATTACATACTTTAGGGAGTCCACTAAAAATTTGTTTGTTGAAAAAATCGGATGTTGGTGAAATTTTCGGAACGACACCAGTGTCGTTCAGGACATAAAAATGACACTTTTCGTGTTACATATCTATATACGAGTATAAGCAATTACGGCCCCATTCATCCCATGAAAAATAATAAGTGAAACTTATTTATATTGTAATATGCACGTAACACGTATAATGTTGAAAAAATCAAATTACGACGGATACTTATTGTAGTGTCGTTTTACGTTGCGAATAACGATTTGTAGTGTCGTTTTACATCGCGACACAGACCTTTTTGAGCAACAGCACATCGAATTGGTGCATTATTGGTCGATGTTAAGTCATGGTGTTCGTCGTCTGGGTGAGTGCTATCCACTGGTGGAGTGCACGACCATGGGTGTCGTCGGAGACAGGTTTTCCGGCAGAAGAAGAGTGCGTCGAAGCTATTTACAATTGATTTCAGAACTCCTTTTCTTGATTTTTCTCAATACTAATTCAAAGCCAATAATTTTGTCATTGAAGAAAACGTTGATGCACAAATTTCGAATCTTTAAAGTTTTTGGTGAGTTGAAGATGATGAAAAGAGGAAGAAGAAAACCTTAATTTCAAAAATGGAGAATAAGGTTTTACAAAGAAGTTGAAGTAGAAATGACGATATGAAATGAGGGAATTGAGTTAATAATTGAAGGATAATTTTGTCATTTTATCAATTAAAACATTTTGATTTATTTCTTTATTTTTTATTCATGGTCAAAAGCCATTTCACCAATATCATTGTCCACTTGGGTCAAATGGCCAAATTCCCCTCTAAAAATTTGCTAGCACTACGAAACTCATTCCGGTAAAATAATGGCATCAAAGGGGAGCTTTGTAGTGCGTGCCGTTTGGACAGCAATTTCGGTAAGTACATGAACTTTTCCTTCCATGTATCTGTTTTCATTTCCCGAGGTGACTAAATTTTCTAAGACGGAATAATATTCTGTCACATTCGATGCTCCGTTGTAAATAATAAATTTATGAATAAACCCAAAAATTCTTCTTACTTTTTAACCATACATTCTTTACATCAATCACTATTCAAAAACTCATTCTTCAAAATAATGGGTGTCAAACGGGGCCTAAATTTTCTAGGACGGAATAATATTCTGTCACATTCGATGCTCCGTTGTAAATAATAAATTTATTAGCAAGTGACAATTATATCACTTCAACCTTATAAATTATTATCATTATATAAATGATCATTCTCTATAAATATAGGATTTTGGTTCTCATTATAACACACATAAATTTATTAACTTTTATTTTTCTCTCTTTTCACAACACATTATCAGGACGATAACTTAATTTTCAAAGTTTAGCTAAAGTAATAATTTTTTTTTAAATATAATCATCTATCATGTGTACCAAAATTAACTTGGTAACGCGTGAATTATATATATATATATATATATATATATATATATATATATATATATATATATATATATATATACAGAAATGATCTAATGAGCACCGGTGCTCATCTTATCCTAAACACCAATGAGTTGGCACATTAATTCATTGGTGGATTGGAACTCACAAAATCTTTATCCACCAATGAATTAATGTGCCAACTCATCGGTGCTTAGGATAAGATGAGCACCGGTGCTCATTAGATCATTTCTGTATATATATATATATATATTATGCACGTCTCAATCATATTAAGAGCTTGTTTGAGAAGGATTAAAATTTAATTAAAATTGAAAATATGGCCGTTATTGGATCCCACTCATCTAATAAAAGTCAATTTTAACGATTATATTTTTAATTTTAATCTGATTTTAATTCCTCCCAAACAAGCTCTAAATATTAAATCGTGGAAATAATAATATATTGTTTGCCTTTTCAAGACATGTCTGTGCACATCTTTTTTAATTATTTCTCTGTACATATTCCGTTTCCCAAGATTCAAATGTTGACGTCGATAGTATACTAATTGAAATGATATAATATATTTTTTATGTGCTCAGAAAGATTGGAATGGTATCATATATTTTTTTGAATGGTATAATATCTTATGTGTCCATCATTATTCTTTATTTAGTCCTACAGGATGCGACTATTGTGCCAATTTTAAGTTCGCCACTACTATTGAATATTCATTATATCTTTAATCTGATCAAATGTTATTTATAAATTTTAAATTGATAATTTATCGTGTTATTGTTCCTAAAATTACACAACATTATAATTAATATTTTAGAAGAATATTAATCATATATCTGTCAATTATAAACAATTTATTGTTGCTCATGAAGTAGCACAACATTATAATTAATATTCTTGAAAAATATCATAAAACTTGAATTTGCTACATTTGAAAAATCTGGCAAAAATTATTTGTCACGAGTACTCGATATTGATATTTATCTTGTCTCAAAACATTTGAGAAAGACAATAAAAGAAAGAAACAAATAATCCTTGCAGGATCGTGCAAATGCATAAATCTTCCTTTGTCATCATCTTCTCGATAGATTGAAAATTGAATATCTCACTAAGAAATATCAACGGTTTCTTTGAAAAAAATTAATTGAAAGATTTGATCATCATATGACTATAATCCTCTTTAAACCCCGTTATGAATGGATGCACGTTTATTTGCAAGATTTCAAGACTGTCAGTGAGTACAATTCTGAATTGTTCAAAATATGTTCTAAATTGACGTTGAATGAAGAAAAAATCACTAATGAAGATATGTTGAATAAAATTATTTTCACCTTTTACGCCTCGAATGTACTCCTGCAGCAACAATATCGTGGGCTTTCAAAATGTACTCAAAATTCATATTTTGCATGCTTGTGACTGAACAAAATAATGAACTATTGATAAAAAATCATGGGTTACGTCTAACTTGTTCTGTATCATTGCTTGAAACAAATGATATTGCATTGCCCGAAAACACTTACAATATCAAGACGGGATGGTGGACGTGGACGCACATGGAATAAATCATGGACGAACTAATCAACAAAACTATTAACAATAAGACAATAATTTCAAAAGATTCAAAGCAAACGAAAGTAGCACATCAAAGAAGGATCGTGAAGAAAATTGTTTTAGATGTTGAATAAAAGGACAATGAGCATGTACATGTTGTATGAAAAAATACCTTGTGGATTTCTACCAAATATCAATAAAGGGAAAGGGAAAAGTGGAGACAAATTTTGCTAATTATGATGGTCCAATTGATGTGACTCATTTAAATGTCTTTAGTTTCTTTGCTGATCCAAATATGAGTATTAACCATTTGATTAGGGGTGGGGTGATGGAAAATATAAATTAGTTTACTTTCTAGTATTTCTTTTCGTTTTAGAAATTCAATTTGAAATATGTTTTTACTTTTCGCAAAAAACTGAAACTTTATTATGCATCATTAATTTCATAATATTTAAATATGTTTACTCTTTTAAATTTAGATTCAAGTTTTTAAAAATATATCTGTTTTGCTATAGATTCACAATGGATTGTCGAAATACTTGCTTGATTGATAATGCGACTACACATATTATCTTTCAAGACGAAAAATATTTATTGAACTTAACATTAACAAAAAATAATGTTAATATAATATCAGATACATCGAATATCGATGAAGGCTCCGGGAGAGTTTGTATTATTTTACTAAATAATACAAAATTATATATTAAAGATGCACTTTATTCTAGCAAATTCATAAGAAATTTGCATAATTTTAAAAATATCCATGCAATGGATATCACATCGAGACGATACAAGAAAATAATATAGAATATTTTTGTATAACTTCTTTTGTATCTGGTCATAAGTTGATAAAAAAATTGCATGCACTCCTATCTGACATGTATTATACATTTATAAAAATTGTCGAATCAAATATTATCATGAAACAGAAGTTCGTTGATAAAAAAAATTATAATTTGACATGATCGATTTGCACATCCAGGAGTTATAAGATACGTCGAATAATAAACAGCTCACATGAACATCATTTAAAGAACCTTCTTTTACCTAATGATTATTTGTGTGTAACTTGTTCGTAAGACAAATTAGTCATTGGATCTTCGACTACAAATGTCAATATTGAATCTTCAACTTTTTTGGAAATTATTCATGGAGATATATGTGGGTCAGTATACCCATCATGTGGACAATTTCGTTATTTCATGGTATTAACTGATTATTCTACTACATGGTCACGTATTTGATAACTTTATACTAAGAATGTAGCTTTTATTAGACTACTTGCTTAAATCATAAAATTACAAGCGCAATTCCTCGATTACTCAATCAAAACTATTCGTCTTGACAATGCGATGAATTTAGATCACAAAAATTCAATGATTATTGCATGTCAATTGTGATTGTTATTGAACATTTGGCTGCGCATATTCATACACAAAATGATTTATTAGAATCATTTACTAAAGCTCTGTTTGACACACATATTTTAAAAATACACTCTTTCAAAATTTATTTTCAACCTCACATTTTTCAATAAAATAATATTTTTCATCACATCAATCATTTTTCATTACTTTTTAACTACGTATTTCTCATCATATCACTATTTAAAATAGATTCTTTTTTCAATAATATTCATTAAACACACCATAAACATCTACAACTTATTGTTAGACCATTACTTATGAAAACAAAACTCTCGACTTATGTTTAGGGTCATGCTATATTATATGCTATGCAATAGATTTGTATCAGACCAACTGCAATTATCAATATTTACATTTACAACTTGCATTTGGTCATGAACCTAATATTTCTCACCTGCGGGTTTTTTTTTTTTTTTTGTGCTACTCAAGTCCCTATTTCACCTCCCTCCCACACAACGTACTAAAATGGGTTCCTAACGAATTTATTTGGATTTGATTAACCATCTATTATTGGGTATCTTGAACATTTAACAGGTGATCTATTTACTGCACGTTTTGTAGATTGTCATTTCGATGAAATGACTTTTTCAAATTTTGAGAAGGAAAAAACTATATCATAATAAATAAGGTAAAATTTTTTGGAATAAAATAACTTTATCTCACTTTGATCCCCTCGGCAATCAATGTGAATAAGATGTTAAAAAAAAAATTATTCATTTGCAAAGAGTTGTAAATCAATTACAAATTGTATTTGTTGACACAAGAAAAGTGACAAAATCATATAAACCAGTAGAAAATATTTCAACAAAAATTGATGTCCCTACATGACAATATGTTGTAGCAAATTAATCTCAAATACGTCAAAAGTGTGGTTAATCAGTTGGTTCAAAAGACTTTGTACCTCAAAAAAGAAAAGTACTAGAGAAAAATCAACCAAAGATTGATCAATCAAATACTAAAAATATGGTTCGTGAAGAACCACAAGTCAATGAGATTTCAATAAATTATATGTTATTTCATAAATTTTGGGAACGAAATAATATTGTTATAGACAATATATTTGTCTTTAACACGACTCTTGATATTATGCAAAATGAGGATCGTGAATCACAGTATGTTAAAGATTGTCAACATAGAAATGATTTGCCAAAGTGGAAAGAAGCCATACAGACGAAATTTAATTCCTTAGAGAAACGAAAAGTATTTAGACATGTAGTTCGAACACCTGAAAATGTAATCCATATGGAATTACAAGATATAAAACTCGACTCGTAGCTCAATGTACCAGAAATCTATTACGAGGAAACATATTCTCCCGTAATGGACACCATCACTTTTAGATTCTTAATTAGTTTGACCATGTCACAAATGCTCGATATGCGCCTTATGGATGTTATGATTTCCTATTTATGTGATTCAATTGATAATGATATATAATTGAAACAATCCAGACGCATATTATATAATTGCCTTAGCAAATATTTATTGTAAGAGGATTATAAAAATGACAATGACTATCAATGCGTTTTCACAAAAAAAACAAATATTAGATTTGCAATTGTATTAGTTTGTGTTGATAATTTAAATTTAATTGGAATTTCTGAAGAATTCAACAAAATTACAAATTATTTGAAAAATAAATTTGAGATGAAAGATTTGAGAAAAATCAAATTTTGTCTCGAGTTGCAAATTGAACATTTTTTAAGAATGATTATTTGTTCATCGATCTACATAGACAGAAAAAGTTATAAAACGCTTTTATATGAATAATGTATATCCATCGACATCACCAATGATTGTTCGATCACTTAATGTGAAAAAATATCATTTTTGTCATCTTGAAGATTGAGAAAAAATTCTTGGTACCGAAATACTATATCTTAGTGCGATTAGAGCCTTCACTTATCTTGCAAACCGTACTTGACCCGACATAGTTTTTCTGTAAATCTTCTTGTAAGATATAACTCTACACCAACACAAAGATATTTGAATGGTATTAAACATATTTTTCGTTACTTAAAGGGTGCTATTGATTTGTATTGTTTTATTCTCAAAAGTTGGGATCTGTTTTAGTGGGATATGCAGATACACGTTATCTCTTCGACCTACATAAAACTAAATAACAAACATGGTATGTGTTTACACGTGGATGAATAGTTATATCATAGAAATATGTAAAGGAATCATTGACGCAACATCGTCAAATCATTATGAAATTAATGCAATCCATGAAATAGGCCGATAATGTGTATGATTGAGAAACATGATCCATCATATCCAAATATCATGCATATTAACTTCAACAAAAGATAGTCCAACAATTTTGTATAAAAACAATGCTGCTTATATTGCATAACTCAAATATGGTTATATAAAAGGTAACGTGATGAAGCATATTTCTTTAAACTTATTTCATACACACGAGTTTAAAAAGAATGACGACATCGATATTCAACAAATTCGCTCAAGTGACAATCTTACTGATTTATTTACAAAAGTACTACCAACATCTACATTCAAAAAATTGATTCACAAGATTGAAATGCGTCGACTTGAAAATTTTCAATGATCAACGTCAGGAGGAGTAACTATACGCCTTTTCCTTCGCTTATGTTTTATCACATTGAGTTTTCTTAACAATGTTTTAATGAGTCGGCATTTATCTTTAATATTTCAAAATAACCATGCTCTTTTTTCTTCGTTTGACTTTTTGTCCCATTGAATTTTTATTAAATAATATTTTAACGAGATAGATATTTTGTAATGTGTCATTGAAAGGGGATGTTGTAAATGATAAGTTTATTAGTGAATGACAATTGTATCCCTGCAGCCATAAAAATTATTACTATTAGATGCCTAATAATTCCCTATAAATTTAGGATTTTGATTCTCATTGTAATACGCACAAATATATTGACTTTTATTCTCTCACTTTTCACAACAACTCCCGTAATAAGTCCTTATTTTGATTGTTTAAAATTATTTTTTTAAATTCAATTTTAATCACATATTTTTTCAATAAAGAGATTGTATATATGAATTCATAATTTTTTATTTTTAGTTATATATTTTCCTGATTTGATATTACAAATAAATTTATTTATTTATTGTCATTGTGCAGTCGTGTTGAAAACCCATCCCGACATGTCTTTGGACTTAAAAGGATAACCATTAATGGAATTGCATCTAAATCCTCTAAAATTTGACAATAATATTCTTCATATTACATCACAAAAATATGTAAATAAACAATTTTTATTTGTTGTACTACGGCACTCGTACTATTGCTTATTTCATTTCATTTTATTTTTTTTATCGAGCATCAATTTCCTTGCCACTTAACTCTAATTAAAAAATATCTCACTTCAACGCCCCTTAAACATATAGACTCTGTTTCCTTCAAATCAATGCAAGCAATTTATTCAGCAATTGTGCCCTCTCTCTCTCTCCTATCCTCTTCTCTCCAAAATTTTCAACTATAAGAAAATAATCTTCCGCTCTCCCAATAAGAAGTTCAGAAAGGTTCTGCTTCCAGCGAGCAGCACTAGGCCACTCGCCCGGCCATCTCTTTCATTTTCCGTTGCTGCTAGTTTTTTCTTTTGTCACGCTCGTCCTTCTACTTTCTTTTCCCTGTCCTTCATTTGCAAGCAAATGTAAGGTCTTCTTTCTAGTCTCTTTCGTAGACCTAGTTTTTCCTCTTAGATTTCATGTCCGTAGAGGTTCAGTCATGGGGAAGGTTTTGCCCGATCCGTACCACAATTGGATAGCCGTTTTGTATCAGAATATTGGCCATGTTTTGGGTTCGAGATTGGGGAATAGAGATGGCAATGGGGCGGGTTTGGGGTGGGGCACCCTCGTCCTCCCCACCCCACCCCATCCCACCCCGCCTCGCCTCGCCCTGCCCCACTGTCACGCGATTTCTATAACGTGAATTTATGCCGCAAGTGTACGGTGTCAAGTTTTGTAATATAGTATGAAAGTTAGGATGTCGAACCCACATGGATTGTAATTTAATTCCACTAAGTACTATAATTATGCAACTTCTATTTTATCTAGACAATTGATGAATGATTGGTTGATTGTTTTAAACTAAAGTAATGAAATTGGTTGAGACAAAATTGAGGAATATAAATTATCAAAATGAAGAAGCCTAGGGAATGATTTCACCAACTTTCAATTATGATTCAATGATATCAAATTATCCAATTAATTTTCCAATATTTAAAAGCAAGAATCCAATTGTATTTCTCTCCCCTCTCTCGAGTGCCGGCTAGAAATTAATCCTACAATTCAATCCAAATATCTCTATTCTGAATTAAAGCCTAGAATTTATCAAAGTCCCGATTCTTTTGTGAAGTAAGCTTCATAGATTTTACACTTTCTCTCGAAACCCATAAAACCTACGTTGCGTCAATCGTATGATCACGCCTAAATTCCCCTCTCTCGAGTGCCGGAATTGACTAGCATCTATTCATTCAATTATTGATCAGGTAATTGAAAGCATTAAGTTCATGACACAATTAAATACACGTGGGAAATCCAAAGGAAGCAATTATAAATTCATCAAATCATAATCTCAAGTGGCTACATCAAACCTTAGATAAATTATTTAGTTCATGAAGAAATTCATAAAATCTAAACAATCTACAATGAAAAACATAAAGGAGGAGGTAAGAAAAACTCTTTTTGGAGTGTTGATCGAAGTCCCCTTTGATGTTTCCACCCTTTCTTCACTTGATTTCTTCAAATCCTTCTTCTTATTGTCCTTGAAGATTTAGCCGTTTTGTATCTTTTTCCTCCTTCTCCAACCTCTAAAATTAGGTCTTTATGATGGTATTTATAGTGTCCACAAGTTGCAAGACGAAATAGGGTTGGACCGGGCCGAAAATCTTTTAAAATTTCCATTTTTTCTCTTTCTCGGTATCGGGCGCCCGGGCGCCGCGTAGTCTGCTGATTTTCAGCATTGTGGGCGCCAAGGCGCCCATCTTGAGCGCCAAGGCGCCCGGTTCGCTGAAATTCAGTTTACGCTTCTTTCAGTATTTTTAACATAACTCTTTCTCCTGATATCCGATTGAGATGATTCAAGTTGCGTTGGAAAGCTAACTCAAAGGCCTACAACTTTGCTTCAGACATCATTCTCCAATTCAATCGTTCACTATGTCAAAAATGAGTCTCAATATGAGACTAAAAATCTGGAGCAAAACTTTTCGGTTGTAAATTGATTTGTGATCACCCACCCCGCCCAGTCCTGCCCCGTGCCCCTTCCCACCTTAGATGGGGTGGGACGGGGCAGGTTCGGGACGAGGGTTTGTCCCGTTTCCTGTCCCGTTTATGTTTTTTTTTTCAAAAACTTTCAATTAACTATTTTTTGTTTTCAATTTGTAGTTAATTATTTTTTTTTTTTATTCTTCACGGAGCGAGGCACCCTCTCCAATCAATTTAATTTGGGAAACTTCTGGAGATCCGGATGACATAAGGCCAAATCCGAATCCCCTTTTTTTGCCATTGTCCCCAGTCCAAGAAATGGGCCCACGCGTAGAACGGGAAGGCTGACTGGAGGTCTGAATTGATGCCGGAATGAGGTTGCAGCAGTTGGTTGATGTAGGAGTATGGCATGTTTGGTTTTCTCCATTTTTTGACTGATTTTTGTATCTATGATGGCTATTGTGGTAGCTTATGCTCTAACATAGAAAGCACTTAAACTCTCTAAGGAGAGAATTGTGTTGGAGGAAACTCCTCCTTGTATCCCTTACTTGCTACTTTGATGCCTAATGAAATGCATTTCTTTCAAAAGAAGAAAAAAGAAAATAATCTTCCTTTTATAATGTAATTTCAACTATTAGAGTGTGTTTGTGACACATTCTTTTGAAAGAATATATTATTGAATAGTAGATTGATGGAGAATGTGTGGTTAAAAATAAAGGAAAAGTTATTGATGTGATGGAAAATATTATTTCATTGAAAAATGTGTGGTTGAAAATAAGTAGAAAAATGAGAATAAAAAAAATAATGTGTACCAAACAGAGCTTTAATAACAAAAGTTTGGCTTTGAATGACTTCTTTTTTTTTTGTCAAACTATCATTCGAAGTTTGTTTGTTTTTTTAATTCATATTTTCAGTACAAAATCTTATTTATTATGACACAAAGTCAATGTTTATTTTTTTTAGACCAAGATTATGAAACGTCCATTCTTTGTGTCATAATATCGTGCGGTGCAAAATTTACTTTACTAGAATTGCTAGCCTAATTAGACAACTTGTATGAAAATAGTAGAGCATGTTCGGGCCAAGGTTTTTTTTAAAAATATATTTTGAAATAGTATATTGATAGAGAATGTGTGAAAAATAAGAATATTTTTTATTTGCGCGTAATATTATTTTATTACAAAATGAGTGATTGAAAAGAAAAGAGAGAAAAAATACATTTTAAAAATAATGAGGATCAAGCAATGACTAGAACGACTTACCGCAAAAAATCTACATTTATGCTAAGAAATTAAACAAATGGGTAGGATTATGATGCGTTTAGTAAGACTTCTACTTTTTATAGAGAGTTTATTAAAAAAGTTATTTTGGGATATTTTTTCTTTAAAAACTCTTCTAATAAACAAAAGCATCAATAATTCGTAGACAAGCGACCTCTTCAGATCATAAGCTTTTTCAAAACCAGCGAAACGAGCCCTAGAAATAGATAATTGAATTGCTTTAAAAACTCTTCTCAAAAACAAAAGCATCAATAAGTCGTAGACAAGCGACCTCATCCAATCATAAGCTTTTTCAAACCCTGCGAAATGAGCCCTAGAAATAGATAATTGAATTGCTTAAAAAGCCCTTCTAACAAAAGCATCTATAATTCGTAGACAAGCGACTTCATCCAATCGTAAGCTTTTTCAAAGCCTGCGAAACAAGCCCTAGAAATATATAATTGAATTGCTTTAAAAACTCTTCTAAAAAACAAAAGCATCAATAATTCGTAGACAAACGACCTCATGTAATCATAAGCTTTTTCAAAGCATGCGAAAATTGAATTGCTTTATGGGATAATTTATTGTTATTAGTCATCGTGAAAGTGAATAGTGATTAAGAATTATTTCTTAATACGAGTATAGGAGGGGAGTGATTATTAGCAAAATTACTTTATTTCTTCTTTTATCTCCTTTATTCTTTAGTTTTAGTAAAAGTGCGCGCCGTTATTATTGCCTGATATTATTATTTGAGCTTTATCATGACACGCCAGAGAGCACGTCAGTTTGAATCCCATTCAAAACTCTTTTTTTTTTTCAAAATTTATTTTTAATCATACATTATTTTAATAAAATAATTTTTCATATAAACTCAATTTTTCCCCTGCTTTTTAGTCACATTTTTCAAAAATTACAATTAAAAAATTTGTTTAAAAAAAAAAACGAGGCTCAAATATATAGCCTATGCGTACACCTTTTTATTTTTTATTTGTTTCCTCTTCAAAATAACCGTGTTGGTTTGAGTGTTATCATATTAAGTCCATGTTTAGAGTTGAGATTTGCTGTCCATAACGACACAATTTTTGAAGCACACATTTCATCAACTGTTATCAAAATTGACAAAAAATTTGATTTTAATCTCTACCAAACAAGGGCTAAATATATCCGTTCCCTAGTTTTTTATAACTATAATACATTTTTAATTGTATGTACAATTCGTGACCTTTACACATTAATACATTTATGTCCAAATTTTTTTTCATTCATTTTTGTTCTCAAATTAATATAAATTATTCATGATTATGGTTCCTCCCTAACTTTTTTTTTTATAGAGTAAAAAATTATTTGTCCATTGTATTTTCTAATAGGCAAAACAAACAATATTAATCCTCATTTTAAAGTAAGTTAAAAATATTTTTGGATGAAAATCATGATTAATGACAACATTTTTCTGATCAATAGAATGTTAAAAATAAAAATGCAATAAGAAAAAATTTAAGCATACAAGTGTGATATTAAATAAAGGTCAATTATCTTTAATGTAATTAAAATATGGTGTATTTATAAAAAAAATATAGTATGCATATAATCATTATTTTTCAAACCCATTTTTAATTATATATTTTTTGGTAAAATAATATTACACGTAAATTTAAATTTTTCTCTCATTTTTAACTGTACGTCTGTACATTATCTAAAAAATCATTATTTCAAAATACATTTATCTACAAACTCTTATTTCGATGGAGCAGTTAAATTTTAGGGAAAATTGCACCCATGGCAACAAATCTTTCACTTTTTTACAGACTTTGCATAAACCTTTGTTTTGTACCAGTCACGATACCAATCCTTTAAAGAACTCGCATCAGAGGTCCGAATGGATGGAAATCGTGAGTTTGACTGTTAGTTGACTTCAAAAAATTATTATGACCAAATAAAAATAAAGTAAAATGGTAACTACATAATTTTAACATAAAAAAAGGAAAATAAAAAAAAGCAACACTATTCACCTTCTTCACAAACCAACCCTGTAATACCCCAGACCAAGAAAGTTTAAAAGATTTGATAGGTACTACTCATATCACAAGGTGCACCTTCTTTTCCGGAAGTCCATCGTTGGAAACTCCACAGTTAAGCGTGCTTGGCTTTGAGCAATTCTATGATGAGTGACCCCCCTAGGAAGTTTTTTCGGGGAGCGTGCGAGTGAGGACAAAGCATGCTGAAAAGACCCATGTTGGTACAGTGAGGACAGTACGTCGTCGATCTAACGGCCAGGACAGCCCGTTAAGTGGGACCCGGGTCGCTACAGCTTGGTATCAGAGCTGGTCTGCGTTTCTATAGACTGGCAAATTTTTTTTAAAAAAAGAAAATTTTCAAAGAGAATTTTTAAAGCGATTATTTTATTTAATTATTACTAGAAGTTGCCACTGCAATCATTCAATCCGTCGACTCCGAACGTAAAGAAGTTATCGAAGTTTACTGTTATGTTATTTCGGATACTGTTTTACGATTTACGAGACTTAGAAGAAATAGAAAGAAAGTGTATCCGAATTAGAAAGAAAGAAAGAAAGACGAGTTCGAGCATAATTGGAAATAGTTTTTTAAATTTTTACGTCCTCGTAAATTTTAACTAAGAAGAGATGAATAACCCCACTTAATTGGACTTTGCATAATTGGTTTAGGACATGGCACCCAGTGACACCCATTCGTAGAAATGCACCTAGTGACGTAGAACAAGCCGTTAGAGATTACGACCGTTTTCGGTCTAAACTTGATTGGACAATTGCCCAACACATAGAGCAGTTGAATGTCGTACGGGAAAGGGCCATACAGCATGGCTACGTGACCTGTAATCGCCAGTCGATTCATCACTTACTCTCGACTTTCCGAGACGACTATGCGGAAGTAGCTCGTAGCATATACATGGATGCTCTTACGTCACCTAATGTGGATATGAAATATGATACATTCTGCGTGAGATTTGTGGCATATTGGCCCATGTACTTTGAGGACCGCTTTGGGGTTGTACCTGAAGGGGAGCCAGAACATGAGCCAGTGCCCGAACCTGAGCAAGAGAACGGGTTAGATCCCGAAGAAGACCCAGAAGAAGAACCTTAAGAAGACCCAGAAGAAGAAGAAGAACCTGAAGAAGAAGAAGAACCAGAAGAAGACACTAATCCAGCGCTAGGAGAGTTCTCGGACGCTGAATCATGTGTAACCGAAGGAGAATAGAGAGATAGGATCTAGAGTAGGTTTGACATCATTGTATAAAAGGAAATTGGAAATGTTCGGCATACATGCCTTCCTATTCATGTACCCGCACCAAAAGAAGTTGAATTATTAATGAAATGATGCATGTTTAGAAAGACTGAACTTACTAGGAGAAGAGATTGGTAGCACCCTCGAGGTTAGTTTGCCGTCAGGAGAAACTATCGATACTAATAAGATAGTCAAGGCAGTACAAATAGATTTTGATGGTCAAGTTTTGGAGGCAGACCTGAATATTATCCGAATGAAAGATTTCGATATTATTCTAGGAATGGATTGGCTCAGCACCAACCGTGCCGCAATTATGTGCCACGAGAAGGAGGTTATTTTTCGTAAAGATGGTGAAGAAGTATTCAGATTTTATGGGACGAGGATTAAGGCACTTCCTCGCCTAATTTCGGCTTTGCAAGCGAAGAAGCTATTAGCCAAGGATAGTTGTCATGGCTATTTGGTTAGTCTTCAAGACAAACCCGTAGATGAGATTACTCTGGATTCAGTGCTAGTAGTATGTGAATATGGTGACGTTTTTCCAGACGATCTACCTGGCACTCCGCCGGATAGGCAAGTGGAATTTTCCATCGATTTGGTACCGCATGGCACCAAAGGAGTTGCAAGAACTGAATGTGCAATTAGAGGAATTGCTAGAGAAGGGTTTTATCAGGCCAAGTGTATCCCCGTGGGGAGCGCCTGTGCTGTTTGTAAAGAAGAAGGACGAAAGCATGAGGATGTGTATCGACTATCGAGAACTTAACAAGTTGACGATAAGGAATAAGTATCCCCTACCCAGGATCGAAAACTTATTCGATCAGTTGAAAGGTACTGCAATCTTCTCGAAGATTGATTTGAGATCTGGGTACCATCAGCTAAAGGTTTCGCCAGCTGACGTACCAAAGACAGCGTTCAGGACACGATATGGACATTATGAGTTCACAGTGATGCCGTTCGGTCTTACGAACGCACCTGCAATATTTATGGACTTGATGAACCGAGTTTTCCATCAGTATTTTGATAAATTCGTTATCGTTTTTATCGATGATATACTGATCTACTCCAGGAATTCCCCACAACATGAAGAATATTTGAGGATTGTGTTGGAAACGCTGAGAGCAGAAAAGTTGTATGCCAAGTTCAAGAAATGTGAATTTTGGCTTGAGAGAGTAGGTTTCTTAGGTCACATTGTTACAGCTAAAGGCATCGAGGTAGATCCTTCTAAAGTTGAAATCAGAACGAATTGGCCAACACCGCAAATGTTGGAGATGTGAGAAGCTTTCTTGGATTAGTGGATATTATCGGCGATTCATAGAGGGTTTTTCTAAAATAGCAGGTTCTATGACTCGGTTGACCAGGAAGGGAGTTAAGTTTCGAAGGACGAGAACAATGTGAACAAAGCTTTCGAAACTTAAGGACAGACTCGTCTCAAAGACTAAATCTTTACGATACCAGATGGATCTGAAGGTTTCGTTATTTACAGCGATGCATCCAAACATAGTTTAGGTTGTGTTTTGATGCAGAATGACAAAGTGATAGCATATGCTTCAAGACAGTTGAAGCCACATGAGAAGAATTACCCGACACATGATTTAGAGCTCGCAGCTGTCGTGCATGCTCTTAAGATTTGGAGACACTATCTATATGGTAGTAAATGTGAGATTTACACCGATCATAAGAGTCTCAAGTATTTCTTCACTCAGAAGGAACTAAACATGAGACAACGACGATGGCTAGAGCTGGTAAAGGACTATGACTGCACCATTCTTTACCACCCAGGTAAAGCAAATTAAGGTTGCCGACGCTTTGAGCAGAAAGGACGCCGGACAGTTATCAGCTTTAGGAACGACGCAAGATCAGTTGATTCGAGATTTGAGAAATCTAAGAATTGAAGTGCGAACCCCATCAGTCCAAGGATCTTCTAGATTGGCAAATCTGAGCGTTAAACCAGACTTGAGAGGTCGGATTATAACAGCTCAAACTGGAGATAAATTCTTGGAAAAGATCAGATCCGAAGTTGGAACTGGCAAGAGAATAGGTTTCGAAATTGCCTCTGATAAGGCACTTATATTCAGAGGACGTCTCTGTGTACCAAAGGATGAACATATCCAGAATGAGATTTTGACAGAAGCTCATTCAGCACCTTATGCGTGCCACCTAGGAGGGACAAAGATGTATCGTGATTTGCGCAATACCTTTTGGTGGAGAAACATGAAGGGTTGTATTGCAAAGTTTGTCTCTCGATGCATGACTTGTCAACAAGTTAAGGCTGAACACCAGAGACCGTCAGGTTATTAAATCCTTTGGATATACCAGAATGGAAATGGGAGAAAATTTCCATGGATTTCGTAACAGGGTTACCGAAATCAGTGAAAGGACATGACGCTATTTGGGTTATCGTAGATCGACTTACGAAGTCAGCTCATTTCCTACCAATCAGAATGACTCTCAATGTGGATCAGTTATCCCAGTTGTATGTTAGAGAGATTGTTTGACTTCATGGAGTACCAGCTTTCATTGTATCAGATAGAGACCCGAGATTTACATCAAGATTCTGGAAGAGTTTACAAGTAGCGATGGGTACTAAATTAAATTTTAGTACTGCTTACCATCCCCAGACCGATGAACAGTCTGAACGCACTATTCAGACACTAGAAGATATGCTTAGAGCTTGCGTACTAGATTTGAGTGGTAATTGGGAGACTCACCTCCCATTAGTGGAATTTGCCTACAATAATAGTTTTCAGGCTACTATTGGTATGGCACCATATGAGGCACTTTATAGATGACGATGTCGATCACCAGTCTATTGGGATGAAGTAGGCGAGAGAAGAATTTTAGGTCCAGAATTGATTGAAAAGACAGTTGAGGCTATTGATAAGATCAGACTACGGATCAAAGCCGCTCAAGATAGACAGAAAAGCTATGCCGATCAAAGGAGAAAAGACTTAGAATTTGAAATTGGGGAGAAAGTATTTTGAAAGTAGCTCCTATGAAAGGAACTATTCGCTTCGGCAAGAGAGGGAAGTTAAGACCTCGTTTTATCGGACCATTCGAGATATTAGAGAAAGTGGGTAACGTGGCTTATCGTTTTGCGTTGCCGCCCGAGCTATCGGCCGTTCACAACGTTTTTCACGTTTCCCTATTGAGAAAGTATATCCACGACCCAAGTCACGTGGTAAATTTTCAGACTATTTCGATTCAAAGGAATCTGTCCTATGAGGAGACACCTATGTGCATTATAGAAAGAAAAGTCCATGTCTTAAGAAGCATAGAAATTCCTTTAGTCAAAGTCCAATGTGATAGACAGGATAGCGATGAAGCTACCTGGGAGAAAGAGGAAGAGATTCTGGCTAAGTATCCAGATATATTAGATCAAGTAAGTTTAAATTTCGAGGACGAAATTATTTTAAGGGGGTAAGGTTGTAGCGACCGCGAACTTTTAAATTATATAAATTAATTTTTCTCGAAAAACGTGTCGCTAAAACGTAACCCTAATTTTTTAGAGAAACGCGTTCGTCTAGCCGTTATAAAAACGAATTCAAATCTATTCGATTGAATCCAATCTCGAATAATTATTTTAGTATCAATTTCGAATTATTTTTATTTATATCCAATTTTTATTAAATTCAAGCCCAATTGTTAAAATTTAACATTTATGGTCCAATCATAAGCCCGATTTAATTTTAATTCTTTTAGCCCAATTTATTTTAGTCCATTACAACTAAGTCCAATTATGTCGGCCCAAACATTGATGTTTAGGCCCAATCCATTTAGGATTCCTTACAACCCAATTGGCCAAAGTGGCACATAGGGATTTGTGCCCTAACATTTCCTATTTTATTCACCATCACCTCATCCATTTCTCTCCTCCTTTACAACAATTCACGCAGCCAAGGAAGTTGGTAAGAAAATTTCATCTCCCTCAACTTCCTCTATTTCAGCTACTGTAGAATCTCATGTTGATGCTAAAATCGAATTTTTAGCATCAACATCAATCCTTCTAAATCTGGAAACTCTTGATGATGCTAGAATGACAATTTCTAGCATCAACAACTTGTTGATTCCACAAATTCTACAGCACAAACACCACAACACTTCACTAACGAGATCAACCTCCACTCCTCCAACCACCTTCACCATCAACACTACAGCCCTCCAGTTTAACCATTAGCCACTCAATGACCACCATCCAGTCACCATTTCCACCCCCAAGTAACAACACCAAAACTGCAACTCCAACTCACTGCAACTCCCAACAACACTGCAGCACCACGTTCCAGCCACCCAACTCCCAGCTCAAACTCCATTGCACACACACATGCTGCAGCTAAGCCCGTGGGTTGCAGCCACCCATTTCGAACGGTCCAGACCATTCGAACCACACTGCCAAACCTCAACCCCACAACTTACTCCAAACCCAAGCAACGACACCACTCATGGCCATCCAAATTCGAGACCAACACCACCCACAAATCAGCACCTCAAACCGCCACAAAATCAACACCAAATCATGAAATAAAAACCCTAAATAAACAACCAATAAACTTACCTCACTTCCCATCCATTTTCGAGATCGATTACACCAACTGAAAATCGAACCCGAACCCATTGGCCTTCAACCCATACACCAAAATCCCCTTGCCACCTCCACCCACGCACCGGCGCCACCACGCGACGGTGGCGCTGAGCTGATCGCCTCGCCAATGGTGAAATCAGGGAGGGGCGAAGCCCTCCCGTCGCCACTCTCTCTCTCTGTCGTGAACGAGAGAGAGAGAAATGATATTTTTTTATTTTATTTTGTTTTGATTTTATTTTGATTTGATTTTATTTTGATTTTTAATTTCTAAAAGTTATGTTTTAGCCCCCAAGTTATAAATTGTTTTAAGTTAGTCCCTAAATTGTTTTTAGTTTAGCGCTTAAGTTTAAGTGTTTTAATTTCAGTCCCTAAATTTTATTTTCAGTTTTAGATAATGTTTAATTTAACCCCCAAGTTTATAAATTATTATTTCAGTCCTTAATATTTTATTTTCAGTTTCAGCAGATTTTCAATTAAGTCCTTAAGTTCTGAAAATGTTTAATTTCAGCGCTTTAGTTTTATTTTCAGCTTTAATATACTTACAGCTTAGTCCTTAAACTATTAAAAGTTATTATTTCAATTTTTAACTTTTATTTTCAGTTTTATTATAATACAGTTTAGTCCCTAAACTTATGAAAGTTATTATTTTAACCCTTAAAGTTTTATTTTCAGATTTAATAAAATTCCAATTTAGCCCCTAAACTTTACTTTATCATTTTAAGTCATTTATTTCAATTCCAATAATTTTCAATTAAGTCCCAAACTTAATTTCAACACTTTAAAACTTTAAAGTTCGAAATACTAATTCAAACTTATTTTCTATTTTTGGCTAGACGATACGTACGAACGATTAGGAGCTTGAAGTTACTTCTCGCACCATTTTCACGCAACTCGAAATATTTGAGGTAGACTCGCCACCATTAATTAGTTTAAATTATAATTGCATGGTTTATGTGAATTACGTGATTTATATGCTTTATGCATAGGATAAGAATGTGTCATATGCGATATATGATATTGTTATGCTTGCCATAACTTATATGCTTAATTGCATGAGAAAGAAAGAAAGAAAGAATCTCTTATGAGATAAGAAGAGAATGTTATGCATAACTTATGTGCTTCATCCGCATAAGAAAGAAAGACTACCCACAGCCCATGTTTTAAAGAGCCTATGATTTTCAAGAAAATGAGCCCAAGATGATATCACGTTGTATATTGCATGAATGCGTTTTCAATTATTCTGTAAATTAATTATCGGCGATGAGTCTACTGAGTATTTCTTCGAAATACTCATTCTGCTATTTTAACAATATTTGCAGATTTCGGAGGTGATCGAGATTGATCCGGCAGTGGTGGCATAAAATTTGATTATCGAAATTATTAAATTTTCGAATTTATGTATTGAAACATTGTTAACGTATTTTTTCGTTTCCGCGATTCCAAAACATAATATTTAAATTTTGAACAATTATCCAATGTATTTTTCTTGCCGACGAAGTTTTCAATTGCAAATGTGATTTTAAAAATTAGGTTATTTCCGCAAAAATTGATTGACAAAATTAGGGCAAAAGACGATGACGTGGCAATCCGGGTTAACAGAACTCGGGGCGCTACAGCTTGGTATCAGAGCCGTTTGCCAGTCGGAAATCGGGAACTAAGTGCTATGCGGGACAAAGTGCTACGCCATAGGATGGGAGCCACCTCTTGAACTCGTAGGAGCCACCTCTAGAATCCCAACGCCTGGCAACAGATCCTCAGATTGATCAAGCGCGACGAGGACGTCGCGAGTCTAACGGGGGGTGATTGTAATACCCCAGACCAAGAAAGTTTAAGAAATTTGATAGGTACTACTCATATCACAAGGTGCACCTTCTTTTCCGGAAGTCCATCGTTGGAAACTCCACAGTTAAGCGTGCTTGGCTTGGAGCAATTCTATGATGGGTGACTTCCCTGGTAAGTTTTCTCGGGGAGCGTGCGAGTGAGGACAAAACATGCTGAAAAGACCCATGTTGGTACAGTGAGGACAGTACGTCGTCGATCTAACGGTCAGGACAGCCCGTTAAGTGGGACCCGGGTCGTTACAAACCCCACCCCACTTTACTAAACGCCATTGGCCGCCGCTGCCGCCACCACTTTCCGCCACCATCGATGGAATCACCTCCCAACAATCTCAGTCTTTGTCTGCAACAGTCAGTTTGCATCATAATAATCAATTGGGGCAACGATTTTGCACGATATACATGTAATTAAATGGGTAAGAAAGATTACTGCGTACATTGAGGAAGGAATTGCATATTTCTCTGAAAGAGAGAGCCAATTGGAAGCCTCTCAAGCGGAGAAGCCCGAACTTCTACTTGCTTTTGGATGTTGTAGTGGTATATACGTGAAGAAGTGTAATCAATCCCCAAAACGAAGATATTGTGAAGTGCCCATTGGAGTGCAGTTATTGCCACATCCACACATTCGACAACCATCACTATTTTCCAAGTATCCATTCCCCCTCCGCCCCACCTCTAGCTTTATAATCATTTGAAATCCCAATCTCCATTCCCTCACTTGTACAAAAGGTTTTGGGAATTTTGTTGGTGTTATATTTCTAAGTTTTCTAAATCGTAGCTCTAAACAAAAGTAGATTTTAGCTTTACTCTCAATTTCTGATCCGCATTGTTCTGCTTTTAGGTGTTCTTTTAAGAATTCAGCTGGATTTGTGTTTATTTTTCGCTTATAGTTATAATTTGATGTTTAGATTTGCATTTGAAACATTAAATTTCAAGGGATTTTAATCTTAAAATCTGGGCTCCATTTAATTCGTAAGGACTGTAGCTTCCAAGACCGTAGTCTTGGGAGGTGATTCCACCGTTGGTGGCGAAAAGTGGTGGTCGGTAGTGGTGGCCACTAGCATTTGGTGGGGTGGGGTGGGTGAATAGTGTTGTCTTTTTTTATTTTCCTCTTTTTATGTTAAAATTATGTAGTTACCATTTTTCCTTTTGTTGATTTGATCAAAATAATTTTTTGAAGTCCACTAATAGTCAAACTCACGGTTTCCATCCATTTAGACTTCCGGTGTGAGTTTTTTAAATGTTTGGTATCGTGACTGACACAAAACAAAAGTTTGGGCAAAGTTTATAAAAAAGTGAAAGATTTGATACCGTGACTGCAATTTTTCCTAAATTTTATTGAAAAAATAAAAGAAAATATTGTATTCTCCACGAAAAAATATTTCACCAAAATGAAAGGATTCCGTAAAAGCTTAGGGGGGTGGATTTTGTATCATTTATTTACCCAGAAAAAATATCGAAAAGACGATAGAGGAAAGGGACTAAGCGTCAGGGTTTTCTTTCTTCATTGCTATTACGCTAAAAATTGTGAGGAGAGGCAAAAAGGAAGTCTTATTCATCATCCCCCTTGGCACCAAAATATCTTGTGTAGCGGTGATTTCCATTCAATTTCTTCATCAGCAAATTTGGAAAGTAGGTATTTGTTAGTGAAAAAACGGGCTTTATATGTTGAAATCGTAATCTATCTGGTTGTTGTGAATGATTTAATTTCAACTCAACTCCTTATAATTTATTTATTTTTCTAGAATTGTTATTTTTTTATGGCAATCTTCCTCTAGCACAGTGATTACCCAGTTGGCACCAATTTATTGCAGTGATTTCTACTCAACTTCTTCATCAACAAAATTGGAAGGTACCATCGGATTTTATTAGTGTAAAAATGGGCTTTATATGTTGAAATCTTACTCGATCTGATTGTTGTGAATGATTTAATTTTAACTCAACTCCTTATTAGTTTTTTTTTTCAAAAATTGTTGTTTCTTGATGGTAATCTTCCTCTAGCACAGTGATTTTTTCGAAAACATTTCTCTTGAATTTTTGATGAGGTCGCGTTTATGGTTCTCTCCTTGCCTTGAAAACTGGCCGCCCCTAAAGTGTAATACGTGAAATACCCAGGACCAAAATCCAGTGAGAGCAGTTGCCCCCACTAGACCCAGGTGGCTCCACCACGGTGTAGGGGACGTTCAATTCCACAATTTCAATTGTCGCTCTTTTGTGATACAGAGTTCTGCACTTGAAAGTGGAGAATGGAGATGTGTATTAATGGAAAAAGTGTGAATTGCATCAGCACTGATGCTGCCGTTACTACTGCTACTGCTATTGCTACATCAACAAGTGGGCTAAAGCTTCCTATACTTGAGTTACCTGTCCATATAATAGTTGATATCCTTTCAAGAATTCCCTTGAAGGATATATTGCGATGTAGGTGCGTTTGCAAGACGATCCTTAAACTACTCAAGGATCCCTATTTTGCCGAAGTGCATCTAGCTAGAGCTCTCACCACAACTAGCAATCTAATTATTCGAGAACATGGGAGCAAATGGGGATCTCTATATTTCTTTACATTTGATCTTGGTGAAGCCGGTTTGTCCTCATGCTGTGGTGCTGATTGGATGAGTCATTCTTATCTACGCCATCTACATCCATTAAGCAGGATAAATTTCGATTTCTCGTTTCGTGGCAGAAATCTCGCTTTTATTGGTTCATGTAATGGACTGCTTTGTTTGTACTATAATTCACAATCAAAGCCTTTCTACAGTATTTGCAATCCTATTCTTCAGGAATACACAGAGCTTCCTGATCTAGCTGCATCAACGCCTAGTTATATTTACTCGAACCTCTCGGCATTTGGCTTCTGTCCAAGAACGAAGCAGTATAAGGTCATTCGTTTCTTGTGGCCGACATCTGTTGATCCTCTTACCTCCATACAATCAAGCGGAATGGTGGCAGACATACATACGCTTGGTTCAGATTCATGGAGAAGGATTGAGAATCCTGTCTGGCTAAAACAGCAAGCATTTGATCCTTTTGTCAATGGGGCACTTCATTGGATAACTACCAGTCATAAACCTTCTGAGCTTATAAGTTCATTTGACTTGGAGACAGAACAATTCAGGCTCCTCCCACCACCACCTCACTTCAGCCTGCACTATGTGAAAAATGTCTCTTGGATCAATATTGGGGTGCTAAGAGAATGCCTTTGTCTCTGCTATATTTATGAGGACGCTCAATTTGAGGCATGGGTAATGAAAAAATATGGAGTTAAAGAGTCTTGGACTAAAAAATTTAGCATTGACATGAAATTGTATTGTAACTTGCGAGTCGAGGATTTGCATCGACCCATTAAATTTCTGAGTAATGGGGATTTGTGCTTTTTATTTGCTTCAAATTCTCTAGTTTCTTTTAATCCTAAGAAAAAAACTTTCAGAGAATTGAAGAAAATGGGACCTTGGAGAACTGAAGTCACCGCACACGTTTTAAGCTTCATCTCCCTCAAGGATGCAGTGGGAGCAAAAAGGCGTAAATTGAATCACTTTAAACGAGGAAGAAAGATGTTCAATTTTGGGTTTAGTACTAACGGCGTCATGGAACAGTCTCTAAATTATTCATTATGGTGACCTTGTTTCTGCAAATGTGACTTGGATTATTACTAATGGCTGCAGGGTCCCGCAATCCATCTTCCATTCTTCTATGGACATTGGCGTCACTCAAATCTCAGGTTTTGCTCTGTGTTCATTGCAGCTCTGGGTGGCGTAATGATGTCTTTAGGAAACAGAATAATGGGTCATCTTTAAGGATTTAAGAATATGTTAGATAAATTTTCGGTGTGATCTTTTGGATTGGATGTACAAACAGATCTTGATTGATTATTCTTTTTGGTGTGACACCTTTATTTCTTTTGACTATATCCTGACTGCGTTGCTTTATTTTTTAGTTTTTTCCTAATTAGTTTGAAAGGAGATTTTCTTTAGTTAGGGGGATTCTTAGCAGTAGCTACAACCTGGTACTTGTTCGGATACCTAACGTCCTGGAGGTCATAACACTCGACTTGCTACGTAGAAAATGCGTATGAACAACCATGCACACGTGCAAAATAGGATTAGAAAAGGGTGTCGTATTGGTATGGTGTAGTGGTAAAGCAGGAATGTTCTCAACATCGGAGGTTTGAATCCCCGCAGCAGTTGGAAGGCAGTTGTCATGTGGAGACAAAGTTATGGTGCGCTTTGTTGTCCCTTCGGGGATTTTGTCTGCATGTTGTAAAGGGAGGTTTACAGGGAGGAGAACTGCGTCCAGAATGTCCGGTCTAAATGTGTATAAGCTGTAACAGCATCCGAATTTAACTGGGTGGTGAACTAGGAATAATGCCACCACTCCTCAAGATTAGTCGAGCAAAGCTCGAACACCCAAGTCCCAAAAAAAATAGGCTTAGAAAAGGGAGGTTCACAGGGAGGAAAATCGCTTATTCAGCTCAGGTTTATATAAGTTATGACCGTATTCGATTTTTAAGCTGGTGGCGAATTAGAGGGGTAAGACCATCACTTTTCAGGAATAGCAGGACGAAGTTCGGACACTTGAGTCACCCCCAAAAAAAAAAAAGGGATTAGAAAAGTCCAATTTTGTCGAAAGATCTAAGGAAAAAAAATTGAAATTTAAACTTTCAGAAAATTTTCAATATTCCATGGACCAAGATAAATAGAAATTAAATTATAAATTAATTCATGATTTGATCATCCCCACTGACAAAGTGCAAATATGCCAAGTTTAAGATGAGCATAAAACTAGATTAATTATACACACCACAATGTTTTATGATGATTTTTTGTCATAATGTTCTGTCTCTGTGCGGAAAAATTCTTCTCTACGCTTTGCATCATTTATTTTTATTTTTTAAAAATATAATGGACAAATAAGTTATTTTACATTGTCTCAATGGACTTTTTGGACAAAATTGTTATCAGAGACTTGTTGCGCTGACTACTAACTAATGAAAGACTGAGGATAAGAATACCTCCAAAAAGAGTTAAGAACATAAGCGTTACCACCCCGTATTCTGGATGCAACTTCTCTTATATTTGTGTATAGAAAATTTCTTCTAAATAGAGTAACATAAACCCGGCACAGGTTCATGAACCTAGAGGTAAACAACCCCCCCTCCCACCCCACCCACAAAAAAATAAAAAAAATAATAGGGGTTGCACAAGAGCACACAGAGATTGCATTAATACCAATTGAGTCAAACATCAGGTTAAAATCATTGTAAAATTTGTTTCAAATTCCAAATAATCAGCCGATTACTGGCAACAAAGAAGTCTGAGGAATACTTTATTGAACAATGATAGAGAAACTGGAAGGATGAGAACTCTGGTCATGCTTCAATCCTGGCACCAGCATTCATCTGCAAGATCAACAATGAGCAAAGGATTAATCTTGACTACAAATTTCATCCTTTGCATTCATGAAAATGAGAACACGGAATCCATCCAACTTACTTTTACTTTTCAAAACAACAGCGAAAGGAGGTATTGGAGGAGCACACACAGATATTAGTTTTTACCAAATTTCAATTTTCCTCCAGCCACCCTGATTACACGCCAGTTCATGTGCCACTTTCCTGGCTACTTTTATTAAGAGGTCATAGTTCTCACGCCTTTCTTAAGTTACGTAACGTTATATAACAGTTCCTAGATTGGGGCATGCACAAATTAGAGATATTTTCGTTAGCCCTGGTGCGGTTAGAAGCTACAATTTGCACTATCTGATGGAAAACATGACTGGAGATTATACGTACTAAACTATAGATTTCTCCTTGCGTTCTTGCATAGGAATTTGCTTAATTGAAGGTGTGTGTGGCGCTTTTATGGAAGATTAAGTGCATCTTTCCGTTACACAATGAGAATTAGATGGAACATAGGGAAAGCAGTCTAATTTTGTAGTATGATCTTCCAAAATAATGTTCAATCACGAGAGGACTATGATTTATAGCACGAGTGCATGTTATCAGGCAGTTTTATATTTTTCGAAACTTTGCAAGAAACACAAATTGGTGAACTCCCGTCTTCAATCACAAGATTTCAAATGGACAGATTGTTATCTTCACCTTCATCCTCTGTAAAGCCTTACCACACAAATTAGATCTTTCTAGTATAGTTATTATTTCTATCTCGAACAAAGATGGACAAATTGACGACATCCATGCAATGCCTTCTATTAAGTACCATCTTTTTTGAGATTTTATCCTACAAAACATAACTCTTTCCTCCATCTATCTATGATCGTATCCCTACATACCAAAAGTCTCCATCTTTATGTGTTCTTGTCCCTATGAAATGAAACTCCATACACAACTTTGTTTATATATCTACTTCTCTATTCACTTGGTTCAACGAGAATTATACAACTTATGTCCATGACACTTGAATCAATCTCTTCACTACCAGATTAATTTCTTTCATTGCACCTAAATGCGTTTAACCTGTTTGTTTAGCTTATACACGCTTCTACAGTCAAATGCTACAAGGTCCTGGAAAAGATTGATGAAAAATCATGAGGCCCATATTCGACATACGCATGCCTAAAGATCATCAAAATAACAAGACATACTCTTTGCACATTCATAGGGCGAGAAATCCCAAATTTCATAAGGACAATTTATTTGTTTCAACCGTGAATATGCCCTTAAAAAAGGAAAATTTCTTGAACAATGAGTACAATCACATTCATAGTATAGAAGAGCCCAATTTTAAGAAAGATGAGGCGAGCCCAATTAGCACACACTTAAACATTAACATATATATGTTAACACTGAATTCATTTCTTGAAGTAGAAAACATAAACACCAATACCTATTCAAACAATAATTCATTAAATCACATCTAAGCATTTCACATTTATGTGCGAGCCATCCAGACCTTGTACAAACGCGGCGATGTGCTTGCTTACCGTTTCCTCCTAGTAAGAAGCAGAAGAGGTGGAGTGAGAGTGAGCTTTAGGAGCGTAGATCTTGTGGCACGCACAAATTAGAGATATTAACATTAGCCCCGGTGTGGTTAGAAACTACAATTTGCACTATCTGATGGAAAACATGACTGGAAATTATACACATTAAACTATAGATTTCTGCTTGCATTCTTGCATAGGAATTTGCTTAACTGAAAGCGTGTGTGGCGCTTTTATGGAAGATTAAGTTCATCTTTCCGTTACACAATGAGAATTAGATGGAACATAGGGAAAGCAGTCTAATTTTGTTGTACGATCTTCCAAAATAATGTTCCATCACGAGAGGGCTATGATTTATAGCACGAGTGCATGTTAGCAGGCAGTTGTATATTTTCGAAACTTTGCAAGAAACACAAATTGGTGAACTCCCGTCTTCAATCACAAGATTTCAAATGGACAGATTGTTATCTTCACCTTCATCCTATGTAAAGCCTTACCACAAAAATTAGATCTTTCTAGTATAGTTATCATTTCTATCTCGAACAAAGATAGACAAATTGACGACATCCATGCAATGCCTTATATAAATACCATGTTTTTTTAGATTTTTTTTTTTTGATAACCGTAGGTGTCCGGACTAGCTTGCGCGCACTTCGACGCCGTGATGGAACTCGAACTGGTGACCATTGGGAGCAAAATCTTTTTTGAGATTTTATCCTACAAAACATAACTCTTTTCTCCCGTATCCCTACATAACAAAACTCTCCATCTTTATGTGTTCTTATCCCTATGAAATGAAACTCCATACACAACTTTGTTTATATATCTACTTCTCTATTCATTTTTTTTCCCTTTCTGATGTTAGTTTATAAAACCTTTCTCCTAATCCTTGGTTCTACGACTCCCATAATCATGCAACTTATGTCCATGACACTTGAATCAATCTCTTCACTACCAGATTAATTTCTTTCATTGCACCTAATTGCGTGTAACCTGTTTGTTTAGCTTATACACGCTTCTACGGTCAAATGGTACAATTTCTTGAACAATGAGTACAATCGCATTCATAGTATAGAAGAACCCAATTTTAAGAAAAATGAGGCATGCCCGATTAGCACACACTTAAACAATAATTCATTAAATCACATCTATGCATTCACATTTATGTGCGAGCCATCCTGACCTTGTACAAACGCGGCGACGTGCTACCGTTTTCCCTTAGTGAGAAGCAGAAGAGGTGGAGTGAGAGTGAGCTTTAGGAGCGTAGATCTTGTTGTAGGCAGTTTCACCAACGAGGTAGACACCGAATGCAACGAGGGCAATTCCGAGGCCCGGGGTGGCGTGCCGCCACTGATTCGTCATCATCGGGTGCTTCCGCCACTCGTCCCTCCGTCTGAAGAATTCCCCGGTGGATCCCAAAGTCTTCGCCATTCCCGCTTCCTCTTCTTCTTCTTCTTCTTCTTGTTGGAGTCGGGGCAGTGGCAGTTTATGTGCAATGTATATATGGGCTTTGATGTTTTGATTGGTAATGTGGGTTTGGGCTTTGTATAAGATGAGCCCATATTTGAGGAAGGGTTGAACTGGTATCTACAAATAGAGAAGTTATCTTTAAAAAATACATCTTGCATTGGAATACACACACACACACACACAATTAAAAACAAATTTATGTATCACTTTACGTAGCGTTTAATGTTTTATTATGCTTTAAAAATTAATTGCTGAAGCTTATGATGTTTTATGAAGTGCTTTTTTTTTTAAAAAAAATGGTACTTTTAATGTGAAGTTTACTAAATTTATTATTTTTATTTTCTTTAAACTACAAAAGATGGCATTATACTCTTTAGTGGGTTAAGGAGTCTATTTTCTAGGAATTAGTGGATAATGTGTGTGATACATCTCTTTATAGAGTGCAAAGTAATGGAAATGGTGTGAGAAATTTATTTGACATTTCATTGCTTTTGGAGATCATATTTCTTGAAAATTCAATCTGGAAATTATCATAATTGTTTATTTTGTTATTTTGATACGAACCATTCGTGTTCATATAAAACATGCACTATAAGGGGACGTGTTTTATTTTCTACTTTGCATCGTTCAATCAAAATCAACGTGATTAGTTGGTTCAACAAGGAAAAATCAAGAATCGAATCTGACTTTTTTCAAATCAATACATTAAAGCTTCTTGCTTTAGTAGTTTACAACACTATATTCGATGGATAATGCTATGCGTACACCTTGTGGTGCCGACTTTTTTCAAATCAATACATTAAGGCTCTGTTTGATTCGCGTAATTTTCCATGGAAGTAGGAAAATATTTTCCTACTTCTACTTTTTGACTGTTTGATATGCGAAATTTTCCATGGAAAATGTTTTCCTCCCTTTTTCTAGGTAAGACCCTTTGATGCACAAATGGTGGAAAATGTTTTTTCACCTATTAGGTGAAAAAATATTTTCCAGCTTTTTTTTTTTTTTTGTTTTTGCAATGGGAACAAATTCTAGATAGGGCTGTCCATGGGTCGGTTCGGTTCGGTTCTGAAGATACCCGAACCGACCCAAAACTTTCGGGTATTTAATAAATGGACCCGTCGGGTCCAAATATAATTATGGAACCGTTCGGGTTCGGTTCGGTTCCGTTCCGTACCATAATTAAAATTTTTAATATTTTCAGCAACACTACATAAATACAATTAATAACATTTCATTCGTAATTTTTACAAATTAACGTAGCCCAATTCAAAAAAATATACAAAATTAGCCGTCCAATAAGATTAATTCAATGCATACGAATACCAAAAAGTAGATATTAATATTACAGCAAAATTACATAAAGTATATTCATTTGCTTCAAATTAAAATGGGCTAATGGATTTTAAAATGATTTGGGCTTAAAAATTAAAATTATGAAATAATCTAATTTATTCAATTAATTTGCTAATTTGTATAGGAAAAAAATAAAATAATTTAATTAATTCAATATAAAAAATAAAAAAATTATTTAGTTTCGGTTCTTGTTCGGTTCTTCGGTTCTTGGTCTAGACCCGAGACCCGACCCAAACCCATCGGTTCTCGATTCGGGTACCCGTTCGGGTATTTAATTTATGAAGAACCGCTCGGTTCGGTTCGGGTTCGGTTCGGTCCGGTTCAGTTCGGGACTTTTGGACACCCCTAATTCTAGATACAATGGTAAAAAAAATTTCACTTTTATTAACAACTTCCATGCAAAACAAAGTCAAACGAAGAATATTAGGTATGGTAAATTTTTTTTTTTTCAAATTTTTTTTTCAAATTTTTTTTTTTTTTACAATTGGAACACATTTTAGACCCAATTGTAGAAAAAATTATCACTTTAATGGACAAATTCCATAAAAAACGAAGCCAAATGGACACCAAACTTTCAACATTTTCCATGGAAAATTATACCAATCAAACACAATTAATTACAATTCTCAGTAAAACATTTTCTAAGAAAATCAATTCCCTGTAAAACATTTTCTTTCCACCCATTTTCCACCCTTGCAATCAAACGGACCCTAAAACTTCTTGCTTTAGTAGTTTACAATACTATATTCAATGGATAATGCTATGTATATAACTTGTGATGTATACAATCTTTTACACCCCCTCACATGAAGAGAGGCCCACAAATATTTTATTGTGTGTGGGCCCCCTTCCATGTGAGGGGGGTGTAAAAGATTGTGTACACTACAAGATGTACACATAGCACAATCCATATTCGATAGAATATGCTAGGGTAAAATCCCGTATCAAGAAATGGTGAGCGCTCAGACAAGGCACAACAGACATATCGTCGTTGGAAAAAAAAAAGAGTTTTAAATAATAAGGTCAAACAGGGACATAGTAACTTTACATAATCAAGTTCTTATTGATCCTTAGAACTACTTTTTACCAGAAAAATAGGGAAGCTAAGCCTGTAATAAAACATAAGCAATCAGTTGAAACTAAAAATCTTACCCTACTCTATTATCTTTTGTATCTGCTATGTGTCCTCCTGGATTTTGCACACTCTACAAACCATGAAAATCGTCCGCTTTTGAGCCTGCGCATTGGTGTACATTGTTTAGCCTGTTTATAACAACACACAAGAAGTGTCAAAGGCTTCTTTAGTAGAGAATATGAACCTGGTTCCAGCATACAAACTTGTAAAAAAGAAATATGAATAGCTTACCTTTTCCCTTCTGTAAGTTTTGCTTTTATTCCAACAGAAAAGCCCACTGCAACCGCCACCTCCCAATCCTGATTCATATCCCCTGCAAACGAAGCAGAAAAAGGCATTGGAATTTGGGTGTAGAAAGACTCCGTTCAATCAACTTTTGCTGCTATATTTACTGGAAATTCAAGGTGTCGAGATTCGACACTTTAGTTTAAGAACAAGGGGAAGAATTTGTATTAACTTGTGTTTAGAGTAAAAGAGCTCAGTTGGATTTCTCACATGTTATCTCTGCAGAAATTGGTTGCAAACCTGCTATTGTGCAACAAGCTTGGAGAGGGGGGGTAAGGACTGATCCTCTCAAGAACATCTTCCGTTTGAGATTCAGTTCCCTCATTAAAGTTTAAAGCTTTGATTTCAGGATTTAACTCGTCTTCCCAGTGCTGCAACGGCAAGTCTATGGAAGTCAATGAATCCATGTTATTTTGATGGAATGAGCCATCCTGGGGCAAGACTTGATTCCTTTCGGGTTTCAAACGGTTTGTTGATGCAGGAAAACCTTTCTCCATGGCCTGCAACCGTGCAGTTTCCAGTCTCTGCTCACGGATAATGGATTCAATTCTCCGCACCCGATCATTCCCAGTTCCACACTCAGAGGGTCCCATTTGTTGTCCTTTGGACTCGTTAAAGCTTCCCCTTGATACCTTTGGAGGCTTCTGACGTGAATCAATGTTCAAATTGGCTTCTATTGCACTTGAGCATATTGATTTGTTCTCCTGCTCCATTGAAATGATAGGATCCGTCTGCTGACTGAAAGAATCAGGTAACAGGATAATTTTAACCTCCACATTGCATCGTAGAACAATTTCAAACGAGTTCGTGATGCTGCTAAGAAACCCTTCTGCTCTGATTTTAATATTACTATCTGCAAATGCAATATAAACAACAAAACAACCTGCACACAAAAGCTGTAAGGCTCGAGAATACCAAATAAATGAACACAATATACTATTATTGTCCCAGTGCAATACACAAAGTGATTCAGTTATTAAAGATGGCATGAGTCGGATCAAATATCAAATATGCTGGTTAACATGACTCTCAGTCATTTCAATTATTTGTCCTTAATAAATAATATATGCAAATATACGATAGGAGTAAGTCATTCCATGCACCAGTCACGCTTATGCAGAGATACATAATGCCATTCAAAGTCTGATTCTCATTCCCATGATTATGACTGCCAGCATATGAGCCGCTGAAGGATAAGGCTAATACAAGGATTGACTTGAACAACTAAAAGAAAACAAGGAAGTATGGTTCTAATTTCAGAATAGTATCCTGAGTTTCTATAAATCATGCTTACCTTGAATTTCAGATATTGATACGAGCTTTCCATATGTATGAAGCAGATGCCTCAAAGTTCTTGAATGACACTTCTCAACACATTGCCCCCAAATATCAATCAACGTGTTTGTGTTCATGCATCTTGATTTAGTTTTCCCACTTAAGAAGTCATTGTGTCTGATGGCCAATGCTTCATAATTGATTGATTGGCTGCCACCGGGATTGAAATTGGCAGCATCAGATCTCTGTTTCTGTGCAGTAGCTTCTCTGAACGTACGTATGTGATGCTCTTCATTTGTCTTGAAGCTCTGTCTTCGACTATTTCCCGACTGAGTTTGATCTGGTGAAGGGGCTGAACCTATCTGTAAAAGGGTTGCCGTGAACCATGTTGACTGCTCACTTGAAACTCTCAGATGTTTTTCCGCCTCAGAAAGAAGCATCAGTGCATGCTTCAATTTATCTAATTCTCTTTCAGACACTGAAAAATCGATCCAGGCATTTCTAGTAACATTAGAATTATGCTTAACAAAAAAACATTACAGTATTTAATGAAGGAGAAACTGTGAAAAATTCACTAATAAAAAAAATTAAAATTAAACCATGTGAATTAATTTTGACTGCATTTCATTCCACATATCTCGAAATAGCAATAGATCATACCGAGACAGACAAGGAAAATTTTACATTTAATAAAGCTGGATACAATAGAATATCGTGCTGAGGCCTATTTTCTGTCCGATTGACAGGCGACGTACGACACATATATTTGATTATTTATACAAGGAGACAGAAGTTGCCAGTAGATCTAGCAACCAACCTCCAACAGAATGTAATGATGAAGAATGCATTATACAGCCAGCCCCAAATGTTAGGATTGTATAAAAGCAGACAGAAGCCATAAAGGCGCAAAAGATTGTTTAGGCAATTTGTACTAACGTTTATCAAGACACTTTTCAGGGGTGGGGGCAGAAGTGATAAATAATTAAACTATGGACGAAATCCACAGCAGATGACAAAAGTCTCTTATCTCTTTTGTTCCTAATCCGGCATGGTTGCGGAAGGATCAGATGGTTGTGTCATGGCCAAATACAACCCTTTCTGAAGAGATTCTTGCCAAGATCCATGTAGGAAGTAATACGGGTTTGCTTGTAAACTCCAGCTATGTGTGTGATGCTGACACCTAAGAGACTTTGACTCCTCCCTTCCCTTTTTATTAACCCATATTTCAGAATTTCTTCAATACCAAAGTAAGACAAAATGAATATGACATGCTCGAGGTGATCTCCAAACATGCAGATCAATTTAAGTTAACAGGAGACCACATTAATCTCTGGCGAACCAGTTGAATGCATGAAGATGAAGGATAAATGCATTGATTGGGCAAGTCGAAAAACCATAATATCTCGAACAGATTTGTCATCCTAAACCAATTTATCACCCTATTGATGCAGTAGATTGTGTTATCATTATCTATAACACTCCCTTAGCCTACCTCTGGTCTGGAAACTTGCTCTGGAACAAACGACACGATAAGAATTTTGCAGCGAAAAGCAGTGAGGCCTACCAACAACCAACTTCTTGCATAGTAGGATGAACAGTTTGAGCTTCATTTTTAACTTTTCACTAAGATGCTTGCTAACGTTATTGACAACAGCACACTAATGGGGATTCAGGGATTAAGAGAAATACTTGATCTGGGATAATCGAATCCAAGAAAGTTTTTGCAGATTAAGTGCACATCATAACAGAGTTGTTAAACTATTAGAGTATAAGGCCAAGCAGAACGTCCATTTCCCTGGCCATATGTTGCAGAATTTTGATAGTATGATGATTACATGATATATCAGATCCATGTAAGGTAGGGCAGTGGAACCTGTCATAATAAGTGTCATACATCATGGATCGCTTTGACTATTTCCTCATTCTGTCATTGTGCAGTCATGCAAATAGCAGCCCAATTTGGCTGTTACATTATTAAGCCCCTGTTTGGGCTCCATTTTAATTTTAATGCACTTTTCTCTTTTTTTTCAACCACACATTATTCAATAAAATAATATTACCTATAAACCCAAAACTTTTCCTCATCTTTTAATTCCGCATTCTCCAAAAAGCTCTATTCCAAAATACATTTCTTCCCAAAATCACATTAAAACGGAGAACAAACAGGGGCTAAATATACATGACTCGGTCATGACAAATTATCACTTTTATGTTAATCATCAAATTACTAGTCCAAACATTTTTTAGGGAAAGGAGTGTAGGCATGACAGTTTGGAGCACGCGAAGATCTAGATCACGTGACTTGTCTCGGGAGAGATGCAAGGTGCAATAATTGTGTCATCTGCCAAAAACCTTTTGGTACCAATGAGGCAGAGAAACACAAGGTCAAGGTGAGCATTTGAATCAACGAAGCATACAAAAGGCATAATTTTGGAATAAGGTATAATACCATAAGGTTAAAAAAACCTTCAGCCAAAAAAATTAGTCACCTCAAATGAAATATACTGCAAAAGTTTCAACATGATTGCAAGTGCATCAAGTTGATACACTTTAAACATATTACAATGTGCTGTGATAAAAGGATTCATCTTAGCTGCACTTTAAGATGGTCACTTCTATTTGAATTCACTGAATCCTACACACGCTCTACATAAGATTTTTCAAAATTTAATCATCTCTACAAACCCCTAAGACGAAGGATGGAAAGAGTATATAGAACTGCCTTTTCTCATTTGCAAGAAATTAACAAAGCACCTGATTATCTTTGAAGTTTTCATTCATCTTTATTACTAGGCAATACTTTAATACACCAAATTTTCACTAGTGTCCACGTGCTGATTTGGCTGGACGAGTACCTAGGGAAACTTGAATTTTGCAGATCTATTTACCATCATAAAACTCAAAATGCAACCTACAGGAAGTAAGAGCAGAGTAGCACTTACAACTTTTTCCACCAAAGAATGAATTATTGAGCTTGGCATCAATTTTCGGGTAAGTTCCGGCAATAATATCTACAATAAGGGCCGCCAGCTGAGACATTAGAACTATTGGATCAACCCCTGAATCCATCAATTCTCTGGCTCTTATCACCGTCTCCGTGGTGTTTGATGACATGGCTAACTCCAGTAGGACCAGTAGTTTCTCATCAGAAACAACCCCAATCTACAGGGAAGAAAGAATGTTCAGATTTTTGTAAAGCAAATGAATAGAAACAAAACTTTCCTGATATGTGCAGTCTCACAGGTCAGTCAGAGAAAAGAAGTGTATGAAATGCAAACAATAATTAAAATTTATCAGCTAACATTTTAGCAACATGACAGTTTTTGAAAACCACATAAGATTTTATAGGGGTTTAGAGTAAAGCAACGTTAGTGACAAAGTAAAGTAGTAAATTCAAATACAATGACATAAAGAAGAAAGGCAATTTAAACTCACAAGTTCATTTACCAAGGAAGTAGTGACTCTTTTTCCCAACAAACTTAACTGGTCTAACATTGTTTCTGCATCTCGCAGTGAACCATCTGCATTCAAAGCAATCAAATCTAATGCATTTGCTTCAACATCTATGTTCTCATCAGTGGCAATCTTCCTCAACCGGGTAATAATGTCACTGTTGCTAATTTTGTTGAAGAGGTGCATATGACACCTGGACAACATAGTACGAGGGATATTATCACAATCAGTTGTAACGAGTATGAACACGACATGTGGCAATGGTTTCTCAAGAAATCGAAGAAACGCCAGCCATGTCTTTGAGGGCAACAAGTGACACTCGTCAATGACAAAAACCTTATACTGCGAAACGGTTGATGAGGAAATCCCAGATAGATTTCTAAAAAGACTTTTGACTCTATCAATTCCCTTTTTATTGGAAACATCAACTTCTTTGTGATCCTTGCTCTTGCCAGATAAGAAATCAGCACATTCCCTGCAGAAACCACAGGGCTTAGTCTCTTCAGTGGCAAGGCAATTCAAAGCAGCAGCAAAAATTCTTGAAGTTGATTTTTTTCCAGTCCCATGGGGACCGTGGAAAAGATAAACAGGGGCAATCCTCCCCTTTGAAATCGTATTCATGAGTGACTGAACAACCATATTCTGCCCAAACAATTCGTCGAAAAACATTGGCCTATATTTCTGGCTAAGACTTTTGATATTTTCCGGAGAATTTTCCTTGATAACTTCCCCATTCAGAGTGACTCGCGCTAACTTTTTTTTCCTCCTACAGCTTGTAGACCACTTCCTTTCATCCAACCGACTCATCGCCTCCAAATCAAGCTCTCCAAAAGTTGTGGTAAGCTCATTATCACTTTTCTCACTTCCCATAGATGATCCCTCTTGGCTGTCAGCGCTGAGCAAAGGAAGGATACCTTTAGCAGCGGGCTTTGAACTTGGTATCCTCTTGTTAGACCCCAAAGATGACCGATGATGTCTTCTTTGAGACAAGGATTGAGTTCCGCAAAAAATGCTGCTTCCTTTCCTCCTTAAAGTATCAGAAAGAGATGGCGAACCACTGCCATTTCCTCTAAACTTTAGCATTGACGTTTTTGACCAATAACAAGGAATCCCACAGCCCGGTCTCCCTGACAAATCCAAGTGGTCTTCCACCTCATCTTCAGCATTATTGAAAGATGCCGTGGTAGCATCCCAAGACCCAATAGTACTCGGATTCCTAAAACCAAATTTAAAAGAACTCGTTGACAATGCTGGAGTAATGTATGAAATAGAATCATCCTCTTTGCTACGACTCTGCAACAGCTTTGACGGTGAATGAACACAATCCTTATTTTTAAGCCTGGCAAGCAATGGTGAAATGGCAGACTCCCTCCTTAAATCATCAGAATTAGGAAAATCCCCAATATCATCAGACTGATCCATTAAACTTACCAAATCATCCCTTCCTAAACCCAAATCAGAGATACCCTCCACTACATATTTTCCGTCCCTACTCGATATGTTTTGTGTCTTCAAGTTTTCATTATGATGCCTCAAACTGGCACTATAATAATCACTCCTCTTCGACTTCTTTTTTTTGCGACTAATAGATGGCCTAAAAATGGTATCTTTGCACTTGAAAATCGCAGAAGCATACCTGTCACTCAAACAAGTGTCACTCTTGGAATCATTTGCCCCACCATTTCGTGCATCACTTGAGCTATCAACGTCCACACTCTCCTCTGTAGTCGAAGATGACCGGTCATCCTTAGCTTTTTCAATATCATCCTCACCAATCTGCCTACTTCTTTCGCTTTCGGATTTTTGACTCCTCCAATTATACAGAAACACCTTTCTATCTTTTTTAACCACATTCACATTCGCATTATTGTTAGCGCTAGTAGTGTTACTATAATAATTACCATTTTCAACTTGCAACGGGATTTGAAACAATTGTTGAGAGGAAGAACGAAAGACGTTGTCATCAATTGAGTGGCGGCCGCCATTGTTGTGATGGTGAAAGTGATGGTTCTTGGCATTGGATCTCGTTGAATTATGCGGGGACCGCCATGAGGAGGTGGTCCCAGGGTCCCTTAACACGCGGGCAGCCTTCCGAATTTGCGTCAGTTCTTTCTTCAAATACAGGTTTCTTGGCTCACTTGCACCACCACCACCACCACCGGCAGCCACCGTCCCACCTCGGCCGCGCATTTCTAACCAAAAAATCTTATATCAACTCACTGTATCAGAACCCAACTCAGCAGTAAAACAGAAATTCGACGCATTTTAGTCCCACACGGTGGCCAAGACTTGTAGTGAGGAAAATGAAAAGTGGGTGATGTTCAAGAAATGGTCAGTACAGTAAATGCAGATCTGAAAGATTTTTTTCCCTTCATCAAACTTATTTCAACGGCCTCAAATACGCTGGTTGAAATTAAGAATATAAAGCTAGTAAAACTATACTGTAACTAGCAGTGGTGAGAATAGGGTTCCTCTTTCAAGAATCATGAAGGAAATTCTTCCCATTTTTTAGCAAAGGAAAATTGTGAGAAGGGACTGAAAAGATTCTTTTTTTTTTTTTCGTTAAAATCGAAGAAATGAAGTGAAATGGAAGGGTGAAAATCCGGCTAAGGAAGAATGGTTTTGGGAGTCGGAAAATTCTCTCGTAAAGATTGGGCAGTTGTCTGAGATTTACTTCTTATTCGTCTCTCTGTCTACACGTTTTGTTGTTGCAGCAAATCCCCATACAAATAAGGAAAGTCTCAAATTTTTCTTATTTTCACTCATACTTTTCTTTTTGGTTTTCTGTTTCTTAAAAATTAAAACATTCAAAGAGAATTTTCTCTGGTGGATGTTTGGTGGGGGTTAAAATTAGATTTTTAATAGATCGTCATAGAAATTTTTGAAATGTGTGATTGAAAAGTTGTGGGACCCATCAAAGATGTGATTAATATTGATTGTTTGACTTTGACTTATATTAAAATCTGATTTTAATCCGAAACAAACACGACTCTTGATTTAACAAGTACATCATTGATAATATGGATTATATTAATTGATTTCTAATGACTACTTTTTTCGCGCCCTATCTTTTTCTCTATCTTTTATGTCATCATTTTGTAAATTAATCAATAAATAATGATGTACAAATAATATTATTCGACTTGATTTGTACGTAGTGAAGGTAATTCTTTTCGGCTGTTCGACTTGACAAGTACTTATATTAACACATCAAATTAAGAATAATATTACTTGAATATAATTGAATTGCATAATGATTTACAGACGAATGAAGTGTCAAAAGGAGAGCTGTTTTTTTTATTTGATTGAAAAATTATGATCCAATTATATCTCGCCACATCATGTGTATGTAAATCATTAAGTAAATTATTATGCACATACAACATAACCGTCAAATTAATATAAAGAAACTCATTATAGATTATAATATAAGCAACTTTTTTCTTCTTCTTTTATTTTATTTTATTTTTTAAATTCTAGATAAAGTAGCCGTTCCTAGTATATAATAGAACTGCAATTATTTCATATCCTAGCCAAGTACAAAGTTATAGCCAGCATAATTGAGGCATAATTAGGAGGGTCCATCAGGGTTAACATTAACATACTTAAACACTAATTAAGTTTTGCTAATTATAATTAACTAATGAAATTTATTTGAGATTATTCTTAAAGTTCCAAGTACGGATCACTTATCATTTTGGCTGAAAAATTCCCCGATTTACTTTGTCATACGTTTAATTCAATCATATTTAGAGGGTGTTTGGTGGTGATTAAAATTAGATTTTTAGTAAATTGAGATAGAAGTTTTTGAAACGTGTGGTTGAAAAGTTGTGCGATCCATGAAAGATGTGATTAAAATTAATTGTTTGACTTTGACTTGAATTAAAATCAGATTTTAATCCGAACCAAACATGAGCTTAAGTTTGAAGCATATCACTTGGAGCCCGATGTTTGATAGTGTAACGAAACTCCGTCGTGTTACGGAGGAATTCGTCGGAGTATATCTTCTTACATTTGAGTGGACTAGAGCTAAATTTGCTCCCTCACTCTATTTTATATTGCAATAGTATGTGATAAGATCAATCTTGATCTTTTCTTAAATACGATTAACCATCTTTCTCGATCCCATCTTCAATAGTCACTTGTCATTTCGTAATTAAGATATAAATAAGCAAAATAATTAACCTTGGTTCAATGGATAATTTGCACTCTTTTCAGACGTAGAACATGCTCAAATTCCACCGCACGTGCGGTCTTTTAGTTGTTACATATCCAAGAGATCTAGATCAATATAATCTCTAGAAATAATGAATTAAAACACAAGTAGCTCGAAAAGTTAACAGTTTTCTTCTTATTCTATTCAAGATATAAGAAATCCACATGAGACGTCTTGCGACCATGTCTTGTGAGACGCTTGGATGATCTCTACTTTATATAATCGAATATCTATATTCCATGGGTACAATGTTTGAATCAATAGAGAGCATTTTATTTTATATAAATCGATCTTATTCTATTACAATTCCTTCCTGATACCCCTCAAGGAAAATATTGAATTGGATCATGCTTTTTGAAGCTTAAATAGTTGTAGCTGTGGGTAGGGCTTTCATTCTTATCGACTGACCCTTGGCTCGGCACGGAGGCGGTGTCGAAGATGATTGCAACCATGGTCAAGTTGCTTTCAATTGGCCATATCATACACAATTTTTACGAGAAAGTAGACTAAAACACTAATCCGTCATCGAGAAACAAGAAAAGCGTCACCCACATTTTGAACTCATCAATTCCCACCAGCCCAAAGTAAAAGGAACAGTGACTAAATTGAATGTTGATTGTGGATAAAAAGGGACATGCCATGATCCACAAAACCTTTCGGGTGGATAAAATTGAGTCGCATTCCTTTGTAATGATATGTGTAATAATTAAGGTTGGATAGAGATTGATAAGAAAGAGTTTCGAGGATGAAGACAGAGTCGAGAATTAAAGATCAGACATGTGTCTAAATCATTGCTAGTTAACAAACATATTCTTACATATGTGATGCTGCCTTCACCCTTTTGGAGCTTCTTCATTTTCCAAATATTCTTAGTTCTTCTTGCTTTAGAAGAAGACCACGTCTCTTGTCTTCTTCCAATCACGTAAGCTTTTAAATAAAGTGATCAACATGGTTTTAAAGTAAAAAAAAAATAAAAAAAATCGAAGATTAAGTCTCGCCTTCATCCATTTTTATTCACGGAAAAGTGTTCACGCGTGGAATCTTCGATAAAAAATGAACCTACTTTACACCGCGCTTTGAAGATTAAATTTAAATTTAAATTTTTAGACAAAATAGTTAGAACTTGCACGTTCATCGAAAAGCCTTAAAAATGTGGACTCTTTCACTTAATTAGACTTTGTTTATCTCCTTTGGCAAGGTGTTTGTTGTGCAAGTGTAAACAATATAATCGACAAGAAGAAAAACATAAGATCGATACACAGAAATTTAAGTGGTTCGATAATGTGTACCGTAAGACTCAAAATAATATAAGCCACCTAATCAACAGTGTGTATACTGTAACATTTAATGCTGAGGAAGGGGTAGCAAAAATATGTGGCGAGTGGATCTGAATCTACTTCTAGCAGCCGTAGCAAGAACTGGACAACATGGTGAGCTTTTATGGGCCAAACTCAACCATCCAAGAATTGATTAATATCATGGTGAACCCTTTAAGCAGCACCGAAGGGCACTGCCAGTATATTCTTCATACAACCCAAACTACTCTCATGATGCTACTTCACTTCCATACGATGAAGAACCATCCATGAGTTTTTGCACTAAGTTTATAAAAAAATATGTTTTGCATTTCACTTTTGATACTGGATACCAAAATGGGACTTATGTTATGTGCATTGCCAAGATTTAACGAACAGTTGAGAAATGCATTAACTCTTTTATTGCAGATTCACACACTGTTTATATCCTCAAATATCCCTAGAATACAATACAATTCACACACATTGAGTGACAAGAGTGCAAAGAAATTCACAAGATCGCTATTCCTTTAGAACTTGTAATATTCAGTGCATAGAATTTTCTCTTGCATTTGTGAAAAAAATCCAGAATCCATCGTTACCATAAATGTCTCCACAAGCACCATATAGTGTTGCTCTCTGTTAATCGTCTTCTTCCTCTCTAATTTTTACCTCTTCTTTGGTTACTTGTAAACATCTTAATCGCCTTTTCAGGGGGTCTCAGCTGCAGAGACTGCTAAGAGAAGCAAAAACAGATAAAGCTTCATAGAGCAAGCAAATGAGAAAACGAAAGACTGAACCTGAGTGCTTCATTATAGGAAATGTACATACCGTTTTCCCTCTGGATCTGTTATTGCTGTTGTTATCATGAGCAGCAGCAACCGCATCCTTTGCCGGATCCATAGCTTCAGTCACAACTTCAGCCATCGTTGGAAGATCATTAATCAACTGGATTAACCTATTCCCGATAAAACAAAATTTCAACTAAAGTTGGAAGATGTATAGTTTAAATTCATGATATAGATAGACACCTAATGTTACTGGCAAAGCGAACATCCAAAAATACGCCATCATCCACACAGGCTACAATTACTTGAAATGCGTTTGGAGCTAATGGTACATATTTATGGATTATAATTTGTCCTTTTGATCTCAGTACAAGTATTAAGATTCGATGCGGCGAATATCAAGAACCTATCCATGGAAGAGCAATGTAAAAGATATATTACCTTCCGCTCTTACCAAATTTAGAGACAGCAGCATAGCAGAATGCAATAGATAGTAGCCATAGATCACTGAGAATTGCAACTTTTGATAACCACTCCTTTTCTTGCATCCTATCTTTAGCAAAGTTTATACCAAAAATCGGCTCGGGAAGATCAGGAGGCAGCGTCTCAACAGGCTGTATGACTTCCCCTGTTTCATTTGGAAATCCAAAGAGACAGAGTTTCTCCTTTCCTGTAAAACATCAACACAGTGGGAAACAACCATCGACTGCATATATTTGAACTTAAATCATCAGAATGGGTGAAAGGAAGAGAGAGCAACACTGAATTCAACAGAACATGAACAACTGAAAAGAAAATATAGGCCACTTTGAATCTTACCCGTAGCAAAACCAAAATGTTATATCCTTTTGTGTTAAAACGTGTTACAAAGCAGTTTCATAACTCCCCGCGAGTAAAGAAAAACGAAGGAATAGTATGTTCTTTCAGTTATACATGCCCAGTTGAATTCATAGAGTTGGTATAAGAAACCATTACAAAATACATTATGCACAATATTGTATCGATATCTACATAAACTTAACAAAAGACAACAGGAGGAAAAAGAACTAGAAACACAAACACAACGAGCATATGACACAAAGTTCATAAGCAAGGAGAAAAGGGTCCCAAATTCCAGAAACAAAAATACGAAACATAAACTCACCAGGATTGCACTGCTCGCAAAATTTCTCAACATCTGCAATGACCCCAAGAGAATCCGAGATTATGGTGTGTTTGAATATAATTTTGAGGAGAATAGAAATTTTGGAATAGTGATTGATGTGAGAATGTGTGGTGGAAAAGTGATGAAAAGTTTTTGATTTGTGTGTAATATTATTTTATTTGGAGAATGTGTGGTTGAAATGAAGAATGAGAATGAAAATGGGAATGAGAATGAGAAATTAATGGGTGCCAAACGGGGGCTTATAAATACAATAACCAGCTATAAATATAAATAATTCTCGTTCTTGCACGTAGAGGGGTAAGCAAATCAATATACATCCATAAAAGACACATACAGAAGCAATATATTTGTATAAAATGTTCATGCATAAAAATACAGAACACAATAAAATGAAATATTAATCGAAAAAAGAGATACCACACCGGTGGTGAAAGCTTTGATGAGGCCAGCTCGACGGCCTTTGAAATCAGTGAAGACGTCTTTAACTGTAGGAAACTCATTTCCCGCCATTATCCAATCCTTTGCAAAACCCCCCAAAATTCAAACGTTCTGTTTCGCAGAATTCATCGTGAGTAACAGAGAGATGTTGTGGTGGAGATTGAATATGCACAGCGAGAACAAAGAATGAAAATTTTCTTGGCGCCTCTTTACTCAGTCTTGATAGTTGATTCTTGATGAGTCTACGTGAATGAGAGTGAAAGATTCGTGTTTGTTCCACAAAAGGGAAAGAGATGAAAGTCAGTTAAGTTTTTAAGAAATTTTCAATTATTGTAGTTCTGGGTCCTCAATCTTCAAACATTTTGGACCCCCAAATTGTTTAAATATATGCATCTAGGTCCCCTGGATGAAAATGGTCAATTTTGATATCAAAATCATATGCGACTTTCATCTAATTCGAGGACAAAACTGTCAAACCACCATCAACTTTAAGTTATGTGAAAGTTTAACATCCACATTATCTGTTTATGTTGCGCAATAACTCAATTTACATGTTTAAATACATTAAGGACTCGTAACCTTACTGTTTGAAGTTTTGAAATCCAAAACCTCATTACGTAACCTTACTGTTTGAAGTTTTGTTAGGTAATCAAGTTTTATTATTTCTTTTGCATATCTCCAAATATCTACAAGCCACAATTTTAAACATGATGCATCCATTGTGATGTATGTAAGAGGAGAGGAAAGCCTTAGAAGTTTTAAACTTCGTATGCGATAATTAATTACAATTTAAGGGAACCGCTATTTACATCCATAGAATAGACCAATTTTCTAGGCTGCACTCTGAGGCGGGTGTGCCCCCCCGTAGCTTCATGAATTAGAAGAATTAGGTTTTTACTAGCAGTTCTTGAATAGACGCGGATTGTGTTTTCTAGAGATGGATGCTGATTATTTTTTTGGAATTTCACTTGCTATAAAGATGAAATATTTCTCTCTTTCTAATATGGCGTTTTTAGTGGATGAATTTATAGCGTGTATGAATGTAAATAGCGGTACTCTAATCCAATTAACTGAGTATTTTCATAAAAAAGTGGCACGAGACTTGAACATAGGACATCATTGTAGTCTATCACAATCAATGCACAAGAAGGGATAGTAAAAGATTGAGAATAATGCTATGTAGCATGATTGAAATATTGATCAAAGGAGGCTATTTGTTCCCACAAACTCAGCCTCTTAACACATTAATTATGTGCATTTGCAAATCTTGATACCCAAACATATAAATTGACCATTTCCTCCACGAACATTCCAGATTTAGACACTGTTTATATCCTCAAATATCCTAAAAAATGCAATTTAATTCAACTCAGACACAGAGAGTGACAGGAAATCAAAGAAGTTCAAAAGATTGTGATTTCATCAGCACAATGTCTAATTTCTAGCCTTAACATGAGAATCTGAAATAAAGCTAAGAGACGTTGATGCAGGAGGATCTGGGTTAGAGGATTTCGAGTTGTCCGATAGCTCGTTGATGGCACATAGGTACCATGAGTTGGCAGATCAGCGCAAAAATGGCAAGTAATCGATGATTTTTCCTGATTGGGATAGTTTTTGGACACGTTTTGGTATTGTGACAAAAACGTTTGGCTGCGGTTATCAGAATCGCGCTCATGACCCAAATTCGGAAATCTCTTTTCGGCGCGCACATAATGCTCACCTAGCTTAGCTTGATGCGCATCGATTTCATGGACAAAATCTCCTGTTTTCCTCTCAAATCCCCAATTTTAGTTATTTTTTTGGTAATATTTCGTAGCTTTTTAAAATAGATTTTGAACTCGATCTGAGCCAAAATTTTGGGATAATATTGCTTTTATTATGTACTTTCTTTTGGTATGACTATTGAGATTTTGCTATTTTTGGTAAAATTTCGATAATCACGATTTGTCTAGATATATAGCCTGGCTTGCGGGCTGTTTTCGCATGTTGGATGAATAAAAAAAGTTTTCTCTTATTTTTCTTGACGTTTTCTTTTGTATTCTTTCCGGTGAATTATCTGCTGAAACCAGCCTACAGCAGCCTCTCCGATGCTTAAGTTATCAACAGAAAGAAAATATGAGTTTAAAGTTTTAACTTAATGTAATAACAGGCTAAAATGCATTTAATAATTCATGACATAATGCAAATTGGAATAGGACTGTGGGGATCGTGGGTAGACCCGAAATTGTGTTTAGTTAAAGTCGACCTGTCAACCAGTATCCTAGCACAACCAGGGAGTCCAACCTCAGTCACACAATGATCGAGTAAATTTCCCCACATAAGAACATGAGTAAATTAATAGGGTACAAGGAGAGGCAATCCAAGATTCCGTGTGCAGAAGACCTAGGTAAAATTATAGGGCGAATATGAGTGGACAACAATATCTCCCCAACTAGAGAATAAGTAATATTGATTTGTTTTGTTTGCTTAGATTAAGCCTCCATTTTTTGCAAATTTATAAATGATTTATAAAGAGTAATAGGTATTACGAAATCTGTAGATAATAATGAATAGTAATTATGAATATGTAATTGAAATTAATATTTGATTTTGACTGAATTTGCATCTATATGGAGGCTTAGTGTCTAAGATCGTGTAGTATATTTCTTACTTCTTTGTAAAGAAAAGATATAGAATAGGTTCTTGATGTTATCTTTTGGAGGTTGCATTTCCCTCACTATATACGCTTTTTCAAGAATATATTAGAATAATGCTATGAATATTGGCGATGTGATAATTTAGCTGAAATAATGGAATGAAATAGTTCAATTCCCTTCTCTCTCATGAAAATTGAATTGTCATATACCATTATTCCATCTAAATTGGCACATCACCGATATTCTAGCATTATAACAATAAATAGCATTACTCAATAAATTAGTGTAGGGGTTAATGTCAAACCCTCCATTCAATTTCAAGTACTAAAGCCCTCTACTTGTCTCGAATGAGCTTTTACCCAAAAATAAAAAATAAAAAAATAAAGGTTTCATGTTCGTTCCATATACATATTTTGCTGGTAACAATAGACTAGGATAGAGCGATAATGTCAAACCCCAAGTAAGACTAAAAATTGTATGGAATTTATCGAAGAAAAATTATATCAAACAATTATTTTTATCTTACCTTCCTCATCTACGTGAATTATGCTAATTTTATCTAATTATTCATACCTACGTATTGAAACTTACAAATAGCATTACTCTATTTATTTTTTACTTTATGCATGTTTATCAGTTCCGTTCCAAATATATCCTTTAATAAACAAACACATAACTTGTAACAACTCAGGCGTCATGCCCAAACCTAATTGGTACTAGGATTCAACTTACATTTCTCTTAAGGGGAGGCTATGTGTTCGAACGCTAGAGAACGTGACAATAGAAGGCCGTAAAGGTTAAGAGGGCAAATGTTCTCCCAAATTGAACAGTATGTAAGAAAACGTCTGGGCACTATTACTCGTATCGAAGTGCAACAAAAAGTTTTGCAAATTTCATTTATATTCAAAAATAAAAGAAGAAGAGAAAGGAAAACTTGAAATTGCCCTTACAGTTTACTTGCTAATAAGAAAGCCTTCAGTTTCCTCTTTTAGCAGCCAATGTGCCAATATCCACTTGAACTGCGGCGCCCCTCCATTAACTATCCACCTTATTATAGCCGCCTCTTGTTTCCTTTACCACTACTACGTGAATAATGGATAGTTACACATCATAACTTACATAGACTGCTGTAGTTCTTGAGGTTCCTGTTGAAATCCTAATTTTCAGCCTCTACAGTAAGTCAATTATAATTTATACCTAATTAATACTTACTCTCTTAAATTATACATTTTTTAAGCCTTTCTTATTGTTTAATATAGCTACTGAGTTTGGCATATCCTAGGCTTTTTGCTGGTTGGTAGATCAATGGACCTCTCTTTCTCTTAGGACATAGCCGCCCTTGCAATTGTGAAAGCTAGCTAGGAAAGTGTAATATATACATTATAAATGCTATATCTAGACCTATCCCACCAAGAATGTAGCTGCAAATTAACAAAACGGGTGTTTTTATCGAGCTTGTTTTGATTTTTTCTATTTCACGTTATTAATTGCTCTTAGTGATATGGATTAATTACTATCGCTACCGACATTTCAATTCTTTTAAGAGGAGGTCTTGAGTTTGAAACGCGAAATAATTAAATCGGTGTTGGGACCCAATCCTTGAGGACTATATATATATGTGGGTGCGAAGGGGCTGAATTGTTACTCCGATTTCACTTGAAAAGTGGAGTCTGCCTGGATTGTTCAACTGGGAACCGAATGATCCGGCCACCCACAGGTTGATTTGGTACACCTCGGTTGAACACTTTGATTCTTGATCTCCTAACTTAATATCCGAGCAAGAAGACTTAATTATAGAAATATGCATTCCTAACATATGAAAAATGACATGCATAATGGATTAGTTACTTCTATAATTTACATACCAATTAAAAAAAATTTAGACAAATTTAATGTCTTAATTTAGTAACTGCGGATGTTGCCTTGTGGATTTGGGTCCAGCAATTCTTTTGTCTCTGAGCAGTCCTTCTGCAAGTCGTGTTCAATTATAGGATCATCATGCTCACATGGATAATAGTTTTTTTTCTTAGAGAGCTCCCCAGGAGAGACACAACTTGACAGCCATAACAAGTACAAAAAGGAATGACAACGAAAAACAAACACTCACCACAAGGATCTTTTCCATCAGCGTTGAGCAGATCCCAAATACAGAAATGTATCAACTGAAAAGGAAAAAAAAGGAACAGTGCAACAAATGATTCGCATTCGATTAATTAGAAAGAAACCCTAAAGCCAAATTCTTTCCTGAATCCCATTATGGTCTTCAGAAGTTAAAAGATTTAATATTTATTACAATTCCTCAAGTCATAATGCAATTAAATCCTAAACCATAACAAGTAATAATTATTATTACTTACATAGATTCTGCAATATATATAGTTACAGAATATGAGAGAGAGAGAGAGAGAGAGACTCAATGAACTACCAGCAGCGGACATACAATATAAAGATACCTATATATATATATGTGCAATTCATTGATTACTTGAAGGGGTTGTAATCTTTGTTCGCTTCTTGAATAGCATTCCAATCCCATAATCTGTCGGGCAAGGAGGCCTGAAACGAGCCTGGAATCATGTTAAGAGACTGTGGCTGTTGCGATTGCAAGGTGGAGAAATGAGATAGAAGATCAGGCACGTTATTATGATACTGCTGGTGATCGGGTTCTGGATTGATTGAAGCTTGTTGGGAGTAATTCACTAGTTTATGGAGATCATCAATTGCATTATGGGATGAACTGGCAAATAAAGTGCTGCAGTTGGGGGCTAAAGAAGAAGAAGAACAAGTTTGTTTTGATCCGTGTAACTGCATCATTCTATTGTCTAATTCTATAGAATTTGGAGTAGGAATTGAAGTGGACATGGGGACTAATGGATTGATGTTGTAAGAGTTGTGCTTTGAAAGAGCAAGAGATGTCCCAATATCAGCTGTGCCACTGCTTGCACTGGTTTCGCTCATCTTTTCATCAGTTTGTTGGGACGATACTCCATATGCTTGGAACCTTTCCATGGCGTGATTTGTCATTTCGTGCTGTTTCTTGAGTATCGATTGTGTTCCTCTAGACGATGAACCCCGTGTAGGAAGAGACCGTGGAAGAGAAGGATGGTCTTCGACTCCGGCTCTTTTGTAGACACGGCAAAGAGAAATCTCAGCCTGAAAACAAAATGGAAGAGCTTTATTAACATACTTGAATCCTCAGACATTGAGCATCGATGATCGATGGACTCACTGAATTGCAATTGAAAGGTCTTTTAGAATATTTACAACGAAGGATCTCAGTGAACACTGAATTTGAAGAATTCATGCATGGTCCTTTAAGTTTCTGCGGTGAATATTTAAGAACTTTGGAACATAAAAACAGTAACTTGTCAGTTGTCAGCAGTTGTCTTCTTGCACCAAATTAATTTTTTCCCTTTTTCCTGAAGTACTTGCTGCTCCTATTGAAGATCTAACATCTGATGGCGGGATCAAGACCTTGATTTACACAATTTTCAGCTGGCAAGGGGAAGAAGAATTTCTTGGTATAAAAGCTAGTTTCTTTTCATGAACTAGGCTCAACGGAACCAAAAAAATAGATTAAAGATAACACTGATTTTGCAGTGTTCAATCAAGGGAAAGAAAGACCGAATGATTTCAGAACATGGGCTATTTGAAGCCAGTGTTATTGGGTTTAATTTGGAAGAGAGTGGGTATGTATTCTTTAAAATCAGCCACTTGCTCTTTTTGTGTAGATGGATTATAAGAAGAGATGATCGAGGAGGAACACGAAAAAGCTCTCATCTTTGGGCATATTGTCGCACGTATTTGTTAGATTCAATTTTCAAGTTAATTATATATGAAATATTTACATTATTCTGAATCTAATTGAGGTGAATGAAATTCATACCTTTTGCAGGCGTTCGGTTTCATGGTGTGGCAGACGGTATTCATTCATGATCCAACTAGTACGAATTCCTTTTGGAGCTTTCCCGGAGTAGAAAACAAGGGTTTTCTTCAGTCCAATAGATCGAAAATTTTCACTTCGGATCATCCTATCAGCCCCGGTAGCCTTCCAATAACCAGAAGTTGTCACACGATTAGGCCGATCTCCATTCCGATACTTTTTATCTCTTGGAACATAAAAATACCATTCCTTTTCCCCTATAGCTGCCAAGGCTGAGATTTACAGCACAAAGAAATTAACATCAATTTGAGTATACAAAAGAAAAGGACAGAATTCATAAAGAAGATTATATATATATATATATATATATGCATACCAGGAAGTTCCCATGGGTCATAGCGGTAAAGGTCTAGAAAAGTGATGAGTTCTACATTGAAATGCTTGCCCTCTACCTTACGGCGAAGATAGAATTCAACTAGTTCTTCCTCGGTGGGATGGAAGCGAAAACCGGGCATGACCATGTCGTGTTCGTGTTCATCCTTGCTCTCATCTTGATTATTCATGGCTGCTGCAATTGCCATAAACGAATTACACCTCACAGTCTATTCTAACCCAATAAATATATAGTCATCACAAGTCTTAACTCGATGTCCTACTTTCATACACCAGTACTTCAAGAATTGAGATGTACGAGTTGTGGGGTGGGGTGCGGTGGGGGTGGTATAAACTGAAGTCAAAGACTCATAGACATATAAGCCATTCTTTCTCTCTCTATAAGAGGGAGGGGAGAAGAAGGAAGTGGAGGAGTTGATAGAAAGATCTACACAGCTTTCTGGCCCTACATCGCGAGGGAGACGTTGCATTAAGGTGTTTTTAAGATTAGAAAGGGACACCACAATTACAGGACAGGGTGGCCGTTTTACAGCGGTGGGTTTGGAGCTTTCTTTATTCCTCCGTAAATTTTGTTATTTTAGAAAATTACGGTAATTTTTTTTTTCTTTTTTACAATATCCTTTTCAATTCCAACAAATCAAGGCAATTATTCGATTTAATTGAATGTCGAGAATCAATATCTCATTGATTTTATATGAATGTTGAAGATTGATACGTTAATCGTTGATTCTAAAAAATGAGAATTGAAAACAGTTGAAATTTTTTCGTTAGTAATTAATTAAGCTATTGCAACTTGCAAGGATGTTTCATTAATATATTATTGAATTGATTTTTCTCATTCACAAAAATAAACAAATTATTTCCTTTTGAAGCTACTATTATCTCTAACGTCATAAAAAAAAATAAAAAATCGCTAAAACTTTTATCTAAAGACTTGACGAAGTACAAATTGCTTACAAATTAATATTTATTACTTGATCAAGAAAGTTTAAATTAGTGATTTTTGTGCACCACATTGGTACAATTAACTTTTTGACAAATTAATTGGTAACTATTGAGTGTCTAAAGGCAATAAATTCTACAAGTTTCCCATTTTGTATTTACTAACCTAAACCCTAATCTATCAATGAACTTTATTAATAGCATGGTAGCCGATAATAACACAAACACGTACATAAGTACTACCCTAGTATAACCCAAAAATTTCATCAAAATGTACACGAGCATACAAAGTAAAATTGCACAAATATTCATTTCCACTCATAAATTACGTACGCGGAGTAAACATTTCATAATGTCTACACACACATGTTTTGCATTTTTAAGGTTAGTATGTATTAAGAGATAAATCCCATATCGCAAGACCATTAAAAAAGGTTTTGCACTAGTCCTCTTATTAATGTTGACTTTTTAAGATGGAACCCTAGTTCTTATTATGGTATCAGGATTCATTTAGTTCCAACAACCAGTTTGATTTGACTAAGACTAAAAAACGTGCATACAGAATTAATACTAAAAAACAAGTACACGAATTTCAAGTGCGGAGGCATGTTAAAAATATAGGACAACAGCTCGTGCGACTCCTCTTAATAAAATTAACATTTAAAGATAGAATTCCAAATTTTAGTAGTATATACGCAGAGGTATACATATACATATACCGGTAGTGTGGGGCTGGATGGCAGAGTACAATTGCCGCAGGCAAAGCATGTATATATGTAGCTAGGCTGGGGATGTATACGTCTTGGAGTCTACTATGTGTGTGTGGGACTCTCCATAGTCAAGACTCAAAAGAAGCCCGTGACCACTCCCTCTATTATGACAATAACGAGAGCTCCTTTCCTTTTGTTTTTATTGACCTTCCACATCTTTTTCAGATTTCACACTTTTTATTTTTTTATTTTTTTGGTCAATTTATCAGTTTCTTTTAATAATTGTTTTATGGTTTTTGTTTTTGTTATTGTTAATAATCAGGGTCTAATCTTTCTTGTCGAGAGGACTTTTGGTTTTTTCTCGACTTATTTAGAATTACAACCTATATGAACGGCGTACAAGCAAGAAGATTTCGTGAATAAAATGGGATTGACTTAGACATAAATAGTTTTTTAGAGTGTCGGTTTTTGGAGGAGAGTGGGTTAATTTTAAGTGAAAACGATACATCATTTAGGCCCTCGAAAACGTGCTAGAACTTTTGATTTTCGTCATTATTTTTCTTTTCTTTTCGCATATTTCATTATTTCCATTAGGGTTTCGTATTTTAAGGGCCGTAAGCCTTAATGGAAGACAGTTTTTGGCTAGAATAAAATTTGATGAAGAATTTTCTCCCAACTTTCTCTCTTTCTTGACATTCATGAGCGAATCGACAAGTTTGAATTTCATGTGCGATTCTCGTTGTTTCCCTTAAGCTTATGCCACGGCAGTACAGCTAGGATTGTAAGAACTACAGAAGGAAATTAAAAACAAGACATAAACTACATAATTCTTCCATATACTCACTAACATACAACGTTTGAGAAAGCAAAACCGCGTTACATCTCAGAAAATAAGACAATTCGAGGGGTCCTATTGAATCCTTAATTAATTGTATAGTTGTAAATTTGTTCAGTGTCTCAGGGAAATATGGCCCAACTTTCTCTCATTCCTTTCTTCATTCAACTATCAGAAAGAAACAGAATCATGTCCAGAAGTATACCCTTCTGGCATTCTCGATCGATGCTGTTAAACACGGAAACTAATGACAATTTTCAAAGAAAACGACAGCCGCTCCTATCGAAACCTTAAATATTATAGAAAAATGCATAAGAATTGACTGACGCACGCACGTATAGAATAAATGATTTTCTTTATGTATAAAAAATAATAAGGTCTTGTCATTCCTACTACAAAACAATGGAAATTCTGATTTGATTCGATTTCAATTCGGTAACGTTCTTTAACGAGAGTGAAGAAATTAAGATCATAATTTTCACCAACTTCGTATTATATAAATGTGTTCACAACCTATTGCATATTGACTTACACTTTATATCAGTTGGCGTCCAACTGGGATTTTAAATTGAAGTCTTACATTCTCCTAATATATACTGGAAACTTTGAGTCCCTTCGATTCTCTATTCAAAGTAGGTTTGAATTAGTCACAAGTTGTGACTCTATTCACCCTTATCAATTCATACTTTGCACGTTTAAATGCATGTGATCTCTCCATTCAAAACAAATAAAAGTATAAATATAGATTTGTATGGTTCATGTAAGTTTTAAAAAGATGCTACGAGGTCTTGGCTTCAATAGGTTCATGGTCCCTATAGAAATTGTTTAATTGTTGTGTTGTACAATTATTCATTGTCGCTCCGAGCATCGAATCATGTGTATCGCAAAATCTTAAAAATATAGGGAATCGAGTCAACCCTAAGAGGTTAATTCCATCGGTAAAGTAGCTCAGTTCCTTTTAATCCCATCATGCAGAGTATGGCAAAATATTGAAAATGTAGGGTATTGGGGCGGGTTATGTCCTAAAAGGTTAATTCATTCGGTAAAGTAGTTCAATCCCTTTTAAGACCATCATTTATATCATTTCTAACGAATTAAGACTTCGTCCGAACACTTCAAACCAAAAAAATGTCTAGATTTTGTTTAAAACAAGTTGATGGACGTAATTTAGAAAAACAATTAAGTAGATCAAATGGCTAGCATGAGGAAATACCAATTTAAGACAACAATTAGTAGAAAAACTTGATCATTTTTTCTTGTACGATGAGAAACTTCCATGATTAGCTCACAAGATAAAGTGGCGTACAATCAATCCATGATTAGTTCACGAGAAAATAGGGAAAAAGTATGAGGTGTCCATATCCTCCATGGACAGGGAAGTCAGAGAAAAAGTTGACCTCGTCATCTGCTAAAAAAAAATCCCCAAAATTAGAAGGGGGCTGATTAAAATTTGTTGGCTCAATGAAATTTGAAGAGTTGAAGTTTTTGGGAGTCCGAAACTGGGCCACTGTAGACGGGGGCCCATCAATCACTTGTAGTGTAGTTATCCCACAAGAATCTCGTGGCCTGGACCATTTTGGCGGTTGTCAACCCTTCTTGGATCCATGTGGACAAGATGTGTGTGTGTGGGGCGCACGCGGGGGTACTGGTCTTTAAAATATATTTTTAAAACTCATTTTCAAATACACATTCTTTCATAATATAATATTAGAATTTTTTGCATTTTGGCAAAAAATGGAACTCGGATAAGGGTCTAGCGACTAAAGTTAAATAATATCGCATAATTAGTTACTTTATGAGTCTGATTAATGCGTATCATCCGTTAAAATTTGATGTGAACTAACTATCATTATAGCAATCGATTCCTTTCAATTGACCCCCTATTTTAGTTTTATCATAGTAACAAGTATCTAAATTAGTCAAAAAATACTTTGAGGACCAATGCAGAATTTAGTTGAACTTCAGTGACCACTTATGGAATTGACTAACAAATTATGAGAGCGTGTCCATGTTTGGCTCACTTTCATAACATGCTCACAAGAAATTGTAAGAAAGGAGAAAATATTACATCAATTACGTTGATTTGACAAGATATGAGATCCAATGCTCCACAGAGTAAAATTCTATACTTAAGTTATGACGTCACATTTTTACACGAGTAACAATTAATTTTAATTATATGTTCCATGAGATTCATAACTTTTATCAACTTTTTAACTATCAAAATCTATATCTTCTATATATTAAAAGTGATTATGTAACGGAATTTCTTGTTTTTAATGGAAAAACTAACGGAATTTGTTGTTTTAACGGAATATGTAATAAAATTTCTTATTTTAAACAGGTAGTTGCATCTTCCTTCACTGTTTTTATCATAACTTTGTATTACGATATCCGATTGAAGCGATTCAAAAATGCGTTAGAAAGCTAACTCATCTGACTACAACTTTGATTCAGACAATATTCTCCAATTCGATCACTTTCTATGCCAAAAATAGGTCTCAATATGAGATTAAAATATCGTAGCATAACTTTTCGGTTGGAAATTGATTTGTGATCATTTTTTGACTAAATTTGATTCCATTGACATCTTTTTTTATCCAATTAACTCCGAGCACTCTCAAATCTTCATTGTGAGGTTCGGCACAACTTTTAAGTATTTACATTTTAGTCCCCGAACTTTGGATCCCTTACAATTTAGTCATTTCTTCAAATTTGTCAACTTTTGCTTATTTTCTTCGATCTCACCAACTTACATCACAACATAGGGATGACAAAAAAACCCGACAAACTCGATACCCTCGGGGACCCGCCCCGAAGGGGGAGAGGAAAACCCGCTTAAACGGGTAACGGGACGGGGATGGGGCGGGGAATTATTCCCCGAAGCGGGGACGGGGCGGGGACGGGTAACGGGGTCCCCGCCCCGCTTCGCCCCGTTAAAAAAAATTTTTTTTTTTTTAAGAATTCAATATTTTAAATGAACATTTTCGTTAGTTCTAATAGAAAATAGCAACTAAAATTATTTGTTTAAATATAATGAATATGGACAATAAAAATAAATTATCAAAAACTAAAAAAAAAAAAAATTTAAACGGGGAATAAACCCCGCCCCGCCTTAAACGGGGAATGTTAACGGGGCGGGGAGGGCATCCCCGCCCCGCCCCGTCCCGTTGCCATCCCTATCACAACATCAAATTCACACATCTAATTATTTATTAATTACATAAACATTACATCATTAATTATTTAACCAAAAAAATTACATCTTTATTAATAACAAATTAATTCTTAAACAAAACTATTAAATAAACTACTGCATTACACGTTGCTTGCACTGAGTAGTAATAAATGTGGCGTTTCGGAGACTCGGAGCGAAACATCGACCATTTGGACCGTCTCTGGGCTGTCATAAACCGTCCGACCAATCCTTCTTGTGCAAATTGCTCAACTGTCACCATTGGTCCTTTTTCATGTAGTAATCCTTTTAACTAACCAAACCTCCAAAGCTTTCATTTTTATTTATTTTACTCAAGCAACATTTAAGGGATCGAACCAAATTAGAAATGATCGATTTTGATTCGATTCGATTCGATTCTTTTTTATGTTTAAAAAAAAAAATTGTAAAATGTGTTTGTTATTTTAAGTTAGCGTGTTATAAATTTAATTTCAATATCCAAATTATAAAAAGAATTGGAACCGAAATAAATTTGATTATGTAGGAGGTATAATCAATTATCGGACCACTAAAACTATTATGATCACCGTTCTAAGAACTAGAAACGGTTAGATTTCAACTAGAACCAAGCTAAATCAACTACTTGGTTTGGTTCTGGTTGGATTATTCGAGTGGTTCAGAAAAATAAGGATAGCCACTAGTAAAAGTACAAGGGACAAGAGAAAGAACGAATGAATCTTTTGTGAGACATATACATACTTGGATACATATTTGGACACAGTTTTCCAAGTCTCCAGTGGGTCCCTTTGTCCACCCACGACCTTGACTTTTTACTCGCACACATTTATGTACCTAACGAGGGCGCGTGTGCATGCTTGTAACCTTTAAAAAGCCATTGTTTATAGAGGTTTGCCTTAATATGAGACTACGTCCTCGAACGGCGCTGCAATAATTCGCTATTATGAAAATAAGTCTATGAGAAAAAAATCGTATATCCTATTTTCTAACATCTCTCTTTTATTTATAATACAAAATCTTAATGACGACTCTCTGTTTATAAGAAAAAATAGGGCAATATCGAAACTACAATTGTGGATCAGTATACGAACTCCGCACAACGACAATAATATGTTCGACAACTTAACACATACATTTGTGCACAAATACGTTCAGACATAATTCACCATCTTTTGAATCCTACATTTATACTCACTCAAAACCTTCTTACATATAAAACATCTGCGGACATAACTCATAGAAAATGCACTTAATTGAATTTATGCTACAAGGAGAATCTCGAATGGTATGTTTGCATGTTGATATGAAAATTATGTCATTTGTCATTTTTCTGAGCCTGGAAATGGAATTGATCTTTCCCAAAGTCGCTACAAATTTTGAAGTCTGTCTCAACATTTTCAGCCACAAATCTTCAACGTTAGGCTGTATAAAACAAACAACAACCTTTTCCATTAAATGAGACGCCGCCAGCCACCGGCTTTTTTGTACAATCGAAGATATTTTTTTTGTGTAAGTTAGGTAGTCAATTTATCGATTTTAGTCGCAATTTTAATCCAAAAAAAACTCGATATTTGTCAATTAGATGTACAATCAAAAAGATGTTTTTTTTTTTTTTTTTTTTTCATTTAAAAAGTTATTAGATTAATTCTATGTTGGACAAAGTGGCCAACTTTGATTTTATTTTCGATGTATATTGTTAAAAAGTCATTTAAAGGTTATATAATCTTCATTTTTCTCAACTAGATAATAAACTAATTAAATAAGGGCCAATTATCATTTTCAAGATAATTAATCAGGACAACTTGTATGTCAAATGATGCTTTAAATTCAATGAATTATGGGATGGACTTGGACTAAATCTTGATTTGTCATTTAGTTCAAGTTGAGTCCATTTCTTTTTTCTATTGGAAGCTAATATTTCCTTACCAATTTCTCTTGGCTTTATTCTAGCAAACTACCCCTTTTCACATCTTTTCATTAACCTCTTATTCACACTCCCTTGTTTATTGCATAGTGTTGTAAAAAGAGAGAAAAAGAGAAGAGATAATAAAGGTCAATAGATTTTTATGTATTATAATGAGAATTAAAATCCTATATTTATAGGGAAGAAATAGTGATACATATGGTAATAATATCTAGGGTTGTAGGGGTACAATTGTCATTTATTAATAACTTACCATTTACAATACTCTCCGTTGAATGACACATTACAAAATATCCATCTTCTTGATACATTATTTGGCAAAAATCCGATAGGACAAAATGCCAACATAAAATACCAATATGAAGAGTAATAAACTGATGTCTTGTTAAAACCTTATTACGAAAATCCACTGAGGCAAAACTTGATCGAATGAAAAAGAGTACACCTACTCCTCTTGATTTCAATTCTTGTATCAAATGATCCATATCTTGTATCTCAATGTCTTTGATATTTATATCTTGTATTCCAATGTCTTCAAAAAAATTCAGATGGACAAAACTTGATGACTGCAGTAATATGATGATTCGAAAAATAGCTCTTATTGATTTCTTCAAGAGTCTCATTTATATTAGAGTATTAATTTGAAGGTAAATGTCTTTTAGATTATAAACATTCATTACACAAATAATATGTCTCGTTAAAATCTTATTAGGAAAAATCCTGTGGGAAAAATTCCAATAAAAGAAAAATAGTACATTTATTCTTTTAAATACGTCACAAAAGTTGCCCCATTAAAATCGTTGCTAAAAAAAACCCAATGGAACAAAACCTCGGTCAAGAAAAAAAGAGTATAACGCGTGTTTACTCCCCCTCATGATAATAATACTTGAATTATATGCTTCAAGCATGTTAAATATCACCCATTTGGGATTATGGTGGATTAATTTTATATATACCGCACTATCGAAATAGTTTGATGGAAAAATTAGGTTAAGACCATAAACCAAGTTATAACTAGAAAAACTATAATGTTAGCATAATACGTAATGGCTTTCCCTAAATTGAAATGGGAAGTATTTGGTTCTCAATTAAATTAATTGGATGCGTTTAACAAACAATAATGTTAAACCATTTATCGACATCTCAACTAACACTTATTAAAAAATTGAGATTTAGGATCACTAGTATTAAAAAGATACACCATCTTAATTGTATAGTCTGAAAATTATGCTCATAATTTGAGTAGCACTTTTGCAAACTTCAGGTTGCAAACGCCATGAAATCATCTAGTATTTGTATAAAATATATTAGATACAAATAATATCTTGATGATCAACGTGGTGGGTGATGGAACCCCATTTATCACCCTAATTAAATTTCAGAAATATAGAGAATTCAATCCATATTTTAATTATTGATGTATAATGATCAATTGTCGATAAAAAAGAACAAATAATATATAGGAAATCATTGGATTGAAGAATCTTCCGGTTCTTCGTTAATATCAATTTGAATTTCGCATCATTATTGATCTAGTGGTGGTCCAATTGATCGTGCCAAACAATAAAATCAAATTGAACTTCAGGTTCAATATAAGATATAATTCAATTATTTAATTTTGAAAAAATGATTAAATATTTTATAATCATATATCATTCAAGTAATCAAATTAATCAATGTTCTCATGACATTAATTACATGTTGTCCTTCACGGATAAACATGAATTCAAATGATACATTTTTCGAAATATGTGCTACTTCGAGAACACGTTGTATTTATTATTGCTTATTCAAAAGCAATATGTTAATATTTGTAGGGAAGGAATAACGATATATATAGTAATAATATATAGGGCTGCAAGAGTACAATTGTCATTTATCAATAACTTATTATTTACAACACATAGGACTAATTGCTTTGTTGAAATGCCAAGTTATCGGAAGATATTCTTAAGTCAGTTATTAGTTTATTATCTTACTACATAGTCTTGACATGTTTGATATACTGAATTGAATAGAATGGAGCAACATAATTGTTATATACTTTTGTACAAGTAAAGGCCTTCATGCCAACTTTATCAATTCATTATTTTCTTTCTTTTCCATCTACTTATCCATAGTTTTGTGAAGGGGAAAAATGTATTTTCACTCAAATTTTCATTTAATTTGCTTTAATCAATTTTTTAACATCGTCATAGATGTGTTGTAAAGTAATGCTTGACAAACTCTTGATTATAAAACACCGTAAAAACTTTGACCTATTAACTAAGTTATTTTTCGAATACATCAATGCTATGGTGATAAGATAGCCTAGTCACCTAAAATAGAGTCACGTTATAGGAAGAATTCCAACCTCTTTTAGTGCCCTACCTAAGACGACATACTTTCATTTAAAAAAATGGAAATAATACAATACACACTTTGACTTATGCTCCGTTTGACGGGACTTTTAAAAAGTTAGAAGTTGCATTTCGAAACTCCCCCCGTTCATAAAGACAGACTCTTTTTTTTTTTTTTTTTCCATTTACCCCAAATTATATTCACTTTCCTTATTGAAAATATTTTTAAATTTTCTAATATGCCCATATTTAATAGAGTAATGTTATTCATCCACAGTGGGATTACAAATACAGTTTAGGTGGCTTTAAATGATAAGTTAAATGAAAAGTGAAATTAAATGACTTATTTAATTTCACATATCATTTAATACCACATTAACGTCACCTAAACTGTATTTATAACTTCAGTGGGGATGAATAACATTACTCTATTTAATATGTATTGTTATCAACAAATATGAATTAATCATATTTAAATCATTATTTAATGTATATGTAATGTATAGCAGGAAAAATGTAAAAAAAAAATTTATATTTTCAATTATTTAATGATATTTTCTTAATCTATGTGAAAATAGAAACATACATATATTTATGAAACGAAATGAATGTGTTTGAATCATTTGTTGGAAGTGTTTAGTCATGCCAAACGAGCCCTCTATAAAATTCTGTGGGGAAGGGCATGCAAGATAAAGTTGGGCTGGTCCTCTACCGACTCATAATTGCAATTAAAGATTCGAATGTACTGTCAAGAACAAATATGGAAGACCGGAAGGAATGCAGTCCAAGGGGGAATGTGAGCTTCACCAAACCATATTAAAGGGAGTACCAACACCACCGTTTTGAGTTATTGCATTATACATCATTCCTTACTTTTGTCTTTCCTCATTAATAGGAATCAACTTTTTTCATTTTTATGTTTTAGAGATTATGTTCGTGTGCAACTCAATCATCGCAACTAGCGTCAACAAAATAAATTGAACTGATCGATTTAACTGAACTAGTCTAGAATATGTTCCCATCCTAGGCCAAAATCAAGAATATAGACCTCATAAAGTAACTTAAGAACCGGAGCCAATGTTTGGACCGAGTTTTTAAAAAAGTGATGCCAGTTTGACGTTTATGTTGTACAAGATGAATTTCTGGGCCTTAGACGAGCCCATGAAATTAGCTTATCGAAATTGAAATGAACTATTGACAAAGATGTAGTCGATCTTGAATAATTATGTTAGAATAATGCTAATGGAATATCAGTGATGTGACAATTTAGATGAAATAATGGTATATGACATTTCAATCCCTCTCTTTCTCTGATGAAAATTGAACTGTCATATCATCGATATTTCATCATTACTCATTATATTAATATTAACTTATACTCGAGCATTAATAGAAACAGTTATTCAACTTTCGTATTTATAACATTCAACAGATTTAAAAGTCACGGGCCATACCATATTAAACGAAGGACCAACCCCACCGTTTGATTTGTATATCCTAATTATTGGAGTCAATATTTTGACTTTCTGACTGGACCGTCTGTTGACTGTCAGACTCCAAACTAATTGAAACTTCACCTCCAAGTGAAGTGAAGACGACATCAGTACTAAATGGGAGCAGGCTGTCTCTTGTAATAGACAAACATGTTTGTTTATGTAATCCACCTATTGTTTCAACATAGGACAATATGGGAGGAGGCAAGAACCCCGTGATTCCTTTTACTGCATTAAATACAACTTGGCACTCCATAATGCACCTCAATATTTTAGATTTTTGTAATGTTAATCTTCGGCAAAATCAATCGCAAGTGTACGATATTGTCAATTTAGTAGTAAAGTGGATTTAAAGAGTTCAAATTATTGCTCTTGTTAGTTGCTAGACTAGTATTATCAATTATGGACCTAAAATAATGTTACTTTTTATTTGAATTAATATGAAAAATAAATAGAGAATTTGTTTTTATTCTAATATCTACTCTAAAATTTAAGCTACGACTAATTAACTAGTTGACAATTTTGGTTTTGAAATTAAAATGATGAGAAAAAAGCTAGGTACCATATGCGGAAGGAATTAGAACATTTTTTGGTCTGTATCGATGGGTCATAGATAGTACAAAATTCTTCAAAACTTGAGCAAAGTTCATCCAAGCCACCAAGCAATGGAACATTGTGTGGTAGGTAAAGGCAGAAGTTGATAAGCTCATGAAAGTGTTCTCAATTTCGAGGATAAGACTTACGATTTTACCTTAATTCCCACATTTGATTTATCATACAAAGCTATGAAACGTAATTAATGCGTGTATTCAATAGACTTTTCAAATTTAATTGAAGACCTCTCTCGAGGTGATATAGGATAACCCAGAGGCGGCACAGAGTACCTCCACCACGACACTTATTGTTATCGAGCCCCTCGTCCACCACAACCCTTCACACAGAAAAACTTTGGTCGAATCCATCTTTGATGTTAATTTGAGTATTTCTCGAGCTAGAATTCAATTGATGACTTGCTAACCACCTTAGAAAAAGATGTCGGTGCAATCAGTAATGGCGTCGTTGGATTGACTTCTTACGGGATCATCAAATCTTGTCATATTTTAGCTGGGCCACGATCAGCCCAATACATAACGTGGCCAATTCAACCCATTGAATTTGAATCTCTGAACTCGGCCCGTAATTGTAAAGGATTCCACCACCCCCCCCCCCCTCCCCCCCCCCAAATAAAGTATTGAAAAGCTAGGTTCTTGTTTAATTAACTGATGATTTTAACAAGGATAAATGGATTTTAGTGCATTTTTATTGTACGTAGAAATACATAATTTTGCATATATAGAAAGCAATGGAGCCCTCATTAGTATTTTTCTACTCATCCAACCTCCGGCTGGTGAATCCCATTTTGATGGAGAACCCAATCAACTATGTAATGCATTTTCAGATAGCTTGTCTCTCTGATCATTGGGAGCATCAAGAACATGAGAATCAAGATTGTGCTCTAACAGTTTACTTTGCACAGAAGTCGATCTGCAAACACAAAATAACAAGAGTTTGAAGAGTGAACTCTTCGGTCCTCGATACCTATAGAGGATGAAAAACAACCTTCAAACTAAATTTTTTTGATGAGCAATATAGGATCAAAGATTTTAATGGTGATTATGACGCTTTATTGCGTTTTTCTTTGAATCAGTGTGAAGAAAATGATTTTGGGTCATGCACATAAAATTAATATTTTTGACTTGCCATCACACTTGAATAAGTTTTAGTTTCAATATAGAAGAATTATTTTCTTATTGGGTCCATTCGAGCCTTTTGCAAAAATTTTTTTATATAGCAGTGTGAACTCTATTCCTGTTGAATTTTGATCCAAATTCCTTTGGGTATTGATGGTTTGGACGAAGAGGCTTTAAAGAAGTCTAAAGATGGACCAAGAAGAAGAAGTCGTCGCATTTTGGCTAGCTAAACGCTCATCTCTAGCTCGTTCGCTCAAAACAAGAAGTCTGCTGCTTGCCTATTAGGAGCTTGGGCGCTCAAGTGCCGCGTGCCACTCAAGCGCCGATGTTATCCGAAGAAATTTTATGTTATCCAAAGAAATTTTGTTTTCATTTTTCTGACCCTTTTTATCCTCTTTCTATCTGAAACACATTCTCTTTTATCCTATGCCCCCCGTTTGATGCATATTCTTAAGAAAAGAATGTATTTTAAATAGTAATATGATGGAAAATATATGATTAAAAAAGAAGGAAAAATTTTAGATTTATGTATAATATTATCTTATTGAAAATTGTGTGGTTGAAAATGAGTATTGAAAGAATACATTTTTTTTAAGAATGTTGATCAAACATGGCCTATATGTACCGATGTACGTCACCTGATTTTGGCATTGAATAGAGTTATAATAAACAACTTATATAATATTGTACACACAATATTTTGTATTCTTTCTCCATATTATAGTAAATTTTCTTTTTCTCTGCCGAATATCTTGTATTCTTTTTGTATCGTGATTTTTACTTCATATTGTGTCATACAATCTTATCCATAGTTTCTAACAACTAGTCCATTTTGCTCAATATGCCCAACCAATTGAAGGTTTTGAAGAGGAGTTGCATAAATTTTTATTCCTTAAGATTTGCTATCAATACTTGGTTAAAAGTAGAGATCGTCCTCTTGGTCAGATCATTTTTCTGGAGATGATTTACATCTTCACTTATCATCAATTGATCAGTATCAATATTCGGTGCATAAGAAAAACCGTCCACTTGGGATGAGTTTAGTCATCTATCTATTGTTGTCAATGGTTCAATACCAACATCAGGCCAAGATAAAAGATCAGCCTCCTTGAAGTATGAAATTGAAGTCTATCTAGACAGAATCGAGTTCTCTCAGTCGAGGTAAAATTGATGGAGATAGAGATAGAGTAAAAATAGAAGTTAGATACAAATTTAAAATAATAGTTTAATTAATATTATGATTGTTTAGATTAGATTAGATTAGATTAGATTAAATTATTTAATATTTTTAATAAATTTATAGCTTATTAGAAGTTCTTTTAATTTTATATTAGTTACTCTAAAAGGGTTATTCGTCGTAACATTCACCATTGATTATATGAATAAACATTGGTTTCTTCTCGCCTTCTAGCCTTCAATTCTTCTCTTTGACCCATTTTTTTCTTGTTCCTTTTTTTATTCATTGTAAAATTAGTACGCTCCCGCGTCACCAACGATAAACACATCATGGGTCTCAGCCAAGTACAAACCTTCCATTGTGTTAAGAACGATGAATTTTGCTTCACAATCGACGTAATTCTTGGAACAGGTGGCTCGAAATCCTATTAGAAACAAGACATTAATTTTTACAGATAATAGAGCTTCACAAAAAGGGAATGCAAACGAGGCCAGACTCAACCATCATTAGATTGTTAGGAAAAAGTGGCAACCATTTTCCAGTCAAATTTATTGCCGTAATTTCTTTGACTAGGCAAAATGACATGGTTTATTAGGCACGGATTGACCAGGAATGCTCCAACACAATATAAACTTGAAGTGCCAGGTCGACCTATCTGTACTCAAAATAAAGCATAAGGATTCTCTAGCGAACCTCTTAATCTTAGAATGATCGAAAACTCTTGGTTTCTAGTAATATTTATAAGTGACTAAATTGAAACATATTTGTTACGGGCCTGTGTCAGACCCGCCACCTCGCCCGCCACATGTCTGTATACGTGGCCCAAGCTACGCGTCGGCCGAGGTGATCGTACATGGGCCGAGGTGATTGTACGTGCCGAGGTGATTGCATGAGGAACGAACTGAACACGCGTCAGCGAATGAACCGGACTCATCCACAAGTACTCAGTGGATGCAAAGGCCCGCACTCCGCTTCTACAACGCTGCAACGCTTCACCTGCCACACCTCGCCTCTACAAAGATCTTTTGTACAAAGATCTTTCCAAAGTCAAGTTCCCGAGTGATTGATGGGACGTGTGGCAGGCTACAAACGGTCAATTCAGCTGCTATGTCAGATAGCATTCAATGCCAGCCAACCTATGGATGGACAGATTGACGCCTAGGATAGAACGGCCCTTCAGGATCTGAAGCCACGTGTCCTACCATCCGACGGCTCTCCTCTTCCCATACTTAGTATAAATACCCCCTCTCCATAATGAAAAAAGGTTCGATTCTAATCCTAGCATTCTAGTCTTTCTAACTCTAAAAGACTTTCAACATATTTATACACTTGATCAACCACTTCCCGACGAGTGTTCCACCCTCGGCGAACCCTTTTCCGGTTGAATATTAAACTGACTTGACCGTCGGAGTGCTTGCGGCCGCTCCTACCCCCTCCGGGAGAGGCCACAAGTGGCTAACGGTGTGCTACGTGTGCAGGAAGAGCTGACTTGAAGACCTATCCTGTTGGCCACGTGTCCGAGCCATTTTTCGAGGTCAACAGATTGGCGCCGTCTGTGGGAATCTACTTAACCACGAGTTCTCCCACGAAAATTGTAAAAAACGCCCGGTTGGCATTTCCCCCCTTGAAAAAAAAAAAGGGGGGTCGATTCTTGAAAAAGTCTTTCGCATTTGCCTCGGACCATGAGTTCCAGTGAAGGTGATAATGCGAGGGCAAGGGATGTCTCTGAAGAAGAGATCATCCGAGCCAACGTTACGCAACAGCGGCCCCATCATCGCTACCGTAGAAATAGAACGGCAGCGCGTTTGGCGGCCGAAGTGGCCCAGATGGCCACTAACATGAGGACCATCACGGCTCAAAATGCAGCCATGCAAGAACTACTCATGCAAGTGCAAAACCAAGGCGGTTTTCAAGCCCCGCATTACCCGCAGCAATCGGGACATAGACAAGCCGAGGCGGAATCCAGCGGGAGAACCCATGTGAGCCCCGGGGAGAGGCTCCCGTGGAAAGGGATGTGGGGATGGACACTTCAAATTACACCGCCGCTCCGGCCCGGTGGACCCCCGGGAGATAGTTTCCCCCGAATATGAGCGGCCTCGCAGTCCTGTTAGTGTTTTCGATCGGATCGGACGGGCACCTAGAAATAGGAACCAACCCCCGCCGCAAACAACTCGCCAGCGGGGACATGAACAAAGCCAAGAAGTCCAAGCCCCTCCGCCTAGAAATAGGCGGGAGAGGCGAAGCCAAATGAATTGGGGTAACAGGGCTGAAACGGCTCAGGCTCCACCACGGCAGCAGGCGGATGGCAATGACTCCGACGGACCCTGTAGGTCGTATGAGCTCGATGATGATGATGACAATCTGCCCTTCTCCAGGGAGTTTCGCACATTTCCGATGCCCCACAACTTTGTTCCTCCTAAGATCCCAAAGTACGAAGGGAAGGGCGACCCGGAAAAGCATCTCAACAAATACAAAACACAGATGAGCCTCAGGGGAGCCTCGCCGGCTTCCAAATGCAGAGCCTTCCACTTGACTCTTGGTGGTTCTCTGAGGGTATGGTATAGTAGGTTGGCGCCACTCAAAGATACGAAGTTGGCCGGATCTCGAAAAAAGGCATTCTTGAACCGAGTACTCTCTCTAGAAAAGAGGGAGAGGCTCCTATCCAACGTTTGCAAGATATGAGGCAAGCGGCGAAACCCTAAAAACTACCTTGCTCGTTTTCTTGACGAGATAACCCATCGTGAGTGTGTCACAGACAAGGAGGCCCTTTCGGCTCCGGGAAGGAGGACCGAACATGAACACACTGTTTTGGAGGGATGTCCGAAAGCAAGAACCCTTCGACATATGACGGTGGTGGAAATGATGAAAGTAGAAATCGTTAACGAAGAGATGATCGATCACGAGAACGGGTGCTCAAGGCCTTCCACCACTCCCGAGGCGAGATAGGCCGGGGCCCACATCCCAAATAGTGAGCCAACAATGGACTCAAGGCGGGCACACTGGTGGCCCCCACCTCGGGACAAGCATTAGCCGGCCGCTGCACTCAACGCGGTCCCCACCTTGGCTTACGAAAATCTGGGCCGGGCGCAAGCAACCCCGCCGCGAAATACGGGACGACCCTCCACCTCTAGAAATAGGGGGAAGAGGAGGAAGGCCTAGAGATAGGCCCCGAGAAACGCGGCCTTATTGCACCATTCATCGCCATTATGGTCATGACACCGGGGATTGTGCGTGGCTAGGAAGACCACGTAAGCAACCCTCGTAACGCAGGGGAAACGCAACTATGGAGGCGATAGTCCAAGCGCGATCCCCTAAGGAGGGGCGAGACGAGGCGGCACTCCCGAGTCGCGAGAAACGATGACGAGGAAAGGCTCCGGAGCGGCAACGCCCAGGAGAGATTCGGCCCCCTCAAACGAGCAACAACCAATCCGTGAGATAGACACCATTATTGGAGGACCTCACGTAGGAGGTGAATCAAAAACGCTCGAGAAACTATACCGGGGAGGCGAAAACCCCACCTATGGTCGTTATCTTGGTGAACCAATCGCGAGGTGGAAGTGGTTGCGAGAACCCATAACCTTCACTCGCGAAGATGCTGCAGGGGTGCATTTCCCGCACTGCGATGCCTTGGTAGTCAGAGCCGTGGTGGCTCGCAACGGGCTGAAACGCATGCTGGTAGATAATGGCAGCTCAGTCAACATCCTGTTTGGCACTACTTTTGATAAAATGGCGGTGGATCACGAGCCAACACCTATGAGCTCGCCTCTCTACGGATTCACCGGGGACAAAGTACTCCCGGAGGTAAAATCACCCTTGCTGTCGAAATGGGAACCTCACCCTGTAGCGCATCACTTCATGGAATTCTTAGTGGTTGACCGCCGATCCGCCTACCATGGCGTCTCTGGGAGGCACGCCTAAAGGAACTATGGGCGACCACATCCATCCATCACCTCTGCATGAAGTTCCCAACCGAACGAGGGATCGAAGCCGTTCGGCGACTCGAGATAGGATCCAGGAGTGCTATCTTAACTCCTTAGGAAGGCGAGCCTCGAGTGAACATGGTGTCGGATGCGAAATGGCGGAGGCCCCAGAAGAACCTCCCGACCCAAGATATAATCATGGCGAGAGGCCGTATCTCGAAACGACTACGGAGGAGCTGGACCCTAGGACGGTTGAGTCGGAATCACAAGTCGCCCCGATGGAGGAACTAGAAACGTTCCCGGTAGATCCCCAAGACACTTCCAAGGTCCCGCAGTCGGAAAGGAATTAAGTGAGGAAATAAAGGAGGAGTGAAAAGCTTCCTTCGACGAAATTCCGATGTTTTCGCATGGAAGCATGAGGACATGATTGGTATAGATCCCAAGGTCGACCGCCATCGCCACGGGTCGATCCGAGCTGTCCTCCGCATAGACAAAGAGGAGGGCGTTGAACGCTAAAGGTATGAGGCCTGAAAGAGAAGGTGGAGAGACTCATCAATAACGGTTTCGTTCGTGAAGCCAACTATCCGGTGGATTTCGAACCCCGTGCTTGTGAAGAAGCACAACGGTAAATGGAGGGTATGCATTGACTTCTCAAACCTCAATCGGGCTGCCCAAAGGACGACTTCCCACTCCCACGGATCGACCAACTTGTAGACTCAACCGTGGGCACGAATTGTTGAGCTTTATGGACGCCTATTCGGGTTACAATCGGATACCGATGTTCCCGTGCGACGAAGAAAGCACCTCCTTCATCACCGACGGGGGGCTTTACCTACAAGGTGATGCCCTTTGGCCCGAAGAACGCCGGGGCAACCTACCGAGAGGTTAGTCAACAAAATGTTCGCCAGGTCGGCTCGACGAAACAATGGAGGTCTACGTTGATGACATGCTTGTGAAAAGCCTCGTAGCTAAGGAGCATATCGAACACCCTGGTCGCTTCGTAACCCTAAGAAGGTATCACATGAGGCCGAACCCGTTAAATGCGCCTTCGGCGTGGCTTCCGGAAAATTCTTGGGTTACATCGTGAATCAACGGGAATAGAAGCCAACCCGAGAAAAGATTAAAGCTTTAGTCGAGATGAGGTCGCCTCGAAACCCAAGGAAGTACAACGCTCGGCGGCACTAGCCGCACTCAATCGCTTCATCTCGAGGGCCACCGAAAAGTGCACGCACTTTTCAAAACCCTCAAAGGAGGCGGGAAGTTCCAATGGACTCCGGAGTGCGAGGTAGCGTTCCAAGAGTTGAAAAACTACTTGGGGTGAGCACCCTCCTCGGCAAGCCAAGGGAAGGGGAACCCTTATTGCTATACTTAGCCGGTAGTGAAAGCTCCATCGGCTCGCTTCTTGTACGGGAAGAAGCGGCTCACCAATTGCGGTATACTATGTAAGCAAAGCCTTGCTCCCCGCCGAAGTGAGATACCGTGATATGGAGAAATTGGCTCTTTCATTGGTCGTCGCCTCTCGAAAATTGAGGCCGTATTTCCAAGCCCACGGCGTTCATGTTTTGACAAATTTCCCACTAAGCGTGGTCTTGCGAAGCCGGACGCCTCGGGAAGATTCTTGAAGTGGGCGGTAGAGCTCGGTGAGTTCGACATAATTTACTCGCCCCGAACGACCATCAAGGGTCGGTCGTTCTCGGCCGATTTTGTCGCGGAGTTCACCAAGACCCACGAGATCGAGGTGGATATGGAACCGGTGGAGCCTCCCACTTGAGTCTCTTCATCGATGGTTCCTCCGGAGAAACGGAGCTCCGGGTCGGTATAGTGTTGGAAAGTCCGGAGAGGCACAGAACTCAGCAGAAGGTTCGGGTTTAAGGCCTCCAACAACATGGCCGAATACGAGGCTCTCCTGGCCGGACTCCGGCTCGCCAAGGAACTGCAAGTAAAAAGATTGGTTATAAACAGTGATTCGCAGTTAGTGGTGAATCAGGTCAATGGCAACTTTGTGGCCAGGGACAAACATATGGCGGCCTACCTGAAACTGGTCATGAATTCCCTGCCCGACTTCGAAAAGTTTGAGCTGATTTAAGTGCCCCGGCAAGAGAATGGCCACGCCGATGCCCTATCAAAGCTGACGGCGGCAGCGGGGATTCGGAGCTTCTAAAGGCGATCCCCATTGAACACTGGCCGCACCCTCTATTAAGGAGGGCGAGAAACTAATGTGGATTGAAAGCACCCCACCATGGATGCTACCCATACTGGCCTACCTGAAAGAACAAAGCTTGCCAGAAGACGAAATCGAGGCTCGAAAGCTCCGAAGAAGGGCCGCGCACTTCATCCTACAGGACGATATCCTGTTCAAGCGTGGTTTTTCCTCCCCCCTTCTCAGATGTACAGGAGGGGAAGAAGCGAACTACATCCTCAGGGAGGTACATGAAGGTGTTTGTGGAAATCACTCCATGGGATAGCTTTGGCCCACAAAATACTCGGGCGGGGATATTGGGCCAACCCCGAAAAGGGACGCCACCGAATTCGTGCGCAAATGCGACAAGTGCGCGCGCTTCTCCAATGTGCGAGCGGCAGCCGTCTCAAGGACTCACGCGGTGGTGTCAAGCCCCCGGCCTTTCGCCAAACGGGGAGTGGATTTTATTGGCCCCTCGTCGAAAGGAAGAGCGAATGCTCGCTTCGCCATAGTCGCCATTGATTATTTCACCACATGGGTGGAAGCGAGCCTCTAGCCAAGATCACTGAGGCCAACACCACAAAGTTCCTTTGGAAAAACATCATTTCCCGGTTCGGCATACCTCACTCCCTAGTGTCTGACAATGGCAAGCAATTTGATAACAAGAAAGTCCGGGATCTATGTGATGAGCTTAGAATCGTAAAGCATTTTTCCACGCCCCATCATCCCCAAGCAAATGGGCAGTCGAGGCGATCCCAACAAAACCATCAAACTCGCCCGAAAAGGAAGCCGGACGCCTCCAAAGGCGCTTGGGTCACGAGCTTCCACACAGGTTTTATGGGCCATCGGGACCACTTGCAAAATCGCCACCGGGAGACTCCATTTTCTATGGCCTATGGAGCCGAGGCTATGAGCCCCGTGGAGGTTGGCGTCCCATCTCCCGCCGCCTCCACTTCGACGAGGTGATGAATGATGAGTCAAGGAGGCTTGAGCTAGACTTTCTCGAAGAAAAGAGGACGAGTCCCAAGTTAAGCTCGCCTCCTACCAACGAAAAATGATGCGCTATTATAACGCCAAGGTGAAGAAGAGGACATTCCGCATTGGGGACTTGGTGCTTCGCAAAGTCTTCCCTTCGACAAGAGATCTTGGCACAGGGGACTTTGGGGGCCAAACTCGGGAAGGACCGTATCGCGTGGTTGCCGAAATCGTGGGGGGAACTTATAAAATCGAAGACCTGAATAGGAGAATGATGCCTCACCCCTGGAACATTGAGCACTTAAGGAAATATTATCAGTAGGGGACGTGTACTGTTGTAAATATTGCAATCAAATAAACGGATGTTATGTTCACTTAGTTCTCACATGGGCACATCAGACAAACTTGGCAAGGTGCAAGCCCGTTCAAAGGGTACACCCCCAAGATATTCTCCGCCTAAGCCGTAGATGGTGCGGGTGCCATCCTCGGACGAGGCGGAGTGCACGAATCAAACAAACTTGGCAAGGTGCAAGCCCATTCAAAGGGTACACCCCAAGATATTCTCGCCTATGCCGAGAGATGGTGCGGGTGCCATCCCTGGACGAGGCGGAGGCACAAATCAAACGAACTTGGCAAGGTGCAAGCCCATTCAAAGAGTACACCCCCAAGATATTCGCGCTTGCCAGGTGGTGTGGGAGCCATCCCGGACGAAGCAACCTTCGCGCGCGGAGAGTAAGTCCGATGCGTTATTACTTGTTCATTAGCTTCTCCCATTTTATTAAGTGGTTGAGGAAGTCCGATGTGTTATCTTATTCATTGGCATCTTCCATTTTATTAAGTGGTTGAGTAAGTCCGATGCGTTATTACTTGGTTCATTGGCATCTTCCATTTTATTAAGTGGTTGAGTAAGTCCGATGCGTTATTACTTGGTTCATTGGCACCTTCCATTTCATTAAGTGGTTGAGTAAGTCCAGGTGCGTTATTACTTGGTTCATTGGCATCTTCCATTTTATTAAGTGGTTGAGTAAGTCCGATGCGTTATTACTTGGTTCATTGGCACCTTCCATTTCATTAAGTGGTTGAGTAAGTCCGATGCGTTATTACTTATTCATTGGCTTCTTCCATGTTATTAAGTGATTATGTCTGATGTGATATTTGTTCGAAACTGTTCTACGAAACAATGAAACAAACAAGAAGAAAAGAAACGACAACACTTGGAAAAATTTGTTCATTCATAACCAAGGGAGAGGCCGAAGCCATTACATGGGGGATACAAATTACAAATTAGTCTATATTAATCGCCGCCCCAGGTCCTCCGCCTTCGGCCCCCTCTGAAGGGCCCTCCTCATCCTCGGCGGGCCTGCCGTGGGGCCCCGAACTCTTCGTCCAAAAAGTTAATATCCAGTCGGGGTGCCTCTCACGGAGGCGGGACATCATCTCCTTCGCCGCCCAGAGGCCCAATAGTTGGCGGTCGTCATACTCGGCGTATTTTCGAAGTTGTCCTTGTAACCCCGGGACCGCCACTTCGCCAACGTTCTTCGCCTCTCGCCTTCGCAGCCGCTATCTCCTCGGTCAGGCTTCGATGAGTCTCTTCGCCGGCCCTCTCCTTATTGGCCTCCTCGAGGCTTCGTACGTTAGCCTTTGGTGTTCATTGGCCCGGTCCACCCTCTTCGTCGGGATCGCCACCGGGAAACGGACTCATGCGGCTCATTCTTCAAACGATTAACGTGCATCTCGGCCCGAGTCCAACTTCGGCCAGCTATCCACTTCTCCTCCACCTCCTCCACCTCCTTCTTGGCCTTCTCCACTTCGGCCTCCCAGTTTGAAGAGGCTTCGACCCTCTTCTCCAGATCCTCGTTCTTTTTTCGAAGGCCCTTCACCAAGTCCTGCGCCGCGGCGCCCATACTTAGAGCCCTCGCCACGCAGGCATTGTTCGCCGCCAAGAAGTCCTCGATCTCGCACGAGGCGGCGTGGTTGGCCCGGTCTCGGTCCAATACTTGGCTTTGTGGACTCTTGCACGGCGGCGGTCTCGGAGGAAGCATTTCCGGCACGGCCTCGGGAGATCGTCGTCTTTGCTCCCCAAGAAATCGGTAACCTTTTTTTTGGGCGGGCACAGTGGCGGGCCTCTTCACCTCTTCTTGGGCGCCCCTCGCGAAGTAGCGATGATTGGCACAATGGCCTCGGGAGGGAGGTGGAGCCGCCACGTGACGGCCGCCGGCAACGCACGGTAGCGAGGGCGAGGTCCGGGCCGGACCGGCCCGTCTTTTCCTTGGGGCGAGAGAGGGCCCTTCCTCCTCGCACTCCTCGGCAGGCCGCCGCCGGCCTTGCTCGTAGCTCGCAGCGCTCCGATCGCTTTTTGTACGCAAATTTCGAGCCGGTCTTCGACATTTTGGCCTCGCCACGCTCCGGCGGATTGTGGCCAAAGTCGGGCCTAGGGGGCCTCTTATTTTCAAAATCTCCCGCAAGAAAGAAAATTTCTAAGTACCCGATAAGAGTATGGGGGCGGGACTGAAACGAAATGCACTCACCTCTGCTTTGCCATCGGCCCGTGCGAGTGAAATGGTGGTTCCGATCAATCAACTCCTTGAAGCTCCTCTCCGGAGCGTCTCGATACGGTCGGGCAATGATGTCCCGGTCCTCCTCTGCGATTTCACACCTCGGGAGGAGCCCGGCAGAGAAACAAATATTAAAATCATAAGCAAAGTTAGCCAAGTAAATTCAAATCGGAAAGTTGCTTCGCAAATGGAATAGATGGTGGGGACGGTCGGAGGCGCCATTGGGTCATTCTCCACTTGTATCCCACCGTCCCGACGCCCCGTAACCACGAACTCCTCCGGCCTTTTATCGAGGAGGGTGTCTCAACCACGAACGGCGAATGGGACCCCCAGGGAGCCAGGTAATACCAGCCTTTGCTCGCCTCGCCCCCCGCCGTGGCTTTTGGGAAGAATAGGGAGTGGAATACACTAAACGGCATGTCCGTTCCGATGCTGGCCCTCCGCCACAGTATCCACGTCCCAACCATTTGGGACCACGCGTTGGGGTTGAACTGGGTGGGGGCCAACCCGAACGACCTAAGGACTAAACGAAAAAAGGGGTGGAATGGAAGCCTCAACCCAGCCCGGAAAAGATGGTCACTCACTGCTACACACCCCGGCCTAGGGTAGCAGGCTCTCTCATGCGGCTCGGGCAGGATAAGCTCAATATTGTGAGGGATCCTAAACACCTCCCACGCACCTTTTTATCTCGCTCCGAGGTGATTTTAGACGGGTACTTAGAGGCCCCCCATTGCACAGATGTGTCTACGGGGGAATCTGGGCGTTTCCAGATGTTCTCCCCAGCCCTAATGGCTCTACTCAGCTCGTCAAACGAGATTAATAAGGGCTCCCTCATGGATGAGCTCTCTTCGCCTCGCCTCCCCTCACTACCCCCCTCAACAACTTGCTCGCTCGACATCACTAGACAGACAAAAAGAAAAGAAGATGGAAGAGCCGAAATACTGGAACGTTACCTAAAACCGTTGGAAAGAACTTGCCCACCGGAGTTCACAAGAGGGTCGCCGGAATCCTTAACGTCCGCCGGAGGATGGAAACCGTCGCTTGATTGTGGGGAGTTTGAGAGCTTTTGAGAGATTTTCGCGAAATGAAGGTTTCAAAATGAGAGAGACGGGCCTTTTATAGGCACTCCAAACTCACCCCAACCGTTCGATCAACCTAAGCACAATCTGGACCATCCAGCGCCCAAATGCAAGGATCTCCGTCCAAATCAATGGTCATTTGAATCAACGGCCCTGATGAGGCGATGGGCACGCTTGGCGAGAAGACGTCGCCTTGAGTAAAGGGAGCCGTCGTCATTATTGTCATTTATGTCAAGGGAGGCGTGCCTTGAAAGCAAGCGAACGCCTCCCCATGATTGCCTTGGGAAAGTACGAAGGTTTCCAAATCATTAGCACAAAGTTCAAGGTCAACCCATCTCGCCTCGGCCAGGGAATGTAGTGTTGCAACAGCTCCCCCCAAGAGCTATCAACCCATCTCGCCTCGGCCACATCAGAGTGTAGTATTGCAACAGCTCCCCCAAGAGCTGCCAACCCATCTCGCCTCGGCCACATCAGAATGTAGTGTTGCAACAGCTCCCCCAAGAGCTGCCAACCCATCTAGCCTCGGCCACATCAGAATGTAGTGTTGCAACAGCTCCCCAAGGGGCGCCAACCCCTTTCACCTCGGCGCGGCGGGATCCCGTGTTACGACTCACTCCCACCTCCGACGACTCACCCCCGTCTTCCAAATCGAATTGAAAATCCTTGTATTATATAAATATTCATACACGGACTTGCGGGACTATTGTTACGGCCCGCATGTCGGACCCGCCACCTCGCCCCGCCACATGTCTCGTATACGTGGCCCAAGCTACGCGTCGGCGAGGTGATCGTACATGGGCCGAGGTGATTGTACGTGCCGAGGTGATTGCATGAGGAACGGGCGAACACGCGTCGCCGAATGAACCGACTCATCCACAAGTACTCGGTGGATGCAAAGGCCCGCACTCGCTTCTACAACGCCGCAACGCTTCACTGCCACACTCGCCTCTACAAAGATCTTTTGTACAAAGATCTTTCCAAAGTCAAGTTCCCGAGTGATTGATGGGACGTGTGGCGGGCTACAAACGGTCAATTCGTTTGCTATGTCGAGATAGCATTCAATGCCGACCAACCTATGGATGGACGTATTGACGCCTAGGATAGAACGGCCCTTCAGGATCTGAAGCCACGTGTCCTACCATCCGACGGCTCTCCTCTTCCCATACTTAGTATAAATACCCCCTCTCCATAATGAAAAAAGGTTCGATTCTAATCCTAGCATTCTAGTCTTTCTAACTCTAAAAGACTTTCAACATATTTATACACTTGATCAACCACTTCCCGACGAGTGTTCCACCGTCGGCGAACCCTTTTCCGGTTGAATATTAAACTGACTTGACCGTCGGAGTGCTTGCGGCCGCTCCTACCCCCTCCGGGAGAGGCCACAAGTGGCTAACGGTGTGCTACGTGTGCAGGAAGAGCTGACTTGAAGACCTATCCTGTTGGCCACGTGTCCGAGCCATTTTTCGAGGTCAACAATATTCTTTCTTTATAGTTCTCAAAAGATCTATCCCTATTTCTAGATCAAGTTTCATATGTTCTATAGAAGTGAAAATAAGTACCAACTCACTTGAAATACATTTCCCTGGAAATAATTTTCCACTATTGTTCCATGAAATATGAAAGTACCCCATTACTTTTTATAAACTGTCAGTAGTGTGTAAGGATTTTAATCGAACATGTGGGCTTATATGTAAAATATTGTGTATTAAATTGAAGGCTATCAATTTTGGTTAAACCCATTTAAAGTGATCTAATATGGTTTCGATATTTTGGGTTTTAAAACATCTAATTAAAGTATGAGTTTTGATGTGTAGAGACCGAGCTTGTTCCTAATTTCATGATGGGCTGAATTAGGTTAACGGGCCGTTAGTATATATATACGGTTATGGTCCACGGATCACAAGTGCTTTGTTCATTATGTTCTGACTCCCATCTTCAGATAAAAACAAAGGAACAACGTGTTGATCTGGAAGATTAAAATCGTCGGACTAAATCATTACATTAACCATGTCTAATTCAGGTACGCTTCCTCTTCGGTTCATGAATTCTTGATTATTCAACATGAACGATCATTATGACGGTAACAAGTTTTCTCAACACAGCGTTCTACGAAATTGAAAAAAAAAAGGCAACTAAAATCGCTGATAAACGCATTTTATACACTTATTCGAGCTCCAAATTATGATATTTTGTGGTTCTTTTAATGAGATTATAGCCTAATATATGATATAATGTGTTATTAGGTGAAACTCGATGAAAGATGAAGAATTGGAGAAAAGAATGCAAAATTGGCGAAAAAGAATCAAGATCCAAAGTTTGGGGACTGAAGTGCAAATGCTCAAAAATTGTGTAGAAGCTCACGATGAAGATTCGAGAGTACTAGGAGTCAATTGGATAAAGGAAGACGTCAATGAGATAAAATATCGTCAAAATATGATCGTACATCAGTTTAGAATTAAAAGAGTTATGCATCGGGTTTTAGACTTATATTGTGATCCATATTTGACATAGAAAACGATCGAATTTGAAGACTATTTTTAAAGAAAAGTTGTAGCCTTTTGAGTCAGCTTTCCAACGCATCTTGAATTACCTCAATCGGATATCGGGAGAGAAAGTTATGACAAAAATACTGAAACAGACGCAAAGTGAACAACAATTCAGCGCCCAGGTGCTACAAACATAGAGCCCAGGCTCCCGAATTCGATTTTTTAACAGAAAGGTAGCGCCGCCATAGATTTTAGGTTTTTATTCTTTGGAACGGGAAAACCCCAAAAAAAGATTCTAAATTGACCAAAAATGTGTAGGAAATGATAAATAGACCTAAGGAGGCATGTAGTAGGGATTAAAAACATTGAGAAATGGGGATACAACATGAGATCGAAGAGCCCAATTCAAAGAAGAGAATCATCACGGGATTCGAGTTTAAAGCGTTGATTGGAAGTGGAAGAAGATTTTGATGCAAGATTTAATTCGTTTCTACATCTTTATTAAAATTCGGTGATGTATTCCATTACTTTTAGTGTTTATTTCTACATTATGAACGATTAAATTTCTTATTAGGGCAAACAATGTAATCTATTGAGACCCTTAGTTCTTTAACTTAAGAATTCTGTATTTTTTTCTTGCATGTGTTGATTTTATTATGATTGCAATGCATTGAATTACTTGATCAATAATTTGATGATCCATTGAGTTTATTACGAACCGATAGGTGAGTTTGAGACTTAGAACGTGTAATAAAATTTGGTAACGAAGTATAATGTGTGGAGATACCTATACCTAGCACCGTGGTCGTTATATGAATCTCTAGTGACATAACTTGTTTAACTAATAGTAACTCGTATAGAGATATGAAATTGAATTAGTTAAATAGATTCAATGAGAACTCGAGAGGGGTAAATTGAATACCGTAAGAGAATTCGACCGAACACTACATTAGGCTAGAATCTTGAATTAAGAATTGAGGTGATCATTAGATGAACTTGTTTTGCCCTAATATTCATTATGTATTCCAATTTTCTATCAATCAATGTTTGAAATCTTTTTATACTCTCCATTAGTTTTAAGTAGTTAGTTCATAAAAGAAAAATAATTTTCACAACTTTTATCATACTTTATTTGTTTACTATCATCAAATAAGAGTTAAAAAAAGTAGATTAAGACTAAAGTATAGTCATTGTAGGAACGATAATCCGGACTCAAAGGTCCACTTTACTACTTGTTACGATATCGTACACTTGCGATAGAAAAAACGTAACAAGTTTTTGGCGCAATTGTCGGGGACTATTTACTTTTACTTTTAGTCTTAGTTTATTTTATTTTTAATTGTTATTTGATTTTATTTATTTATTTATTTTTCTTTGTTTTCCTTTTTTATATTGTTTTACTCACCCCCTATGGTTTTAATTTATTTTGTTTTGGTATTCTCTCTTTATACTTTTCAGATATTATGCATGATTCTAACATTGGTAAAATAACAAAGTTATTGCAATGACAAATCTCTACATGGATTGTCAAGATATGCTTAGAGGATATCCAAGTTGTGAAAATTGTTACGAGGTTCATTGTATTGGAAAATGCTTGTTCTCTAGTTTACACACGCTGAAACTTCTGAGATTTCAAAAATATTTGATATGTAGAAAACAAGCAATTGAAAAATCTGATGAAGAGTACATGCTCGTGTGAGATTTTGTGCCTAACGATTGGGATGTGAACATCAAACTTGTGGGAGATGGTCCTCCCCTATTGAACGGGAATGTACTTGCACGGTACTTTAAAGAACTTGTCAAGTTGGATGAAAATGATATGCTCATGGGAGATTTCATGTAATGGGGAAGATTTCAACAATAGGGGTACAATCCACTTCAATGAGTCAATGGGACACACTTCTCATTGTCTGTGGATCTAGATTGTGGACCGATCATTCAACCCGAAGAAATTTCAATGATTGTAGATGAGTTTAAAGTGAATGACAACTTAATCACAAAGGAACCGAATGAAGAAGTAGAAATGCACATTCGTTCAAATTCATTGATTGTATAGAAATTGATTTTGTGATTAAGTCCGATGAGGAAGTTGAAGTCTACGTTGTCAAGTTTGAATTGGATGGAATGGAAAAATCCTATTACATTGAAAATGACAATGTTGAAGTTTGGAGAAATAACGAAGAGTGGAGCAAAATCAAAAGAAGAAAAATGAGCAAGGAATCAAAATCTTTTTTCAAAGTTCTATGATGCGGATGCCAACGTCAAGCTAATGACGTTAAATGAGCGCTTCTTAGGAGGCAATCCAAGTTTTATTCCTTTTTATTTATTCTTTTTTTTTTTTTAGTTTTAGGATAGTCTAATTTATTTTAAATTAATTTGGAACTCATCAACCTTACCCGTTTCCCCTTAGATCTTTGATAAGTTAAGTTGAGTTATTAGTGCTAAGTAACATATGTTCCAATTATTTAATTTTAATGCCTTATTTGATTTTTCAGGAACATGACGTTGCGGAACATTTAAACCAACATTGACTAAGGAGTTAACTGAGCAATATGAAAGCTAGCCATGGAATTACACGCCATATCAGGTGAGTCTTTTCTTTACATTCTTCCCCACCCATTTATATGCGGATTTATGATTAAAGATATTGAGGACAATGTCTAGTTTAAGTTTAGGGGAGGAAAACACGAGTTTTCATTTTATTTTTGTGTACTTCAATATTAAAAAAAAATTGAAAAATTTCAAAAACTATTTTCTTTTTATGTTCTTGTGTGAGTTAGTTGACCTGGCTGACAATGATGAATATATTGAATTATAAATTGATCTATGAATGGTGAATAAGTTGCATGCTTAGATTAATTTTTGTTTTTCCATGTAAAATTTGATATCTATTGAGCACATGAATTAAGTTAAGCATTGTGTAGCAATAAGTTGCTTTCATGATTGGATAGGTTGAAATAGTGGACCATAGATGCTAAACCTAAAATCACTATATTCTACATTCTTAGACCAAATTTAGAATAGTTTGGGGGGATTTCACTGTTGTAGGGAGATATTGAGACAAATAGGGATTCCATGTGTGAAATTAAAAATCTTGTGTGAATTGTCTAATGCCAATGGGACGCAATTTGGTGAAAATCTTAAATTAAATGTTGGTTTACTTGGATAAGTGTTTAATGAGGGATATTGCAATAATTAAGATATAAAAAAATATTTTATTTGAAAATTTCTCTTCGTAGCCTTTATGACTCGAGTAATTAAGCCTGCAAGGGTCTTTAAAACCTAGTGCCCTATGGTCATTTGACTTGGGAGTTATCGGCCGAAAGCTTGTTACATGGGTCATTTAGAAAGTTTAAGGATAGAATGCCTCAAATAAAGAAAAAATGTTGAAAAAAAAAAGAATCAGAAAAAACAAGTGCATGAAATAGAAGACGCACCAAATGCCTTTGTTATATCCCAAACACTTACTTAAGAAAATTCAATTTTTAATAAGGGATTATTAACTTAGTTAAGTCCTTGAGATTGAAGTAATCAAATTTAATAGAGAATCCCCGTTTATTGACATATTGACTTGCAATTAGTGAGAATTGAAAAGAGGTGAGAACAATATAAAATTCAACCGTAGTTCACACACTTGAAAAGAGCAAAAATAATAAGTTTGGGGGTGTGTGAATCTTACGAGTGATGAAAGAATATATTTGACTATTGAGAGTCGGGAATTGAAACAATTTATGAATTCATAATGCTATTCTTAATTCTTCACACACACACACACGTCAATTTTTCATTGGAAGAGTAAATTTTAATTTATGTAGTATCATTTTGAAGTTGTGTATAAATTTGATATTGTGATTTCAATTTTGAAATAAAAAGTCAGGTTAGCTAGCTAAATCATTTTGCATTGTTTGATTAACTGGCCACCAATTGGTTATTTAACATTGCATGTTTGTTGTTTATTAAGTTAGGTTACGGTTTTATTTGAGGACAAACAAATGTTTAAGTTTGAGGGTGTTTGAAAAATACAGTTTATACACTTATCCGGACTCCAAATTATGACATTTTGTAGTTCTTTTAATGAGATTATAGCATAATTTATGATATAATGTGTTATTAGGCGAAACTTGATGGATGATGAAGAATTGGAGAAAAGAATGCAAAATTGGCAAAAAGAGGCAAGATCCAAAGTTTGGGGACTGAAGTGCAAATTCTCAAAAGTTGTGCAGAACCTCACGATGAAAATTCCAGAGTACTAGGAGTTAATTGGATAAAGGAAGACGTTAAAGGGATAAAATATTGTCAGAGAAATTTATGACAAAAATACTAAAATAGACGCAAAGTTAACAGCAACTCAGCGCCCAGGCACTCGAATTCGATTTTTTAACAGCGCTGCCACAGATTTTAAGTTTTTATTCTTTGGGCTATGAAAATCCCACAAAAGACTCCAAATTGGCCAAGAACGTGTAGGAAATGATAAATAGACATAAGGAGGCATGTATTAGGGATTAAAAACATTGAGAAATGGGGATACAACGGGAGATCGAAGAGCCCAATTTCGATAAGAGAATCATCATGGGATTCGAGTTTAAAGCGTTGATTGGAAGTAGAAGAAGATCTTGGTGCAAGATTTAATTCGTTTCTACATCTTTATTAAAATTCGGTGATGTATTCCATTACTTTTAGTGTTTATTTCTACATTATGAACAATTAAATTCCTTATTAGGGCAAACAATGTAATTTATTGAGACTCTTAGTTCTTTAACTCAAGAATTCTATGTTTTATTCTTTTATGTATTGATTTTATTATGATTGCAATGCATTGAATTACATGATCAATAATTTGGCGATCCATTGAGTTTCTTAAGAATCGAGAGATGAGTTTGAGACTTAGAACGTGTAATAAAATTCGGTAACGAAGTATAACGTGTAGAGATACCTATACCTAGCACTGCGGTCGTTGTATTAATTCCTAGTGACATAACTCGTTTGATTAAGGGTAATTCACATAGAGATATGGAATTGAATTAGTTAAATAGAATCAATGAGAATTCGAGATGGTAAATTGAATATCATAGGAGAATTCGACCGACCACTATATTAGGCTAGAATCTTGAATTAAGAATTGAGGTGATCATTAGATGAACTTGTTTTGCCCTAATATTCATTATGTATTCCAATTTTCTATCAATCAGTGTTTGAAATCTTTTTATACTTTCCATTAGTTTTAGGTAGTTAGTTCATAAAAGAAAAATAATTTTCACAACTTTTACCATACTTTATTTGTTTACTTTTATCAAATAAGAGTTAAAAAAAGTAGATTAAGACTAAAGTATAGTCCTTGTGGGATCAAAATCAGACTTCATAAACAAGCATCTTTAATCTGTTCTCGGAATACAGAATATAAAAATGAACAAACTTCTAACTATGAATAAGAAGGAAGGAAAAAAGAAACCACCTTCCGAGGGAGAGTTACTCTTCTTGGCTAAAATCTTGGAAGAATAATAGCATTTGCAATGGCCATAGAGCTGTATTCCAACGTAAAAACAAATGATGAAGTTGATGGGATTTTTGAAATTACCTCCATGGTCTGTCACTATATCACAACTCTCAGGGGCGGACGCAGATAATTAAAGTTGGGGAAGCACAATCGAACTTGCAAAAAAGTTGGGAAAAATTTTACAATCGAAAATTTACATCCAAAAAAATCATACTCCTTGTAATTTTGCATCCGAAAATTTACATGGAATATAACTTTTCCGGACGTAAAATTTTGAAAATTTTTGATGTTATATCCTATATAAATTTCCTAATAAAATAATGTAAATTATATTGAGAAATTTGTATCACAAAAATAATAAATGTTAATGAAATAATTAAATTTTTTAAAAAAATACGAGTTAGACGCCTCTTTTTAAGACGTACGTTTGACGCATTTTTAATTATTTTCGATATCTGTTTAAACTATTCAATATGTCTATAATGTAGTTCTCGAAATGAGCATTGAGATGATATAAACGATTTGTAGATTCGACTACCGTACGATCGTTGGAGAATTTTTAAAATCAGCATGTTATCCAAATTCTCGAAATATTAATTTTAAACCGCCTACTTTGACAAGTCGTAACATTTGCTACGATTGGTTGTTTCACACGCCGTTAACAACATAAGAAACTAGACTGTGAGCACTTCAGAATGATATTAAAAATGCAATATTTCGATTTCGTTTCACATTTTATAATAATTTCGAAAATTGAAACAAAACATAAAAAATAAATAAAAGAAATATCAAAGCAAAGTTGAGTGTGGGGGGGGGGGGGGGGGGGAGCCACCCCTTGTGTCCGCCAGTGACCACTCTTCACGTTCTTGAATTCCATTGTGCTATAATTCATTTCTTTCCTTCAAGATTCTTGATGGGTAACAAATGAAAAAAGAAAATATGGCTTCCAGTTGCACTCCATCAAAATTTCAGAGCTCACAACAAGGACCAATACTGTTTGAAAAACCAGTAATCCTGGTGATGACCGTTAATGTCAGAATCTAGTAGGGGTGTCAAAAGGGCTATTTTTGAAACTATCCAGCCCATCATGGCCCTTCCGTACGGTTTGAGTTGGGTCAGTTTATAAGCCCAGTCGATTTTTTTGGGAAGAATACATAAATAACGCATTTACTTTTACCCATTTAAAAAATACCAAAACATGTTTTAAATTTCAAAAATCAGATTTCTTTAAATTTTTAATTATGAAATAATAATTATTAAATTAATTTATTATTAATATTTAATTCTACTATAAAATAATTAACCCACCCCCACCTCCACCACCCCTACAACTCCGGGGCTATTCCGGCGATCGTTCCGGTCACCACTCTTCTTCGACGACTGTTCTGACAACTTTTTCGATGACTGATCCGATTCCGACGAATATGTTAAGGTCACATATTTATACAATTTGGTCACAATTCAAAATTTTTTAGGTTGCAATTCAAAATTTTCATAGGTCACAATTTATTTATTGGTCACAATTTAGAAATTTAAAAGTCACAATTTGTTCATCGGTCACAGATCTCAAAATTTATAAGTCACAATACTTATTTAAATCACAATTTATCAATTTATTGGTCACAATTAATAATTTTTAGGTCATAAATTAATTTTTTTTGGTCACGATTAATAATTTTTTGGTCACAATTAATAATTAATGGTCACAAACAATCAAATTATTTGTGACCACCACCAAAATCGTTTGTGACCACCACTAAGTCACAAATCACACGCAGAACATACAACCACCGCCAACACTACCCAAACACGGAACCACGGCCGCCACTACCACTCCAACGACAACAAAAATCACGACCTTACCACAAAATGGGCGATTTTGACAATCCAAAAACCCCCCAACTACACCAACACACGGAACAACAATAAAATCGCCGCCAAATCCACCAAAATCGACGCCAAATCCACCATAGCCAACAACAAACATGCAATTATCCTTTGACTGAAAAACCACCACAGCAACCACTGACAACCATTAAAATCACCATACCCATCCAATCAAAATCAAAATCGAAACTAAAAAAAATAAAAAAGGAAAAATCAGATCTGCAGCGACATTGTGAGGGTCACACATTCACGGCGTCGTTGCCTACTTCAAATTCACGAGGCCGACGCCGATCCATATTGGATCACGGTGGTGCAGATTTAACCACATCACAAAAAAACCCACTCACCTCCGCCGCACGTTGCACGCACACCCAAGATCTGTGAGAGAATGGGAGAGATGTGAGATCTGGAGGGAGCTTTCATCGGGGAGTAGATGTGCGGTTGGACGGCAATCGTTTAGGGGCAAGGCTTGCCCTGGGTTGTTGGTGGAGGAGGGCCCTGCTTTGGGGTTGTGTTGATCGGTAGGTAGAAAGATAGAGAGGGGTTGAGAGAGTGGAGACGGCGAGACAGTGAGAGAGGGTGGAAATGGGTGACTTATGGCGGTTTCTTCGCATTAATATTAGGGTTTGATTAGATATAATTATATAAAAATAAAAAGTAAAAAAGTGTTTTTAAATTATTAATTAAAACCTGATTTTTGAAATGTTAAACTTGTTATCTTATTTATGAAATTGAAAATCTAATTCCAGGTGTAGGTGTAAATTCCTCTTTTTTTTTTTTTTTTTTAAAAAATGCTTGAGAATGTTAACACATATTTACCTCATGTTTATAAACTTCTCAAGCCATGTAAGTAGGACGAGTTGCTTCTCGACTTTGTCATCGGCAAACTGATTTGTCATAATGAGTCAGCTCATGTACGAGCTGATTTGTCACAATGAGTGAAATAAACAATTTTAGCAAAGATAATTTGGTGAGTTCTTGAGCTCGTGCCACACGGTTGAGCGAACAGAGTTGAGTGGCTTGGCTTGTCTCGTCCCATTACCCTCTTGGAGGGTGATGCTAAGGAATTAGTGGGGGAGAGAAGTTTGATTCGATTATATTTTTTAATTTATTTAATTTAAAATAAAAGTATATAATATTTTTTTTTGTGAAACTTTGAATTTTAAATTTTTTAAACTTGGATGGACCTATTAACTAGGGACCAAGATGTTACAAAATTAAAAAGCTAAAATACACCTGCAAAAAAAAAAAAAGGTTAGAATTCCATTTTTACAAATTTCGTAGTTGAGGATCTCCATTGCAATTTTCCCTAAATTATTTCTAGCCATTAATATTTGACAGCCGATTCTTGATCATGCCCCCAATTACAGTTGCTACGAAATAGGTACAAAGTTTGGTGAATATTCTTGGCGTGGCTTACACATCTCGTTGTGTTTTCATTTAATTATGGTTTTGATATAAAGGTTGTAAGAAAAAGACGCGTATCCATAACACCTAAAGTCTCGTTGTGCCCTGTGAAATTCTTCTAGCCGAATTTATACTTTCTTGACTCAACAACATGGATAGTGAAATACCTGATTTTCTACGGCATTTTACATATTATTCCATGTTTGATAAGGTACGTCATTTATGTAAGACTTATCATATGGTTGTCTCTATTGAAATTGGATTGTGTGATCCTAGTAGAAAGAAAGAGTCCAATATGACTCGAATTGATATGAAACGACACATAAATATCATAGTTAGATTTTTTTTTTAATAAAAAAAGTAAAAAAATACGAAGGATTTGCAAGGTTGTTGCAAAGCGAGTGATTGGTAGCGTCAATTAAACTTAATCCTAGTTGATGAATAACTCATTTGATAGGTTTTTAAAAAGTTAAAAACTGTTTCTGAGATTAAAAAGTAAATGTGTTTGGGTAATTTTTTTTGAAGTGTTTTATTTGACTAGAAATTTTTTCAGAAAAACACTAATATAAAATAGATTTTTCATAAATCTTAGTGGTGACAATTGAGTCGAGCCGGCTCGTGAGCTCGTGGGCTCGGCTCGTTGCCACCGAACCACGAGCCGCTCTGCTCGTTTTTTCACGAGCGGTTCGTGGGCTCATCCAAAAATTCATTTTTTTTTTTAAAGACTTATCTTATTAATATATATAAAAAAAAAGAAATTTACCCGAGCCACAAGCTCGGACATTTGTAACGAGCCGAGCCCGAGGTCTACTTGCTACAAAAGAGCCATGAGCCGAGCCCGTGGGGCAATGGGCACACCTCTAATAAATCTCTCGAAAGTAAAAGTAAAAATCATAACCGCCCCAAGATACTGCGAGGGATACAATGCACAAGCCATAAAGCAAAAGTCTACCTGGGGTAGCAATAGTCATGATCTCAACTTCTTTTTTAACTTGGAGATGTCCACTTCTTTTCTTTATTTCTTCAAAACAATGATGGACCATCCCAATAAATTAATTCTTTTTTTGACAGCATGATATCAATTTTTATTTTCTTAACTTTTCTTTTCAATTTGGGATCCAGTATCAACTTGATAATAAGCTACAAAAATGTCATATAATCCAACCATGTATCTTATAATTTTTTATTATTATTAATTTTTTCAAGAAATTCCAGCATAATTACCCATGTCCTCCTCTGCAACTTGAAGGGTATCCTTAGAATAGATCCAAAACCTGTTTTTCGAATGAAGAAATAATTATTTAGAGCAGAGAGTATAATTGGCTGAGTTGCAAGTACAATTGTTTTTTCCCCTGCAATTACAGATCAATTTAAAAAATAAACAGAATAATACTCACTAAATTTTGTCCATTTTATTGTTTTTGGGTATGTAAAATAAAAATTCTTCAAGCTTTAGGTTTTAGTCTTTGTCTTAATTTCCTTTCTTTCTTTCCTAGAGAAAAGGAAGATTCTTATGCTCCCAAAAAGCTCTCAAGGGTTAAGAGGAGTGGGATGGGGTGTGGTGGGGTGGGGAAGATGATGCACATGGAGTGTTGGTGGTGGGTTTTATGAGAGAGAAATGGAGATAAAGGTGCAGTTCTTCTAATCATGGAGGTGCTTCTGGCATTCCATGTGCATCTACATCCTCTGCCTACTTCATATTTTTTCACAGACTTCTATCTTCTTGTCCTAACACCATTCAAAACCTCAACTTTTCTCTGAAATACTTTCAACTGTCCTTCATTAAAGAAATATCCAGGGATAGACATATATCACTGCCTATCAACTGAAATGAGCAGCACCAGTCCAGCAACTTGCAGTAGATCCTGGTAAGTTTAAGTTAATTTCAGCTTATTCAAGACTTATTTTGATGGCAATACTAAGTGATTATATATTGGTTTTGAATCAGGTCTATTAGTGAAGATTCATTGAGAAGATATGTGTTTCATGCCAGTGAGAATTGCATTCAAGAATTACTTTCAGCTTCAGATTCCAATAGATCAGTTGAGAGTAGTAGTGTAAATGATGGCTGGAAAATACTTGCTATAGACAATGGCATGGAGATATCGAAACGCCGGTCTGGTTCACTTCACACTTTTCGCAGCAGATGGTTGCTCAAATCTGTCTCGGCCCAGCAGTTTATTACTGTCGCCAATGCCATCGATGCTGCAAAGGTGCGTGATTCATTATAACACAAGATTTTAACTTTTTTTCTTTCTTCTTAAAACTGTCATACAGGGTCTAATTCATCTCATCAAACATGTATATATGTAATTTTATCTTTCCTGTGTGACTAACTATGTTGTATTTTTTACTGTAATGTGAGTAGCAATGGGACCCAGATTTAGTAGAAGCCAGGTATATAAAAGACCTTGAAGAAAATCTGAGTATCATCCGTCTGCGGTTCGGAGATAAATCCAAACCTTTATTCAGAAACCGAGAATTTATTGTCTATGAGCGACGTGAAACCATGGACGATGGAACTCTGGTAAGTGTTACACAACAAACACATTAAAATAGATGTGCAACTTGTTAAATCGATTTCATGAACCCACTTTCACCTTGTGAACTCTAAGCGAAATGCGAGAGAAGCAAAAAACATAAATGGCTTGCACAAAGCAATAGAGCAATTTTCCATCCTGACTAAAAGCCATTACTAAAGTACAAGAAGGAAAATATTAAAGCTTGACTTCAGAGCCAATAAATACTAGACACGTAAGCTAGAAATAACCAATACAAGGCCTCCACCCATCATTTTTTTTTTCCGAAATGACCCAAAAATTTGGAGGAAAATCTATAAATACCCATGTCTCAAAAAAGAAAAGTACGTATAATTCAAATATCTCCCTTTCAAATAATCAATTTCCTTCTTGCTTCGGTTTGAGCATCAAATCCAATGAGTTTAGGAGTCGAAAACCCTAGTTAAGTGAGAGGAATTTGATGATATAATTTTTATCGCCAACACAATTATTTTATCTAAAAACTTAAACCGTCGTCTACACAGGTAGTTGCAGTAGCTTCTCTTCCGAAAGAGATAGCCGATGGTTTACATCCAAAGCAAAATAATGCCATAAGAGGATTATTATTACAGTCGGGATGGGTCGTAGAGAAGCTTGAAGATGGTTCTTGCATGGTCACTTACATTGTTCAGCTTGATCCAGCAGGATGGCTGCCCAAATGCTTCGTGAATCGTTTCAATACAAAACTGGTTATGATAATTGAGAACCTGAAAAATCAAGTTCTTGCTTGTTCTACTAATGAAGATACATAATTATTACATTGTATAAAGGAATCAAAAAGTTGAATGATAGTTCACGAGGAAGATACTATATATAATTATTAGCCATCATTTCCCCTCCAAATTATCACAATTTAGTGCAGAGCAAGAAGTGTTTGGCTAAGCAAGTAAAAAGTTGCTTTTAAGTAAATTTGTGTAACTAAACATCTGGTTGGTAAGAAATGTGAGGCGGTGGTGGTGAGGGGGTTGTGGGGGCCGGGACAGTGGTGGTGGCTTACTGATGGTAGTTTGGGTGGGAATTGTGGGGCATGCATTGTGTCGAGGAGTAGGATGGTTGGAAGAAAACCCTTTTTTTTTCCCTATATTATTGTCTTTTTATTTTGTCAATTGTATTTAAATGTTTTAGTTGTAAATTTTTGAAGAGATTTAGGACTCTTGTTACAATATATATATATATATATATATATATATATATATAGGATCATAGAAAAAACTAAGCAACATTGGAGGTAAAGTCATGGCTTTCTTTCGGTAAGCTGAGTTGAACAATATTGTACAATATTAATCAATAAAAAGAAGTTAAACTGTTGCATATTATATACGATGAAATACTTCATAAGAAACTTTTCCTTTTTAATAAAATAACAAGAATAACAAAATAAATCCTATTAGCTTCTTGTTGACAAAGTGTAACTATTTTTGTACATTACACGACAGCATCAAAAATTTTGGTCACAGTTTTTAGCTTTCTACCACCTTATGTATGAATTTTAGAGATTTTAATGTATGAATTTTAGAGATTTTAAATCAATCAAATCTAAACTGTCTAATTCGGGAGTAGGTCACGGTTCTCTCTGAACCGACAGATCTGACGATTTTTATTTAGAGGTTTTCTAAGACAAATCGAACCTGCTTTGGCCTGATTTCCTATTATTCTCGTTGAACGTAATGGTTGAACATGAAAAATGGTTTGTTCACTGCGACATGAAACCCGCCAACATTCTTGTTTTTCCCAGCGAAGATGGCTATATAAAATCTCGAGATAGCAGATTTTGGACATGCCAAGAAAATTGGAGAGGAGGAAATCTTGAGTCCTAGGCGAAAGATTCACAACAGAGGCGCACTGTTCTTTTCGTCCCCAGAATCGATAGCGTTGGGGATGCACAAGCTAGTTACTGATATATGATCGATGATCACTGGCAGACGCATTTGGACGACTGCTCGGAATGATGGAGAGTTGTTTCGGCAGATTGGATTTTGTAATCCACTAACCGAAAATATTTCCGACATTGCAAAAGATTTCTTGAACAAATGCTTGGCAAAGAAACATGAACAGAGATGGACAGCTGACATGCTGTTGAATCATCCATTTATTGTCAAGAGTTTGGCAGCACTGCCTCCAAATTTTGGGAATGGTATATGGGCTTCTACATACCACCTCTTTACCACTCCACAGAAGCTTCAGATTCAATATCCTTGTTAGGCAAATTGTTGTCAAACGACCTCCCCCGGGCAATGATGAATTACGTTGTATTAATTCAGTCGGCATAGTCCAAATGACTGAAAGTTAATCGAACACCACAATTGGTAAACCGACCCTAAACCGACCCAAACTTGGATGACCCACCTATGTTTTCTACTTGGGCCTTAGCTTGCTTATTGGGCCTAACCTAATTTTATACATAATACTATATGTATGCTAACCCGTTTCTATTCATGCCTGTGTGAGAGACTTTGTGCCTTTGAGAGCAAACCGTGACCTTGGCTGTGTGTTACCTTCATCCCTTTGCTCTCCTTTGCCTTTGTGGCTAGCTTGTGGTTACACAACTCTCTTCACCATTCGACCAACCTGTGGGCAGTAGAGAAACTGTGGAGCAACCGTTTGTGTGAGGTTGGGGTTGTGGTTTTCTCTTGTGGTGTTCGATTGGAGGTTTCTGAGCCCGGTTTCGAGGTGCAAATATAGTGGTTTAACATTACATTTGGTATCAGAGCGTGTGGTTGGATCAAAATCAGTCAAAACCCATTTTGGTAGAGAAGAAACTCACGGTTTTTTCGAAGAAACCGAACATTTTCTTTGAATTTTCGTCCAAACCATACACTACCCGGAGAAATCAAACCTATATTCTAGTTCTACAGGCTGAGGAGCTGCTGGGTGGTGCAAAAATCGCAGAAAAAAAGGGAGCAGAAAACTGCCCAGTTTTTGGTTCGAAAAAACCGAACCTGCAATTTAAAATTCCGGCCAAACTACTCATCTGCCGGAAAATCTGAGGGCATACCTGGAACCAGCAGGCAGAGGCGCTCCTGGTGGTGCAGCGCGTGACTTCGGCGGCGGCGCGTGGACGGCGCGTGCAGGCTGATTCCGGCGAGCTGTTTTCAGGCAGATTACTTATTTTAACTTCCTGAACCTACTGATATGTTTATTTGAGTGTTTCGGGTTTTGCATAAAATATTGGACGATTCTGCCCTTTTCGGTGGTCGATACAGATTCGAGGCTGTAACTGCGCAACACATTTACTGAAGTACTTTAGGCCATAAATTGCGGCCTAAAGCAGTAAATTCGCAACTCTCGATAATTACGGACTCAGACAAGTCCGCTTTGGTAAATTGGCTGATCATCTCGTTAATTTTCAGCACTAGCGCGTCATCGTGTGGGGTGACATTAGGATTGGGGTTACCGTGTGGGGTAACCATTGTTTGTGCTAGAAATTAGGAATTAACTGTTTTTCGTTTGCTAAGTGTTTTTTGCTCTTTTGGTTAATTTTCAGCATATTATCGTTTGTGATATATTTTGTTGATTATCCTCCCGTTGCATTGATAAGTCCCTAGAATACCTAGACCTTACCCGTCCGGAAATTTCTAAACGGTGTATACTTGTGAACATAGGTCTACTTTGTGTGGTTTAATTGTGTCTTTGTGTTTCTCGTTTGAAAATGACAACGCACAATTTTGATTTGGGAACTTTTACTGGAAAATGTGATTTTTCTATTTGGCAACAAAAAATGCGAGGTATTTTGGTTCAACAAAAGGTTTCGAAAGCCATTGATGGCAATTTTCCCGCTGATTTTTCAAAAGAACAAAAAGAAGAAGCTGATGAGCTTGCTTACACCTCCATTATTTTACACTTGTCTGACGCAGTTTTGAGAAAAGTGGGTAAACTGAAAACCACTAAAGAACTTTGGCAAAAATTGGAAGATTTGTATTTGCTTAAATCTACTCCCAACAAGCTCTACTTACTCGAGCGTTTTTTCAGTTTCAAAATGGATTCCTCAAAAGAACTTGATGACAATTTAGATGTGTTTAACAAACTTGTACAAGATATTGTTAACTGTGAAGAGTTGGTGCCTGAAACCTACAAAGCTATTATATTGCTGAATGCTATACTTGATATTTATCGTGAAGTGAAAAATGCTATTAAGTATGGTAGGGACACCTTGACACCTGAAATTGTCGTTGACTCTCTTAGAAGTAAAGAGATGGAGATGAGGGCTGAAAAACATGATAGGAAGAGCGGTGAGATTCACATGATGAGGGGTAGAACTCAGTTTAGGCAAAACAGTCATAATGGTTACCAAAGTAGTGGCGAGTCTAGTAGTAATGGACATAGAAGAAAAAACAGGGGTAAGCCTAGATCCAAATCTAGGACTAAGGAAAGAAAATGCTATGGCTGTGGGAACACGGGGCATTTTATAAAAGATTGCTATAAAGAGAAAAATAAGCAAAAGGGTCGAGATAGAGACGAGGTGAATGTGTTGTCGTCTGACTCTGGTAATTGTGATGGTGAAATCTATATGATTACCAATTCTGTTGTTTCTTCTGCTGAATTAAACTCAACTGCAAATTCTCATTTTCATGAGTGGATTCTTGATTCTGGTGCATCTTTTCATGTGACATCACATAAAGATTGGTTTGAAAATTTGTATGAATCAAATGATGGGCATGTTGTGTTGTGTGACAATTCTGCTTGCAATGTTGTTGGCATGGGTGATATTACGTTGAAGTTTGATACTGGTTTTGTGTATACTTTAAAGGACGTTAAATATATCCCTGAATTGTCTAGAAACTTAATTTCAGTAGGAAGACTTGAGAAATCTGATTTCACTGGTAAAATTGGTAATGGGTGGAGTAGCCCAATTGGGTTTTATGGTGGATTTTTTTTCTTCTCCCAACCGATGTGGGACTTCTTGTTTGCTTCTAACAATCCTCCCCTCAAACGAAGGACCATATCATTGTGGCCTTCCCTCAAACGATAATCCATTCGCCCATCATCTTGTACCGCCGTTATTACCGTCGCCCTCGACCAAACGGGACCCGCCGCCTAACCACCAATGTTAGGAAGACTTTCGACACAAGGCACCTCAAACGCGAATAATTTTTTAGCCTGATCGCCACCACGCTTTCTACTACGTTCCTCCGACCCTGGGCTCTGATACCAGTTGTAGGGAAAATTATGAGCAAATTGACCGGGCCCAAGTCCACTCCACCAGGCCCAAGTGAGGTTCCATCCCAAAACCAATTGGTAATGGGTGGAGTAGCCCACTTGAGTTATATGGTGGATTTATTTTCTTCCCACAATCGATGTGGGACTTCTTGTTTGCTCCCAACAATCCTCATCAACTATGTGCACCCCGCAAGATTAATCAGAATGTTCATGTTCAGTATCTATTACCTCACCAGCTATATCAACCCTGCCAGAAGGTTCAAAATGCAATATGAAGTTCATTGCATTGCCACTGAGAATTTGGTGGCTTTTGGAAGCCATGTGAGAAAAGTTTGCAGCCTTGTTTAGGAACTTGTCATATTTTGAGCTTTCTAGGTTATTTCTAGTTTGTTGAGACAACGAGTCTGTTTTTCTTTTCCGTGATAACGTAAATTTTGTTGTTTCTCTGCAGGTGATTCATTTTTATTATGTCTTACGTTCATTAATGTTGTTGCCTGCCGTCCTAGTCACGACGAGCCTTTGTGTTTTTCTGAGTATCGATGGCTAATGAAATGAAAAGGGATTTCTAAATACTTCTCTTTGATCTACTATCACATCAATTTTGGGGAAAAAGATTATAACGGCTCTCTTTTGTTCGACAATGAATTTTTGTGAGTCAGTCGCTTTACCTGTTTCATGAAAGTTTTCTGCATCTAGTAGCAGAGTGTGCCACACAGGAGTCTCCTGTCGAGTTTTAATATTAATTGGTTTTAGATTAAAAAAAAAATTGATGTGAATGTGACAACTAACCTTCTTGAAATATAAAATTCTGTAATTAATATTTTTTATTTGAACAGATTAAAACAATACGCTAACACTTGTTATCTCTATAATTGAAGTTCAAATAAGCTACAGACAACACGTTGAAGATGATACCAATAAATAATCCTTGTGTGGTGACCAGTATTGTCACTTTGTCTCATCTTTTGTCCATTTTCTTCGTGAATAGATGTTCATTTTTTATTCGGGATGTCTTGACTTGAATCCGAGACACAAATTCACTCATTTAAGCACCTTATAAGTGAGTTAAAACAACTACGTAGATTAGTGAAGTAGTAGTATCGTGAAAGAATTTTGAAAAAAGTATGAAATACGATCAAAATCATAAATTTACGAGACTTGACTTATACATATTCAATCCTACTCAAGAGCTCTAAATAAAATAATTAAGTCCCGTTGAAATGTGGTTGAAAATAAAAATTCGATAATTTACAAATTTTGTCGAACGATAGCTTATTGAAAAGAGCTGTGCTACTTGTACATGGAAAAAGGGGGTTGTTTTGTTGATAATCTCACACATGGAGTGAGTAAGTAATTTTTTTTGGACCACACTACAAGTACATAATCATTTACATAATACATTACATAATTGATATGTGGCGCACATCTATCGGTAGTTTACAATTTTTGACTTTTCCACACTTCACATTTACAATTGAATTTCTTTCACATGGACTTATATAATTCATTATGTACTATAATTACGTACATATAAATTTATCTTTTTTTTATTTAATCACAGTGAAATCGTAGGTAGTCAACTTTTTCGGTCAACTCCTTCTCTGCAAATAGAATTTCCCTATTGAAAAAATCCTAATCTAGATTCTAGACCATCGATTATAAGGCCAGAACCAGAGCTGACATATCTTTTTATTCACTCACGTTCATGAAAATGGCTTCCTTCCACACCATCCATGGCAGTGGCACCACCCATCAAGCCAAACCCATTACGCCATCTGAGCTCCGATCTGAATTCTCGCATCACGACCCGACCGTTGCCCGAATTAACAATGGAAGCTTCGGCAGCTGTCCCTCCTCCATCATCTCCGCCCAGCAACGCCACCAGCTTCTCTTCCTCCGGCAACCTGACTACTACTACTTCAACACCCTCAAGCCCTCTATCCTCGAGTCCCGCCGCATAATCCGGTCACTCATCAATGCTGATCATGTCGACGAAGTCTCCATCGTTGATAACGTCACCACCGCTGCCGCCATCGTCCTCCAGCACTACACTTGGTCCTTCTTCTCCTCTGCTTTCAAGCCTGGAGACGCCGCCATAATTCTCAACCACTCTTACAGTGCCGTCAAGAAGGCTGTGCGAGCTTACATTTCGCGCGCCGGTGGCCACGTGATCGAGGTGCCCATCCCTTTCCCAGTTAAATCTGATGACGAGATAATTTTAGAATTCCAAAATTCCCTTCAAATGGCAAAGGCCAATGGTCGAAAGATTAGATTAGCCGTGATTGATCACATTACTTCCATGCCTAGCGTTATAATACCGGTGAAAGAGTTAGTGAAAATGTGTAGAGATGAGGGTGTGGATAGAATTTTTGTGGATGGCGCCCAAGCAATTGGGAATGTGGAAATAAATGTGAAGGAGATAGGTGCAGATTTTTACACGAGTAATTTGCACAAGTGGTTGTTTTGCCCGCCAGCTTCGGCCTTTCTGTATTGTAAAATGTCGGATGAGTTGTCGGACTTGCACCACCTGGTAATCTCGCATGAGTATGGCAATGGATTGGCAATGGAGAGCGGTTGGGTCGGGACAAGGGACTATAGTGCACAGCTGGTGTTGCCAGAGGTGATGGTAGGTTTGACGGTGGAATTGAAGGGATAATGAGTAGGAATCATAAGAAGGTAGTGGAGATGGCAGAGTTGTTGTCGGAAGCATGGGGAACGGAACTGGGGGCTCTCCCAGAGATGTGCTCGAGTATGGTAATGGTGGGAATGCCAGCTTGTTTGGGGATTAAGAGTGATGAGGATGCGTTGAAGTTGAGGACACATTTGAGGGAATGTTTTGGGATTGAGGTACACATGTACTACAGGGCACCCATGGAGGGAGAGGTCGATCAAATAACTGCGTATGCCAGGATCTCTCATCAGGTTTACAATAGGGTTGAGGATTACCACAGGTTCCGGGATGCTGTCAACAAGCTAGTGAAGGATGGGCTTACTTGCTCGCTTCTTCCGAACTGAAAAGGCACTCATTTTTGCTCTATCTTGCTTTCTACTATTATTAACAACGTTGTTTGCTTCAACTGCTGTGAAATTGCATTCTCATATGCATATTGATATATCATCATTGGTATGGAAGGAAGCTTTATCCTTTTGATACTTCATTCAATATTTCGTGATTATTCGTATTGTGCTTACAAGTTACAAGAAACTATGATTACACAAGATGAGAATGAATATAAAAGGATCAGTTGCTTTATTCTGCTTCTTGTGGGAAGTGATTTTTGACATGATGCTACATAATCTTTGGCCAAGGGCCAATTCACCATCTACTCTTCTTCATTAGCTAATAGAAAATTGAGAATAATTGCATAATACAAGAGATCAATGGTTACCAATCCAGTTTTTAATTTCTTAAACACCACTGCATTACTTTGGACCAATACCATAGTTAGGGTCATGAAACTGTGATCTAGAGTTGTTGCACAAAATGTTACTGCCATTTGACTCTTGAACAATCTCAAAATGTACGTTCAACACCAAGGTTACGTTTGCTAAGTGAAAGTATTACTCAAATCTTGTTATTTAGCATTTGCATTCAATTAAGATAATGCACTGCATGTTAAAATTGGCATGCTATCTGCTGAAATGGTGAAGAAAAAAGAACAATATGATCAGCTTATTGACATAAGATAACTGTGTTGTAAATACTTCCTTAAAGAGGCAGAGTATAGGATTGGACAAGTCTTGGGGATATGGTGCATAAGCGGAATTAAAATTCTTGAAACAAGAAAAGAATTGAAAAGGTTGAAAATTTATAGAGACTAATTTGATTGTAATGAATTTTTTCTTGAAAAGTATACAAAGCCTCCGTTTGTATGGGCAAATTAATTCCCTAAATATAAATGAATAAAGCAATTAAAATTCTAAAATGAGGAAAAAAAATCATATTCTAACAAGAAAAAAAATTCCTATTCTAAACAAGAGATAAAATGCTACTACAACAATAAATAATTCCTATCCTATTTGTAATAGGTTTGTCCTACAGCAGGATAGTTGAAAGATATACAGAGGCAGTGAAATATAAAGATTTACTGAAAGCTGTGATTAAACATTTTCTCGGGGGATTTCTATTCAGCGCTGAAGAATTATGGTTGTAAATGCGCTATTATCCTTATTTAGCTTCTGGGATGTAACAGGACATGAAGAATAATATTTAAGGATAAAAAGAAGTGCTGAACTGAAGAAGCACCAGAAGGGATAGAGAAGATGTATACAGGAGGAAAGAGAGCTTCATGTTTTCAATGGTAACGACAATTTAGGCTGTCATATCTTAAGTTCTCATGCCATCAATTCTCTTCAAGACTTCAGATGACTCCTAATACGATAAAATATTTTGAAATAATTGTTACGTTTTTTATATCGCAAGTATATGATATCGTAACAAGTAATATAGTAGATCTTTGAGTCCAGATTATTGCCAATTTTTCGCTTCCTTCTTTCGGTTCCACTTTCATTTATCGAGTTTCACCTAATGACATATTATATAATAAATTAGGCTATAATTTCATTAAAAAAACTACGAAATATCAATATTTTAGAGTCCCAATAAGTTACCCGAGGAAATCATATACACAAAATATTGAGCATCTTATTAATGGAAAAGAGGGCATATATTTCGTTTGAATTAGAGAATTTAATTTCCCTACAAGTCCTTGGAAATTGATGGTTTATCCTTGAGCTTGCGAATTGCATTAATGTGTTCGGTCGTAGTTCTAATTTACATTACTTAGATAAATTTGGCTTTGGATGGCTGTATCAGCAAATTCAAGCACCACTGATTACTAAAATAACCCCAGCAATTGCCGGTTGGTGGCTTCCGGCTGGTGGTTATATGAGGCAAGTACAACCAAAACAGGAGATGTTTGGTACTACACTTGGAGGATAGTACATCATGAGATGTAGAAAGATTTATCATTATGAAAGGAGAAGCTGGAGAGAAGGTGAAGGCAATAAAAATTGGAAAAGGACTTGAGAGTGAAGGGACCAGCATTAGGCATCACAGCCCCATTGAACGGAGCATCTTTAAATACATGTCTGATATAGCTTGTTTGATTTGAGTTCTATTTTGCTACTTTCTGGTTTATGCACATTTTAGGTGCCATACGGAGAAATTCCCCGTTCTCCTTTTAGTGCTTCGAAGAAGACATAAAGTTCTTGTTATGATCTTGAATATCTTTCTATATATAAAAAGTGTCTATTTAACAGAATTTGTTGGTTTAACGAAAAAAATTAACGGAATTTGTTGTTTTAACGGATTATGTAACGGAATTTCTTGTTTTAAACAGGCAGCTGTACCTTCTTTCAATGTTTTTATCATAACTTTGTATTCCGATATTCGATTGAGACGATTCAAAATGCGTTGAAAAGCTAACTCATCTGGCTACAACTTTGATTCAGACATCATTCTCCAATTCGATCACTTTCTATGCCAAAAATATGTCTCAATATAACGGACTATGTAACGAAATTTTTTGTTTTAAACGGGCAGCTGCACCTTCCTTCAGTGTTTTTATCATAACTTTGTATTTCGATGTCCGATTGAGACGATTCAAAATGCGTTGGAAAGCTAACTCATCTGAATACAACTTTGATTTAAATATCATTCTCCATTTCGATCACTTTCTATGTCAAAAATAGGTCTCAATATAAAGGACTATGTAACGAAATTTCTTGTTTTAAACAAGCAGCTGCACCTTCTTTCAGTGTTTTTATTATAAATTTGTATTATGATGTCCGATTGAGGCGATTCAAAATGAGTTGGAAAGCTAACTCATCAGGCTACAACTTTGATTCAGACATCATTCTCTAATTTGATCACTTTCTATGCCAAAAATATGTCTCAATATAACGGATTTGTAACAGAATTTCTTGTTTTAAACAGACAGCTGCACCTTCCTTCAGTGTTTTTATCATAACTTTGTATTCCGATATCCGATTGAGACAATTCAAAATGCGTTGAAAATCTAACTCATTTGGTTATAAATTTGGTTCAGACATCATTCTCCAATTCGACCACTTTATATGCCAAAAATAGGTCTCAATATAACGGACTATGTAATGGAATTTCTTGTTTTAAACAGATAGCTGCACCTTCCTTCAGTATTTTTATCATAACTTTGTATTTCGATGTCCTATTGAGGCGATGCAAAATGAGTTGGAAAGCTAACTCATCTAACTACAACTTTAATTCAGACATCATTCTCCAATTCGATCACGTCCTATGCCAAAAATAGGCCTCAATATGAGACTGAAACACCGGAGGATAATTTTTCGATTGGAAATTGATTTGTGATCATCTTTTGACTAAATTTGATCCCCTTGACATCTTCCTTTATCCAATTGACTCCAAGCACTCTCAAATCTTCATCGTGAGATTCGGCACAACTTTTAAGTATTTACATTTTAGCCCCCCGAACTTTGGATCCCTTACAATTTAGCCATTTCTCCAAATTTGTCTACTTTTGCTTATTTTCTTCAATCTCACCAACTTACATCACAATATCAAAATCACACAGCTAATTATTTATCAATCACATAAACATTACATCATTAATTATTTATAGAGTGTCTGTTTCTGCTTTTCAGTAGAAATCAAGCCGTTGGCAACACAATTCATGCCGTTGGGAATCGCAATTTTGGACCAATTCTCTCACTGTAGGGCTGTAGGTTTGAAAAAAAAAAACGGTAACATAATCAATTTTCATTCCTCCTTGCAGCGCGCCCTGACACGCCATTAATTAACAAAAAAAAAATTACATCTTTATTAATAACAAATTAATTATTAAACAAAAATATTAAAATAAACTAAGCAAACGTGCATTGCACGTTGCTTGCACCTAGTAACATGAAAAACAGGAAAAGATTACATTCAAAATAGAATATAGATGTTGTGAAGATAAAGTTGAGGTCGATGATTCAAAGATTGGTGCCTTGCCCTTGTTGGTTAGGGTTTGTTAATATCATTGAAATAAACTTGGAATTTTGTTAATTTTTAATTCACTATTTTGAAATTCTAGTGATATGAGTGAAACTTATGCATTTTTTTACTGTAAAATTGATTGTCGAGGTTTATGGAATCGATACGATAAACATGTACTATTTTTCAAATAACAAGTACTAAAGTTTAATTTATAAACTATATTATACAATCAGTATTTTAAAAAGCATAAAGTGTGGCTAGGCGTAAAAGTCAAGCTTTAAGCATTTCGAGTTTAGCCGTAAAAAAATATTTTCTTATTTTTAATATTATTTTTAATTCTTTTTCACTCTAAAAAATATTTAATAATTAAAATAGTACATACCAAATATCTAAAATTATAAAATACTATATTTACTTAATTATTCCTACAATTAGTAAATTATACAATTTTCAAAGGAAGATTTTGAAATTAAAGTCAAATAAAAGGAAAAAAAAAAATAAAAAAAATTAATAAAGCATGCTTAGGCACTCCTAGTCGTGCATTAAGCGGTCTACTTAGCCGTTGATAATTTAATTTCACGTTTACTGTTAAGACGTGACGTTTCGCCTGCACCTCGTGCGTAGGTACACTTTTTAAAACACCGTATATAATACAATACAATTTGATGATATAAAATTAGCACAGTAACTAAATAATTAAAATATTAGCCATTTATTCCCTTACGGGTTCGTTAAGAAAACGATGGTGGCAAGTTGGAAGTACGTTTAGACGTAAAAGTACATTATTGCACAAACCTAATATCTTTGTACTACTAGCAATTCTTATGTGTACTACTAAATATTACTTTGTCAGAAATTTAGTCAATAAAAAGAGGGTCCCTTTTCATACATTTCGGTAGGCATTTGTTGTCAAGCAACATTTTTGTGCTAAGAACCAGTCTGGTTCCAATTTTTTCCCCCAAAAAATTGCTGTTTTGACCCTTTTTTTCAACCTTTTGGGCCCCACTAAGAGAGAGTTCAGTCCAATGTTGCGGCTGCACAGTGTTTTCAACGACCAAAATTCTGATTAGTAGCACAAATAGACAGGGCCTAAATCTTTAAATTCTTGTCGTTTCGTGAACCTTTATATCAACATCATCTTGGTAACACCTTGATCAGAAAATGAATTGAAGAGTCGAGATTATGATCACACATCGTCAAGGTAACTAATAGGAGTGTGGTGAGACGGGGACGAGGCAGAGCATGAAATGAGCCGGTCAACATCACATTTTGGGTGTTGCAGCCCTTTCCATGCACTGCCTCTTCCCTGGCTCCCCTCTTCCCCTTTTATCTCTCTTTTGTGTGCACACGAATACACACTATTTGATAATTTGGATTTTTAGCTTATATTTACATCGTTAGTCAAGATTTATGATAGATTTTGATTCGCATGGAAATCATGTGGATAGAAGGATAATGACTTATATTTACATTGTTATTTTTTCCTAATTTAGTTTGTTCCATTATGAGGAGGCGTATAGCAAACCGTGTTGCCCATGCCTTGGCAAAATTTACACTTTCATGCTCAAAGCTTATGTATTGGATAGAGTCACTTAATTTCAAGGAAAAATCAATTTGTGCAATCATTAGGGTGTTGTAATTTTGCTGTCAAATTCTGACTTCTCATGCACTACCGCAACTTTTTTCCTCGTCTCAGAAGCAACTTTCGACTTTTCAAAAGTTCTACCAAATGGGTCCTTAAATTGTACCTTTTGAGTTTTTATGATCCAAAAAGTAGTTCCTTAACTAACATCGTTATCATTACAGAAAAAACAAGACAACGGAAATTAGAAAAATTGATTAGTGATTATTATGTAGTAATTACATGTAAAAGATAATATGGAACCTATATGGAACACCATAAAGTGTTGGAGAGCCACAAACAATTACACCAATGTCGACATTTCCCCAAGGCTCTGCCATCGACCCAAAAATTTCTGCAGCGTAGAGGAGAGAAGTAGAGTAAAAAACAAAAAAAAAGCAATCTCTAGTCTCAAGCACTATCTTAACGACATGAATTCGTTGTATGAGAACAGGAAGGGTACATTTACTATCAGGAAAAGTGGATAGTGAAAGTAAACCCCCCAAAAAAAGAAAAAACGAAGAAAGATTTGGGAACATACTGCTGAATTTGGGTCTTTGACCATACCGAATAACATTGAGACGTTGTCCCTGCCCAGAATTCTTATGTATCTGTCTCTTACAAGAACCCCAAAAAGGACAACACTAATGGTCATGCATGCTATGAATAAAAGCCCCTTGTACCACCGATGAGGTATGTTATAAGTGTTTTTGTACGAGATATCCAACAAATGGGAAATACAAGCAAATGACCCAAATTCAAAGTTAAAATTCCAAACTAACCCCAAACTAACACATTTCACTATTCAAATATATAAACTACCTAAAATACCCTTAATATAAAAAGTTTCAAAATAAGTTATTTTAGTCCTCATAACTTTAATTCTAATTTTGGATTCGACAAAATTGTTTGCCCCTTGCAATAAAAATTAACTTTTCTTCACCATCAACTCTTTCCACCTATCTTGAGCCGAAAAAATTTGATATTGATTAATAATTTTATTTTTGAATTTTTGCATTTTAGGTCCAATAAAAATGGTATCAGAGCCCTATATCTTGAGAATTTAAAGACATTAGAGAATGGAAGATAATAACGAAATTTGCATAGGATGGTACGTTAACAATTCTCTTGAATATTTAGATACCGATAGTTATATTCAACATCTTGTTAATAAATCAAGAAATTTGATTAATAAAATAAAAGACTCCGATAGTCTTAAAATAAAGAAAAAATTTGAAAAGAAAATTACTTTTCTTTTAATAGATTTTGATGAAGTTTTAGACGAAGACATAGGATATCTTGTTAAAATGCCTATTCTTATAGAAATGAAAACTTTAAAAAGAATACAAAGGGTTCTTAATAATGAAATTATGAGAATTGAAGAATTAGATACCTAAGGATCATGGAAATAGAAAATTCAGAAAATATAGAAACTGAAGTATACGAAGGAGTAGAGGGATATGCCTTAAAAGGAAAATTTGATTGGGAAAAAATTTAGAAAAATTAATAGAGCAGAATTAAGTCTAAAACCACCAGGAGAAAATAAATTATTCAATATTTTAGGATCAGCCTTTAGAAGAAAAAAGTTAGTCATTAATGAATATCATGAAATAGAAAAAGCCATAGATATTAAACATACACAAGGAAAAATAAAATTAAATCTTATAACAAAAAGAAATATTAATGAATTCCTAGGAAAATTAAAACAAGAAAAACGAGATAAAATATCTTATGTTTACCTTCTTTGGAATACAAATAATAATAAAATCATGTTTTAAAGAAGGAATTAATAGTCCTATAATACTTAATTTACAAGATGAAAGATGTATAAGCTGAGAAAATGGAAATTTAGGAATAGTAAAAGGAAATTTAGCCTATAAAAAATTAAAATTTACTTGTTATCCAAGATATTGCGTACATATAAATGATAAAAATTTAGATGATTGTCTTAGTCTACATTTTAAGATGACTAATAAAATATTAAAAGATGATAATAAAGTTTTTACTATATTATATCAAGGATTATATTGTTATACAAATAGTAATTATGGAAATATATATAAAGAAAAACCTTTTATAGAAATTGACGAAGAATTTAGGGATATAGGTGAAGCAATCTTACCAAGAGAACAAGACATAGAAGAAATAGAAAATTTTGAGATAGGACATGATGATGCTATAAGTATTGATCAACCTATAATACCAAAACAAATAACATATAAAGAAAATAAAATAATTATTGGAAATAATACAGTAAGACATAGTATTTCAAAAATAATACAAAGTAAAAATAATAGTGTTTATGGAATTAAAGGAAAATTTTTTAATGGAAATAAATGGATAAATGAAATTAAAATACTTATTGATACTGGAGCAAGTCAGAATCATATTTGCTCTCTTATTGATGAAGGAATTAAAAAGAAAAAGTTGAACCTTATAGTTATAGAGATTTTGAAGGAAAAATAAACTCTTGTGATATCATAGGACAAATTCAAATTAAATTAGGAAATTTATTATTAAGCATAGAATGCTATATTGATAATAATATGAATTTTGATGAACATCCAATATTATTAGGAAATTCATTTTTAAATAGTCTTGATAATTATAAAATAGATAAGGAAGGAATTCTTATTACACATCAAGGAATAACTACATATTGCCCTAAAGAAAAATGAGTAGAGAAATAAAATTCCCAATAAGTGTATATATACAAATAACTGTATTTGAATCAAAAATAACTACTTGTGTTCTAATTGATACATGAGCTGAGATAACTGTCTTTAAAGAATTTTTATTACCAAAGTGGATAGAAAATAAACAACAATTAACTTTACAAGGAATAACTGGAGTAAGAGAATCTTTAAAATATAAAAATGAAAATATAGAAGTTATAATAGGATCTAAAATAGTAACCATAAGAAATGTTTACCAATATAATATTAATGATTGTGATATTATTCTTGGAAATGACTTTCTACAACAGTTTAGTCAATATAGTCAAAATATTTATACTATTCAATTAAAAACACCATGTGGACATTTACTAAAAATTGCTAGAGAATTTAAACCATTCCGAGTTCAACAAATTTCAAGATGGTGAAAAAATAGAATTTATACCAAAATTACTCAATTATTCAATCAAAACAATTACTCTTGATCAAATAAAAGATCTTTTAGCTAAAAATTATAATGAAAACCCACTTGAAAAATGGGAAAAATCAAAAACAACAGCTAAAATAGAACTATTAGAACCAACAATCATTATTAGAGTCAAACCTATGCTCTATAATCAAGAAGATAAGGAAGAATTTCAAATACAAATTCAAGAACTTCTTAATCAAAAACTTATAAGGAGAAGTAATAGCCCTCATAGTAGCCCAACTTTTATGGTTAGAAATCATTCGGAGATAAAAAGAGGAAAACCTAGGATGGTAGTAAATTATAAAGAACTTAATAAAAACACTAAGTTTGATGGATATTATTTACCAAATAAAGAAGTATTAATAAATATAGCTAAGAATAAAAAATATTATTCAAAATTTGATTGTAAATCTGGATTTTGGCAAATTAAACTAGAAGATAATAGTATACCATTAACAACATTTAGTACTCCTCAAGGACATTATGAATGGTTAGTTATGCCATTTGGATTAAAAAATGCACCACAAATTTATCAAAGAAGAATGGATGAAGTCTTTAAAACTTATAATTTTCTTATTGTTTATGTTGATGATATACTTGTTTGTTCAGAAACATATGAAGATCATCTTAAACATCTTAGAATTTTTGCTACACTTTGCTCAAAAGAAGGTATAATACTTAGTCAGAAAAAAGCAGAAGTAGCAAAACATGAAATTGAATTCTTAGGAATGATAATAAATAGTGATGGAATAAAATTGCAACCTCATATTTCGTAAAAAATAATTTTATTTCCCGATAAATTAGAAAATAAGCAACAAATTCAAAAGTTTTTGGGTTGTCTTAATTATCTTTGAAGGATTTATAGAAAAACTTGCGAGAAAAAGAAATAAACTTCGAAACTATTAAGAAAATCAAATAAATTAGGTTGGAATGAAGAACATACTCTTTGTGTTAAAAATTTAAAAGAAAATTGCAAAAATTTACCTAAACTTAGACTTCTGATGAAAAAGATAAATTAATAGTTCAAACCGATGCTTGATTTATATTGGAGTGCTTTATTAAAAAGCTGATTTAAATGAAATTTGCGGGTATACTAGTGGAACATTTAATAATGTCAAGTAAATTATTCCACCAATGAGAAAGAATTATTGGCAGTAGTTAAAGGAATAAACAAATTTAAAATGTTTTTGTTACCCAAGGAATTTATTGTTCAAACTGATAATACACAACTAAACGGACTAGTAAATAATAAATTACCAAATTCACCCCAACATAGAAGGTTACATAGATGGCAAGTGTTACTATCTTTTTATAATTTTAAATTTGAATATATTAAAGGAAAAGATAATTTATTTGCTGATTTCTTGAGCAGGAATCATGAATATGGAAAAGATTGAAGCATTTACAAAGGAATTACAAGATCTTCTAACAGATTTTAATGCAGATTATCTTACTATTCAAGAAGATCATCTTGATATTCGACAAACTTTGTGTGATTTATCAAGCAAAGTTGTTGAAAGTGGGAAAAAGATTGAAAAATTGAATGATAACAAAGAAAAAATAGTTGAAAAATTGTCAGAATGTTTAGACTTTTTTGCAAATTGTAGCCAGGAGTATCCTCCTTTAAAAGGTGAATACAGTCGAAAGGCTAGTCACATCCCATTTCGGGAGATTAATACATCCACATCGAGTGGAGAATCAAAATTTAAGAGAAATGACTCTCTTACCTCGCAAGAGGAAAAAGTCATAAAAAAGGGTCCACAACAACTACCTGTCAGTATGGACAAATTGTTGGAAAAATTTACAAGTGGAAAAGGAGCCGCTGAGTCTAGTACTCAAACATCCTTATCAAAAGGCCCATTGGAACAAACCTACGGTATCGGTGAATTCCAAGAAGATAAAAAATCACCAATTGGTGACCTTAAATCACCAAAGGGAATAATTGCTACTCATCATATCAGAGCTAATCTACATCCAATGGAAAAGGAGTATTATGAATTCTCAGAATGGGTATATAATTTCAGAGAAGGAAGTTCTCTATATTTGTGACCCTTCCAACGGCGATTTATCCAAGGATCAGTGCAGTTCAAGGAGCAGATCCTAATATTGTTCGAAAATTGGCAGCATTTGGATTTTTAGATCGACTCTTCCCAGGGATAGATCTAAAAGAAATTGAACAGTTTGACAAAGAATTTGTTAATTGTGTTAAAAAATTCAGCGATAAACAACCGATTGAACTGAGATTTTACACGATTAGTCCTGAATATAAAGAACCAGAGTGGTATGGAGAACATCATCTCATCACAATTCGGAAAAATAATGGAAATCCACTCAAGGAGATTCAGATTTTTAAAGAATTGCCCACTATTAATAGAAAATGGATGATTTACAGACGAGCTCTCGGAATAAAATCAGTCTGCTCAACAATGCAGTTCTTTTATGGAGAAAGATACATGGTCTATGGTATGAGTAATAATTGGATCCTTATCTGTAGAGGAGATAAAGAATCAAAAATTCTTGAAGAAAAAATCTGTGGAATTATGAACGATCAATTTTCTAGAAGTGAAGAATGCATTAAAGAAGCCTGCCGACTTATGGGACACGTCCACAAGTAAAGGACGATCAAGAAAAACGTAACTGACAGCACCATGTGAACTTTGAAGATAAGAAGACAGCTGTCAAGCTGGAATCAAAAGAAATTGCCGACACTGGAATAAAGACAACCAACAACCACTTTTAATATTTTCAACCACATTTGAAATTATTGTACTTCTTACTTTTGTGTTGTAAAAATCTGATTGGCCAGAAGCTTCTCGGTGAAGTGCGAGCCTTTCTATAAATTGAGACCCTTCTCATTAGAAAGGATCATCGAAAATTAGCCATCTGAAATCTCATCCTGAACTACCATCTAAAACCTTCAACAATGATCTTTGTAATCATTCTCTTTAGAGAGTAGAAACCACTCTTCGGAGTATCAATCTCTGTAAAAATCTTTGTATAATAGCTTTCAAGCTATCTTCAGATCAATAAAATCTTTGAGTTTGAAATAAATCTTTTATTACGCTTTGAGTGTTGTTCTACACAGTGAGTCTGTTTGAGAGTTTTAAGTGCTTTCGTGTCCATTTTGCTGTGATGCTTTCGGACTTTGGCCAACTCTTGTGACGAAGGTGACCAGGAACATATAACATTCTTGTTATTTGGCGAAGCGTGGTAAGGCCCTTATTTTAAGCTACAAGAAAATTTATTGTCTGAAAAGTTGCATGAAAATTATTATATAAAAATTTTTATGAGATTGTTTACTTTGAAGAAATTTTATCATGGAAAGTTACGAGTTTTATTATAGATCTGTACCTTTTAGATATACTAATAGTATTAATTATAGTCACATGATAGAAATTCCGGAAATTTATGATAGTTATACTAGAGGAATAAATTTCATAAAAAGAGATAGTAGATATTATGAAAAATGCCTTACAATTGTATCATTTGGATTAAAAGAAAAATTGCCTAAAGAAATAATAAAAATGATTATATTTTTCTGGTTAGATAGTGAAAATAGTGAAAGAACTTTTGAAACTACAGAGCATGTAAGTTATAATGAAGTTTCTGAATTATATGATTTTGATCTTAGTTTTGACGATATAGAATAAAAATATGCCTGGAATAACTAGAAAATTTTGTGATAATAAAATAAAAATTTTAGAAGAACAGATAATAACTGACAATAATCGTAGAGAAATAGAAAGGGAAATTTCTAATTGGAATAAAATTAAAAGGGAATTATTAAGAAATGAAATTACAAGAGAATTAAGAAGAGAAGAACAATTTAGAAGAGAAATAAGACAAATGATAAATAATATAATAATTAATTCCTTAAATATACCAGACTAATATGAGTTTACCAACAAAAATAAGATTTGATAAACAAGAAATAGAAAATATTAGATTACCAATAGGAAGCTATCAAACTAAAAAATGGAATACAACTCGTTTCAACCTTTAAGCTCATGGGGAAATACGGATGAATGGTTAAATATGACTACAAATTGGACTAATGCATTTTTATGGCAACAATTAGGACAATTAAAATCTAAAGACGTAGAAGCTATAGACGAAATAAATAATATAGATCCAAAAGATGAAATAGCTAAAGAAAGGTTAGAAGTTTTAAGCAAAAATATGTCTAAACAATTTAATAAAATAAAAGAACAAATTAATAATTTAGAAATACTTGATGAAGCTAAACTTGAAGAAATTCAAAATCGAATATCAAAAATTGCACAGAAAAATAGTATTAATAAAATAGCAACTTTAGAAGAAAAAGTAGACATTATTAATTATAAACTTGATATTTTATTAAATAAATTAGGATTTGAAATTGAAAAACCATCTTATAAAAAACATAAAATATGAGTATGAATGATAAAATTAATTTAATTGAGAAAAATATAAAAACAATTGATGAAAAAATAACTAGAATTGAAATAATCTACGAAGAAGAGAAAGAAAGACTACAAAACAACTTTTTAAGAATAGAAAATCTTTTAAATAGAATAATAGAAAATCTAAATAAAGAAAAACCATTTAAACCAAGATTATACTAAAGAACTTAAAGAAGTTAGAAAGAAAATTGAAAAATATGAAGAATTAATACAACTTAATGGAGGATTAAAAGAAGATATAGAAAAATTATTGATTGATCTTAGAAAGCAAGAAGAAAATCTTATAGAAAAAGAAGAAGGAAAATTAATTATAGAAGAACAATGAACGAAGAAATGGAAAATTTAATATTTGACTTAGAAGACTTAAAAATTTGTGAAGAAATAACTAAAAATCATATGGTTGGAAAAACAGGAGGACCACGAGCGATTAAACAAGAAGAATATGGAGAAACTAGCACGTACAGATATGAAGCGAGAAATAGACCCTAGAAGATATGTTAATACAAAAGTAGATTTTAGAACTACCAAAAAAAGAATGTATAGAGATCAATTTAAACCAATTTTAAGAGAATCAAACCCAATGAAAATTGCAGATCATATTTAAATTTAGATTGTGAATTAGATGTTAGAAGAGCTATAAGTGAATGGAGTACCAATATGATAGCACACTTTAATTATAATCGCGATGTCTGAGATAATAAAAATAGAATCGAATATTTATTAGCAACATTTAAAGGAAATGTATTTAATTGGTATAGAGGATTAGAAGAAACAACAAAAGGTATTTGGAAAGATAGTATTGAAGCGAGGATTTGGAATTAGTATAATAGAAGGAATAAATAGAGTTGCTACAAGAATTTATAGAGAATTTCTTTGGAGAAGATTGGGTAAATGAAAGTACTAAAGCTAGATTAGAAGAAATAGAAGATGCTAAAAATAGAATGGAACATTTACAAATTTGTAATATGTGTTATCTCAATGAATATTGTTGCGAATATAGTAAATATTATTATATGATGTTTGGAAGTGGAGCTGATAATAATTATTATAAAGAAGTTTTTATTAGAAAATTACCACCACCATGGAATAGTTATTTTCAAAATAAGATTAAAGAAAAACAATTAGGAAGAAATGAAGAAGGATATACATTAGGATTTATTATAAGAACTATAAAAGACGAAATAAGTACTATGTGTAGTAATCAAATGATTTATAAACAATCAGGATTTATACAAGATAGAATTTGTTGTAGGGATACCGAAATACCAGGAAATTGGGGATGTTATGATTATAAAAGAAAAAGAAAAATAAAACCCAAGAAATATAAAAAATATAATAAATTTAAAAAGAAATATTTTAAATCAAAAAGAAAATATTTTAGAAGAAAATATAAACCTTATAATAAAAAACCATTAGATAAAAAACGATGTAAATGTTGGAATTGCAATGAAGAAGGACATATTAGCACTGAATGCCCAAAAAAGAAAGTTAGAATATTAATTACGGACTTTGAACAAATTAGAGATGAATGTGAAGAAGTTGATATTGAAGAAATAGAAGTAAATGAAGAAATATTTGAAGAAAAATCAGATTTAGAAGAAACGTCTAGTGACGATGAATAAAAACAAGAATAAAACTAATTTTGAAAAAATTATAAGGATTGAGGACTTGATCTGCAATAAATGACCCATTTCATTAAGGGTAAAACTGACTTTTTAACAAAAAACTTAAAAAGCCACTATTCATAGGTCATTTTGCAAAATGTCCCCCAACAAATAGACAGTAATCACCAAACCCAAAGTAGACATTATAACGTATAATCCCGACCATACAATGTTTCCAGTGCCAACCAACACAGACATTCCACATTTTCGGAGGCGGGGAAGATAGGAGAATTAATAGGTTCTACAACATGCCCCTCTTCCTGCAATTAACACATTGAATCAATCGATTAAAAAATGAAGATACAGTAATGTTAGAGTGAAAAGATGAGTGCAATTACCAATGAGGTCTCTGTTTGTCGAGTAAAGTAGGTTTGAATCTCAAGGTTCAGCGCATCAGAAAAAAAATGGACAGATAGACCTCATATCGACTGTCTGAAGAAGTGGAAGCTCTTTCGATGTTTTCACAGCCCATACTATCAACACGTTTCTTGGCAGACAAGGCTAGCCATCGTTGATTCAGTGGAGAATATCTCTCAAGATAGCAAGGAAAGGCGAAATTCCTATGCCACCTGCAACTAAAATCAGGTTTTCATACCTAAGAGAAAGGTATGGAAGATCAATTATTTAATACATCTACATCAAATAATGGAAACTGAGAATATCTAAATCCTGTAACCAAAAATGCATCAAAATATGCTAAAAATCTTGAGAGAACTTTATCTTCAACTTTTCTTCAATACCTATAAATGCATAAAAAGTTGCTAAAAATATGATATCTTTTTCTTTCTTGTTGAAATTTTAATAAAAACCCGAATGCAGTCGTGGTTTGCAGATGGTTGATCTAAAAAATTAACAACACATACGTCAAATAGTATGGTCATTCATGGCCATAAGGCCCTTCTATTGAAGCTGTTATTTTGGTATCGAGATGCAGGAATGGCTTTGTTTCAAGTTGTTCTTCAGAAATACTCGAGATTTATTTCTCCAGTTTTGCTGTCCAGCCTCCAAGAACCTTTATAACGATTTCAAGATGATGTTTACCATCAAGAGGACTAGAGGAGACACTAAAGGGATACCACTGAAGCCAAGATAATTCACGAACTTGAAGAAAAATCCAACCAAGTGCATTGTAGCATAAATCTACATCGCAAAAAGAGATCGATGATATATGTTGTAATGGCATGTTAAGATTTAAAATCAGCTAATTTGCAAAGAAGCACTCTTACTTTCAGGTTTTGGAAGAATCAACTCTGCAGTTCCACATGGAAAGCATCTTGCTGAAAGTATATTATCTGTCTTTCTTGACTGCCGGAATCTAATAAAATGATCAAGCATGAAGAGAAATATGTTGGAACTTTATTAAAACTTGAACTTTATGATCTTGCCAAGATCTTCATGTCAAATCATCAAGAAACTGAATTAACGCGGAACATACCTTAATCAATTGATTTCTGACTTGATTAATGAATCTTGAATCTGGATCTGTAAATCTTCAATTTGGTTGCTTCAAATCTCCATCATAATTCCTGATTGTGGGTTTTATGGATCTTCCTCTTCATATGGTTTCTCTTGTATTCTTGTGTTGATGGGATGCCACATAGAATGAGAAAATCACCATATGAATTGGGGACCATAACCCTTTATATATTTCCATATGTATTCGGCCCATCGTCAAATACAAACCCTAATGGATCCGGTCTCTACACATATAGTCCGGCCCACACTTTAATTAGATGCTTAAAGCCCAATTACTTAATTCCTTATTAGATCACTTTAATTTTGGGCTTAACTTTAAGATAGCATTTATACACAGTTAATTACATATGTCGGCCCATCACGGGAAATTAAATAATTTCCCAACAATCTCCCACTTGGGCCACATATGCTACCTTATAAATGTGTATAACCTTATGAGCTCAAACCTTTTGCTATCATAACCGAAAGCATCTCCGAACAATCTCGTCCATTGATTATATCAACATAGGATCAAAGCGGTCTTCGTTATAAGTAACATAACTAAACCCATCAATGGTCACGTATATCAATACAATCAAATGACATAGATCAAGTGTGGATGTGTAGCATGGAAATTACATGTAATGTGATCTAAACATGCCTATTTCCAACTGGTCCTGCCTTATTCCTTAATACCTTATGAGATCAACCATAAACTTTAATCAGAGTGGAACTGAATCGAATACTTTATTTACGAAATGAACTGAATGTGCACAACCGAAATTATGTGTCAAAAAGACAACATCCAAAATACAAACTCCCACTAAACTGGCATATCATCAAAAGATGCAACACCCATGTGAGCCCCATGCTCATGAAAGACCTCGGGTGGTAGCCATTTAGTAAATGGATCCATAGAGTTTGTCCTTATATGCTTTATAAAAACCTGACCACTCTGAATTCATTCTTTAACAATTAGGAACTCAATGTCTATAAACTTTGACATCATCATGTTCCTATTGGAATACAAGACTGTTATTGTCACAAAATAACTTAAGTGGTCTTTCATTTCCATCCAAAAAATATGCAGCCTAGTGACAATATTTTACAACAAATTCCATAATCAAAATCGCAATATCCAACGATCTCCAATTGGTCTGATTTTCCTGAATGTGATCATGTAATCATTTGTTCTCTATAGATACCGAATAACCTGATGGCTGCTTTCCAAATTTCCATCGCAAGTTAATTAAATATCTGCCTAGCATTCCAACAAAGAATACTATATCTGGATGTGTGCTATCCCGAGTATACATTAAATTCTCAATTGCCAAAGTATAGAGAATCTGATGTATATCCTTTATCTTTAAATTTATCATTGGGGCATTAATTGAGACTAAAGTTGTCTCCCTTAATTGTAGGGGTATTACTTGATTTTCATATCTGCACTACAAATCTTTTAAGAACCTTATTGATACAACTCTTTTGTGATTACCCAAAAATACACCAAGAACAATTCTTGTGTATCTATATCCTTAATACAAAAGGTGCATCACAAAGATTTGCTTACTCCCACTGAACTTGTGATATCCACAATCATCAATTGAATGTATCTCGAAACCAAATGAGATAATTATTTGATAAAATTGTGATACCTATTCGGGAAACCAGCTTAAGCCCATAGATGGATTTCTTTAATTTGTAAACCATCTAATGCAACTTAAGACCAAAATATGTCACAGAAGCCATAATTATCCTAAAAGAGTTTTCATAGAAACCGAAGAAATATCTCTTTATGCATGGCATCAATCCACTCTTTAGAATTATTCCTTTGCATGGCTTGATGAAAGTTGATTGATAAGTCATTCTTTCGTCAATCCATGTCATCCTTATTTTCTTGGAGGAAGACTATAAAGTTATCCAAAATTGTCTTTCTTCTTTTATAGTGGATTTCCTTAATGACATTTGTTCTTGAGGTTGTTGAGTTTGTTTTTAGAACAATCTCTTGATTGTGTATGGGGATTTTGTAATATTGTCTTGATCCGAAATTGCTTCTTGAACAAGATCTGGAGCAAGAATTTGTCCCTGAACCAAATCATTGTCAATTGCAACAGAAGGAATATATAAATATTCTTCATCTAAGACAAAATCATAACCTTATAACCTTATCTCCCCTCACAAACTCTACATCCTCAAGAAATCGAACATTTCCCGTTTCGAAAATTGACCTGGTAGTGGGACCTTTAAAAATCTGTAACCCCTTAACAATTACTTTACTTGGAACTTTGTTGAGACTTTAAGCTGCAGTCTTTAGTGCTTTAAACCTAGGAGGATCCTGATGTACTGTGGGTAAATTCCACATTCCTCTAGGAATATTGCAAAAGGTCCTGGACATTGTTCTCCTGATTCGTCATATCTTGGCATAGTATTTACCACTATAGTAAGATTTGACTTGTTAAATTCTTTTACTGAGTCGATTTTCAAACTCAGTCTTGTATGCTTTGAACATGTCCAGTGTTTGGGATTTCTCATAGATGAAATATAGGTAGCCATATTGAGAAAAAATCGTCTATGAACTAAATAAATGACTGTTGACCATTCCAAAAAAGCCGAAGGGAATGATCCACAGATATCCGTATAAATTAGTTCTAAGACATCCGAAATCCTATTGGCACCTAATCTCCTTATGTTTGTTTGTTTTTTTTTCCCTTAATTTACTTAAGTCTGAAAATATCAAGGGAATCAAGAATTCTTTCTGACACAAATCTTTCCATTCTCTTTTGAGAGATGTGACCTTATCGCTTGTGCCATAACAAAGCAGAATTCTCATTGGTTAATTTATGGTCAATACCATGTGAATCCATATACAAGGTTTCTTTATAAGAGGCAACCGTATTAAACACATATAGGTTATCGTAACCGAATAAAGAACTGACACCCGCAATATTTGAATTAAGAAAAAGATCAAACTGACTATTTCTAATTGAACAAGAGTAACCAAAGTTGTCCAATGTAGAAATAGAAACCAAATTCCATCCAAAAGGACGGTACCGTAAATGTCTCTTTCAAATTCAAATAATAATCAGTCTTTAATGATAACCTAAATTCCGTAAAGCCTCAACCTTAACTGATTTGCCATCGCCCCGGATAGATGAATCTTTCAGCATCAATTGGCTTTGGCAAAATTTCGTATAACCCCGCATAAACACACTTATGTAAGTGGTGGTACCGAAATTTATCCACCAAGTGTGTCTTGGTATTGACATTAAATTTACCTCAAAACAAACCAAAGTGAGAAATGTACTTTTCTTTACACGCCAAGCGTAGCATTCAGTACAATATCTCTTTATATATCCCAGATTTTCACAAAATTTCCAACTAAATTTATTTATTTGTTAATTTTGAACCGAACCGAATGCAACTTTCTTATACTTTCTTTTCTTTAACTTGTCCTTAGAGGTACTAGCCAAGTGAGCACTTTCGGTCCTTTCTTGCTTGACCTTTCTTTTTCTTGCACACAGTATGAAATGAGCTCATTTAGAGTCCATTTATCCCTTGACAGTTATAACTGACCTTGAATTGTGCAGGAATAGAAATTAAAACCAGATGCATGAGCAAATCATCAGATAGCTCAAGCTTTAGAACCTTTAATTTCGAAGCAATATAAGACATCTGCATAATGTACTCCCGAATATTTCTTTTGCTTTTATTCCTTAGTGAAACTAGGTATGCAAAAGCGTACTAGTTTCAGCCTTATCACTCTTTGCAAAGCGTTTCTTCAATTTCAGTAAGAAATTTATTGGCAGTAGTTACTTTATCGGACACAGCGCCCCTGAATGATTCTGGAATTTGACGCTTCATGATCATAAGACTCATGCGGTTTGAACAATCCCACTTATTAAAGTCCTTGTTTTCATCAATAGAACTTTTATCCGTAAGTGCAGCGGGTTGTTCGGTCCTTAACGCAAGGTCTAAGTTCATGCAGCCAAGAACGGTCATAACGTTCTCTTTCCAGTCCTTAATAGTTGGTTCCATTTAGCACAGGAATGGAGTTGATGTTGGCAGATATTGTGGAAGTTGATGGATTAACTGAATAGAGAACTAATACTTAATATACATGTTCACATATGAATCCGTATTAAACAATTAATCAATTCAAATAATGGTAAACCCCATCACAAGAGACCGGGCACAACATTGATATTTAGTCTTTGGACAGAAATATCAACTTGTAAGTGGTACTCTTGGTGTAGTAATCAAATATTGACAATAAACCATGTCAAACAATAAACCTATCTTTGGACCGATTTATTGTTCACATAAAATGAAACCTTATAATTGTCACATATTTATTACCACATGTATGTAAATAATTCGGCCAAATATTAACCTTCCTTTGGGCCGGTCAATACCCGCATGAATTACGTACACACAACCTTTCTAATATCCCAAATAAATTAATCTAGGCAAGAGAGGTCACTTTGGTGACATGTTGCTTCAATCAATTCATTTAGAAAAATTAGTAATCCAAAAGAAATACCAAAATTTGAATTATAATTGTTAATCCTTAATTCTTTTATTTTATTTTGAAACTTTAGGGGCCTAGGGTTAATAATTCAGAACTTTAGGGACCCAGAAATAATAATCCAGAACTTTAGGGCTCAATAATTAATTATGGAAAACTTTAGGAGTCAAAAATTAATTATTCAAACTTTAAGGATCCCAAAATTAATTGTTGAAAAACTTTAGGAGTCAATAATTAATTATTGAGAACTTTTAGGGATCCAAAAATAATTATCCGAAACTTTAGGAGTCAATAATTAATTATTGAAAACTTTAGGGATCCAAAAATTAATTATTTAAAACTTTTGGGGCCAATTTGGAACAAAATCAGAAATTTTGATGCTTTAATTACAAAATCAGAACTTTAAATGGCCCAAAAATAATTAATTTTAAAACTCCAGGGGCTGAATTATTAAAATCCATAATCTTAAGGCCCAACTTGAATGAACTTTAAACTTTAGGGGCTAAATAACCAAAATTGCAAACTGTAGGGGCCTAAACATTAAAATTAAAACTTTAATGGTCCAAAATAATTAATTTTGAAACTTAAGGGACTGAATTATTAAACCCGTAACTTTAAAGGCCCAATTGGATGAATTTATAACCTTAGGGGACTGAAACACCAAAACCTTAAACTTAAGGGGCTAAATCCTTAAAATAAAACCCTAATTTGAAATTGCAGTCAAGGACCTCAAAACTTCAAATTTACAACCCAAGCCCCCGCCCCCAAAATTCATCCAAACCCTAATTTTTCAAAAATTTAACAAAGACACTTCAACCCTTGGCGGCGCCGTTCAAGGCCACATGTGGCCGGGGAATCCGTCCCCGGCCACCAACGCTGCTGCAGCTGCTCCACGCCGCGGCAGAAAGACGCCGCCGTGTCGCAGCACGCCGCCGCAAAGACAGCAGCTCTGGCCGCTAAACACAAAGACAGCAAAAACGTTGCCGCCCGCCAGCCGACATTGGCGATCCGTAAAGACAGCCGTCTTCCGCCACGCAAAGAAGATGTCTTCTTTGAAACCGTGGCCGCCAAAGCCGACATTGGTCGCTTTCAGAAGAAAGATGTCTTCAGTGTCCCTGATGGTGGCGCCGGTTTTTTTTTGTCGCCGGCGCCGCTGCCAAATTTCTTATTTTTTTTTTTTTTTTTTTTTTAAAAACGAAATTCTGAAAATCTTTAAAAAATCAACCGAATAATTTTCAAATTTAATAAATCTAAATCCGAAATTATTAAATTTGAAAAAACCATAAAAATATACAAGAACCAAATTAAAAATACTTGATTCCCAATGATTTAACATGAATAGGCTCTGATACCACTTGTTGGAACTTTATTAAAACTTGAACTTTATGATCTTGCCAAGATCTTCATGTCAAATCATCAAGAAACTGAATTAACGCGGAACATACCTTAATCAATTGATTTCTGACTTGATTAATGAATCTTGAATCTGGATCTGTAAATCTTCAATTTGGTTGCTTCAAATCTCCATCATAATTCCTGATTGTGGGTTTTATGGATCTTCCTCTTCATATGGTTTCTCTTGTATTCTTGTGTTGATGGGATGCCACATAGAATGAGAAAATCACCATATGAATTGGGGACCATAACCCTTTATATATTTCCATATGTATTCGGCCCATCGTCAAATACAAACCCTAATGGATCCGGTCTCTACACATATAGTCCGGCCCACACTTTAATTAGATGCTTAAAGCCCAATTACTTAATTCCTTATTAGATCACTTTAATTTTGGGCTTAACTTTAAGATAGCATTTATACACAGTTAATTACATATGTCGGCCCATCACGGGAAATTAAATAATTTCCCAACAAAATATTCCCCCAGCAGCAAAACAGAAAATGAAATCACCAACGTGCAAGGCCAAGAAGACAACAAAAACTACATATAACTGGTGGGTGTAGAAGACCAACTCAAAGTTGATTCTCCTCAATCCAGGAAGTGATTTCACCCACATCACTAGACCAGCCAAAAGGCTGATGATTCCAGGAAAATTGGCAATGCCAAATTTTTTCCAGTCCATTAGCTGCATGAAAATTAATACGAAGGAATTGTTAGCACATCTTCAATCTAATATCCTTCACCATTTTAGAAATGCAAGGAATGATTGATGAAGCAAGATATGCATTGACGTCGGCATAGGGGAAGACTTTCTACAAAGACAGAACAAGCCAATAATATCCTATGAGTTATTCAATGTGAACTTCAGCCTTCTATGGACTACCAATAACCAATCATTTGTTTATATATAAATCCAATTTCATGAGTTTGATCAGATGTATACAACCAGTGATTGTTTAAAATCATTTAAGCCATGCAATGGATGGTGTTTCACTGTTGTACAAGCATACTACAACAAAATCCATTTAAACTGATAGTCTCACCATGTACAGAGCAGTAGATGTCAATGTCTTTCAGGCAGAATATAGATAACATGAGAATTCATGAGCATGATTGTATACAATTTCACGAGTTTGATCAGATATATACAACCAGTGATTGTTTAAAATCATTTAAGCCATGCAATGGATGGTGTTTCACTGTTGTACAAGCATACTACAACAAAATCCATTTAAACTGATAGTCTCACCATGTACAGAGCAGTAGATGTCAATGTCTTTCAGGCAGAAAATAGATAACATGAGAATTCATGAACATGATTGTATCATACTATACATCTCTAGGCATCTCTAGGTAAAATACCATAATATATGTATAAATTCCCGTTAATAGGAGGAGAACTCACCTCTTGGATGAGGCGTCCCTTCATTGACCATTCAATCACATATAACAGACCATGAAAAGTAGACAGCAACATTGTAAGATGTCCTAACCTGATATGATATCTAGATGCATGTTCAAAAGGAATATCTATAAGCTGGAGAAGAACCGATCCCCTTGCAACAGGCAGAAACAAAAATGCCATGCAAATAATCCAATCAACCCCAATCTGAGGCCTGTGAGCTCCAGCATCAAAGCACTAAAATAATTGAAGTTTTAATGGTGGTCAAAAGGCCATGTCCAAGACATTTCAAAATTTAACTTACTTCTATATGCAGTGCCTAAAAATTCAAGCAGACAATGAAAATTCAGTATCCAAGCTTGTGAAATTTCATATACTATGACCCCTTTTAGGGTCAGAACTTCAACAGTGTAGGTCCTAAAGCCTATTTTAATCTTTCAATGTTGGTTATATAAGGTTTTAGGAACCATTTTATTCTGTTAGGTAGTTGGAAAGCGGAGCACAGAAACTGGGTGGAAGGATCATTAGCAATGCATAAGAATTCAGAAAACATAACGTATTTCTTACTAATAAAGTAGTATACAGGTGGAATATAATGAGAATTCATCAGAATTAATGTATTTTGATCAGATATAGTTTTCCACACTTTGATGTATCAAAAAGGACTCAATATACACAAGTAGCAAATCAGCTGATCACTGGGACTAGTTACTATAAAACAGACGAGACTGTCGCAAGTGGAAAAACTTACTCCAACTCCCAAAAAGTTTCTCTGAGGAACAAAAAAAATGTTAGGGAAACCAAATATCAGGTTAGATATCACATCATATAAATAACTGCTTAAATTAAAGTAATTCGAATGATCTCTCTCTATTCGTGAAAGTTGAAAACCATGCCTTCTCAACTTTTTAAGTCCTTCAGTTAAGAAACAAAAGGCTTACAACTCTTTCTGTCTGCTAATAAGAGAACATGTGTTAATGGAAAAAGCACTAGTTTAGAAAAAAATAATGAAGAACCTCTCTTATATACATGGAAGACAACTTGACCAGAGATGACTCGAGCTGAGAATGGGAATTTGACAACAGTTACGGAATCCACAAAGAAATTTTCTCTAGAGAGTCTCATGGAACCAAGGCAATGGACCGACACACTTTCATTGTCAAACTACTGAATGGCATTTTAATATTTTCCCCAAAATCCATCTTTTATCGTGTTTTGATATGATAGGAGATCAAAGATAAGTACAATCAAGACTATTTAGAAAGATGGAAAAGTATAACATGTCAATTTCTTTTACAGGTCTTGAGCTTATTGATGCAGGTTGAAGTGGTTCTAGATTAATGAAGCGAAACCGATTTCACTCATAGCAGCTAAAACCAACAGAACTTTTGTAATAAATGTCAATCTTATATTCTCTAAGGTGCCATGTTTTTTAAAATGAAACACGTTGATCGTGATTATAGAAGTAATAAGCATACTATGGACAAACACACAAAAAAAAGAAAAAAAGAAAAGGAAACTAGAGATATTGCAGTCTAATACCTTTTTTCTTTAGGAAGCAAATGATGAAACCAGGAAGATACAATATTCCAGTTCTCGATGGACTCAACCGAAACTGCCCAGATGATGTATGCAGTGAAGAGTAAGATTCCAATTAACTCTGGGGCTGAAATGACACCGAATGGTCCACCAACAAGAACAGGGAATGTCCACAAGCGGAAATGAGTATATCTTGAAGTTTTTGTCCTGTCACAGAAAATTTCAGATTCAAGTGCATTAACTTATGCTGAGAATTTGATAGCAATAGTGAGAAAGACCAAGGATGTTATAACAAATAACATACTTGTGAGTTTCCTCATCCCTAGAGATGATGAGATAAACAGCGGCCAAAAATGCAATGACGAGGATAAGGCCACTGAAAAGCAGAAATATGCCTCCTGCAGTAATAAGGTATTTTGAGAAATATGTTTCCTGTAATCAGTTACCAAAGTGTTAAGGATGAACTTGGAATTTCCAGCCAACCTGTAACTCCGAATAGAGTTCCATCGGTAGCTCATCTCCACTTGCGATACAAATCAGTACCGAAATCAGATGGAAACAGAAATATAAAAGCAGCCCAGGCAGTGAAAATTGTCCACATTGCCACTCTGAGAATCCATTTCGCGAATAAAACCCACAAGGATATCTTGTTGGCACCCTCACGTTTTAAAATAAGTGGTTCATAGCCTGAATTCTCATCCATCATACCCACAGAAATTCTGTAATAAAGAGGGCAAGTCTTAAACTTAGAGGCGTAGTTTAGATTCAATAACAAGCCATGAATTTATAAATATACAAGGGTTCAGAAAAACAAAAATCAATCAACATTGATCAGGTATATTGTACAGAAACTCGGAGGGATTTAAGCCACATAAATTCTGGGCAACTCTATTCTTTATTTTCATTGAAATAGATTTCTTTTGCTGATATTTCTCCTTTAACCAGTTTAAATGGTGACAAATAAATTTTTTTTTTTTTAATAACCGTGAATGTTCGGGCAATTTGCGCGCACCTCGACTTATACCACGGGGACCTGAAGTTTACGATCTGATACTTATCCCAGTCGCTGTGAAGGGATGACAAATAATTTCAACCATTATTATAGTATTAAGTTCTCTTAAAACTAAATAAATGTAAAGTGATATGACTTTACAACGTCCATGATTAAAGATTAATTCAACTTTTGCTGTTGCACAACTCGCATATCTATTATACATTGGCAATTCAACTATGCATAAACTAACATTCAATTAGAACTGAGAAGAACATGCTAAAAACAAGGGAAACCTAAATCTAAAAATTAAAAAATATATATATAGATCCCACACGTTTATGAGCAAAAGACCAACGAGCCTTGTCAATACATCATCAATCAATCAATGAGAGTAAAATAGAAAACTACCCCAAAATTCATGTGCACCAATCACTATGCATAGTGTGCGGGACTTCGCTATCACTTGATGGAGAAAGTTGGGTGCCAGACATTCACAGAAAATGCGATCGAAATTTATCTTCTTATAAATGTTTATTCATAAAAATTCAGCCGAAAGTGAATCAAAAATTTTCTTCTACCATTCTTCATTAAAAACTTGAGCACGTCACCATAAGATTTCAATTTTTCTATGGCCTAAAGGGATCCACCAGCATTAACTCGAGACTGGACATCACAACCACAAACTTGTCGTGTGCTACTTTTCTTTAACTAAGTGCAGTTATGCCAAATTCATCAAAAATTGGTAGGCCTTTCAGATTTGGACCCCCTCAGAAACTGGGCAGGGCCCTGGCCTTCTTAATAGACCACTACCACGTAACAAGACTCGGTCCTATTGTTTGATTGGGCAATCATAGTAATTTAATTTTTAGAAGGGAAAAATTCATAAATAAAAGGTTAAATTTCAAAAATAAGAACAAATGTTTCAAGTTTCAAAAATCAGATACTAATTAAAATTTATTTATGATTTAATTAATTAATTAAACATATTAATGTCACAAATCTATATAATTTGGTCACAAATTAACGATTTAATTAGTCACATATTATTTTTCGGTCACAAATAAAATTTTTTATATATCAAAAATTATTTTACGGTCACAATTCAAAAATTTTACAGATCACAATTAGTTCATCGGTCACAAATCAAAAACAAATCACCAATATTATAAGTCACAACTTAATAGAAAGTAGACAGTCACAATTTGTTCATCGGTCACAAATAAAAAAATTATACGTCACAATTTATTTATCAATCACAAATCACAAATATTATAAGTCACAATTTAGTAGACAGTCACAAATTGTCAAATTATCAGTCACAAATAAAAAGTTTTTAGGTCACACATTATTTCTTGATCACAATTTATCTTTTTCATTGGTCACATATTGTTTATTAATCACAGATTAACCAATTTAATAATCACAATCAACCAAATAATTTGTAACCACAATCAATACTAGTGACCATCACCGCACCACTCCCTTCAGCAACACCACCGCTACCTTCGCCGCTAGAACTACCACTACCACCTCCCAACAACAATATCACAACCTCAACCAAATCAACAACACAACCATCACAAATTAACAAACTTGCATGTCACAATTACTCAAATAATTGGTAACAGATGCTCTTCACTACTATCACCACCTACTACACCACCACAACCATCATTGTTGTCATTTGTAAACTGACTCCCAATTTGAAATCGCAAGCAGGGGCCTATAATTTCAAAAATTACACTAGAGGCCCCGCTCTCAAATCATTTAGCCAAACCCTAATTTCTCCATTTTTCTTTACGGTCGTTGGCATCGCCGTTTCTTTGTTGTCGCCGGGCAACGCTGCTGGGCAACTCTATAGTTCGTAGCACTAGGCAACTCTACCGTTACCAACATCGAGAGACTCTACCGTTCGCAACAGCCGGATGCTAGTGCTCGCAGTGCTGCTATCAACACGAGTGTCGGCTGCTGCAAACTTGCGTTGCAACATACAGTGAAGCTTCAGCGAGGCAGCATCGCGAAGCTGCTCCGTTGGCATCGTCACACGCAGGTTATGTTCACTACATAGCAGTGTTGCGAAGCAGTAGTGTGAGTACCGTTGTGAGTGCTGCTCGGTTGTGATCTTCCGGTGGTAATCTTTCGACGGCAATAATAATAGAGAAAAAAAGGATAGAGGTAACCAACCAGTGTGAGAGAAGGGGAAGATGGAAGATGGAGATAGAGAAAGAAAATTTTGGTGGTATTAATACTATTAAATATTTGAATTAATATCTGATTTTTGTACAAATAAACTTTATATTTGATTTTTGAAATTGGATCTTAAAATAGAAATTGTAACTTAAACGCTATTAAATCAAGTTTTAATGTATTATTTTTTATTTAAATTGTTTTTATTTTTTCATTATCACAAAATTATGAAAGAAATGTATTTCTTATGGATTAACCAATTTTTTTTTGGGAATATTGAATTAACCAATTCAATAAATATCCTTTTCCATTTGTATATAATATGCATTTAGACTACTAACTATATGAACATGCTAATACATCCCCAAAATATAATACTAGATGGTAACCTAGAATCTCAATCCATAACGAGCCCTAATCAAGTTTATAAATTAGCAATGAAATATAAAGTCATGTAAGCTCGAAAATAAGATAATTTGATTCCCATTCAATACATATGTTGACCCCAAAAAATAAATCAACGGATGCCGGGCCACTCTCGCCAAGTCAAGTACGATTCTGACGCGTTCCTACCGAAATGATAATGATAGCGATAAGGAAATGGACGCGGGAGGTACTTTGCGACGAGAAACAAAAATGTTCAAACTCCGACGGGTTGGATGAAGGCAATCGCACTACAACGATTGCCGGACGGAAACCAAATTGATTTATGTAATAACAAAGTAGGAATATGTGAAATGATAGATGAAGTGTAAAATATTTCCTTTTTCTGAGTTCATGTGTATATTCAGAATGTATGATCTTTTTTATTTCTATTTTCTCATCCCCATTTTCATTACATAGAAGACATATTTATACTGCCTTGGCCGACGTGGTGACCGTTGGATCGGAACCACGTGGACTCATCTTCCTAAGCAAGGCTTCACATCACCGTCTATTCATTACAATTAATACATTGATAAGATGTCAACCATCCTATACAGTAGGCGACACACTGACAACTTTATTACAAGTGTTATATCACTCACTTCTAGTAGATCCTTAAATCTATTACAAGAGATAACGCCGGCTCAATGGGCTTCAGAGGAGTTGAGGAGAACATCAGATGGATTTGAGATTCGTCTTTGAAGAAATGCCTCAGACTGGACTTTATCAGGATGTGTGAGAGCTTCGGACGTTTGTGTGAGGACCTCGGCCTGTTTGTCTTATTGGTGTATTTGATCTATTGGGTCTTCATTTTGACTTTCTTGTTGACCGTCTGCCCATGTGTCGTGCCACATGGCTTCATTTCACTGGGCCTCAGAGGCGAGGAGTAACAACATACATAAACAAATACAAGCACTCTATCATGAACTTCTGGTTGTACATGTATGGTATAGTGTAGAACATGCTTTAAAATTTTCAAATTTCTCAATTTCAGAAGTTTTTCCCCCATTGAAACTAGGAGAGTGCTTTCCCCCTTAAGACACGTTCTGGTTGCCGCCCTTCTTTCAGCCTCAGTCGGATAAGTGTATCTTACACGTTTCTATAGATTCTAAAACTATGTTTTATTTGAATATTTTATTTTATCTTTGTACGATTAAACCCCATTTTAAGGATGATTGAAGCAAAAAAAGTGATTTTGGGCATTCAAAGGATCAAAATAAGCAAAACAAGGAATCTACGTACGAGCATGTTAAAAAAATTAGAGGATATAATTTAGTACAAAGATCTCCATAGAAAAAATGATGTATTATTAAAATAATAGTTAAACTTAGCGTTCAATGTGTATTTCAGAGTAGTGGATTAAAAGTTATGTGCGTAGGAAATGAGATCATCAAAGTAGAATAGACCTAATGCGTATGACTATGGTGAGCGCCAACTTTATTAGAAATTGCAAGTAGTTGCATGATTTGGCACCAAAGTGCTGGTGCTACACTGTAGTTGTAAGCGCCACCCCATTGGTGCATGGGTGGCACTACTAGAATTTTCCAATTAAGCCCATGTTTGAGCCCCTTGTTGGGGAAAATAGATTTTGTAATAATAATTTTTTTGGAGAATGTGTTGTTAAATAGTAAGTAAAAGTTTTAGATTTATGTTTAATATTATTCTGTTGGAAGAATACGTGATTCGAAATGAGTTTGGGGAAAAAAATAAACTTAGGAAATGTGGCTCAAACATGGGCTAAATTAGGAAACCAACTTTTGCAATCTAAGTATCTTGTACTTGGGGATTTAAGGGCTTATATATATGGGGACGCCTCATTAACACCATATACATCATCATCAGAGAACATATCTTAGAACAAAAAATACAAGAATTCTCTCAAGGCTTGGGGTGCTTGAGGTAGAAGAAGGTGCCACTCAAGATCACCGAATATATTTAAGTTTCGGGGTTGTACTCAATTTTTCACTCAAATTATCTAGGTTATGTTTTGATCAATTATCGTGTATTTTTATAATCAACCATGTTAGGCTAAACTTCTAGGAATACAATGAAACCTTGTTCATCCTTTGATTTATTGCACATGTTTAGTTTAAATGTTTGTGTTGGTTGGTTGCTTATTGTTGAGTTTTTTGATACCCAATAAATTCGGGCGATGGCGTTAAATCGATTTTGTTGGATTATATTTCATAGGCCTCGACCATGAGTGAAGTGAAATATCGACACCAAAAAAGTTCAAACCAAACCCACAACCTAATTGAGCCATTTGAAGTAGTTTAATTTAATTAGGGTTGCTCCTGGCCCGACCCAATGACCTTGGATGTCTTTACGTTTGTTAGCCCACTTATATCCTTTCCTATTTGGCCCTATCATTTGACATAAGGCCTAAACCTAAAGTTCATCTATTTAACCCCTTGCCCATTACTGTTGCTAAGTGTGTGAAATTGAGGTTAACCGTTTTTGGAGAGAAGAGAAATCGATTCCCAGTTTGCTTTGTGCTTTGGCTTTGTGCCTTTCTTTGATGATCCATTTTTCTCCCTCCTTCTCTCTAACCTTTGTGGTTGAACATTGGGGCTACTTTCTTCTTAACACCAAGTCCTTTGTAGGCTGACTTTTATAATTGGAGCAATCGGTTTCTTGGGTATTTTGAGGTTGGGGATTTAGGTTGAACTTCGTGGTGTCAATTTGGATTGACTGAGCCCGGTTCTTGGTGTGTTTGGAGTCCTATTTTCTAACATTTGGTATGAGAGCGAGGTTAGGGCGAAAAATAGGAACCAAATCTGATCAGAAACAGCACAGAAACTGACCAGAAGTTGAAGCAGAAGACTGTCCAGTTTTCTTCAAATCTGTTCGAGACCCTTTTTGCTTTTTCCGGTGAAACTCGTGACTTTCTGGAGAATCCAACACCACAAGAGGCCTCTGCAAGTGAAGGCGGTGCTGCCTGACCGGTGTGTGAAAGAGGGGCCCACGCCTAGGGACGACGAAGGTCGTGAATGCGTGTGGGACTGATCCAGGCCTAGGTTCCTTCGAACAGTTTGTTATTTTTGGCTTTCTGAACGTATTGATATTTTTGGTTTAGTGTTTCAGGTTACGCAGGAAAAATTGGACGATTTTACCCCTGCTAGTTCGGGATTCAGTGTTGCATTCTATTGGTTGCTGCAAACTTTATGGCGAATAGTGGTGGCCCTAAAGTGTTAAAATTATCTCTCATAATTTACAGACTTAGATATGTTCGCTCTGGTAAATTGGCTTATCCCATTTAAATTCCAACATTAACGCGTCATCGTGTAGGGTGACATTAGAATTAGGGTTACCGAGAAGAGGTAACCATTGCTTGTGCTAGAATTTTAGGATTTATTTGCTCTATTTGAAGTGTTGGTTTTAATTGCAAATTGGTAATTGCGCTTGTGCTATAATTGTTGTTTAATCACTGTGTGGAACTATATTGCGTGGAAATTTTGAATTTTTGTTTATATATCTTCATGTTGCATTGATTATCCTGTTAGAACACCTTGAACTTGATCCGTTCGAATGTTCCCTTGATCTGAGATTTTGAATCTCACGAAACCTTGAGAATCTAGAACGGTGTATATTGCTATCTAAGGATTACTTTGTGTGACATATTTGTGCAATTTTGGTTGTTCTGTTTTTCAAAATGTTGTCACATTTTGAAATTGGAATTTTCAACAGAAAACATGATTTTTCAATTTGGCAACAAAAGATGAAGGGTATTTTAGTTCAACAAAAAGTTTCAAAAGCCATTGATGGCAAATTTTCGAAAAATGTTACAGAAGCACGAAAAGAAGAATATGATGAACTTGCATATACTTTTATAATTTTATATCTGTCTGACACTGTTTTGAAAAAAGTTGAAAAATTCGATTCTATCAAAGAACTTTGGAAAAAGTTGGAGGATTTATATTTGCTTAAATTTACTCCTAATAAGTTGTAATTGTTTGAAAGATTTTTAACTTTAAAATGGATCCTTCAAATGATCTAGATGAAAATTTGGATGTTTTTAATAAGTTGGTGTAAGACATTGTTAATTGTGATGAGAATGTGTCTGAAACCTCTAAGGCCATTATTTTGCTTAATTCTGTGCTTGAGTCATATAGAGAGGTTAAGAATGCGATTAAGTATGGTAGGGACACCTTAACCCCCGAGATTATCATCGATTCCCTTAGGAGTAAAAAAATGGAGATTAAGGCTGAAAAAGAAGATAAGCGAAATGGTGAGTTGCATATGATGAGAAGTAGAATGAAGTTTAAGCAGATGAGCTTGGGTAGAGCTCAAGATAACAGTGATTCGAGTAGTGACTCGAGTGATGATGGTGGTAAGAAGAAGAGCAAGAGTTGGGACAAGTTCGGTGGTAGATGGTGTTATAGTTGTGCTAAGTCTGGACACTTCATTAGGGATTATCCCAAGAAGAAGGGTAAGGTGAGAGGCGAGACGAATCTGGTTTTAGGGTTGAGTGATGACCTTAGTGAACCCTATTGAGTGTTACCCTAGTTACTATATTTGCATCCGTGTGTAATCCTTTTTGCATGTGTGATTGCTCAATGTGTTTGATATGTGCATTGGCATGGATTGGAGTGATTTTATTACTTTGTGTAATGTGTTTGCATGCATAGTGGGTTTGTGATGCATTAGTAGTGTGTAAGTATGTCTTTTGGTAAGGTGGAGTATAGATGCCTAGGGGTACATTGTGGTTTATACCGTAGGATGTGGAGTGTGACATTTGGATCACGGTGGAGAGGTAATCAAATGTTGGGATCCTTTATCTGGAAGAGACCCTAATCAGGTAGAGTGTAAGTGAGACACTTCTATCACTTCTATTAGGTGGAGACCCATTATTCACGTAGGTTGGGAGAAGTGATGTGGTGATAGAGGATTATCCCGAGAACTTAGGATCTATAGAGACTTACCAGTTAGACATGAATTGAGTGATTAGTCTAGTGAGCATTGTGGGCGATGAGGTGAGATATGAGTTCTCGAGGTGCGAGCTAGACAAAATGTGATATGATAAGTGTGGTGAGATCTTCGTGAGGTCATTTATGCATTTGTTGCGTATGTGTCGGTCTGTTGATTGACTTGATGTTAATCTGTTGTTCTGTGTGAACATGGTTGAAAAGATCTGTGTTATCCTATATATGATATTTTCGTCGCATGTTTATTTGTTTTTGATTGATTTATGTGATTATCTGCTTCTACTTGAGTGTTCTTGATCTTAGCTCCGGTGAGTATATGTAGCAGGTATGGTATGTGTTTCAGGTTCGAAACACGATGTAAGGTCTGTGATACCAAATTTCATTGGTTACCTTGATTGTGCAAGTATAAACTATGTGTTTTGGTTGCTTGCAGATTTATTGGGAATCAATGTGGAGATTTGTTGGGTTTTTTGATATCCAATAAATCCAGGCGATGATGTTAAGCCGGTTTTGTTGGATTATACTTCATAGGCCTCGGTCGATGAGTGAAGTGAAATATCGACACCACAATAGTTTGAACCAAACCCACAACCTAATTGAGCCATTTGAAGTAGCCTAATTTAATTAGGGTTACTCATGGCCTGCCTAAAGACCTTGGATGACTTTACGTTTGTTAGCCCACTTATACCCTTTCCTATTGGGCCCTATCATTTGACATAAGACCCAAACCTAAAGTTCATCTATTTAACCCCTTGCCCATTACTGTTGCTAAGTGTGTGAAATTGAGGTCAGCTGTTTTTGGAGAGAAGAAAAATCGATTCCCAGTTTGCTTTGTGCTTTGGCTTTGTGCCCTTCTTTGGTTATCCATTTTTCTCCCTCCTTCTCTAACTTTGGTGGTTGAACATTGGGGCTACTTTCTTCTTAACACCAAGTTCTTGGGTGTTTTGAGGTTGGGGATTTAGGTTGAACTTTGTGGTGTCGATTTGGATTGATTGAGCCAGGTTCTTGGTGTGTTTGGAGTCCTATTTTCTAACACTTGTTATTAATTTTAAGTCCTAATATCTAGGTATTTTTAAGATTTTTTTGAGATGTGTTAAGATCGAAAAGTAATATAGTATATATGTTTCTAGCTTGATTTAAACTGGATTACAGTCCCAAAAAATTGGAAGGAAAAAATGATGGGTTGGATTGTCCAATTATCAAATATGGAAGACGGTCTAAGCTTAGTCGAATCACGTTATTTTTATCAAAATTTAATTTTAATCTACAGGATATGTACACATAACCTTTTTGATCTCTATTGTTCGTACGTTTTAGAGGATATGTAATCATAACCAAATTAAGAAACGTATATTTGTGCACATTTTAGTTAATACATATAAGGATTAATCTATGTGTACGTAGATTGATCCATAGGGGATGACATAATGAAAAAATTAACTTACTTTATAATTTTATTTGAAATAAATTATCAACTAATTATATGTAGAGACATGCTATGTGTACATAGGTGTACACATAGAGATTGACATAATGTGAGTGGGGTGGAGCCTACGCTACAATAATGTGAGTGGGGTGGAGCCCACGCTATGTAGCGTGGGCTCCACCCCACTCACATTATGTCAATCTCTATGTGTACACCTATGTACACATAGCATGTCTCTACATATAATTAGTTGATAATTTATTTCAAATAAAATTATAAAGTAAGTTAATTTTTTCCTCTCTCTCTCTCTCTCTCTCTCTAATAATGCTGTAAAATAAACAAATCGATTAAGATTACAATTCTCGAACAAATATCAAAAGAAAATTCGTACTAGATCATGTCATGAATTTCGAAAATATAGCCAACGTTGCGTTGTACTTCAACTCATGCAGTTCTTTTCTAATTTTTCTTTCAATAGAACAAAGGAAAAAACACATATATTCATGAATATACATGAGGAGAGTTTTGACCTCAACTTTTTAACAACTTATTAAGCTATTCCAAACAAGCCCTAAATCAGCAGGTTCCCCAGGATCCGATGGAGTGGAAAATACGTCGTAAGTAGAAACCCACGTATCTCTCCCAAAGGGATTAGTCAGAGAGAGCATCACTCGATCGTTAAAATTGGGAGGCAATGCTGCCAAATTCTTGACAATAAATGGATGATTCAATAGCATGTTGGCCGTCCATCTCTTCCTGTGTTCCTTTGCCAAGCACATTTTCAAGAAATGTCGGGCATTGCCAGAAATTTTTTCGGGTATTTTTATATCATCGAAGCAAATCTTCTTAATCAAATCTTTTCTCCGACCCGTCCAAAGGCTTCTTCCCGTGATCATCTCCACGATAATGCAACCAAGAGACCAAATATCAGTGGCTGGAATGTGTAGCCCCGATGCTACTGATTCTGGGGACGCATAGAGTAGAGTTCCTCGGTGATAACTATCACTCCCAGGAGTCAAGATTTCCTCTTCTCCAATTTTCTTGGCTGCTCCAAGATCTGCTATCTTGACATTGTGTACGTCAGTACCATCTTGGCTGGGAAATACGAGGATATTGGTAGGTTTCATGTCACAATGAACAAACCCTTCTTCGTGAATGTGACAGAGGCCCTTGAGAAGCATGTAAGAATAACATGCAACTAGAGATTCTGGCATGTTTCCTTTATATTTCTTGATCAAATTGGTAAGAGATCCACCGGATGCGTATTCAAGGAGAAGACTGTAGACATCTTCATTGTTTTCATTACTTATATCTTCCCCAAAACACTGTACAATTTCCCTACAACCTCTCAGTTCGTACAGAATTCGTCCCTCCTCCTGCAATGAAGTCGAATCCTCACAAGGGGCGGATTTAACGGCGACGGGGATGGAATCAGAAAGAGGAGAATCGACCTTTCTTGCTAGATATATGGTCGCATACGAGCCTGCACCAAGAAATTGAGTTTTCTTCCAGTTATCACCCATTTTTTGGTATGAAATTGAAACGGAATATTGGAAAAAGTCGGATTTATGATGAATTTTCTTAACAGTGAAAGCAAGAACTTGAAAGCGAATATATAAGAAAAAACGCAAAAGTATATGAGAAATCAATTAGGGTTTAAGATGAATTGTGTATCCTCTTCATAGGAAATAGCAAGTACATTCTTGGTAGGAATAGGAATCACAGTCATAAAATGACCGAATCCAGGTTGAAATCCGAGTTAAACTCGAATTAGTCTATCTGTTCTTTACGTTATTTGCATGCACATAGTTTCCTAATTATGTCCCTTTTTTACTTATTAAAAGATTTGAGAGATAAGATTTTGACATTTTCTTCTATTTGTTTATGTAATTTTTTTTTTTTAAAAAATTTAAAAGCCAATCAAAAGCTAAGGCAAGGGATTTTTATGCTTACTTGCAGTAACCTGATAGGACGATTTAGCATTGTCCCTTTCCCAAATTCAAATTTAATTTAATTAAAAAAAAAGAAATTAATAAAATAGAAATTTATTTTCATTATTTCATAATTAACCTTTTACAAGTAAAATGGTAATGCAGTAATTTTATAAGTTTCCTCATAATATTCCATATTTTAATTTCTTTCGATTTATTTTAAGATCAAAGAAAATTTGAATTTAAGAATTATAGGAAAAATATAGCCAATATTTTCTGATACTATTTACTTTTGAAATCCAAATCCGTTGTGACCACACCATTTGTACACTTTTTTTTTTTTTTGTACAACATTGTTGACATTACAAGTGTTGTCAACAATTATTGGGTGAAAAAACTGTCCAGTTTTGAAATTATTTAATGGTGTATTGTCACGTGGCAAAGTATAAAAGATGGTGTAAAAAATATTGTACATGTAGTATGATTGAATATGTAGTTCCCTTGCTTCCAAAACTTTGTTTTTTGGTAGAATGAGCTTCGGTAGAATGAGCTTTCATTCTAGTCAACCATGGAATATGGTACAAATAAAATAATATATTTAGTTCAAAAGAAACTTTGGTGTAATTTGTAATAAACAGTTTTGTGGACAGCCAATCTGTTTGATAAAATTTTGGGTAAATTGTCATAAACCAAATTTCAGAGACCTTCCATGAGGGTTTTTGGATTTCTGGATTGTGGACAAGGCAATATGATGATTAAAATATTTTTGTAGGGTGGCCATTTTTCCCACATTGACCGAATATGTTTATTTTATTTTGGGTAATTGGCACAATTCCTCCTTGAATTTTGCCTCTATTGTAAAATACCCCATATCCTTTCATTTGATGTCTCCCTTATGGCTCAAATTTTGCGGAATACAATTTTTTTCTTCCATTTTCTTGATGAAGTTTTGCAAAATGACGAATTTTTCATCTTTATATAAAACTAAAAGAAAAGAAGAAAAAAATCAAGAATTAATTACAACCATAAAACTTCCATGAAGAATAAGTAGTACAAACTAAAAACAGTGCATCGTCTTCTAGACTGCTGCTAAGAATCGAGAATTAACACATATTTGCATTGAGAGATCCATAAGATCAATAGCACAAACAATACGAATGGTTTTAAAGATTATAACAACAACTCAGCGGATGAATCTTCCGATAACATTGATCCAAAAAAAAAAAAAGCCCATAGTATATGGAGTACATGACAAAGTTTTAGTTATAACCTTTACTGCTGCTTCTTGTCATACGCAGCTATATTTTGCGGTTCGCATTCAGGACTAAACAGGCGAACCAGTAAAGCTGTGGTTGCACTAGTCGAGGCAGCACCACAAGCAGCCCACCTAAGGCTTCGAGGAACTGTGATTCTAGGACCTGCATCCATCAAGACCAGATGATTAAACTTCTGTGGTGCATAAAGGAAGAAGAAATCAATTCTTGAAATATTAATGCATTCAGCCATATATTTTACGTTAAAAATGAAAACAATATTCACGGAGAATCTTAGGCAAGAATCTGGGCATATTTTGCACTTTTGAACAGTTAAATTTATTTGTTCAATCTCTTTAAATATTTTAGCAGGAGGTGAATATTTAAATAAGGTTTGTTCATGTAGGGGAGACTGCTGCAAGAAGAAGTTCCTACTCTTTTTTTGAGAATCTGAAAGCAATACTTCACAATCCTAATTCATGATTGAACTAGTCTGCAAAGAGACTCATCAATGCCAAAGCCACGTATCTAAGTACGATTGTGCTACATGTGCACAATGATTTACATACACACGATGTGTTGAGATATGATTGGTTTAGAATTTTATCAACCAAATAAAAAAATAAATAAATTCCTCCACTCTTTTTTTGACGGCTCATCTGTATGTAAGTTATTATGTAACTCTATTATGTACAAGTAGCACTATTCATATAAGTATACCACTTTTGTCATCCATTAACACTGTATTTTGACCTATGTTATATTTACAGGCAGACCGTTCCCCTTCAAACTTCACAAAGGAACAACAATCATTTCCAAACAACAATAAAACTTGATAGAAGTTATTTTGTCCCTGGGGAAATGATCCACAGTGAGCTATTGAATATTCTATTTCTATTTTGAACCAATAGTACAGTGAGAGATAGTGACAATCAAGTTTTTGCTTCACTTATGTAGACTGAAGATTAACACAATATTATAGTTACAATCCTGCAGCATCAAGAATGTATCCAACATAGAGTTGTTTTAACTTTCTTATTTTTATATGTATGTTAACATTTATACATATTTCTCTTTGCTTTCTTTTTCTTATCAATGTAGCACCCTTCCTAAATCATAAAACTCTCTACTCTGTATACTATCATTTGACACTTTCTAATTTCACTTCAGGTTTCAAGTGTGAATAGGGGAATAAAATTTCGTCTTGTTATAGAACTGTTATTTCCATCACTATATTTTGGAAGGATTGATGCATGCATTCCCCTATCTATTGAGGTTCTTACCTATGGGAAAAAAAATAAAAAATAAAAAATTAACCATACGAAATTAGAGTCATTGTAGTAAAGGAAGGGAAGTTTTTATACCATTGTATCAAATGATAAATTGTCCAGTGCTAGAGAAACTTATATTCCAGTTTGATAACATCATGCCATCTCTTTATAAACAGATACACATCACATTAGCATCTTTATAAACTTTGATACCCGTATTGAATCTATTGATCAAGCTAAAATCTACCATTTATAAACTTCTGTTCTCACAAGTGTGTGCAATTGGAAGCTCATTAATGTATGTAAATTTTCTGCTAACCAAAGCTTTTAGCAATAAGAATATTAAAAGAAATGAAGAAAATTACAAATAGGAAAATAGAATTGGTACTCAAACTTTCTCCCAATTGTGTGCAGAACTCAAGAAACAAGCACAATAGATGGGCATAAAAGAGGGCAGAAAGGGGAAATTTGAGAGATGACAGTACAAAACATACCATAATGCAAGCGGCAGAGGATCCAAAATCCTAACGCCCCTCCAACACTAAAAATGCCAGCAGTTTGCCTCGTCAATCTGGAGCAAGGTTTTGCATCTGACCTCATAAGTTCCCCATCCGAAAATCCAAGCATGCGCCTTAGTGCCATTTTGCTGTCCTCTTCTAAATATTCAATTTTTCCGACCAAAGCCACTTCAAAGGCTTAGAATATTAATTGTAAAAGACGTACTCTTAACTTGCTAAACATAACACATAAGGATGAAGTTCATTCATATAAAAGAGAAGGCTTGATTTAGCAATAAAATCATTTCTTACTTTTAAGATATAATAGTGGCTGAGAAACAGTAACCTTCAATACTTTTTTGGTTCAGATATGTTATAATAGTTATTGGCTTAACAAATTTTTGATTAATCAGTAGATAGAAATTGTAAATATGGAACATTCTATTTTTTATCATTTTGTACACGTCACAGAATTTGTATTTTGGATTGCAGCATTCTGTTATGACAGCTGGCGTCTTCCTAGAGGTTTGATGATTTGTTTTGTAGCTATATATATTTCTGTACAGAAGAATAATAAGATAACAACTCGAGGCCCCAATTTCAGCCCCATGGGAGATCAGTCATATCGCAGAAATGTTATCACCTCTTCGACCCAAACTTCTCTGGTTTCAGCAACAACTAACCCACAGTTCAGACCCTCCAAGGAGCCAAGGATGCTAACCAAATGACAACAATGCTAGCAAAATTGTTATGCGTAATGGTACATGTCTAAATAATTCCCATGTTGGCTCTACTTCATTCGTTAGCCTAATTCACCTTGAGTTTGTACTTAATCAAACTTATTGCATGTTCCAAAAATTATCAAAAATCTTATCAGTGCTAGCCAATTTGCAAAAGACAACGAAGTATTCTTTGAATTTCAATGTTTGAAAAAGGAATAATCATGCACTGAGGCGTTTTTTCTCCATGTGGTGAGGAGGAAGCCTCAAGATAGAACAATAAAAAAATTTAAAAGAATATAAAGGTACAAAAGTAAGTACATAACATACCATAACCCTTTTAAAAAATCCATAATAAAACTAATTTACAAAATTAAAAGACAAACATAAATAGATGTAGAAAATAGAAAATAATAAGTTCTCAAATTAGTAATCATGGAATCAAAATTATAACCTATTACTAAAAAAATTTCTTATATCACCATTACTAATATGACCTTTAAGGGGTCATCATCATCATTATAAGTTTCTTTTCATTCTTTGTCGACATCCTCCAATTTCAATAGTGTATTCTCCTTCCCATTTCCTAGTTGACTGTCACGTGGCCAATAATAGGAGCCTCGTAGGAAGATGCATAACAAATCTAGTGACTTGAAGCTCAAAGAAACAGCCCACTGTCTTGCGATCGAGCACCGAGGCACAGTATCGTAGTTTTGCCAATGCCACCTATGAGTTACTCTGATTATAATCTTTACTTTGTGAGCTTCGCATCACTAAATTGAAAATTCATATCATATGGTGTGATAATTTAAGCAAGGATGCCCTCAGTGCTAACCCTGACCTACACTCCCGCACATATAACATATGAAGTATGAATAAGAAATGGTTAAAAAACAATAACTTAGCATTAAGCTGATCGATACCAGCAACAAAGGATAATAAAACTTTGCTGAGCATGTACGGGACTAGACTCAAATTTCAGTATAAGTAATGCATCAGCCCTCTTTGTAATTAAATCGAATTCAAAAGCCCAAAACAGCGTGGCCTTGGAGCTTTTAGAATGATGTTTCAGTGCTTTACTATAAAAGCTTAACAGAGACATTTCATCAAACACGTGGACTGCAAAGTATGAAGAAACAGAAGACCATTTTCAGAACAAGTATACGAAATCCTCACCAGAAATTCTTCTCTGATTTGATCTTCGACGGGTTTTTGAGATGATTTCCTTTCACTGCGGAAATGAGAAATTTCAAAATTTTGTCATGTATAAGCCAATTTCTCACCTGACAGACAACGTAGGAATTTCTTGCTTTAACTGGGCTAAATGCGTTAAACGAGCACCTTTATGTGGGCCAAGTATAAGCCAAATTTGTTGGGCTATCCATATCCTAGCCTTGAAGATCAAATGGGTCGGTCCATAGGTAAGACCCAAATTCATACCAAACTAAACAAAATTTAGATTGGGCCATGAGGTCCATCAAAAAAAGTCAATAAAACAAACAAAAAAAAAGAATAAAAGAATTACAAAATTATACTCAATCAAAATTTAAAAAATACAAAAGTCTTTCACGAAACTTCTTGGTATCTTCACCTATATTATTAAAAATAACGCCTTTAGAAACTATCTTTTCCAGTAGCTCACGCGCCTGTACCTCGAACTTTATTCACGTTCCACTAATTTTCAAACCTACCACTACTCTCTAACCTTTACTCTCTTTGTTGGGTGGAGTGTGAGACTCTCTGTCTAAAATCTTCTATAAAGATCATCTTTTTAGTCTACTACCAAAGCAACAACTGAAGAGGAAGGTCTGATCTTTAATCTTTACCTTCGTCTGTATATGTACGTGTACATATGTGAATCAGTTACTTGATCATCACTGTAAAAAAATCGATAGTCCCATAAATTATAATCTATTTGATAGCAGATTTTTCTGGGTTTTTAATCTTTTTTGTGTTTTTTTTTTCATTGTGTTCAAGGGTATCAGCTCCTCTCCAGCTGACACTTATCTTTTCTTATTTTACTTGATTTTTTGGCAGTTTCGTGTTTTTCATCTTCAGATTATATGTTTGTTCGTTTGCAGCTCGATTTAGTATAAATTTGATAGCGTCTGTTTTCATTCTAGCTTTAGGCCTTTGACTCTGCACAAAGTTCTTAATCGAATATGTTAAAAACGATTTTACGTTCTAATTTCTATCTAAGTTATATATATATAGTCTATTTTTGCAGTATGTTACTGGGTAATACATGAATATATGTTTAAGTGTCTGTCTTTAAAAACATGAAGATATATCTGATCTACAACAGTTCATCTTGGTTTTTTTTTTTTTAATGTTTTTTCTTGTCAATTGATCATATACTAACAACTCACAACCTCATTTCCTTTTTGATTTTATATTTCAAGTGCAATTTTCAGTTCAATCTTCTGATTAGACCATTGGTATATGAGGTTCGTGGATAAATCTCGAAATGCTTAAGACGCCCAAAGGGTTTCCTCAGCTTTTTAATTTCTTTTCTCTTGGGGGAATGTTATTTGTTGTTGATTTATTGACAAGAAAAGTGATGGAGTTGTGACTTGTAGGCTTATTCGTGATTGTTGCATTGTTGGTTTAATACTTGATTAGGTGTTGAGATTGATTGAATAAGAAGGAAGCACTTGTTCTGTATTAGTTTGACCTTACTGTTTGTTGAGAGTCTTAGTGAAAAATATTCGATTCGATCTATGACAAGTTATTCAGTCTGAAGGTTCCTTTTGAGAATTTGTGTTAGCTAGACTTCATTTTTGTTAAAGAGTGCACTAGGAATAGCCATCGGGAACATTAAATGATTGTGCCATGTTGTTTTTGCACATTAATTCCATACGAATTTCTCCTTCCTGTGTCTCGTTGAAGAAGACTCTGTATCCAAGACAAAAAAGTTCTGATGGCACATAGTTAAAGATTTATCCGTTTCTTAGTTGCTTGTTCGAAATACGTGATGTTGGATTTTGACAGTATCGCCTTCTAGTTTCTTTTGTTGGGACCATGCCTTGTATATAATATATTATCAAAATTTTGAAATTGATTTTCATTTGATCATGGTTTATTGATTATCTGAACAGACGATTTTCAAAGATGAAGCACAACTATCTGTATGCTGCGTTCTGTTTGTTGGCGTTTACATGCTCCCTACTTCCTTCTTCGGATGGCCTACGGAGAATTAACCTGAAAAAGAGACCCTTGAATCTTCCCACTATTAAAGCTGCCAAACAAGCTAGATTGGAAGGGAAGTATGGAAAGGGTTTGAAGAATGCACAGCTCAAGCTAGGTGATTCAAATGGAGACATAGTAGATCTGAAGAATTACTTGGATGCTCAATACTATGGAGAGATTAGTATCGGGTCACCCCCTCAGAAATTCACTGTGATATTTGACACTGGCAGTTCCAATTTATGGGTTCCGTCGTCAAAATGTTATTTTTCTGTAAGTTTATTCTAAAGTTAATTTCTTCCCTAGTTTTTGGCTCTCATTATTCTGTACAGTTGCTTAGTAAATTAATTTACGTGCAGCTTGCCTGCTATTTCCATTCCAAGTACAAGGCTAGCAAGTCCAGTACGTATACAAAGAATGGTATGTTGACAAATTTGCTAATTATATGCTATTTTCATGATTGTGGGGGATTAAGAATTCTTTAACAATGTCGAGCTTCAAATCTTAAATTTTATACAACAAAATCGAATTTTTCCTTGATTCAGGGAAGTCTTGTTCAATTCATTATGGCTCTGGATCGATTTCTGGACATTTTAGCCAAGATAATGTCGGAGTTGGTGATGTTGTGGTCAAAGATCAGGTTAGTTATCTCTCTTATGCCGATTCATTTGTACTGTACTTCAAAATGATTGTACTCATATATTACAACTTTCTTCTTCAGGTTTTTATTGAGGCTACAAAAGAGCCAAGCCTTACCTTTTTGATAGCCAAATTTGATGGTATATTTGGCCTTGGTTTCCAGGAAATTTCTGTTGGTGATCAAGTGCCAGTCTGGTATTCATTTGATTTGAGTGATTGAGTCATATTCCGTGTTTCATTTTTTTCCCATGAACTCCCCCTTATGGTCCTGTGAACTGATTTTAATTCCAAATTACAGGTACAACATGGTCGATCAAGGTCTTGTCGATGAGCCGTAAGATTCTCTTTCTGGCTTAATCGTGATCCAGAAGCAGAGGAGGGTGGTGAGATTGTCTTTGGTGGTGTTGACCCCAAACATTACAAGGAAATCATAGTTACGTTCCTGTGACACAAAAAGGTTACTGGCAGGTAGTTGAAGATAGTTAATTTATTATACATTGGTTCTTCTAGATGAAATAATATCAAATTATCAATGGTCTTATTTTCCTCCTACACATCTTCTCTTGTTCTCATATATGTGTATATCCTTCTTTTACCAGTTTGAAATGGGAGATTTTCTTATCGGAAATCTATCAACAGGTAATTTCTGCAGCTATTTTAGTCCAAGAAGATTATCTTGTTTCTAAAAAACTTGAACCTTAAAAATAAATAATTATTGTGTTTCAATCATGTTATTTCATTTTGACTCTTTAAGTAGAGCAAGAATTGATGACATAATGCTCTATACTGGAAGAATTGAGTGTGAAAAACTAAACCAATTCCTAAGAAATTAGACTCGTATTTTCCTTCTACCCTTCAGGTTTCTGTGAAGGTGGTTGTGCTGCTATTGTCGATTCTGGAACGTCCTTGCTTGCTGGTCCAACTGTACGTTTTTCCCCTAAATATAACTTTCATTTACATATCTTGCTATGTTCTTTACGTACATGGCTTTGTTAAACTTATTTTGCCGCTTCAAAGCAATAACAAAATTACATGTGAATTTCAGACGGTGGTTACTCAAATCAACCATGCCATTGGAGCAGAAGGAGTAGTAAGCATGGAATGCAAAGAAATTGCCTCACAATACGGAGACATGATATGGGACCTTTTGGTATCAGGGGTATGTTATACTTTAACCTCCCACCACCCTCTTACTCCGGCCTACTTCAATAAGGGTGTGTTTGATAGCATGGAAAATGGGTGGAAAAGGAAAACATTTTCCAACTTTTCATGAATTGTGGTGTTTGATGGACAGATTTTGGCATGGAAAATTTGGCTTTTATTTTCCCTAGACGCGCCTAACTCCTTGCGTGAGGTGAATTGATTTTCTCACCTTTTAGGTGGGAAAATTAATTCTGGGTTTGACTGCCATTTTTTTTTTTTGGCAATGGAAACAAATTTCATGACCAAATGTAAAAACAAATTTCACTTTCATGGACAATTTTGATGCAAACGAAGGCCAAACGAATATTAAACTTTGATAAAAAAATAATTTTTTAGGAAACAATTTTTTTTTTCTTTTTTTTTTTTACTTTTTCGCAATGGAAACAAATTTTATAACCAATTGTGAAAAAAAATATCACTTTAATGGACAATTTTCATGCAAAACAAAATCAAACGAATAGAAAATTTAAAAATTTTCCGGGTGGAAAATTATACCAATCAAACACACTTGAAATCATTTTCCCTACAAAATATTTTCTAAACAAATCTTTTCCCAGTAAAACGTTTGTTTTCCACCCATTTTCCACCCTTGCAATCAAAAGCACCCTAAAGGAAAATTAACATGACTCGTTATTTTTCTGTAGGTACAACCAGACACAGTTTGTTCACAGGTCGGTTTATGTTATTCCAATGGAGCTCAGTCAGTGAGGTGTGCAATCCTTAAATGTGATTTTTTTTTTCCATCTAATCGCCTAAATTTCTTGTTTGGTAGTATTATTATTATTATAAAAACCACAAAACCATGTTGATCTAAATGTCGTATCTGCTTCAACTTAATTTGTTGCAGCTCGAATATTGAAATGGTTGTTGATAAGGAGTACAAGGACGGAACATCGGCTCGTGATAGTGCACTGTGTACAGCCTGCGAAATGGCTGTTGTTTGGATTCAAAACCAGTTGCAACAGGACGGTGTAAAAGAAAAAGTGCTAGAATATGTGAATCAGGTGATCTTAGGTTAATTATCTCCTGCTACAGCCAAAGAATTGGCTCATAATGTTTGTATTCAAATGCTTATTTTTATGTTTTGATAGCTTTGCGAAAGCCTACCTACTCCAGCAGGCGAGTCTGTAATTGACTGCAATTCCCTATCAGAGATGCCAAATGTCACATTTACCATTGGAGGCAAAGCTTACTCTCTCACTCCAGACCAGGTTAGTTTATTTAGTGAAGTTGCTTATTTTTCATTCTCAGCTTATGAATGGCTGAGCCTACTGTTATTTACTTGATCAAGTGCAAATTTATATTTGAGTTGTGATGTTCACTGCCGGAAACTCCTCCATAATTCATTCCAATAGAATGCTTCATTAAATTTGTGTGTATCAAGTGGCTTTCAACTGTTGAGAAAAAATCTTCGTCCCTAAACTGTTACATTTTGCTGGCAGTATATTCTCAAAACCGGTGAAGGTGTCTCCTCTATTTGCATCAGTGGATTTATGGCTCTGGATGTACCAGCGCCTCGTGGACCTCTGTGGTATGTCATATTTGTTTTCTGCTGTAAACATTCGTCCTCTAGTCATTGAACCAATGGTGAAATTGGAGCTTATTCTAAATATTTTTGTATGTGGGTGCAGGATTCTTGGAGACGTGTTCATGGGAGTTTATCACACTGTATTCGACTCTGGAAATCTTCAACTGGGTTTTGCTGAAGCTGCATGATAAGCACTTTTTAAGCAAGGACATGCCGTGTAGTAAATGGTAGTTTCAATTAAGCAAACTTGAGATGCAGCCTGTGGCTATATCGTATAATTTCTATATCTCCTGTTGTGGCTTTTGATTTGGGATTTACTTGTATGTATATGCATGCTATCTTCTTGTTCCATATGAGATGCTGCGCCTACCAACCATCTAATTTGAATCATTTCTACAAGTAATTATTATAATTTTGTTTAAATATATTATTATAAGGGTGCGTTTGATTGCAAGGGTGGAAAATGGGTGGAAAGAAAATGATTTGCACGGAAAATAATTACCTAGAAAATATTTTGCAGGGAAAATGATTTCAAGTGTGTTTGATTGGTATAATTTTTCACCTGGAAAATTTTTAAATTTTCTATTCGTTTGGCTTTGTTTTATATGAAAATTGTCCATTAAAATGATATTTTTTTGCCACAATTGGTTATAAAATTTGTTTCCATTGCCAAAAAGAAAAAAAAAATGAAAAAAAAAAAATGTTTCCTAAAAAACTATTTTTTTATCAAAGTTTAGTGTTCGTTTGATTTTGTTTTACATGGAAATTGTCCATTAAAGTAAAAAAAAATTTTACCATTGGGTATGACATTTGTTTCCATTGCCCAAAAAAAAAAAAAAAAATTGTTCGTAGAAATTGGAAAAGATTTTCTCACCGTTTTGGTGAGAAAATCTTTTCCACAATTTCATGGAAAGTGGCACGTGGGAGAGGGGGGGAAGAAAATTTTTTCTTGGCCAACTTTTACCCATCAAACAACACTTTTGCATGGAAAAGGAAAATGTTTTCCATTTTTCATGGAAAAGAAAGGCTATCAAACATAGCCTAAGTGATTTGGAGTGATCAAACATCCATGTGAGTATCAAGTAAATGCAAAAATAATAGGAAGGAAAAACGAGAAAATAAAAAAATTGGGCGGCTTAATGGCCAACCTCATATTTTGGCACTTGAGGTTTCAACTGGGCAATCGCCCAGTTCATTTTTTTACCGTTTTGTTCTTAGGCTACTTTTTGGGAAAACTTCATGAATCAATTGGGGTCTTTTGTAGTGTATTGATGGAAAACTATTATATGAGATAATTTTTCATTCATAAACAAACGATGAAAACAATCAACCAATTCATTCCATATAGAACAGAGATTTTTTCAGTTCTCTGAACATATTCAAAATCCCTGTGTTCATTTAGTTTTGAAAGTAAAATAATATTGTTTTAAGTATTTTCTTTTTCAAGGTTCGATTCAATCTTAAAAACCATTCGTAGTTTCTTTAAGTATCAGAATTAGTCATAAAGGGGTTAAATATCGTTTGAGGGCAATGATTAATCACATGTTCGAACCTCTTTATCATAATTTGGTGGTCTTGCTTAGTAGTGGCAAAAACGCTCGGAGGTTCGGACTGCTTGGGCTCGGCTCGGAAAAAGCTCGAGCTGGGCCCGGCTCGAGCCCGGTGGAATTTAGCCCAGGCTCAGGTCGAGCCCCACTTTGGGGAGTCGGCTCGAGCCCGGGCCGGCCCGTGGCCAGGGGGAGCCACCTATTTAACAAAAAAAATTTTTTTTTTTGAAGGCAGCTAAGAAAAAGTAAAAAAAATAATAAAAAAACAAAAAAATTCGAGCCGGCTCGGCTCGTTAAGGTTTGGGCCGAGCCTCAATTTTTTTGGTCAGGCTCGGCTCGGCTCGGGCCAAAAAAAGCTCGGTCCAAAAAAGATCGGGCTCGGCTCGTTGACTTCGCTGATCTTGCTTTTTTAATTTTTGTTCTCTTCTTCATTCTCTTTCAAATTTTAGTATTCAAAAACAGTAATTGATACCAGAGTGAAGAAGGGGGAATGAGATGAGTTGATGAACAATCACGCTACAAAAACAAGTTCAACGACATGGATTAAAAATAGGGAGACACGTGGCACAACATCATCAGATTATTTGAATTAAAAAAAAAAAAAAAAAAAACTTAGCCACACACAGGTACTGCGGTCCAAAACCCTGTTTGAATAGCATTTTTGGTTGATAAATGCCTCGTCCATTTTGTGGCCATTGACAAGTTGCATGCAAAAATTCCTGGATTAGGCAACCCAAGAATCATCCATTTATTTATTAAAACTTGGAGTTCTGTCTCAAAAGATCAACTTTATTAAAAAAAAAAAAGCACAAATCTTATAAATTGGTCTAATGTGAAATTTTATCCTTTAACATTTCTCGTAAGATGGTAACTCATTTGAGCAAATCAATTTTAAAATTCGTGCTCAACCTTATTAAGAAGAGCATCTTAAACCATTATAAATTGACTTATATATTCATATTTAGTCGATGAGAAATTTTATCCCTTAACATGTCTAATCTCAAAATTTGTGCGCTCATTTTTTGAGTTTTAATTTGATCGAATTATTCATTGGAGGTTAATTGACTTTGATACCATGTTATGACTTGTTGTTCAATTTTAAAAGGTCAATCTTATTAGGAGGAGTAGTTCAAACCTTAAAACTGATCTATTTTTCATCTTTATTCGATATGGAATTCTATCCCTTTATATTATCTACTCATAAATCAAACCGAATTCAGAGAGTGCCCAAGTTCCTTGAAAATGACAAACGTTGAATAGACGTGAAATGCCAACAAGAATTCAACAAAGTGAGCCTGTTTAAAAAATTGGGTTCCACTATGAGACAAGGTAATCAAAGATTGCGATCAATGCATTTTGCAATGGTGAAAATTCTTCTACAAATGAGAAACAAACATGGGGTAAAAGGTAAAAGCAATATTCTGCTCTCACTACGGAACTTCATCGTAAAAATCTAAGCGATAATCACCGGTTAATGCCCCAGTAATAATTCTTATGCCACTGGTATATATATTTTTAAAAATTTCATTTTTCATCGACCTCATTTTTAATGGCACACTTTCCTAATAAACGAATTTTGCATGTGGATCCAAAATTTTTCTTTAATTTTTAACCACATATTCTCAAAAAATAATTACTTTCTACAAAATCTATTCTTAAAATATCTACTCCAAACATGCTAGTTTTCTAGAATATTATTCTTTAATTATTCATTTTGATTCGAAGTCAAAAGTGAATAACTAAGGAATATAGAAAAAGATATATACTGCAATTATCACCCACTAATGAAAACAAAGGGGCAATTTTTTTCTCAAGTAACAACACCATTAAGCATTAAGCATGTTAAGCCAATTTTGGAAGCAGCGGTCCGTAATACATTTTCTTTGTGTAAGTATTTATGAACCATTGAATCAAAGCCATCAATTAGGCTTCAGGCATACAGTTCTTCACCACCCTTGATTCCCTCTTCCCCTCCCCGGCAGTGGCCGATCCAGAATATTGAGCCAGTTAGGGCGATCGTTGACCACCGCAATAGCAAGATTGTTTATTAATATTTAATTAAATAATATTAAAAAAATTTCAATCAATATATAAATACATTAAAACGTAAAAGTTTTATACATATGAAAACATAATTTAACACAACCCAAAATAATTATAAAAAATACATTTGTCAATCATATACGGATGATCAAGTTTCAAGTTTTTACGAATTTAAACGAAACAAGACGAAGACACGATCAAACGGAAAAGACAAACTCGAGTTTAAGCGAAATTTATGCAAAATTTTTAAAACAAAAATTTTTAGAATTAGAACTATTTTTGACTTAATGTTTTCCGAACTCTTAAAAGAAAAAAAAAAGAGTAATCAAAGATATTTCGGAAACGAAAACTAATAATATATAATTTTTTAGATTTTCAATTTAACTTGTTAAAAAAAAAAATTAAAAGGAGAGGAGGTGATTGAAATTGAACTCACAATCTTTTGAATCCAAAACAAGCACTTCACAATACGAGGAACACTCTTTATTGGTTAAAAATTGGTTCAATTTTTATTTATTATTTGTCAAAACATTTAAAGAAAGAGTGAAAGTGAAAGGAACCGAACCTCATTCATCTTACATGGAGAGCGAGCACACAACCATTTGAGATACATTGCTTGTCGTGTGACATTTATGCTAGAAATACAATTTATTAGTTAAAAATTGATACAGTTTTTATTTATTTATTAAAAAGTCAAAACATTAAAAGAAAGAGAAACAGTTGAAGGATCCGAACCCCATACATCTTGCGTGGAAAGTAAGCATTCAACCACTTGAGCTACAATGCTCATTCATTAACTTTCACACACACACACACACACACACACACACACACACACACATATATATATATATATATATATATATATATATATATATCTTCCTTTAATCTTTTAATTTTCGAAGGATCCAACACAGGCAGCCGCCCCGGCTCGTCGGGTGCTGGATCCACCCCTGCTCCCCGTGTACTGTAAATACCACATCTTCACAGCCATTTGGAAATCAAAAATCACTTTATTCTTAATCCCCTCAAAAACCCTCCTAGGATAATATATCGCTTGTACGTCTCCTGCTAAAATGGCAGGAAACAACAGGTAGAAGAAGTCTTCTTGTTGTTGTTTCTCTCTTTTCAACATCTTCAAAGGCAAAAGCTCGAGGGGTCAAAGGGCAGCTGAAGATAAAACTCCTCCAGATTCTTCAAAGGTTTACAGAGACGGAGATTTGCCTATTGATCCTGGATTCGACCATAAGATTCTGATTACATCTCTTCAATTAGAGAAAAAGTGGGGAAATGTAGTAGTTGAGCAAAATATGATGAACAAAACAACCTCGAATCCACCAAAAGCATTCGAAAGCTTCATGTCAAATAATTTGCAAGAGTAAACAAATCTTAATTTAAGTTCAAATCAAGCAATATGAACATGAATAAGATCTTGATTATGTACAGATTGTAATTGTCAAATTTTTATTAGTATTTTGTAGGATGGAATTTGATATACTTGAGTTGTGAGTTGCAAATAATAGAATCAATGAATGCATAAGATCAAGCCTCTGCTCTAAGGCTTGTCTCTTCTTTACCGTTCTTGGATGTGCGTGGCAGTAATGTATTGAAATTCAGGCACAGAAATGTATGTCAGTAAATATTACATGTTTGGTACCTCTTTAGTACGAACACTTCAATTAGGGATAGTGTGTCCGTATTCGACACGCGTCGGACACGAGTTGATACCGACACTTTTCAGACATTCTACCGTAATCATTTTTCTTTTTATATTAGAAATATTATATATTGTTAATTCAAAATTATTAACAAGTAACAAATATGTACTCATATTTAAATGAAGTATTTTTAAGACTTTAATCAACGTGTCGTGTCTGCACTTCTATTAAAAATCGCGTGTTGACGTATCTGACACGTATTGTATTAAACACATGCATCCATATCGGTGTATCAGGTATTGTACAACTATCTTGTGGAATGGATTCAGGATACTTAGAAAAACGAACTTTTTACTTTTGACTAAGCCCTTTTTTAGCCCATTATTTCCAACAATAAAGATAGGTGTACAAACTATTCAGGTTACTTAGAAAAAGGAATGTTGCACTTTTACTTTTGACTAAGCCCTTTTTTGATCCATTATTCCCAACAATAAATATAGTTGTACACGATTCGGACGATTGAGTAAGCCCTTTTTTGATTCCATTATTCCCAACAATAAAATATAGTTGACAATTATGTGTTGTTAAAATTCGGACTATTGATATAAAAAATAGTTTTTAAAAATTCTTAAAATTGGGTGGATGTGATGGTGTAAAGTGTGCAGTTGTCAACAAATGTTATACATGTAGCCTGATTGTATTTCCAAATATATTTTTCTTCCTTTTTCAACCACACTTTTTTTAATAAAATAATATTATACTTAAAGTCAAAATTTTTCCTTATTTTTTAACCACGCATTCTCCATTAATGTATTATTCTAAAATGAATTCTTAACGAAAAGTAGGGCTGAAACATGCGCTTAATTTGGGATCCTCGCCATTCAACCGTGGAGATATTTATTTCTTGGGACTTTTGCATAGATGTCACAAAATTTGAAAGTGCACCAAAATTTGTCACTTTTACAAATTGGGTTTAAAAAATGTTTCTTTTTGGGTAAAAGAAATGTCCAAATTAATGCTTATTTCAATATTTATGGGTATTTTTCACTTATACTACGTCTCGTTTTGCATGCATTTTTGTCAAATTTTCACAAACCCACCGCAATTGACCTTTCAACGCCAAGAATTGGGTTTTGAACGTGGACTTGTCACTTCTTGCATTTCCTATTGTCTGTTCAGTACAATTCTTATTTTTTAATTACAACACTTGTTTTAATTTATTTTTTTACTTCGTCACCAGTTGTTAGCATATAAACGTTACCAGTTGTTAGCGTATAAGCGAACCTGCTAAAAAATTAAAATTACGTCCATACAACGAAAGAGCTACAATTGATGTCGACAAACATACACATTTGTGTCATATAGTGGCCTAGTCTGTCCCACTCATTGCGAAACATTTCAGGCGCATTCATTTCGGAAACGATTTCATAGTCCTCGTTCGGTAGCTTCATCTCAATAGTGTTTGGATTCGTCTCCACATTTGTGAAGGCCTCGTCCACGACTCCAGTGAAGTTATGAATACTCATTATTGTTACAACAACTGTGACCTATGTTCGAAATGAATAGTACCGTCAAGAATTTTCCATCTTTATTTTCAAATACCGAATGAATGTTCAATTACATTTCTACACAACGAGTGCATGAAGTTAAACTTTTCACGAGTATTTCGAAACATATGCCTTTGACACGTTGTTTCGTCTCGAAATTGTTGAAAATGATATAATATGTCGGACCCCCCCCCCCTCCCTTGTATGATGCCATATAGCCAGGTCGACGTACAAATCCCAAGTCGATTAGATAAAACTTACAGTCAACGGGTTGTCTAATTAGTTTCATTAACCAATTACTAACCAAACAAGACAATAAGCAGTCCAAAATTCAAATGATTAAAGTGAAGAGTAAAAAACTAACTCTAGATCCCATTTCACCATTTCCCTATCTCCTACCTTATAACCCTCGAAGAACATTCAAGCATAAAAGAGAAAAAACTCCATACATGTAATTGATGAAATTGATTTAAAAAATATTTTCCCTAAACAAACGGTCATATTTCTTTTACAAATGAATGAAAAATAAATAATCTGGCCCAAAGACACACTTAATAGTTGAGCCGTGTGAATGAGATTTCATAGACTTGATACAGTATTTGGTGTGACCATACAACTACAAACACAACCAATAAAGATTAGGGTCTGCCTTCCATCTTTTCCTTGCATATTTTTTTTCCCATTTCAGGGTAGATGGAAAAGTGGGGTTTGGTTGGAACTTGTAAGGGCAGGACACACGATATTAGACTATAGAACTGAAAATATAAAGTGCAGAAAATTAAAGAATCAACACAAGAATTGTTTTGGCCTAAGCCCCGGGTTCGACGACCACTTCCAACGTCTACATCCCCCGTTGAGCATCCAACAAGTTAGATTATGCTCAGTTGTACTAAATAGCCCCAAATTGGCAACGAATGTTACAAATCGTTCAAACAGTACAAAGAATGAAGATAGAACACTTATCTCTCAAGTACATGAACAGATCTATCACAGATCTATCAAGAAACTCCACAGTAATTCGATCAATACACAACGCAAATAGAACCTTAGTTCCCACAAATATTCACACAGAATATCACAATCAGAGAGTCAAAACTCTCTCGATTACAGCCTCAAATATGATATTTGAGCCAAGAAAGCCAGAAGCAGAAACCCTAAGTATTTCTTTCACAAGGCAGACCAAAGGGAGCGTTTCTCGAATGATCCAAAAGAAAACGATCTGAGTAAGTTTAAGAGTCAACCAAAGGATCAGCCAACAGTCCAGATCATTCCACGTGTCACCATCTTGGTAAGGAAATGGGATAAAACGTTATAGCCAGAAAACACGCTTTTACTTAATTGTGATTGCTGGCAGCAAACCGTTCCACCAAGGTTCGAGTCCCACAATCTCCACCTTGCTGCCAGAATCTGAGACTATAAGTGCAGCCGGAGCATTCTATTTTGTTTTCATACGCTCTAAGCAACCTGTAACATATCACATAGAATCAACAGATAACAATTTTATGCAGGTAGCAAACTTATGCAGAGGTACAACCTTAGTGCCCATATCAGAAGGATTAAACTGAGTTGCAATCTTACCAATTTTGATAATCCCTTTTGAAATCACATCTCTTATAAAGTGATATTTAACATCAATATGTTTTGTGAGAACATGAAACATAGGATTTTTACTAAGATGTATGGCACTTTGATTGTCAGAAAACAAGACAGCATTATTATCAATGAATCCCAGTTCAGATAGTAAGCCATTTAACCATAAACCCTCCTTTATAGTATCAGTGGCAGCTATGTATTCAGTTTCAGTAGAAGACAGAGCAACTACCCTCTGAAGTTGAGACTTCCAGCTAATAATAGTACCACACAGAGTGTAAAAATAAGATGAAGTAGATCTTCTATTGTCCCTATCACCAGCAAAGTCAGAATTTGTATATCCCCTTAAAACTACACCATTTTTATCTGATTTAAACACAAGTCCCAAATTAACAGTTCCTTTTAAATATCTCAGTAGCCATTTTAGAGCATTCCAATGTTCTTCACCAGGATTACCCATAAACCTACTTAAGACACTTATACTAAAGGCTAAATCAGGTCTGGTGCAAATCATTAAATACATAACAGATCCAATCACATTTGCATAAGGTACTTTAGACATTCTAGCATATTCATCTTCAGATTTAGGACAGCAATCAGAAGACAATTGAAAATGATTGGCAAGAGGCAAAGAGGCAGGTTTACAATCATACATATTGAATTTCTTCAAGATTTTAATCACATAATCATGCTGGTTCAAGAATAACAAATTTTTATCCTTATCTCTCCAAATCTGCATTCCCAGTATTCTTTTAGCAGAACCAAGATCTTTCATGTCAAATTCAGATTTCAATTTTGATTTAATATTTTCAATCTCAGTTTTGTCACAACTTGCAAGCAACATATCATCCACATAAAGCACTAAATATAGGGAATCTTTACCTCCATTACCTTTGCAGTATAGGCATGTGTCATATAAGCTCCTTTTAAAACCAAGTTTTAAAATGAAAGTGTCAAAACGCTTATACCACTGTCTAGGAGCTTGTTTTAACCCATACAGTGACTTTTTCAGCAGGCATACAATATTTTCAAGTTTTCCTTTTTCAAAACCAACAGATTGTTTCATATAGATAATTTCATCTAATTCAACATACAAAAAAGCAGTTTTAACATCCAACTGATCAAGTTCCCAATTAAATTGAGCAACAAAAGCAAGCAGACATCTGATAGTAGTATACTTAGCTACAGGAGAAAAGATTTCAGTGTAGTCAACTCCCTATTTTTGTGAGAAGCCTTTAGCAACTAATCTAGCTTTGTATCTAACATTTTTACTATCACCTTCTCCTTATTTTACCTTATAGATCCATTTACAATCTATCAATTTTTGATCTTTAGGTCTGTCTACAAGAACCTAGGTATCATTCTTATGGAGTGAAGTCATCTCATCTTCCATAGCCTCCATCCATTTTTCTTTCTCCTTACATTTGATGGCATCCTCAAAGGAGTTGGGTTCATTTTCTAATTGCTCTTGGTAAGTGAACAGAGAAACAAAATCATCATTGTCAAACCTAGTGGAAGGCCTAACCTGTCTTCTCTCCCTATCTCTAGTAAGCTGATATTCATTAAGAGGCAAAGGGCCAGGCATGTCAGAATGATCAACTACTTGGTCAACTTCAGTACCCAGAATTGGATTATTATTACCAGAACTAGTTTCATCTACAGCAGGTGCAGGAGTTTCTTGCTCAATGTGAGAAGACTCCACCTCAAAAAGAGTATCCTTTTCTGTCAAATCATTTTCTTTTCCCCCTAAACAAGGCATAATGGATTCATTGAAAACTACATCCTTTCTAATTATAACTCTATAACCCTTCTGAGAGTGAACCTACAGCCTATATCCTTTAACATTTTCATCATATCCTAAGAAAATACATTTGAGTGCTCTAGGTTCAAGTTTACCAATACTTTGATGAGAATAAGCAGCACAACCAAATATTTTCAAATAACAATAATTCACAGGATTTTTAGACCACACAATATCATAATTCAAAGCTTTGGTAGGACATCTATTAACAAGAAATGCAGCAGTTTTAACAGCCTCACCCCAGAACAATTTAGGCAAGCCAGAGCTAAGTAACATGCATCTCACTTTATTTAACAAAGTTCTATTCATTCTTTCAGCAATACCATTTTGTTGTGGGGTATAAACAATAGTCCTATGTCTCATAATACCATGTTCTTTGCAGAAATCATTGAATTCATTATTACAGAATTCAAAACCATTGTCTGTCCTTAAGGTTTTTATTTTAAGATCAGTTTGATTTTCAACTTGAATTTTCCAATCCTTAAAGACAGAGAATGTTTCATCTTTGCTTTTTAGCAAGAGAACCCAAATTTTTCTTGAAAAATCATCAACAATCAACAAATAATATCTGAAGCCAGACAAAGTACAAACAGGTGCAGGTCCCCATAAATCAGCATGTAGGTATTCTAAAATCTGTTTAGATTTATGAGTTCCTGTAGGAAAAGGTAATTTGACTTGTTTGCCTATAACACATTTTTCACAAGATCTAAAATCCCCAAGATTCAATTTTCCAAAAAATCCTTTTGATTGCAAATAGTTCAGACTTTTCTTACCAATGTGACCAAGTCTTTCATGCCACAGTTTTGCAAGAGTAAAGTTTTCAGATATGGCAGCAGCAGTCAAACCAAGTAAGGGTTTCGCCTTTAAAAAATAGAGGTCATGTCTCTTAGGGGAACTAATGATTAAATCATTGCCCCTAAGAATTTTAATATGTCCTTGACCCATGTTTATGTTAAACTCCAAATCATCTAACATACCTAAAGACACTAGGTTTTTCTCTTCAAGTCAGGGACATACCTCGTTCCTTTAAGAAATAGTACATTTCCATTTTCTAGCAACAGTTTTACAGTACCAATGCCTTTAACTTTACAAGTAATGTCATTTCCCATAATGACTTGCCCCCCTGTGGTTTTAGTAAAATCTAGAAAGCAGTTTTTACTGGGGCACATGTGAAAAGAACAACCTGAGTCTAAAATCCATTCATCACTCAGTTTTCTTTCTACATTAACAAGGACCAAACCATTTTCAGTATCAACTTTGGTTTTATGATACACTAAAGCATTACTCCCATCTTCAGGTTTTCTGTCTTTCAAATCATTTTTCTTTTTGAAACAATCTTTCGCAAAATGACCCAATTTACCACAGTAGTAACACCTTTTTCCCTTAGCAGTGGTCTTGGACTTATCCTTGTCATTAAATCTGTTTCTATTTTCGGTAAAAGGCTTAGAATGGTAATCAGATTTTCCAAAACTCTTTCCTCTTACCCATAGACCATCCCCATTGTGATTATTTCTAGATTCAAACTTTATCTCTAGGGCCTTATTTCTTAGAGCATCTATTATAATGTCTGTAGTAAGGTCTTCCCTGCCATACTCTAGAGTAACCTTAATGTTCTTGTATCTATCACTAATGGAGTTTAACAGAACTACATCCATCTGATCTTTTGAAAGTTTTTCATCACAGTTGGCCAAGTCTTGGGTAAGTTTTGTAAATCTATTTAAATTTTCATCTAAATCAACTGAGGGATCCATTTTAAAAGAAAAGAATTGTTTTAGCAGAAAACATTTATTTGGAGTGGTCTTGGTCACATACTTAGCATGCAGTTTAGTCCATAATTCAGAGGCAGTCCTTGTATCACCAATACTTCTTATCACATTCTCAGACAAGTATAAAAAGATAGTACTCCAAGCGATTTCATCAAGTTCAGTTCTTTTAGGAAGGGGTAAATCATCAGGCCAACTTTCAGTTACAGCCTTAGCACATTTCATTTGCATCAAGATAGCCTTCATTTTTTGACTCCACATATTGAAATCAATTTTACCATCAAATTGACTTACTTCAAACTTAGCAGAGGCCATGTTTTAACCCAAAAACAAGGATCACAGATAAAGGAAAACAGTTTCACAGGTTCTCAGAGACACAACAATGATAGCACTTAATGTGTTATTCAAGATCACAGTTTATCACAGAATGACAATCAAGATTATGAAAAATATTATGCACTTCATAAAATCACATAAGTGAAGAACCAAAAGGAAACACAACAATCAGAGATCAAACAGCAATGTTCCACAGTTTCTCCTTCAAGATCCTCCAAGTACACAACCGTTCCTGATTTATCTCAGATTCCCAAGGCCTCACAGGAGCCTTTGGACAAAGATTAGTCTCAGGGGTTTTTTTGTGTACGGTAGATCAAGGGAAAAAGACAGGAACCCTAAATTTCCGAAAAATAAATTTACAGAAATTAAAAAAGAAAGACCTCACCAATCGAGTTTTAAAAACTCGAAAATTATAAGAACTCTGCTTTGAAGCAGTCCCAAAAATTTTAGATCTGAAGCAGATCTATCACCTTCCTTTAAGATCCAGGTATCACGATCTCCAGTCAAGGCTCTGATACCACTGTAAGGGCAGGACACACGATATTAGACTATAGAACTGAAAATATAAAGTGCAGAAAATTAAAGAATCAACACAAGAATTGTTTTGGCCTAAGCCCCGGAGGTTCGGCGACCACTTCCAACGCCTACATCCCCCGTTGAGCATCCAACAAGTTGGATTATGCTCAGTTGCACTAAATAGCCCCAAATTGGCAACGAAGGTTACAAATCGTTCAAACAGTACAAAGAATGAAGATAGAACACTTATCTCTCAAGTACATGAACAGATCTATCACAGATCTATCAAGAAACTCCACAGTAACTCGATCAATACACAACGCAAATAGAACCTTAGTTCCCACAGATATTCACACAGAATATCACAATCAGAGAGTCAAAACTCTCTCGATTACAGCCTCAAATCAGATATTTGAGCCAAGAAAGCCAGAAGAAGAAACCCTAAGTATTTCTCTCACAAGGCAGACCAAAGGGAGCGTTTCTCGAATGATCCAAAAAGAAAACGATCTGAGTAAGTTTAAGAGTCAACCAAAGGATCAGCCAACAGTCCAGATCATTCCACGTGTCACCATCTTGGTAAGGAAATGGGATAAGACGTTATAGCCAGAAAACACACTTTTACTTAATTGTGATTGCTGGCAGCAAACCGTTCCACCAAGGTTCGAGTCCCACAGAACTCCATTTGAATATTGGATTGCAGATCACATGTAATTATGGAAAATATACTAATAAACTAGAATAATGCTAAGTGTACACAATCTTTTACACAATCTTTTACACCTCTCTCACATGGAGGGGGGTCAACACATAATAAAATAATCGTGGACCCCCCTCCATGTGAGAGAGGTGTAAAAGATTGTGTAAAAGTGTGTGTGTACATGTAGCATTACCCAATAAACTATTACGCATGCTCATAGGCGGATGCAGACATTTTGAGGTAGGGGGCACAATCAAACCTTGTACAAATCAAATACTTTGTTCTTGATTTTTGAATAATTCATATATGATTCGAGACAATGCAGATTTACATTTTAAAAAAATTTCTTTATTAATATTTTGCTAATCCTTTTCATCCATTTGATTTCGAAGAATTATTTTATTAATTTTTTGTTTATCACAAGAAAATGCATATTTACGTTTAAAAATCTTATAATGTATTTAATACAAATAATCAATTCAAGTAATCGAAATGAAAACATACAACTAATATTCAATACTAATAATCAATCAAATAAATTTGTTAAATATAAGCCAAATTGGATATAATGAGTTCAGACACATTCTATATATGCAGTTTGACAGAAGAAAATACAAATTTAGGTTCTAATTACTTGAATATTTGTAGTAAATATGAAAATTTGTAGAGAAATTATATACACATTTTAAAAAATTAGAAGGGTTAATATTTTGTTAAAAGAGGAGAGGAAAAGAGAAAAATTCAAATTTATTCTGATTTTGTCCATATTTGGTGAAGATTAAAATCAAATATTGAGTAAATTTTGATAAAAGTTAAATAGTTATGGATTCCATGAAATATGTTATTAAAATTAATTATTAACTTTAATTTAGATTAAAATTTAGATTTCAGTCGATACCAAACATGACTTTATATATATAAAAAAAACTCAAAAGTGGGGGGGGGGGGGGGCGTCATGTGACCCCGAGGACCCCCCCCACCCGGGTCCACCCCTGCGCAAGCTTTTGCATTGTCTTTTCTTTTTATTTGTTTAATTTTTTGTTTCTGAATGACTTGTAAAATCTCCACACTACAGTTGCTTAGTCCTTGGTAGGGATTAAAATCGAATTTTCCTACAACTCAAGTGGGAAAATCCAATAGGTTCAATAAACGGCGTCGACTTAAGTGATGGATGGATAACACATTGCATAATTTAGGTACCACTCAGTAGTAATATAAGTTCAGTTATTATGTAATAGCACTTAATGAAGTTCAGTGACTATTGGAATAGATTTTTAAGTTCAGTTATAGAGTAGTAATATTTGACGAAATTTAGTGACCATTAAGGTACATTTTCAAGTTTAGTGATTAATCAATAACACTTGGCAAAGTCCAGTAACCATTCAAGCAATTAATCCAAATCTAAGCAATAGTTTAAATCGAGGCCTGATTTTCCAGTTAGTGCGCTAGTAATAGTGATTATGCCCCTGTTTGGTATCTATTTTTACAATTTTCATTTTTATTCAAACTCATTTTTAACTACACGTTTTCTTAATAAATAATTTCGTTTGTGGACCCAAAACTTTTACTTACTTTTTAACCATATATTCTTCAAAAAAAATAAAAATAAAAAATTACTAATCTATTCTTAAAATATCTACTCCAAACATGTTAGTTTTCTAGAATATTTGATTAATAATAGATTTTTTTTTAAAAATCTATTTTAGTTTTTTTTTTTTATAATGTTTGGCACATGAAATTATTTGTTTAGCATTTTATTAATTTAAATTACGGGTATGAGTTAATTAAAGATTTTATGAAATGAGTAAGAACTTTGAATCACTTCACTGGTTTTGACTCTTTATTTTTAAAATATGTAACTATTTCTACTTATAAATAAGTAAAATGAACTCCTTGTATTTTTTATTTTCTATAAGCAATACTTTAAAAGTTACAAAATTTCACAAGTTAACCTTGTCCAAAGTACTGAGTATTATGCTCTTAATAAAAATTAGTCCACTCATTGTGCAAGCAAAACGCATATTATTCCTTCTAATATGCAACATGGATGATTTAAATTTGGTAAGAGTAGCAAAGTATTAATTAGTCATTTTGATTCCAAAAGATGTGAAATTCTACACAAGTTTGAAGTCAAAAGGTGAATAATTAAAGATGTACTTGAAGGAATATATACTAAGAATTATACAAGAATCAACCTTTTCATCGCATGTTAAGCCAATTATGGAAGCAGCGGTCCATAATACACATTCTTTGTGTAAGTATTTACGAGCAGAACGTCTTATTTCATCTCATTTAAGCATAGCCATCAATCAGATTAATGGTCTTGAGCTCTATAGATTCTCCACCACCCTTGATTCCCTCGCCCAGGTACCATAAATACCAAAACTTCACAGCCATTGGGAAATCAAAAAACACCAATCCCCTCAAAAACCCTCCTAGGTTAATATATTGTCTGTACATCTCCTGTAAAAATGGCAGGAAACAACAGGCAGCAGAAGTCTTCTTCTAGTCCTTTCTCTCTTTTCAACATCTTCAAAGGCAAAAGCTCGAGGGGTCGAAGGGCAGCTGAAGATACATTTCCTCCAGATTCTTCAAAGGCATACAAAGTGTGGCCTAGTGATCAAGACAAAGGCCGATATGTGGCTGATCCTGGAATCGACGTGATAGCTTCTCGTTACATCTCTGCAACTAAAAAAAAGTGGGGACATGAAGCGGGTACAACTAGTTAAGTGTCGTCTTATTGCCTGGTGTATTATTATCAGCTTCAATTCTACATTCATTAGGATAGATTGTAATTATTAAATAGTTATCAGTATTGTTATAGGATGGTATTTGATCTAGTTGTGTTGTGAATTGCAAATAACAGAATGAATGAATGAATGAAATTTAGCCTATGCTCAAGGGCTGTCTCTTCTATAGCTTTCTTGTCTTAAATATAGTTTGAAACCATCCCAAAAATTTCTGGATGTGCATGGCCGTACTGTATTGAATTTCAGCACATAAATGTATGTCAGTAATATGTTTGGTTCCTTCACAATTGTACTTCTACGTTTGGCTTAATTTGGGATCCTCACCATTCAAATTTCAATCATGGGGATAATTGTTTCTTTTGCAAACTATAAGATGCATGCAAAGGCCAGATATTTCTCAACTATCCCTTGTCCCCCTTGACAGTGATGCACAGTCCTTTGATGGATTGTATGATGGATTAAATTTGAAAAGTAAATTGTACACCTTTGCTTGGCTAAGATTACGTCTCGTTGCACTTGAAAAAATTTTAAGCTTTTTCGTACCTGTAACATTCGTATATTGTGTCGGACAATTGAGTATAGTAACTACAATATTGGCTGCATTTGGTACATTTAAAAATATAAATCTCTAAGTCGTATAAATATGAAGACTAATTTTTCACCTCCCAGAGCAAGTAAAAGTTACGAAAGAAGATTTATATCATCAGGTAATGTTGAGACAACATGTTGACAATACTAAGCATCACCATGGATAAGTAAGATACAATTTTTTTTTCTTCTATAAAATAATTCATTATGGTCTATTCCACCTTCCCAAATATCAAAGCTTGCATTTGACGAACTTGTCCAAGTTTCTAAATATATTTATATTGCATCGTGCTTCACTTTTTCATTTACCTTCATACGATGTCAGCCCATAGAAATGATTGGCTGCCAGCTTCAGTAACTAGATTTATGCTGGTTTTGCTTAGCCCACATTCAAGAAATGAACACCTGATAGCGCCTATAAGCAGTGTTCTAAAATTCTTGAAAATGCGGCGCCTAGGCGCGGCGCGCGAGCTTTTGTGGTATGCGCGTAAAAATAGGCGCGCCTAGCGTCTCAATGTGCGCTAATGCATGCATAAGTACGCATCAGGCAAGCCTATACGCGCATTGTGTCGCCTACATTTTTTTTTACGGATATAATATAAAAAATTATTTTTTTAATATAAAAATCTATTTATTATATTAAAATAATATTAAAAGTACGAAACGCATTATGACGCATATTCTCCGCATTGACACACTTAAAGTTGTGATGCTTGATTCTCAACCTAGACGCATCGCAACGCATTACGCATTTTAGAACACTACCTATAAGAATGCATAACTAAAGAAAAATAATTTCACACAAAGACCCTCATAGTAACAATAGTTATATTTAGGGATTCTCCCTTAAATTTTTCTCCACTTAAACCTCAAATTATTTACCTAATTTAACATTGAAAAAGGGCTCTAGCATTTTTAGGCTTAAAGACACTTGCACATTTTGCTTTACTGTACACCTGTAGTCTTAAATCTAGATTGAAAGATGTCCTCTAAATTAGTACAGGTTCTTTTTTTTTTTTTTTTTCCTGCTTAGATCCCTTTTGTGTTTGAGCTCTTTCTGATGGCTTCATCATACATATGCTGTCTTGAACCAGGTTTTGAGCCAACCAAATTCCATTTCACATTCCACCATACATTTGTTGGAAAAGTTGAGCATAGAGCTGACTTTGGATGGAATTTTGAGCGGGACCCGTTTGGCTATTTTGAAAGATGAAAGTCGACTTGTATTCTCCTCCGTGAGTATATCGAAATCATGTACTTACTTGTCAAAAATGATACTCGGATGAATGAGAAATTGAAACTCAAAGTCAGCCATGTGAAAGGAGTTTATGTTTGTGGGAAAACTAAAAATTAGGTTTGTCCCACATATGAAGTGGATGAAATCTAAAACCACTTTATAAAGTATTGTACTTTAGAATGGTGTAATCATGTGTAGCATAGAAGCTCTCTCCACGTGCGCGCGCAGGGGGGTGCAAATAATGAACCGAAATAGGCTTCGGACCTTGAACTTGTGTGCGAGCGCGACCTTCGTACACGAATGTCGGACCGAAAGGAGCACGAACACGTTCTTGGATGTGCGTGGTAGTATTGTATTGAAATTCAGGCACAGAAATGTATGTCAGTAAATATTACATGTTTGGTACCTCTGTAGCACGAACACTTCAATTAGGGATAGTGTGTCCGTATTCGACACGTGTCGGACACGAGTTGATACCGACACTTTTCAGACATTCTACTGTAATCATTTTTCTTTTTATATTAGAAATATTATATATTGTTAATTCAAAATTATTAACAAGTAACAAATATGTATTCATATTTAAATGAAGTATTTTTAAGACTTTAATCAAAGTCTCGTGTGTGTACTTTTTTTAAAAATCGCGTGTCGACGTACGTATCGTGTCCAACATACGTGTCTGTATCGGTGTATCATAGTTTGATATTGTACAACTATCTCGTGGAATGGATTGGGTATACTCAGAAAAACGAATGTTGTACTTTTACTTTTGACTAAGCCCTTTTTTGATCCATTATTCCCAACAATAAATATAGTTGTACACAATTCGGACGATTGAGTAAGCCCTTTTTTGATCGCATTATTCCCAACAATAAATATAGTTGACAATTATGTGTTGTTAAAATTCGGACTACTGATATAAAAAATAGTTTTTAAAAATTCTTAAAATTGGATGGATGTGATGGTGTAAAGTGTGCAGTTGTCAACAAATGTTATACATGTAGCCTGATTGTATTTCCAAATATATTTCTCTTCCTTTTTCAACCACACATTTTTTAATAAAATAATATTACACTTAAATTCAAAAAATTTTCTTATTTTTTATGCACCCATTCTCCAGCAATGTATTATTCTAAAATGAATTCTTAACGAAAAATAGGGCTGAAACATGCGCTTAATTTGGGATCCTCGCCATTCAACCGTGGAGATATTTATTTCTTGGGACTTTTGCATAGATGTTACAAAATTTGAAAGTGCACCAAAATTTGTCACTTTTACAAATTGGGTTAAAAAAATGTTTCTTTTTGGGTAAAAAAAAAGTCCAAATTAATGCTTATTTCAATATTTATGGGTATTTTTCACTTATACTACGTCTCATTTTGCATGCGTTTTTGTCAAATTTTCACAAACCCACCGCAATTGACCTTTCAACGCCAAGAATTGGGTTTTGAACGTGGACTTGTCACTTCTTGCATTTCCTATTGTCTGTTCAGTACAATTTCTTATTTTTTAATTACAACATTTGTTTTAATTTATTTTTTTACTTCGTTACCAGTTGTTAGTGTATAAGCGAACCTGCTAAAAAAATTAAAATTACGTCCATACAACGAAAGAGCTACAATTGATGTCGACAAACATACACATTTGTGTCATATAGTGGCGTAGCTTGTCCCACTCATTGCGAAACATTTCAGGCGCATTCATTTTGGAAACGATTTCATAGTCCTTGTTCGGTAGCTTCATCTCAGCGGTGTCTGGATTCGTCTCTACATTTGTGAAGGCCTTGTCCACGACTCCCGCGAAGTTATGAATACTCATTATTGTTACAACAACTGTGATCTATGTTCGAAATGAATAGTACCGTCAAGAATTTTCCATCTTTGTTTTCAAATACCGAATGAATGTTCAATTACATTTATACACAACGAGTGCATGAAGTTAAACCTTTCACGAGAATTTCGAAACATATGCCTTTGACACGTTGTTTCGTATCGAAATTGTTGAAAATGATATAATATGTCGGACCCCCCCCTTTGTATGATGCCATATAGCCAGGTCGACGTACAAATCCCAAGTCGATTAGATAAAACTTACAGTCAACGGGTTGTCTAATTAGTTTCATTAACCAATTACTAACCAAACAAGACAATAAGCAATCCAAAATTCAAATGATTAAAGTGAAGAGTAAAAAACTAACTCTAGATCCCATTTCACCATTTCCCTATCTCCCACCTTATAACCCTCGAAGAACATTCAAGCATAAAAGAGAAAAAACTCCATACATGTAATTGATGAAATTGATTTAAAAAATATTTTCCCTAAACAAACGGTCATATTTCTTTTACAAATGAATGAAAAATAAATAATCTGGCCCAAAGACACACTTAATAATTGAGCCGTGTGAATGAGATTTCATAGACTTGATACGGTATTTGGTGTGACCATACAACTACAAACACAACCAATAAAGATTAGGGTCTGCCTTCCATCTTTTCCTAGCATATTTTTTTTCCCTTTTCAGGGTAGATGGAAAAGTGGGGTTTGGTTGGAACTCCATTTGAATATTGGATTGCAGATCACATGTAATTATGGAAAATCTGCTAATAAACTATTACGCATGCTCAGAGGCAGATGCAGACATTTTGAGGTAGGGGGCACAATCAAACCTTGTACAAATCAAATACTTTGTTCTTGATTTTTGAATAATTCATATATGATTCGAGACAATGCAGATTTACATTTTAAAAAAATTTCTTTATTAATATTTTGCTAATCGTTTTCATCCATTTGATTTCGAAGAATTATTTTATTAATTTTTTGTTTATCACAAGAAAATGCATATTTACGTTTAAAAATCTTATAATGTATTTAATACAAATAATCAATTCAAGTAATCGAAATGAAAACGTACATCTAATATTCAATACAAATTTATGTTCTAATTACTTGAAAATTTGTAGAGAAATTATATACACATTTTAAAAAATTAGAAGGGTTAATATTTTGTTAAAAGGGGAGAGGAAAAGATAGAAATTCAAATTTATTGTGATTTTGTCCCTATTTAGTGGAGATTAAAATTAAATATTGAGTAAATTTTGATAAAAGTTAAATAATTATGGATTCCATGAAATATGTTATTAAAATTAATTGTTAACTTTAATTTAGATTAAAATTTAGATTTCAATCGATACCATATATGACTTTATATATAAAAAAAAAAAACTCAAAAGTTGGGGGAATCACGTGACCCCCAGGACCCCCCCCCCCCGGGTCCACCCCTGCGCATGCTTTTGCATTGTCTTTTCTTTTTATTTGTTTAATTTTTTGTTTCCGAATGACTTGTAAAACCTCCACAGACTACAGTTGCTTAGTCCTTGGTAGGGATTAAAATCGAATTTTCCTACCACACAAGTGGGAAAATCCAATAGGTTCAATAAACGGCGTCGACTTAAGTGATGGATGGATAACACATTGCATAATTTAGGTACCACTGAGTAGTAATATAAGTTCAGTTATTATGTAATAGCACTTAATGAAGTTCAGTGACTATTGGAATACATTTTTAAGTTCAGTTATACAGTAGTAATATTTGACGAAGTTTAGTGACCATTAAGGTACATTTTCAAGTTTAGTGAATAATCAATAACACTTGGCAAAATCCAGTAACCATTCAAGTAATTAATCCAAATCTAAGCAATAGTTTAAATCGAGGCCTGATTTTCCAAATCTAACACTTTATTGGTTTTGACTCTTTATTTTTAAAATATGTAACTATTTCTACTTATAAATAAGTAAAATGAACTCCTTGTATTTTTTATTTTCTATAAGCAATATTTTAAAAGTTACAAAATTTCATAAGTTAACCTTGTCCAAAGTACTGAATATTATACTCTTAA